>CM028136.1:874716071-875383214 GCA_016271365.2 Neoceratodus forsteri
ATCTGGGAAAGAGGACCTAAGATCTCTTCCCATGCCAGCTTTTTTCTGACCCTCTTCAGGACTCGCTAGGTATGCTTTGTCCATGGATTGCTAGATAGCGAGGAGACCGGAGATGAGGGCAGTGTATTAGCTAGTAAACTTAGAGGAACCTCTGCAGTGTCCTGCTCCTCTATCTCCAGGCAACCTGAGGAGCTACACCCCGTTATCCAAGTGTGAACCACTTGAAGTTGACAGGCCAGATAATATGAGTAAAAGTCAGGCAGGCCCAGCCACCCTCATCACACGGGAGGGATAGTGTCTGTCTGGCAATTCATTGGTGACGGCTCCCCCCATATGAACTTGGACAAACCAACTGTGATTCCATGCCAGAATGTCAGGGGGGATTGGTATTGGAAGGTTGGCAAATAGAAATGAAAAGCAGGGAAGCAGATTCATCTTAATAGAGTCTATTTACCTGCAACCATCAGGGGTAGCAGGGACCATCTGGCTAAGTCTTGTTGTGCTGTGCCCCATAGTTTATTGTAATTGATTTCAAATAATTTGGAGGTGTCAACCTGAACCTGGATACCTAAATAATGAATTTGATTCTTCTTGGCCCAAGAGAAAGGAAAGCCACTGTGGAAACCTGGAGGGATTGTTCCATTTAACTTAATAGCCTCTGATTTGGTGTAGTTTAATTTATAGCCAGACAGTTCACCAAAACTCCCTAGAATGGTCAGGAGACACAGGACAGATCTCTGGGGGCTACCCAGAAAAAAAAGAGAATCATCTGCATAGAGGGCAACCTTCTGTTCCCTCCCACCGGCCATCACTTCCATCACCTCTGTATCCTGGCATACAGCCGCTACCAGGGGCTCCAGACAGACCACTAAAGCATGGGGGACAATGGGCATCCCTGTCTTGTACCTCTGAATAAGGAAAAAATCCTGGAATTCACCCCATTTACTTTAACTTGAGCCTGGGGCAGGGTATATAAATTTTGAAAAATCTTTAAAGATTTGAGGCCAAATTGCATCTTCTCCATGGTAGCTTTTAAGAATAGCCAATTAACCTAGTCAAAAGTCTTCTGACTTTTGCTGCTGGGAGATAATTATACTGAGTAATCTCCTTATATTATAATTAAATATCTCCCGGCAACAAAACCAGTTTGGTCTGGATGAACAACCCTTCCTATGACCTGTTGCAGTCTGTCTGCCAGAATGCCAGTGAATATCTTCATATCACATATACCGTAAGAGTGAAATAGGCCGGTAGGAGGAGCAGTTCTTTGCCTTCCTTGGGCAGCACCACTGTCTGAGCCTGTCTCCAGGATAATGGAACCCGGAATGTAATGAAAGCACTGTAACATACCAGGCAGTAGGTCTTTCTTAAAACATTTATAAAATTCGGCCAGTAAGCCATCTAGGCCTGGAGATTTTCCTGACTTGATTTGTGTATTTTATTCAGAACCTCCTGGGCAGAGATATTTCCAACTAACAAAGCCCTGTGATGGGCTTCAAGGGAAGGAAGCACAATATTATTGAAAAAGGACCCTATTTCAGTTTCATAGTTAGAAACTGGTTTCTGCTTATACAGGGTTGCATACAAATCTGCAAAAGAGGTGGATATATTTAGAGGGTCTGATACCACCCTACCCCCATCTCTGGATCCTGAATTTTAAGGACTGCTCTGGAGATCATTTGTTTCCTTAAGGCCAAGGCCAAGAGATGACCTGCCCTGTTCCCTTCCTCGTAAAACCTCTGTGGTGATTGCCTGAGCATGCTCTCAGTCTGAGCAGCCAGTAATGATTCTAGACTCTTTTTCTTTGCTAACCAAAGGGCCTTATCTTCAGGGTGTAAGGTGAGCTTATAACGGAAGTCTGTTTCCCGTAACTCCTCCTCTGTTTGCCTCTGCAGTTGCTGACTGGCCTTTTTTTGCTGGGAGCTAGGGTTACCACCTATCCTGATTATCGCAGGACAGTCCTGATTTTGGCAGTTGTCTCCTGCAAAAAAACATGAAAAATACAAAATGTCCTGACTTTATAGTAGAAAAAATATTTTCTAACTTTCCACTAAATGTTGTAGAAAACTATTATACCTTAACTGAAATACATTGAAATGATCAGAAACAATAGAAGGAACTATGAAACTACACTACTTATCCTTAATTCTGATTACATAAAGAAAACAAGTCTGCTGCACTGGTCGAGGTTACATACTGTCCTGTGAAAAATCATGTTTCAGTAAAAAATGTCCCACTTTGAGCTTCTTAAAAGGTGGTAACCCTACTGGGAGCTGCACTGAATAAAAATACCCCTCAGCACAGACTTCAAGGCATCCCATCAAATTGAGAGGGTTGTATCTGAGGGTGGATTAGTGTCCAGGAATTCCTGAATGGAATCACATATTGTTTGCTTAACCAGGGATTGATTGAGGAGCCCTACATTTAGACGACAGGTACTATTTCTTGGGCTAGGGGAGAATACTAGTTTTAATAGTACTGGAGCACGATCAGACCATGTCATAGGGAGGATGTCACAAACGTCCAGCATATTAACCCGCTCCCTGGAGATCAGGAACATATCAATCCTGGAGAAACTAGCATGTCTGTGAATAAAAAGTAAGATTAGCAACAGTAGGATGAGCATGTCTCCATGCATTGAGAAGCCCCACCTCTCCCAACAAGCGTTTAAGAAAACTTTCTTTGCCCACTCCCCCATATCGGTCTGTAAACCTCTTCTATCTCTCCTGGATGACAGGACAGTGTTGAAGTCTCCGCCCAAAATATAAATGGCGTCAGGGTCTACCATAGTATTTAGAATTTTTTTTTAACTAGAGGGATTCTTGCTCTTTCATTTAAAAATAAAAGTCTACCCTCTTAAAGTCACAGTTGCTTTACTTGCTATATACATTCCTTCCCACCCTCGAGATCCTCTCAAACCGGGTAAGACTTCCCTGAAACACCAGGACTGCTGAGAGCCGCACCACTGGCCCCAGTGTATCTGTACCGCACCCTGATTGGGTGCTGCCTTGCCTCCTGCTCGGGGATTGGCTCTTGAGCCAGCTAAAACTTTGCTCTGCTCTGGGCTGCTGCACCCATTCATTTCTATAGCAAATGGCAGAAATTTTACGCCCGCCCCCCCCCGACCTTAACTTTATAGATCTTCCTCCACACTCCCTGGTAGCTCCGCCCCCCCACTTGTGCTCCACTGGGTACCTGTTTTGGGACTCCCCATCTTTAGTCGCCACCTCCCACCCCTGACTGCCTGGCCTTCCTGGCTGTATCTCACGTCCCACTGATCCAGCTACTGCTCTTCTGCCCCCTTCTCCTAGCCCCGCCAGCCTGTCTTAACCCCCTCCTTCCGCCTACCCCAAATCCTACCTTAATCATGTGCCTTCACCGCTCTCTACCCCATTCAATTTCTCCTTGCCTGTCTTCCTCCCCTACTGCATGCCCCAAAAGCCTGCTTTCCCTCCCTCCCCCACAGGTTCCACACTCTGGTCACTGCCCCTTGCCCAGGGTCCATCCTACCACCATGAAACTGTCCTACAGCCACACTGGTCCTAGCCCCTCCACTCTGGTCCCCCCCTGTATACGCTTACCCTCACCCACTATCATCGATGCTCGGCAATTTTCCGAGATGCTAGCAGGCAAAAGCATTCCCCTAAAGAAATACTCTGCAGCTCCTTGAGGCTAGTCCTTCTCCTCCTAATGCTGTCAGGCAATGTGCACCCAAACCCTGGCCCATTCAGCTCTAAAGCCACTAATCTGAGCAAGCCTTCAGGTGCCCTCTCATTCATATCAATCAACATCTGCAGCCTCCTTTCTAAAATGGATGCCCTACAGGCCTTCACCAGCCAACACTGCCCTGACATCCTGGCAGTTGTTGAAACCTGGCTCACGACATCAGTACCAGACCATGCAATCAGCCTTCCTGGCTACAATGTCTCTAGGCTGGATTGTCTCTCCAAAAGAGGCTGGTGCTGCGCTCTCTCTACCTAAAAGACTCCATACAGAGGCACCACATCATTACTTCACTCCAACCCACAACTGCTCAGATACTGCCAGTGAGACTCCTCATTGGAGCCCAAAACAAAACCCTCACTGTTGCCACCATCTACATCCCTCCCAAAGAACAGGGAACTGGTCTAACAGCTGTTCTTGACTTTATAAAGTCACTCCCACTGGACACCGAATCCATCCTCCTAGGCGACTTTAACATCAACTGGCCTACGGCCGATGCTGGTGCACACAGGTATACCGTTGCTGCAGCAAACCTCACAAAAATGGTTGACTCACCAATCGGGAAAAATTACAGGCCTGGCACCAGCACACTCATGGACTGGATCCTTACCAGTCACCCATCATGGATATCTAACTCTAATGTCCTCCCTGACTCTTTCAGCAACCGCTTCCCTGTTAGCTGCACCTGGTCAAATAAATGCATCAAACCACTGCCAAAAACTATCACCAGCAGGGTTCTACTCTGTGGTCACCTTCCTTGACTCAAATTTTATTTATTTATTTAGCTTTTGTTGACCGGGTAAGTGCACTAGACAAATCCTGCCTATTTTCAGGTACGACCCGGGGGAGGAGGATACAGATGAATGCCAACTGACCTTGAACCAGATTAAGCTGTTGGTGGTATTTTTAGTGAATGAGGGGAAATTTGGCCAGGACACCGGGGAAATTCCCCTACTCTTTTCGATAAGTGCCATGGGATCTTTAACATCCACCTGAACTACCACCAATCCAGGCAGATGGGACCTCGGTTTAACGTCTCATCCGAAAGACGGCACCTCAGAAATGCAGCACCCCTCTCATGCTGCATTACAGTGTCAGTACTGGGATATTAACCCAAGTGCCAGATGTGGGAACTGAACCCACAGCCCTCTGATCTCCCGGCCTCAGAGGCGAGTGTGCTACCTACTGAGCCACTGACACTGCTGAAATGCCACCTCCTCCATCAAGACTGGTCCCTTATCTTCAATGCAACCAACGTAAACACTGCCCTTGACCACTTCATAAACATCTTCACTGTGGCCTGTGACACGTATGCTCCAATTAAGAAACGCAAAGTCAAATCACTCAGTAACCCTTGGCTTGCAGGTGACCTCCTCAGGATGCTAAAAACAAGAGACCACCTATGGGAGCTGGCCAGAAATTCTGGAAGGCAAAACAACATTCAAAACTACAAACATGCCTGCAATGACTGCACCAAAACCATCTGGCAAACGAAGTCCGCCTACTATAAGCATGCCCTCACAAACTCCTGGGGCAATGGTCTGGAATTCTGGAAGAACATAAAGGAACTCACCAGGAATCCACCCAAAACCCCCCCATCAATACTCAACATCAACGGAACCACAACCCTCAACCTAAAAACCATTGCGGATACCTTTAACAAAGCCTTTACCGACCTCAGCTGTCCTACTCAGGACTACTTCAAAGATGGTGAAGCCCTCTGTCCGCAATGAACACTACCCCCACCAGCTCCCCCCGCTTCTACTTCAAAGCAGTCAAGGCTCACCAAGTATGCAAATATGTTACCAAATCCCTTGGTAAATCAAGATTCAGTGATGACTCCCTCAATCTCAAAATCCTGTCTCTCACACTTGATGAAGTGCTTAGTCCTCTGACCAGAATTTTCAACCTCTCCCTCAGCCTTAGCCAGTTCCCAGAAATCTGCCACTGTCACCCCAATCCATAAAAGTGGTGACAAAACTGCCCACAATAACCACAGACCTATCTCCCTACTACCCCCATTCTCCAGGGCACTAGAATGCATCGTCTTGGACCAGCTCACAGAGTACCTGGATATGTACAACATCCTGTGCAAGCAACAACACAGGTTCTGCAAAGGTCACAGCACCTCCACAGCCCTACTTCATTTCACTGGCACAATCCACAATGCACTTTACTCCAGCAAACTACTAGGCTCAATCTACATTGCCTTAACTAAAGCCTTCGACACCGTCAATCACCGCCTCCTGCTTGTCCAGCTTCAGAACACTGGGCTGTCAACTGACTTCATTGGCTGGTTTAACAATTACCTCGAAGAATGGTCCCAAACAGTAAGAATCACTGATACACTCTCGGACCCTAGACCGGTCCACTCGGGAGTCCCCCAGGGCTCCATTCTGGGACCCTTCCTCTTCAGCCTATTCTTAAACTCACTACCGGACAGCTGCCCAGAATAAATAATTCTCTACGCCAATGATGCTGTGATCCTCACCTTGGACCCTGATCCAATCCAATTACAAAATAAACTTCAGCAGGCCTTCTCCTCCATCGAATCCTGGTTCCTAAATCATAAACTGCTTCTCAGTCAGAAAAAAAACAAGTCTATGGTCTTCTGCAGCCCCCACAACAAAAACAAACAACTCCACCTCTCCATTGCAACCGAACAAGGAGCCATCCTAGAGCAAACACAATCATTCAAGTACCTCAGCATCACCCTTGATCCCCACCTCTCATATGCTGTCCATATCAGCAATGTTGCAAAGTCTGCCAATGCGAGGTTAGGCATATTATTCCTGCACAGGAAACACCTAACCCCAGAAGCACTATCAGTGGCCATCCAAAGCTCCATCGTCAGCATCATAGACTATGGTCTTATCATATATGGGTCTGCAACTACCACTGCTCTCAAACGTATCGGTACCTCCCTGAATAATGCCTGTCATCTCATCACTGGCTCACATCGCTGTACCCACACATATGACCTTTATTCCCAATCTGGATGGCTTCAACTGGACAAACGCATAAACTACAAAACCTGCATCACAACCAAGAAAATTATAATGGGGCTTGCCCCACCTGGTGTCTGTGCCCTCCTTAAGCCTAGACATAGGAACATCACTACAAGGAGATCCAATTCCCAGCTACTACATATCCCACGATGTCGCACAACCCAAGGACAAAGATCATTCACCATCGGGCATCCAACTGGCTCAACTCTCTTGTAGCGACATAGCAACCACTCCAACACTCGGCTCTTCAAGTCAAACTGTGCCACTCCTGCTTGTATCCTGGGTTGCCCATCTTAACATTTCCACCGGTTCCAGCTGCACATGCCCCAGCACCCAGCACTTACAATCAGTCTTTGCACCCCTAGCACCTTACCTGTCATATTCCCTCAACAAGGCCCCTGGCTGCACTGTCTCCCAACCTCACCCACCTCCCCGTGATCTCCATTCCTGCCCCGCCCAACCACCTCTCATATTCACCCTTACCCCTGCACCCCCTCGATCTCCTACCCTCACTTCCCCCACCCACCCACCCTCCTTCCCTTGTCTTGCTCATAGCTCAAGTATTTGTACTGGTTATTACATGCCTGTAAGTCAATGACTATATGTTTGTAACTAAAAATGATGACTGTTGTACACGCTGACGTGGAACCTTTGTAAAAGAGCCTCGGCTCAAACGTATTGTAATCCTACATTGAAATAAATAAAATAAATAAACATTCTGTTCTCTGATTGGTCATTCGGGACATAGATGTTCAGAAAAACACACTTCATATTGAAGAAAGTTGCCTGTATTCTAACATAACGCCCCCTAGGGTCCAAATCCACCCTTTCTGCCTTAAGTGGAATGTTTTTCCTAACTAAAATAGCAGTTCCTCTCCTGTGAGGGTGCTCAGGCTAGGAGGCAGCGTAGACCTCTCCCACCCACATTCTCCACAATTTTGCATGCTCAGACTTGGACAGATGTGCTTCTTGCAAGAAAATCAGAGAAGCTTTCAATCTGCCCATTTCTTGAAGCACCTTAGCCCTTTTAATCGGGCTGTTCAAGCCTTTGACATTGTAGATACTAATTGATAAATCCATCAAGTGCCAGTAAAGCCTCTAGCAAACCCCTTATTATGGTCAAAAGGCACCTCCCCTCAGCCAGGCACCACCACAGCTCCCCCGGAACCCTCCACAGCATGCTGTACATTCTTCCCCAATGCTAACAATAAACTAAAAAGATAGAGTAAACATTGCAACAGCAAAAGTTTAAACTGACACAAAACAATTGGAACTCTGAACTGTGACTCCCAAACGTGCCACTGTGTCCCAACCTCCATGTGTGGATGTGGGAGGGTATGATAACCAGTTTTCACACCCAATCTAGGACCGTAATCCAAGGCCCTATCTCGAGTGGTGGATCATGTCTCCCCGATCATGGTGCCACATGCTCCCAACCCCCCAGCCAAGATTTGTTTGCATAAAATTAAAACAAAGAGGATAAAACTTCCTCTTTAGGCTACCTTGCCATGTGAGAATTAAATAAATACCCCAGTTATCCGAGACTAGAATATTACCATTGAAGGGCTCGAAGGGTAATCAACCCCCCTCCTCTTTCCCTCTTTGCAACCCTCATTCTCCTCACTGTCCACTGGGGCTGGATAATAAAAGCCTACCAGTGCCAGGGCCCGAGTAGAGCCTCCCCCATGCAATAACCACCACATATTTCAAATACACAAAAAAGGAGTATCCATCTAATGATTTCAGCCCCCCTTTCCCCTGAGATGCACAACATTTAAAGATTACTTTGTTTTTCTTTTCTAATGTAATGCAGTATTTGTGCACAACAAGGATTGTAAATGTTTAGTCTCAAACATATTATTTCCCCTCCACAAATCCATCTCAAAAAGTCACACACCGAGGAAATAGACGAGGTATCTTCTCCTGAATGTCTGGTCTCCATAACATGTGTAACAATTTGCAGATGAACACAGTGGAAGTTAGGAGAAAAGAAGAGAGGACCACAGATCCCAAAAGTCAGAATTTTAAGTCACTCACCCAAATTCCTGAGTGTGTATCTAGGGACTGGGAGTTCCAAGACTTTCAACAGGTGCAAGACAGCATTTTTCACCACAACCACTCCTCTCGGTTCAACTCCCAGCAACCTCCAACCTCTTGCTTTTATTCTGGTTACGTTTTCTGCCCCCTTTTCTCTGCTGCAGTGGACTTGCTGATGCTAAGCCTCCCCGACTCTCCGAGAGTGACTCCAAGTGATCCACAGGAGTGGACCCTCCCCCTGCAAGCTGCCTTCTGGGAAGGCCTGAACCCTTCACTGTATACCATCTGCGATGATTCAACTCGTTCTAGGTCTCCACATCAAACACCTCATCTGCCTTGATGCTCCATTGCTGCAGGAAGGATTTAGCTTCAGAGATTGTTGGGTAGAGGTGGGTTCCTTTATCAGTTGTAATGCGCAAAGTAGAGGGATAGTCTATCCTAGCTTTGATCCCTCTGTGTCTTAGTAACTTCAATATGGGCAGCATTTTCCTCCATAGATCTATGGTCATTGGAGCATGATCATGCTCAAAGAAAAGTCTAGTGTCCCCAGAAATCAGCTCTGCTTTCTGCCAAGCCTTCTGTAGAGGAAAGCCACTGTTACAGACTGAGGGCAAGCTTTGGGGTCAACAGGTCTGGGGCCCAGGAAGCAGTGAGCTCTGATGATATTGAGGGCTTAGTCTGGGTCCAAATTTAAGATTTCTTTAATAAAGCTTTCCATAAACGTATTCATGTTGCCTAATTCTGTGCCATCTGGGATGCCATGTATTCTTATATTGCTTTGTCTAGACCTGTTTTCAAGCTCTTCTGCCTTTTGTTACAACCATATTTCCCTATCATGAAGTTGCAAAGGGCCTCATTGTGAAGATCCACCATTTTAGAGACTTTGGTGGTATGCTGTTCAAGATCAGAGATCTGGGTTTGCTGGTGCGTTTGTTCTTTTGGTAGCTTGAGGAGTTGTTGCTGAAAATTCCCGAATTTGTTCCCCAGTCACCAGAGTTCCTGGCAAAGTTGCCTGGAGAAGATCATAATTTGCTCCTCATCCTCAGAGCTCCAGTCTTCTGAGAGAGCCCAGTGCGGGGAGGTGGCATGGGTATCGGCCTCTCGTGGTGTAGGCCCGGGGTCTTGAGTTTTACCTGAAGTCTCCAAATCAACCTTAGCACCTGTCAGAGCCATGAATTCCTTCAGCTTACTTCTGGTATTAGCCATTAGAAGTTCAAGCCTGCATTTTTTGAGCAAGGCAGACAGTTTTTGTTAGCGGTGTGGCTGAACTTTAGCAGGGGGATCAGGAGAGCTCCAACTAACTAATCCACCATGCTGGGTGACATTACCAGAAGTCACCTTGCTGAAATTTCAAGCCAAGAAAAAAAGTGACAGTTTGCAGTTTAAATTTTGCCTTCTCAACAATCGCATTGCAGGAGTGCGGCAGACAGACAGAGACAGAAAGCTCATTTGCATGGCATTGTGTGATTGGTCCCAATGCACCTAAGACCCCTCTTCTTGCCTGAAGCTCTGCTTGTGGAACATTCATGCAGGAGCAGCCTGCAGTGGCAAGTAGCTTGTAGCTCGTGCAGCAGGAAGGAGGAATTGCTTGCAGCAAAAGCGCTTCTGCAACAGCAGTATTTCTGTCTTCCTTTCCCAAATACCTGGGCTCAACCCATATTCTGACCAACTGGGAAGTGATCGAGGCGATTGTAGTGATGATCAATGGGACTTCCAGCCCATTTTACCCAAGAGGCCTTCTTCAAGTACATGCCTTTTTCCATGTCTGTCCATGTCTCTGCCACCCTCCCTATACCTCTACTTGCTCTTATGCCTGTACTCATAATTAAGTTTATTATACTGCACAATCTCCCCCCATTCTATGCTAATCCCTACTCCAACAATGCGTCTAAATGTAACAATCACTGTATGTAATATTAATGTAATAATCTCTGTACATTCACATGTCTTGCTAATGTTTGCATAGTGGTCTTATGTAACTTAAATGTTTGTATTTTATGAGAGCATGCTAATTCCTGCTCCATCCAAGCTCCTTAATGTAACAAACACTGTATTGAGCATATGTTTGTATTTAATGTAACAATTTCTGTACATTCACATGTCTTTGCAAATATTGCAAAGTGGACTTACATAACTTAAATGTCTTTATTTAGTGAGTGTATGTTATGTATGTATTATTTCACTTCCCCATTGCTTTCTTCCCACCAGGTCGCACCGGGAGATGAGCAACTTGTTGCTCAGTGTGCCTTCCTAGTGAAACATTTAAATAAATAAATAAAATCAAGTCGGCAGCAGGCCATATTCCATTGATGGTGCAAACCATCCACTGCCTGTGAGTACCCTTTGCAAAATAAATTGACCGTGTTGCTAAGGTCGGAAAACTGAATAAGAACTTGAGCAAATGTAGCAAAAGTACTGAATGAGAGCGAGAGTTTGCGAACTGTTAAATCTTGGACTTTGGAAGGGAAGAACTTCCAGGTACATCACCGGCTGCTTGATACGAGAGCACCAAGTACTCAGTGGTAAAATCTGTGTTAATTGGCCATTCAGCCTAAGTTTAAACATCTGATTAGACCTCCGCAACTATTCTGACCAGACAACAAGATACCTAATCACAGAAAATCGGGATGAGGTCCCGTCAGAGGGCAGAAAAATGAGTATGAAAACATTGCAGCCTAGCGACAGAAGTCCATAAGTGTCACATATTTCCACAATCACTGCGGGGCCAGAAGAAGAAGATGATGAGCTGGAGTCAGAAGCGGGGTCGATGATTGGTACGGCCAAAACAAAAGCTATTATGAAGATGCTGTACAAGATTGATAATAAATAATTTGAAGAAGTTGGAACAACGTACCTTGGAGATGGAAAATCATGTAGAGACATTGCAGACAGAACACATGGCTCTGACTCAGTCAGTGCTGTACTTTTACAAAAGAGAAAGAGATCTTGCAGCCTGGGCGGAAGACGCAGATGCACAATCTATGTGCAACAACAACAGAGTCTTTGGAGTTCCTGAGGGGCTGGAGCAGGATGTCACTGCAGCATACATGGTGTGTTGGCTACAAAAAAGAATTAGATCTGTCTGCAGACTTGGAATTGGGCATTGAAAGAGCCCATTGTGCACTGATACCCAGACCCAAAGCAGGAGTCCCACCCAGGTCAATTATCATAAAGTTTTTACATTTTCCGGTGAAGGAGAAGGTATTGCAGATGGCCTGGGTGAAGAAGAATTTAAACATCGATGGGCAGTGTGTTTATATCGATCAAGACTACCCCCCACAACTGCTAGCCAAAAGGAAAAAGGTACTGTTGGTGGTAAAACAGTTGAAAACGAAAGGTATGAAAGCACATGTTAGATACCCAGCTAAGCTGTCGGTAACAGAGAGAGATAAGGTCTGGATGTTCGACCACCTAATTGCAGCTGCTGCATTCCTACAGTCCATGGGAATAGAGATGCCAGACCTGGGAGAAGACCCGGTCAGAGTTAGAAGTGGAAGAGCTAATCTGGGGCATCGTGTCACAGGAGCCCAATAAAAGCAAAAGAAAACCTGGGGGCTTGGTGTCCTTGCATTTCGATCTATCTGTGTGGCTAAAGAAATTGAAACGTACCACCTGAGAGTCCGTGGTGTTCAGTCGGTGGAGAGGAATTCATTTTCAGCTGTGCACTAAAGCATGAAGGAAACGTGAGTATCCTTTGACTGATGGTTTATCTGAGAAGAGACTGCTCCAACTGGGGAGCTGGGGACTACTCATAAGAGGCTAATGTTGTGTGAAGGGACCCCCTCGCTCTTGGGGTATAATTACATAAGTTAGTTAAATTAAGGAGGCTACGGGGGGGGGGGGGGGGGGGGAGTGTGTCTACATTGGCTGGTACAGCTGTGCCCCCAGGAACAAGGATATTATATTAAGTCTCTCAAACAAGTGAAAATCATAACAAATGGAGGGAAAATTGGTGAACAACAAGGTGAAAATCTTTCAGATGGTTACACCAATCACTGGGACATGGCTTATGGGGGAAGGCACAAAGGCACACAGTCACATGATTGTAAGGCAGAGGAATCTGTAGCCAATGACTTGTTTGTTCTCTGAGAAGTTCTCAGCATGCAATTTATGTTTTGGTACCAGTAGGTCTGTTTAAAATAGAAACTTTTTTTCCCTGTTCTTTTTAAAAAGAGAATGGAATTACAAATAAGGTGAGTGAAACAAGGAGGAAAGAATGATATGCACAGAGATCAAAATTAGTCTATGCGTGAATATGGTCAGAGGAGTTCAATGCTGGGTATCTCCTCATGTTGGTGTCGCTGCAGGACTTTTCGTACATACCCAACCTCCAAGCTAAACATACCACTGGGGAAAGGAAGTTTTGGGATCCTGGAGGTCCACTCGGGGGAGGAGACACAGGAGGGCAGCTGATTGCACCGGAACTCCATACCTAAAACTAATTGGGTGCTCTCTCGAGGAGAAAACTCTGGTAGCATGGCTCTTAAGCCACTAGGGGACAGAATGTCTTCATGGTTGTGTTTATGTTCTTTAACGTTGTATTGGTTTATATTTGTTTGGGAAGAGGAAGGGATGTTGGGTTGTTATCGTTGTTATATGTGCTGGCAAAACAGTAAGCTACAGTTTAAAGCACCTCGCGTCTGCTTAACTGGAAAAATAAAAACAAGGGGGGTCATATGCAAGCTGGATTTAAATAAAATGCTAACTTCTCAGTTTTTGACATGGGGACAATAATTATTGGATTGTGGAATAGTAAAGGGATTAACAATGTGGTTAAGAGGGCCAGGGTCCTACAGGAGTTACAAAGAATGAAATGTGATATTGCTTGCCTGCAAGAAACAAAACTATCTAAGAAGGAACATTTGGCAGATCGAGCCCCCCGCCCCCCCGAGGAGCCAGAGGTCGCGAGGGCTGCACTGAAAAGCCCTCCCTGCCACAGATAAAAGCCCCGAAGCTGCTCTGCTGCTAGATTCGCCCCTCCCCCCAAGGAGCCGGAGGTCACGAGGGCTACCTAGAAAAGCCCTCCCTGCCACAGAAAACAGCCCCGAAGCTGCTCTGCTGTAAGATCGAGCCCCCCCCCCGAGGAGCCAGAGGTCGCGAGGGCTGCACTGAAAAGGCCTCCCTGCCACAGATAAAAGCCCCAAAGCTGCTCTGCTGCTAGATTCGCCCCCCTCCCCCCGAGGAGCAGGAGTTTGTGAGGGCTACCCAGAAAAGCCCTTCCTGCCACAGAAAAAAGCCCCGAAGCTGCTCTGCCATAAGGTAAATTTACCTGAAACTGACCTGCTGCAGTCATGACCGTTGGGAGCTAGCCTGGCTGTGGACAAGTTTTGAATCCTGGGACTGGTGCCTTTTTCAGGCTTGCACACGGCTAGTTTTCTCTCTCGGTGCTAGGTGAAGCCCCGCCACCCCCACCACCACCCTTGGTCGGCACTCCCTTATATAGCTATAGTCACATGGGGTATCAGAACCAATCAGCCAACTTTTCCATTTGCTAGTTATATCTTTCCAGCACTAGAGGGAGCCTGCACTTTAAACCAATTATCTCTACTGCTAAATCTCACATAATCATGATCCTTGCTATAATGGCACTCCTCTTACTACAGCACCCACTGCATACCATGAACCTCTTTATATCACCCACTGACCTGCCCCTGCCCAAACCACAGTCCCTCCACACTCAATACCCTGTTTTACTCACAGCTTATTGACCATCCACCTCTCAGTCCATCCCTCCAAATCCATCCCGAACACTGGACTACCACACTACCCCCACCACCCACCGCCAAAACACAACCCTCTGTACCATGAACTCTATCACAAATGGTCACTCTCCTCTCTAGCATCTCCGGCACTTTTCTCTCTCCCCATCCCGTGCACCACCCATGTGATGTCACGGCAGCTGCAAAAGCACCCTACCTTTAGCAACCGCTACCCTATGAGGTGCCTAATTGTTCTGCTGCTCCTGCTCTCAGGTAATGTGCACCCAAACCCTGGGTCTGGCAACTCTGCCATACCTCAGCCCACCATTGGCAAAGGTCTCTGAATTGCTTTTATGAACATATGTAGTCTCCCCAAGAAAACCACAGCACTCCAATGCTGGATTGCACAATATTCCCCTGACATTCTTATGCTAGTTGAAACCTGGCTCTCCCAGCTTACACCTGACTCAGCTGTCTCTCTCTCCCAGGCTTCTCCCTGTTCAGGGCTGATAGGATGGGCAAGCACGAAGGGGGATGCACAATCTACTTGAGCGACTCGGTCCTGGGTCATGCACTCCCAACCCCTGAGCTCAACATGGGGCACAAGCCATTACTCATAAAATCACACCATACCCTGGTCGTGGCCCTGTGGTGGGGCGCAGGTTTATGTGGGCAGTCACAGAAAAAATGTCTCACCAGTTCTTGCAATTTTCTTCAATTTTAATTGATTCTTCTTTCAAACATCACTCATATCAGGATAACATCAGAATGGCACAGTATTTTTCTCATTTTTCACTTCAATTTCGATAGCAAACATTAAAGCATCTGACATCATCTCATTCTTTATAAGTCTTTAGGTGAGACAATATAAAAGCATAAACCTCACACAGGATATTCTGGCAGTTTTAAATCTTCCATTCGGAACATGAATCAAAACAGTTTTTCAAATAACTCCATAGAGCACTTTTCAGCAGCATATAGAGCACACCTCTAGGCTCACCACAACAGGATTTAAATCTCCACCTGTTTACACCTCTCTGACGAATCTCACCTCTAGCCATCTGTGCTGACAATCTTCCCTGAGTCAAAGGTTCACCCTTTTATATCCAACTAGAGTCAGGTGACCTTCAAACTCCACCTTCACTTATATCTTTTAATTACTTTATCTTATATTCTAATCCTTTATTTTATTCCAAAGAGCTTATGTCTTTTAAACTCATTTACTAATGTATTCCCTCACTCAGAGATAAGTTATTTCTTTTCTGAACGTTTTAAACTCCTTTTCTAAAGACCAGCAAACACCACCCCTTCCCAATAATACTTAAGAAGGGGCGTGAATGGCCGGCCGGCTCCTAGAACAAACAAGGACGCCGGCAGTTGAAAGCACAACAACTTCAAAAGCTCCACAAACGCCCGAAAAACCCCACGTTTCAAAGCCAAAACAAAACAAAGGGAATTCATCTTCAATAGGTAAGCAGAAATAAATCTCCTTATTTTAAATGTCTAAAGCTTAAAGTTTTTTAAAGCGCTAATAAGCCTTATGTCCTCACAACAGTGCAATTACTAATTGCACTAACTCAGGGTAACAGAATCACCTATTTCCCTTAATAATGACCAAAATACCACTGGCCAGGCTTCACTTAATAGTGAGCTGCAACCGCAAGTAATTAAATTTCAGGGCTCCAAAATGCCCAAAACGCCGTAACTCCCTCGCTCTAAGAAAATCTCAGAAATACTCAAAATTAAGCAACCTCCACTCCGGAGGATATTCAGAGCTGTCCCCATAATTTTAAAATAAAGCCATTCCATTTAAACAGTATTAGAAGGCTAAATGCCTTCACAGCCATGCGCATAGTCACAATGTACTCTGTTAAAGCAGCCCAGAACCAAAGTACTAACAGCTGCTAAAACACCCACCTAGCCTGAAAAACGGCTTTTACAACCATTTAGTCCCCAAACATAATTTCCCACCTAAGTCTCTACCATAACTCTAAATGTAGTAGAAAAGCACTACTGCATTTGCTACGGGGGGGGGGGGATCTCCCTTTTCTCTTATCCACACTCAGTATAATCAGGACAACGAAGTGCCCCCAGCAGCATCTGGACAGCTATCCATGTTGTCCTTAGAAACATCCCAAACAACACTCCCAAATGAATAGAAAGTTTGAAAAGCTACTCAGGCTTTCAATATTTCTAAATAGTGTTTTCGTTTACCTTTATTATTTTACCAGGCTCCCAGTCAAAGCACCGCATGCCTGGCTCCCACAAAATATTTAAGACAATCGGGACTACAATTTCAGAAATGAATCCATCCTCCAAACTCCAATATAAAACTAATACTGACAAATCCAGAAACCGGAATATTAATTTGGACTGCACGAACGTGCGCACAATCGCAACGACGTGCAGTTTTACCGATCGCTCAAACCGCGATCCTAAACCTCCAAATCACCGAGTCCCAACTACAAAGACCCTTTTCCAGGACTAACCCCAAGGTACACTTTAAGGAATTAAACCCTAAAAATCCCAAAATTACTCTCTCCAGCCTCAAAATTTTATTTAATCTCCTCTCTTAAAGGGGAAACTCCCATATGTGCTAGGAAAAGGAAAAACAATTCTCTAGCCCCATATTTCTAACCTTGGAATTTCAAACCTCACAGAGCCACTCTGTGACATTCCTCCCCACCTAAGAGGGCAACCAAATCTTTTGGTTGGCCAAATTTATCGAAATTCTTTTGCTTAAAATAAAAAGAGGGGTGGTTAATCTACCAAAGCGCTGGTCCACCCACCTCTTGAAACTCTAACCCAAGAGTCCCTTACCATATCAATTATTTTACCTCGAGAAAATACTCAGGATTATTTTATTCTGCATCTTGCACTAAATATTTCCTGTCCATATTCTATATCCCAGATTATGAACCATATTAAGTATCTAACTATTAGCAAACTTAGTCAGTTTTTAAGTAATCCCCAATAACATAAGATTTCATATCTAAATTATTTTGCATGAATTTGATTTTTTTTTCACATAGCAATATCCATCAAATTCTATGCACCATTCATAAATAAAATATTTAGATTTTGCTTGAGAAATATAACTTCCATACACATATAAAGTATATTCCAGATCAACAGCTTTCATTTTCAGAACTGCCATTATAGTCTATAGCTCCTTCATATTCAGGAACACATGATTTTATTCTATCTCACATTACTAATCTCAATTTCACTATTAACAAAATTAGGATAGTAACATTCATTATATATCCTGTCCTAAGCAAACATGCTATCACTTTAGCTATATTTTACAAAATAAACAGACAAAAATAAATACAACATCAGACTGTGGAAAAAAAGGGGGTGCTAACACTATAAATTCAACTGCAGGTGGCCAACCCTCCAGTCTTAAACAAAAAATTACAAGAAATAGCTCCTAGCTTTCAAGTTTGTTGCTTTAGGATGTATTCCTTCATATGAATAAAACTCAAATCTGTAGTTTTTTCTTTACTTCACCTAATCAACTACCCTTTACTTTACTTCTCCCAATCATCTACCCTGAACTTAGAAAAATCTCCACACTACTCCTACTCTTTATTTAACTGCATCAAATTATTTTCCATTAAATGTTTTCCTTCCTATCGATCTCATTTTTTTTTTTTCAAAGACTTATTCCAAGATGTCAATATGTGCACTTTTATAATTTCTTCAAACAATTTCCCCAAATACTTTATTTTGAAAACCTTCTATCTTATGCTCTTTTTATCTGGTACCCTTTTTTATTCTCTCTATACCTACTAGGGTTTAAGCCCTTACTAGAAAGTTACTTGTATATACTATCTATATGAGCTATTTCTCTAACCCCTTCCACTCACTACATAAGTAGTCCAGTACTGTAAAACTTTTACCATCTTTTACTCATATCTCTGTAAATCACTTTCCCCTTTTTCCAAGGAAGCCAATTACAGTCTTTTTCCTTCCTTTGAGTGGCTACACACTTCTTTAAATATAAAGCCACTTGACTATACATCCCAGTTCCAGTTTGCAGCAGAAAAATTAATGACATTTTTATTATCAACATTATTATAAGTCACTGAACAAGTCCCCTTCAGCACCTACTGCCTCTTCTGTCTTGCTTGCATTCTTCACCCCAGTTAACAAAACAGTCTCACGTGGGGACTTGTCTTTCATCGTTCTTCCATCATCTTCGTCGTCTCCAATCCAATACATTCCCTGGAACATAGGTAGAACAGGGAACTGTTCCTCAACACAGTCCACACAATCCACACAGGACAACTCTTCAGCCTTCTTCATAGGCCCTTGAAACTCCAAATTGTCCCTCATTACCGTCAATTGACTTAGCACCTCCTGGTACCTTTGTTCTGCTTCTTTACACCGGCTCTCTGCCTCCATCCAGCGATTAAATAACCATTGTATCACCTCTATCCGGTCACTCTGGTCAGTCTTCTGGTCACTCAAAACTTCACAGTGGCCCCTCATCTTCATATAGCTTGTTTAGAGCAGGCTTTGCCACCAACCCAGAATTATCACTCAGCTGGTTGGTTTTTCACAGGAAACAACATTCTCTCAGCAATAACCAGTAAACAGGAACCAGTTCAAAGTACCATCATGCCAGATTTACTGCCCACCAGACCTTATGCAGATCACAGTACAAAATGTACATCCCACTTCTGACACCATATGTGGTGGAGCGCAGGTTTATGTGGGCAGTCACAGAAAAAATGTCTCACCAGTTCTTGCAATTTTCTTCAATTTTAATTGATTCTTCTTTCAAACATCACTCATATCAGGATAACATCAGAATGGCACAGTATTTTTCTCATTTTTCACTTCAATTTCGATAGCAAACATTAAAGCATCTGGCATCATCTCATTCTTTATAAGTCTTTAGGTGAGGCAATATAAAAGCATAAACCTCACACAGGATATTCTGGCAGTTTTAAATCTTCCATTCGGAACATGAATCAAAACAGTTTTTCAAATAACTCCATAGAGCACTTTTCAGCAGCATATAGAGCACACCTCTAGGCTCACCACAACAGGATTTAAGTCTCCACCTGTTTTACACCTCTGACGAATCTCACCTCTAGCCATCTGTGCTGACAATCTTCCCTGAGTCAAAGGTTCACCCTTTTATATCCAACTAGAGTCAGGTGACCTTCAAACTCCACCTTCACTTATATCTTTTAATTACTTTATCTTATATTCTAATCCTTTATTTTATTCCAGAGCTCATGTCTTTTAAACTCATTTACTAATGTATTCCCTCACTCAGAGATAAGTTATTTCTTTTCTGAACGTTTTAAACTCCTTTTCTAAAGACCAGCAAACACCACCCCTTCCCAATAATACTTAAGAAGGGCGTGAATGGCCGGCCAGCTCCTAGAACGAACAAGGACGCCGGCAGTTGAAAGCACAACAACTCCAAAAGCTCCACAAATGCCCGAAAAACCCCACATTTCAAAGCCAAAACAAAACAAAGGGAATTCATCTTCAATAGGTAAGCAGAAATAAATCTCCTTATTTTAAATGTCTAAAGCTTAAAGTTTTTAAGGCGCTAATAAGCCTTATGTCCTCACAACAGTGCAATTACTAATTGCACTAACTCAGGGTAACAGAATCACCTATTTCCCTTAATAATGACCAAAAATACCACTTGTGGCAGGCTTCATAATAGTGAGCTGCAACATAAAGTAATTAAATTTCAGGGCTCCAAAATGCCCAAACGCCGTAACTCCTACCTCTAAGAAAATCTCAGAAATACTAAAATTAAGCAACCTCCACTCCGGAGGATATTCAAGAGCTGTCCCCATAATTTTAAAATCAAGCCATTCCATTTAAACAGTATTAGAAGGCTAAATGCCTTCACAGCCATCTTATAGTCACAATGTACTCTGTTAAAGCAGCCCAGAACCAAAGTACTAACAGCTGCTAAAACACCCACCTAGCCTGGAAATGGCTTTTACAACCATTTAGTCCCCATAATTTCCCACCTAAGTCTCTACCATAACTCTAAATGTAGTAGAAAAGCACTACTGCATTTGCTACGAGGGGATCTCCCTTTTCTCTTATCCACACTCAGTATAATCAGGACACAGAAGTGCCCCAGCAACATCTGGACAGCTATCCATGTTGTCCTTAGAAACATCAAACAACACCCCAAATGAATAGAAAGTTTGAAAAGCTACTCAGGCTTTCAATATTTCTAAATAGTGTTTTCGTTTACCTTTATTATTTTACCAGGCTCCCAGTCAAAGCACCGCATGCCTGGCTCCCACAAATATTTAAGACAATCGGGACTACAATTTCAGAAATGAATCCATCCTCCAAACTCCAATATAAAACTAATACTGACAAATCCAGAAACCGGAACATTAATTTGGACTGCACAAACGTGCACACAATCGCAACGACGTGCAGTTTTACCGATCGCTCAAACCACGATCCTAAACCTCCAAATCACCGAGTCCCAACAACAAAGACCCTTTTCCAGGACTAACCCAAAGTATACTCTAAGGAATTAAACCCTAAAAATCCCAAAATTACTCTTTCCAGACTCAGTTTTATTTAATCTCCTCTCTTAAAGGGGAAACTCCCATATGTGCTAGGAAAAGGAAAACAATTCTCTAGCCCCATATTTCTAACCTTGGAATTTCAAACCTCACAGAGCCACTCTGTGACAGGCCCCCTATACCTAACCATGGCTTACATACCCCCGAGTATGAAAAATTTAGCGATCAACTCCCTCCTTGACTATATATCCACCTTACCTCAAAAGACTGAACAACTAATCTTGGGAGACCTGAACACCAACTGGCTCAGCCCCTCGTCTGACAATATAAAGGATGAGCTTGCAGCCCTTGACCTGTCTCAAATGGTCACTCAGCCCACCAGACTTAACAAAGCGAAGGGAACTAGCTCCCTCCTGGACATAGTCCTCTCTAACCGACCACATAAATTGAAATCTGTAAAAGTCCTTGTGGACTCACTTAGCAACCACTCCCCTGTCATCTGTTTCTGGTCCTCCCCCACACTCAGCCCTGAGTACAGCAGTGCCCCTCCATGCAGATTTCTCCCCAGGGGTCTTGACAACCTCAAACATCACCTCGCACAAGTTGACTGGACTCTAGTGGCCTATGCATCTGACATAAACACTGCTCTAACTTACCTCACTAAGGCCTTCAACTATGCCTGCGACCTATTTGCCCTCATCACCACATCTAGACCAAAAAAATCGGCTGCTGCATGGATATCCCCTGCACTGATCCAGCAACTAAAACAGAGAGACAATCTTTGGCACATAGCAAATGACTCTGGTAGGGTGGCAGACAGGCAAGCCTATAGGGCAGCCCGCAACCAATGCACCTGGGCCGTCAAACAAGCGAAAGCTAAATACTATCAGGCTGCTTTGACATCCTCCTGGGGCTCAGCCAGAGCCTTCTGGGACAATATTAAAGAACTGAATGGCAAAACCCGCCCCCCCTCAGTCTCAGATTGTCATAAATGGGGCAGTCTCGACTGACCAAACATGTATTACAGATTGCCTTAATAAAACTTTCACGGACTTAAGCGCAGTTCTCCCTGCCCAATTCTTTGACCCGGTTCCCACGTCCACCCACACTCACACCTCCGGGCCACAATTCCACTTCTGGACGATCTCACCCCATGATGCCAAACCTTTTCTACTAAAATCCCTCGCCTCTCATAACCCAAGTAATGATCCTCTTGACTCCAGGATGCTCCGCCTCATGCTGGATGTCACGCTAATCCTCCTCACGCTTGCCATAAATAAATCCCTATGCCTAGGCCAATTCCTGGAAGCATGGAAACAGGCTTAAGTCACCCCCATCCATAAGTCTGGGGACTGAACACTACCAAATAACTACAGGCCCATCTCCATCCTCCCCCAAAGCCTTGGAAAAAATAGTATCCACACAGCTCATAGAATACCTATCTAAATATGACATCCTATGTCCTGAGCAGCATGAGTTTCGTCCAGGCCACAGCACGTCCACTGCCCTTCTGGAATTCTCCCACCACATACACTCTGTGCTTGATAATGGTCAACTTGCAGGGGCAGTTTTCATTGACCTATCCAAGGCCTTTGACACTGTGTGCCACCCCTGCTGTTAAACTCCTAAGCCAACTGGGATTCTCATCCGGCCCCTTGAATTGGTTCTCAAGCTACCTGCACAACAGGTCCCAAAGAGTTAAGCTAAATAGGACCCTCTCCACCAACCTACCAGTACTCTCAGGGGTCCCGCAAGGCTCCATCCTTGGACCCACCCTTTTCAGTCTATTCCTAAACACCCTCCCAAGCTCCTGTTCCAACAAAATACTGCTCTATGCTGATGATGCAGTGATCTTAGCATCACACTCAGACCCACTCCTACTCCAGTACACGCTGCAAAGTACCTTCCTCCAGGCTGAAAAATGGTTCAGTAACCATCGGTTAGTCCTGAACCTGAAAAAAACAAAGTCAATGCTGTTCTCACATCGGCAAAACAGCGCCAAGGATACTCCCCTTCTCATCACCACCAGCACGGTCTTCCCACTAGAACAGGTAACAACATATAAGTATCTGGGCATCACCTTTGATGCAGGCTTTACATTCCACGCCCACCTAAAAGCCCTGTCATCAGCCATGAACTCCAGGATTGGGCTCCTCTACCACCATAAAGATTGCCTCCCAGAATCTGCCTTAAAATTAGCCATCATCTCATCTGTGTTGTCCCTGGCCGACTACGGACTTCCAATATACGCAGCGGCTGACCCCTCCTCCCTGTCAAAAGTCCAGACCTCTATTAACAAAGCCTGTAGGCTCCTGACTGGTGCCCACAGCAGAACACACACCTGTCTGCTATACTCCACCGCTAACATACTCACTCTTGAGGAACGACTGAAATACCACACCTGCCTACTGGCCAAAAAATCCCTGTCTGGGTTATGCCCACCAGGGGTCTCTGCATTCCTGCAACTGGCTGTCTTGCCTACGCTGGCCCTTAACTCCACCAAAGCCACCTTCCTAGTACCCAGGGCAAGGACCTCTCTCTGCCAAGGATCCTTTCATCATAAAGCTCCGGCCTGGTTTAACTCCCTTCCTGAGGCAATCACAAAGATCCCCGGGATTGGCTGGTTTAAAATAGCCCTCCGTCAACACATTATTGACAGCCGGTGCTGTAAATGCCTGTAGTGGAACATAACCCTGTCTCGTATAGCTCTAAGCCCTCTGGGTCCCATAGACGACTGGGTAATGGTACAATTGAACAACTGTAACAATTGTGTTTATATAATGATTCGTGTAACTCAACATATGTATGTATTTATATAACGATGCCTGTAACTCAACGTATGTATGTATGTATCTCACCTGTATGTAACCTCTGTCCTAAACCTCACTTAATTGTTGTCTCCCCCCCCGAGATGAGGTACCTTTGTAAATGAGTCTCTGACTCAAAGGTTGTAAAACTGATTATTTCAATAAATAAAAATAAATAAAATAAATTAAGGAGATCATGGGTGGGGAAGGTCTACTCAGATTCACACCCACATACTAACAAGGCAGGCGAGGTCATTCTGGTACGTAGGGTCCTACCCCTTTAAGACTTAGGTACATGTTGTGGGTTCGGGGAGATTGGTGGTGGTAACAGGAAGCTTAAGGGGTAGACCTATACAAACAGCAACATGGCTTCTGCAAGGGGCACAGTACCACTACTGCCCTCCTAGAGTTCACTGCCCACATTCACTCTGCCTTAGACAGGGGCCATATCACTGGTGCCATCTTCATTGACCTCGCTAAGGTGTTTGACACTGTCAACCACTCTGTCTTACTAACCACACTTCCTAACTCCGGCTTCTCTCAGGATGCCCTCTGCTGGTTCACTGACTATCTCTCAAACAGATTCTAGCAGGTCAAGATAAGTAACACCTTATCCGGTAGACTGCCCATTCCCTCCGGCGTCCCTCAGGGGTCCATTCTCAGACCACAGCTGTTCAGCCTCTTCCTTGACTCCCTCCCCATGTCCTGCACAGAAAACCTGCTACTTTATGTGGACGATGCTGTCCTATACTCCTCCAGTTCTGACCCCCTTCAATTCCACTGCTCCCTTCAAACCTCCTTTAGTGATGCTGAAAACTGGTTCTCCTCACAGCGCCTCACACTGAACTATAAGAAGACAAAAGTTATGATCTTTTCCCGCTCCCAGAGGGAACACTGGCCCCCTCTGTTAACTGTCAATCATTCCCCTCTCAAACTAGTGGACTCCTTTAAATACCTGTGCATTACCTTAGACCCAGCACTGAGCTTCCACCAGCATATACACCTTCTATCCACCACCCTCAACATCCGTCTTGGGGTACTGCATCGCTTCAAACACTGCCTCACTCAAGATGCCCTTAGGCTCGCAGTCTCCTCTTCGGCCCTCTCCCTACTTGACTATAGCTGACTTATCTATGGTGCTGCAAGCACCTCAGCCTTATCCAGAATATGCCTTGCCCTTAATAAAGCATGATGCCTTACCTTGGGTTGTGGCCGTCTCACCCACACTTGCTTGCTATACATTACCACCAACTGGTTCAACCTCGAAAACAGAATCAAGTACCATGCCTGTCTCATGGCAAAAAAGGTTACCCTTGGCCTCACCCCCCCCGGACTCACCCCTCTAATCTGCTCGGCCCCAGCACTTAAGCACACTTGAAGCTCTATTAAGCAGCTCCTCACAGTACCCCACTGCCGTACTTCCAAATTCCAAAAGTTCTTTAGCTATAGAGCTCCCTCCTGGATGAATGGCCTACCCACCTCCCTTACTAACGAAAATGGTATCGGCACTTTCAAAACTCAGCTTAAGAAATACCTCCAGTCCTCTAATAACTGTGATTGCCACTGATTACCTTCCCCTCTCTGACTAAGGCCCCTGGCCAGATTATGTCCACCCCTGTTGAGTCTCCAGCCTAGATCCATCAGGCTCATCTGGTTCTGCAGAGTAGTATTAATGTATTGTTTAAGAGCTGTGCTAATTATTCCTAGTATCAAGCTATTAGTCTTCTCCCTGCTCTATGTCTATACTTACTTGTACCCTGTGAAGATGAATTACCATGTATTGTCTGTTTTGTATCTGACTTCTGTGATGTGGAACCTTTGTAAAGGAGTCTCTGACTCAAAGGTACTTTTCCGAAACCTCAATAAATAGTCTCTGTTTACACTTCCACTCCTCTCTCAGGGGAATTCTTTAGACAAGTATTTAAAGTTTTAACATTTCTATCTTAGGGACACATTATATGCCTAGGGACTGGAATTGTGTGGAGGATTTGTCATTGACTAGGAGCCCAGGGCAGGGCAAAGGACATAAAGCTGGATCTAAATTACTCAAGACATTAAGAAGGGAGAGTGGTTTTGAAAACCCTTGGAGGTTGCAAAATCCAAAAAGTAAGGAATAGAAACATAAGAACATAAAATTTGATTGCAGATAAGGACCGCTTGGCCCACCTAGTCTGCCCATTTCCCTACCTATCGGATAAGCTGCAGATCTTACTTAATCAACAGCCTACTTCCTCCTACCCCCCACTAGAATTGCTTTATGTCTCTCCCATGCATTTTTGAATTCCCCCACTGTTTTTGACTCTATGACCTCCTCAGGAAGGCTGTTCCATGCATCTGCAACCCTCTCTGTGAAAAAATACTTCCTCACATTACCTCTGAGCCACCCCCCCTCTATCTTCAAATTGTGACCCCTTGTTCTTGCACATCTCTTTTTTTGAAAGATGCTACCCTCTTGGACTTTGTTGATTCCCTTGAGGTAGTTGAACATTTCTATCATGTCCCCCCTCTCCCTCCTTTCCTCTAGGCTATACGTCTTAAGCTCCTTTAGTCTTTCTTCATATGTCTTCTGGTGCAGACCTTGCACTATTTTGGTTGCTCTCCTCTGGACAACCTCCACCCTGTCTATGTCTTTGCAGAGGTAGGGTCTGCAGAACTGTACACAGTGCTCCAGATGTGGTCTTACCAACTGTCTGTACAGAGGGCCAACTTCATGTTTTCTACTGGTGATGCCTCTCCCTATGCATCCCAGTATCCCCCCAGCCCTCCTTACTGCCTTCTCACATTGCTGGCCCACCTTTAGGTCATCTGATATGACTACCCCCAGATTCCTTTCCATATTTGTTGTTGTCAGTATCTTACCCCCCATTGTGCACTCTTGCCCTGGGTTTTTGTTTCCCAGGTGTATTACTTTGCACTTCTTTGCATTGAATCTAAGCTGGCATACATATGGCCATTCCTCCAACCTTGTCAAGTCCCTTTTCATCCTTTCCACCCCACCTTGCATATCAACCCCGTTGCAGATCTTTGTGTCATCTGCAAAGAGACATACCTTCCCCTCCAGTCCCTCTACAATGTCACTTATAAAGACATTAAAAAGGACCAGCCTCAGTACTGAACCCTGTGGTACCCCACTAGTAAACCTCCTTTCTTCACTGTAGACTCCATTTACTATTACCCGCTGTTTACCTTTTACCTTTTATTCCACTGCCTGTAATTCATATTCATGATTAGAGAGAATATACACTCAAACCAAATGGGCCTACACTGTGCAAAATGTCTCCATCAAATCAATGACATTATCAGACCATGCCCTGCTGCTCTGCGAAATACAGTGGAGGGTTCACCAGAGGGAGTGGAGATTCAATGTGAGCTTATTGCATGATGAAACATTCATTACCACCACCAAAGAAGTTATTTCTAATTACATCAAAGAAAACTCAAACAGCGATACTCCCATCAAATTTGTTTGAGATTGTCTCAAGGCAGTCATTAGGGGGCACACTATACCCTATGCTTCATATAAATGGAGACAACACAAAGCTCTTCTAAAGAAAGTGGAAAACAAGTTGAGGCAGTTGGAAACAGAACATAAAATTTCAAGGGATCCTAATCTACCAAAAGTAAAACAAGCTAGGGAGGCAGTAAATGAGATTCTGTTAAGGAAAACAAAAAATATGCTCAGGTTTGTGGGACAAAAATATTTTGAATGGGGAGACAGAGTGGGGAGGCTTTTAGCCTTAAGATTAAGAAAGCAAGAAGTGGACGGATATATCCCCAAGATAAAAGTGAAAAAGTAGGGGAAGGGATATACCTCCGCACCAATAGAAATAGCGAAGGAATTTCAAAGATATTATGCCCGATTATATAAAGAAGAGAGAAATGAGTGACATCAGGAGAGGATAGAAGAATTCTTTAAAAAGGTGTCTTTGCTGAGACTTACCCAGGTACAACAAAAAAATCTGGAAGAGCCTTTTGGGGACTCACATATCCTGGACGTAATCAAATCCTTCGATACGGGCAAAGCCCCGGGACCAAATGGATTTCTGATAGAGTTTTATCAAAAAATCACAGTGGAGATTACCCCCCTTTTGACCAAAGGTTGTAATGAAGCCCATGAGGAAGGGCAACAACCTGATTCCTGGAGCAAGGCTCTAGTGTCAGAATTACCTAAAGCTGGCAAGGACCCCTCCCTCTGTGAATGTTATAGACCCATTTCTTTATTAAATCAAGATGCAAAAATATTCGCTGCAGTCATTGGGGTAAGGGTGCAAAGGATCATCCAAGAGCTGGTCCACTCAGCCCAGATAGGCTTCATACCTGGGAGACATATCTAAGATAATATCCATCTATTACTCAATGTACTGTAATCTGCTGGGTCATTTCCTTCGGGGGTTCTTTCTGCAGTCATTTCGGTTGACGCAGAGAAGGCCTTCAATAGACTTGACTGTTTTTTTCTGGATGCAACACTAAATCAATTCTGGTTCAGTTTCAAATTTTTTTCATGGGTTACGAACTTGTACAGGTACCCTACAGCACAGATTAAGGTAAATGGAGTTACGTCACCTCAGGTGGAAATAGGTAGGAGTACTTGTCAGCGATGTCCTTTGTCCCCCCTCTTATTTGGCTTAAGTATAGTGCCCTTAACAGCACTAATTCGACATTCCTCAGACTATAAAGTCATTAAAGTGGGAGGGGAGGAAATACGGGTCTCAATGTATGCAGATGACACTCTGTTGTATATTACAGATCCAGATCAGACAGTACCCAAAGTGTTGGAATTATTGAAAGCATTTGGATCTGTGTTGGGGTTTAAATTGAATGAAAACAAAACTGAATTACTCCAGTTAAGTAATTATTTGGGGACACTAACTTCAGACCTGGAGGCCTTCAGTGGGAAAACACAGGCATTAAATACTTAGGGATATGGATCCCCAAAAATATTTCAAATTTTTATAAATTTAATTATTTGAAATTATTGGCTGAAGTACAGGCAGATTATAAAAGGTGAAAGGAACTCCCCCATCTCTATTTGGTAAAATAGAAACTATTAGGATGAATATACTTCCTAGATTTTTATTTATCTTCTCAGTGGTCCCATTGGCACCTCCTGGTGGTTTCTGGAAGTCCCTAAAGTCTGCCCTGGCTAAATATATATGGGGAAGGAAAGACCAAGGGTTAAATGGTCAATGCTCAACGCTCCCAAGCTGAAGGGTGGTTTGGGCCTTCCAGACTTCTAAACATACTATTGGGAGGCCCAGTTACAGCATTTCATGTCATTTTTGAGGATAAAAGAACCACCAAGATGGGTTCAGCTAGAAAAAGACTCGATGGGAACAGTAACTATGGGAGATTTAATTTTCATGAATGCTACCAATATTAAAATATGGTCCATATGTAATAGGTGGGCAGAGACATTAAAGAAAACATGGGTGGAGGTCTGCAGAAAATTTAAATTATCTATGATTTCATCAAGGGAGACCCCATTGTGGGCCTGTATAGATGTTCTCCCATTTAAAATAGAAGGGTAAAGGCTAAACCTGGGTAAGACAAGTAATAACTACTATAGGACATTTCTTTGAGGGAGAAGAATTTAAGTCCTTTCGACAAATGTGCCAAGAATTTGGTATACCTAGGAAGAATTTTTTTCTGATACCTACAGATTAGGCAATATTTAAAAGACCAGGGGGCAGCTCATGGGGCAGAGAGGGACCAACCCCTTGACACAACTTCTTACATCCATGGCAAATTCCCCTGACCTCAAGGGTAGAATAACACAGCTTAATAGTTTTTTTATGAATGAGGGAAGGGATACATCTTCAGTAATCCATGAGAGATGGCAAGAGGAAACACAAGAACATCTAATGAAAGATGAGTGGGTAACGGTTTAGCAGGGAGTGTTCTCCAACTCGGCCTCCCCAGCCTGGAGAGACTTCATGTGGTGGGTAGTAGCCAGATGCTTTAGGACCCCAGTGGTGACAAAGCACTATGGGACCCACCACTCAGAGGAGTGTTTGAGGGGAAGTCATGGGATTGGTACACATTCTCATATTTTCTGGACATGTCCAAGGTTATACCAGTATTGGAAGGAATTAAAAGAGGAGCTGAAACAAATATTTGAGGTGGAATTCTCCCTAGACTTTTGGACCTGGGTTTTGGGATTACCTCCGGATGCCCTCAAGACAAAGAGGCAGGTCTATCTTTTCAACATCCGCATAGCCGCTGCCTTGAAATCCATTTCTCAAAAATGGTTGTCTACTAAAATTCCCACAATAAAAGAATGGTTAAACAATTGCACACGGCTAATGGTGATGGAGCGATTGACAGCTAGAGTGAGATTAAAAAAAGATAAATTTTTTAGCCATTGGCTCCCTTTTTTCCACTTTTGGGCAAAGAAACAAAACCTCCATTGTGGATATATTAGCAGAACAAGAGTAAGACTGCAGGAGGGCTTAGATGGCACATGGAATGATTATTTTTTAACATGCCTCCCTACATCACTGATGCTTATGAGTAATAAATGGATAATATTTTATGTACTTTATTGGAGCAGAAAGAAGTGGCAGAGTTGTTTTGTAATTTTGTATATAGTTGATTTCTGTGATTGTGGGTATATGTATGGTTGTTACTAAAATAATTTCAATAAACTATTATTAAAAAAAATAAAAATAATCTTGGACTTTGGTGTGAAACTGCTGTTTTCAAAGAAAGTGAACTTTAAAACAAATGATCCCTCTGGTCTAAGTGCTTGTAAAGTAATGGACTGAGAAATAGCTAAATGAACTTGTGCTTGAGAATATCAGTGGAAATGCAAAGATCCAGACCTAGAAATGTTTTAATTGAGTGCTATGCAAAGTTACAGTCGCCATGTTGGGGTGTAGCCAGCTATGTAAACAGAGCAGCAGCATCTTAGAACAGAGTTTTCAAAACTAAAACAAAGTTTCAAATGGTTTCTTTCTAAGTTGTGGAATATAATTGCAGCAGCCAGACAGCCTGTTTGTGACTTTTTCCAGTGTATTAAAATGAAATCTCAGAGTGCTTGCAAACAATAGTAATTTTGGGATTGTTATTTTTGACTTTCAGAACATGGTACAGCAAACCCCTTCGCTACCTGCTCCATGCAAGGGTGTGGGTGGTCCAACAAGAATGACGGGTGGCACCAGGAAAGCTAAAGTGAAACACATCCATTTAGCTCCAGCTTGGACACAGACATGGGACCCTGTAGAATCAGAACAACAGAGACAGGCTTGTTGCAGTAAAAATGACCCCATGACATTTGTAAAGGAGTTTCTGGAGATTGTCCACACCAATGCTGTGCAAGTCCCAGAGGAGATGAAGTGTTTCACGCTGCAGAGGGTGGAATTGGACACTGCCAGTGCAGGTTCAATAGATCCATGGGTGGAAGACCCAAGTTCAAGCCTCGTCCGAGGTGCAGGATGCATGTCGTTGGGAAGACAGTACCTCTAATGACAGTAGAGAATGGGTAATTGTGGGGGTTGGCACCATTGCCAGCTCCAGGGCAGAATGCATGGAAGAGGAGGAAGCAGCAATGTCTTCAGTAGGTCCTCATGAGTCGGCATTGGCCTGGGCTTCCATGAAGCCTCCAGATGTCCGTGAAGAGGAAAGCTCAAGAAATGTGCCCTTCAGTGCAGAGGTGGACTACTCTTGCTCTGCACTAAGTGTTCATGACTGACTCGACCAGGACTGGCCACCCCCAAGCCATGTTTCTGGACGTGAGTTAGTGAAAAGCAGCAAAGAGGAGAGAATTGTGTGTAGACGAGCTGAGGCCAAGTATGGACAGTCATACTCTTTCTACTCTAGAAAAACATGGGACGACATAGAGAAAGGCAGGCATGTCTGGTTGTGGGAGGAAGCTTATGCCAACCTGCATCCTAGAGTAAACAAGTGGGTCCAAATTAAGGTGTACAATGACAGACTGCAATTCTGGAGGCATGGCAGGACTTTGCTGATCAATTCAGTGAGAATAGTGGACAAAGCTGGCCAAGAAGCTTCCCATAATGTTCCCATGGTTCGTGCAGATGGGGTGACAGTCTATGCCCAAGATCTGGAATGGTACTACCCCACAAATTGGTGCCATTCTTGAAAAAAATGTGCCCTCCTGCTGAAGGTGAATTCAGCCATTGCCAGCTCAGCTGTCTGCCACCAAAGAGGCAGCAACCCAGGATGGAGGTGCCTTTCTTCTGGTGATCCAGGTTCAGCTCTAGCAGCTTCCAGGTTCGGCTCCAGCAGCATCCAGGTTCATCTGTGGTAACATCCAGATTCATCAGCCCAGGTTTGGAGAAGATTTCCAGTCCGGGTCCAGTAGGAGGTCTTTGAAGCATCTGATCCAAAGATTTTGTCTATCCAGCAGTTGAAGATCATCAGGCCGCAGCTCCAGAGAGGTGATGTTTGCATCCTTTTGTCATCAGAAACTGGTAAGAGACCTTTTTCATTTTTTAAGTTAACTGTTTCCTACAAGTCTGAAGATACTTTGAAATATAATCTCCAATAGACTTGCCATCTAGACTACAGTGCTTGCAGGCCTTGTACCCATTCCAGGACTGTGCTTCAGTAGGCTCTAGCCTAGGAGAAACTCTTGTTGTAGTGCTTCGACAATCTGGACTCCTCCTTAGATTGGACTTTTGCAGGGATCCCTCCCCAAATGGTTTGCAAATGTCTTTATCTTTTCTATTTTTGTATTTCTGTAGAATATTCTTTTAAAAAAATGCATTTTGGGCATGTGTGGTATCCAGTGGGAGGGTTTTGGTCACTGTTTTTGGCTTTAGAGGTTGTAGTTGTGTGCAGAAATGTTGTTGTTTTTTTGTTTTTTTTTTGCAGTGCTTTCTTTTGCAGGTGTTCCTGGAAGAAGACAAGAAGACCTGAAGAGGACTGGTGGAACTCATCGGAGTCACTTCTCAGTATAGATTTGTTAGGCTTGTGCAACTGTGTTGTGCAATACATAGATACATAGATTTTGTTGGCAGATAAGGGCCTTGTGGCCCATCCAGTCTGCCCTATCCCTCTGTCTAATGCTTAAGGTACTCTAGTAGCTACAACCCCTTCAATGTCTAACCTTTTTTTGTGTAAAATGTTTTTTTTTTTTTTTGAGGGGTTGGGCACATGATAAGTAGCATAGGTCAGACAGTTTTCCCCTAAAGGGTTAGGGGAGAAGGCAGGTTGGTGGTTCTGATTTGTGATAGGGTCACTAATACTGTCTGATTCAACATGCTTCAGGCAGTTTCTTGGAGCCATTGAGGATCCATAGATAGTACAGTAGTAGGATAAGAACTGAAGTTTCTTCAGTGGGACTCTATCCTTTGATGTCACCTGCCTGTGCCTGGCACATGGTAGGGGAGGACTTGATCAACCCTCCACATAGGAGGCATCAGAGGTAGGATGGCCGCATGAGGGAATAACTGCGGACAGTCATTTACCTCCCAAGGGGTGAGTGTAACCACCCAGTCCCTGGGGTTAAAAAAAACTTAGCATTATTATTGTTAGGAGGGTAGCAGTCAGCTGGCATGGAGTTCATTGTGGACTCTTTACATAATGACATCATTGTTTACTCAGCTAGCCTTGTGGAGAATGATTAGGTCATTTAGAGGGAGGCAGTATAGCGTAATGGTTTAAGGATCTGAGCTGCAAACCTGGAGACCTGAGTTTGAATCTCATAGCCCCCACTTGCAGACTGTGTGACTGAGCAAGTCACTTAACTTCCTTGTGCTCCCAGGTCACACCTGTAAACAAGCTTCAGCTTAGTGTGTCTCTCCTGGTTAAATAAAATAAATGTATTTAACTCTTGCAGCAGCATAAGCCATACTCTGCGGATAGCTGCTCTTGGGAACTTAGAATGTTCAGTCTGGTGTAGAGAGCTGTGGAGTGAGGAGGTGAGAGTGGTAGAAGAACTGCCAGTGGGCTCTGACAGAGGGCCCACAATTTCTCACCTTAGTGGAGTGTCATTTTCAGCTTCCAGTTGAAGTGGTGGAGAAAAGACTACAGCAGGATTTCTTGATTTCTACTCCCTGTGAAGGAGAAGGATCTGCTTGTTCTCTGTGTACTCAAGAGGCAATCCCCTGAATGTTCTGTGGTGTTTTCAGCTGCCTTGCATAGGACATGAAATATACTGTTTGGACCAGCTACCCAGAAGACTGCCTTTACTTTTTCAGTTGTTCCATGCCCTGTGGATGGAACAACTACTGTGAGTACTGTCAAGGAGACTAGACCTCCATAAGTTCTAAGGGGAGTGGATAGTCTGAGGTGCATGTGCTATAGATAAAGTTGGATTTCACCTGTCCATGCCCCTAGTCTCACCAGTATGAGAGAAATGACGTTAAACTGTGGACCCAGTGAGTGCAGTTTATTCTCTGATCACTCCAGTTTGTGGCAAGTTAAAGTGTGGGACAGCTAGCGTTCAGTGAAGAATGGGTGTTTCAATGGTGTAACTCTGAAGAATGGCAGAGATTGTCAGTTGAGGCCAATGGTGGGAGAAATGCCATCTAAGATTTTACAAGGCAAGTCTTCCTGGTTTGCAGAGGGCACCAGTATGTTTACCTGAGCAAGGGCCAAGCTGCAGATTAAGGTGTGTAGCTGAGTTTCACATATTGCACCTATGTCCAGGAAGAGTTCTGAGTGTGTGGCTTAGATTCACTAAATAACACTCACAAAGATGTGATGGGAAGAAAGATGTGCATGTGTGTGACCCAGTGTCCACAACTATATATTTAGGAATTTGGGAAAAAGATGTTTCTGTTTTTGTTCGTAAACTGTACTGCATGCAAGGAGAGTTCTTAAATCTGTACCTGTCCAGCCTGAACCAACCCTTGGGGGTCCACTTTGGTTGTAAGTAATATCCAGCTGAGTCTGGACAGGAGGTTAATGATTGGAGCCTTATTTATAGATCTTTCAAAGGCATTTGATACCCTTAACCATCGGGTCCTCCTGTCCAGACTCAGCGGGATTGGCTTATCCGCCCAAACTGTGAGGTGGTTTTCTTCCTACTTGACTAACCGTAGCCAATTTGTAGAGGTGGGTCTTCATAAATCTAGGGTATTGGAGGTAAAAAATGGTGTACCACAGGGTTCAATATTGGGGCCCCTGTTATTTAACATTTATATGAATGAATTTAAAATTACATCAACGGATGCCGGTATCATATGTATGCAGATGATACCATATTATATGTAGAGGGCGATACCTTAGAATTGATCAATATGAGACTACAATTGGCTTTTGATGAAGTACAGGAATTCTTAAAGTTGAACTATCTTATTTTAAATGCCAATAAAACACAGTCATTATTGTTTAAAAATAATAATAAAAAACAAAATTTATTTTTAGAAATTAATGCTAAGGAAGGTATAGCTATTAAGCAGGTGGACACATATAAGTATTTGGGAGTTTGGTTAGATCCATGCTTGAGCTGGGATGTTTATATTGACTCCCTCATAAAAAATATAAATAGGAGACTAGGTGTTCTCTATAAGTATAAAAAATTTATGACTAGAGAGATTCATTTGAATGTGGTAGACTCTTTTTACTCCCAGTAATTGATTATGGAGACCTGCTTTATGGAGGGGCTATTGGGAAGTATTTGGACAAAGTGGACCTAGTTTTCTGTAGGTTGGCTCATTTTATATTGGATGCCCCTTACAGAACTCATAGGTGTACACTTTTTAAGGAACTAAACTGGTATAAACCGGATGTGAGAAGGGATCTACATTTGTTACAGTTTATGATTAAGGTGTGGTTTGGGGAAGTACCCAAATATGTAGCTGACCTATTTGAAGTTAGGAAGACAAAGGAATGCTTGAGAGCCTCAAATGGAACCCAATTTGTTTCAACTAAATATAACCTGAGTATTGGAAGATCTTCCATACCCTCTAGAGGAATAAGAATATGGAATAATGCTCCCTGGATTTGGAAAAAATAGAACTAGTTATAATAAAAGTGAATTGAGGAGTTGGTGTACTACTGTATTACACAATGATATTAGGTGTTTAAACTGTTAGTGTCTTTATGTATGTTATTATGTTTTTATGTATGTTATCATGTAATGTGATTTTTCTTGATTTGTTTGTTTTGGTTATATTTTGATGTATTGTGTAGTTGTTAACTATATGTGGTTTTAATGATTAGATGTGGAAACTTATTTTAAATTAATTGTGACCTGGAACTTCATTGAAAATGAGCTTTGCTCAATTGAATGTATCCTTTTATTCATTGTGAATAATAAAACGATTTACTACTTACTACTACTACTACTACTACTTACTACTACTTTACTTTCCATTCTGTTGAATAAAGCCATACTGCACTATCCCAGTCACTGTTCTGGACATTCTGATTATTGTTTCTGGTTGTGTTGATTTACTGTGACCCCCTCAGCATGTTAAATTAAGCATATGCTTTGCTGCCTCCACCCAGGACATGGGTTGTGTTATTTACACAGGGTTCAATTTGTTTGTTTCTGTACCCCCACCCCTCTCTTCCTCTAGAAAATGAGCCAGGTATACATCCTAACACCAAGGGTGGTACCTACCTTTTAGCAAAGTAAATGAGTATGCCAGTATATGTGCACCAGTGTCTCCAGACATCTAATTTAAGTGAGTATTACAATCAATGGGGGGGTTGTGCACAATAGTTAATGAAGTGGCCTGGAGGTTACATTCACATTAAAGGACACTCCATTTTTAACAGCCCATTGCTTGATTGCCAATAAATCATTCACAAGACCTAGATGTTTTGGAAAGGTATCCACTTCTCCCCCTAGTTTAGCATCATCGTCAAATTTCATTATACTACAAGAGATGTCATTATCCATATCATTAATAAAGTTACTAAACAGCATAGGACCCAGAACTGAGCCCTGGGGCACTCCACTAGTAACATTTTCCTCAGTTGATGAACAGCCATTTATAGTGACAAATTGTTTTCTGTGGTGAAGAAGTCAGTTTTGTATCCATCGGACCAGAACTGGTGAAAAACCCATGTTGATTTTTTTATTGACAAGGGTATGATGGGGCACAGTGTCAAATGCTTTTTGGAAATACAAAAGGATAACATCACATGGAATACTCTGGTCTAAGTTAGTACCCACTTGTTGGTAGAAAGTTATCAAGTTTGTAGTAGTAAAATGATATTTCTTGAACCCATGTGGATTAGGGTTGTGCAGTCTCAACTTCTTGATTTCAGAATCAAGACAAACCTTGATTAGTTTTTCCATTAGTTTGCAATTAATACAAGTAAGGCTGATGAGTCTGTAGTTCTCCACACTATACTATTTGATTACAGATGGGGTTCCTGAGGAGGAGGTACTCAGACAATCCAAATGAGCACCAGGCTCCTCAAACCAGATGTCTCAAAGCTGGGTGGAAGAAAGGCCACCAGAGACCACCAGAGTTGTCCTGGGGAGTGTAGGGATGCCTGCACACCAAAGAAGACTAGTATAATCTATCCTGTGACCCAGTAAGCAGATGCCCAATTTTTTTTTGTGTGGTACAATGACATTGGGGTCCTTCATCAACAGGATTGGTCCCCAATTCTCACTGCAACCAATGTGAACACCACACTGGTTGAATTGGCTGAATGAGCTCGCTAGTGACACCTCATCCACAGCAATGCTTGGAGCATTCAAAAAAAAGCTGCGCAACTCCATAACTGGCACCTCCACCTGTGCTTGCACCCCATAACATCATTCCTTACTCTGCTTCTGACTTTATAGGTGTCAGTTTCTGCCCTCTCTTCTTGCACTTATCTGTCCAATGCAACTTCTAATGCAGTTGCCCTGTGTCTGTCCTGACAAGGCCCCTCAGCTGCCTCACCCTGCCCCTCTACACCTATGCCTTCCCCTACCCTCAGCCCTCTCCCCTTCTTGCCCTCTTCCTCCTTTTGTTTGAGTTACTCATCACTCAGTCTGATATTGTCAAGCAAAGTTACTGTCTAAAACCATGTACCTGTAACTGGTTTATGTTTTAGTGTCTGTTACCCTGTAACCAGCATGATGTGGAACCTTTGTAAAAGAGCCTTGGCTCAAAGGTACTTTGTAATCCTAGACACAAATAAATAAATAAATAGCTATTTCCTTGGGTACATATCAAGGCAATATAAATCATCATTGGGTGTTCAGTCTGGGCCACTCCTGTTCTTCTCTCCTCCCTCTTTCACCCCCCCCATTTACCCACAGAGTGAGATATATTGCTGCCTTCTGCAATGACTTTATCTGTGATAATTATACCATGAGAAGACCTGGGATCTGTACAGGTTCATAATCACCCATGAATAACCCACTGACACACATAGGTTTCATAGGTTTATATGGGCCAAGAGAGAGACAATGCCTATGTCAACTCACCAGAATTAGAAAGAGTAGCCTATAATGGTATTCCCAGTACAATATTCATCCAATCTCTTTTTAAAAACATCCATACAACCACTACCTACCACTTCAATGGTACAGAATTCCATAAGCTTACTACTCTCTGATTAAACCAGGAGGCTTTTTTTCTTGTGTGGCATAAGTCCCCCATGAGCTGCAGGTCATATCACCTAGTGTCGTAATAAGAGACCCTGGATTTAAGACCCAGACAGTCCCATAAATTGTAATTTTGGAATGTACTATAAACCATACAAAGGTCTCCATGGAGCCTTCTATATTCCAAGGAGTATAACCCTAAAATTTTAAGTCTATCCTAATAGTTCAGATGATCTATAGTGGCTATCGTCTTAGTGGCTCTATGCTAAACTTTCTCCAGGAATCTAATTTTCATTTTACTACTGGAAGACCAGAACTGGGCACAAAACTCCAGATGTGGTCTCACCAGTGATGTATATAGTGGAAGTATGACATTCTTATCCCTACTCTGAATAGGTCTCCTGATATTACCCCAAATGGTATCGACCCTTTTTGCCACCATATGACAGTGTTTTTTTTTTAAATCAAGACTATTGGAAATTATTATCTGTGATCCTTTTTATCTTCATTCACCCTTAACGTTTTTCCCTTTGCCGGCCTGGTGGGGCTGAGGGCTGAGGCACTGGATGTCTTACCTAGCACTACACTGGTGACCCGTGTTCAGGAATGAGCATGGGCTGCTGGGGGTCGGCAGGGGAGGAGAAGGATTGAGCATCTGATGGACTGCTCTCCTTCTCCGGGAAGGGTGTCCTCAGTGGTCAGTGCTTGCCTGCTCCCTAGTGGAGGGTGGCGGACAGGGATCCATGCTGCAGAAGAGGTAGGAGTTTGGGCAGACACTTGGAGGGAGTGCATGTGGACCCATGCATGCTCCTCTCCACGGGTGTCACTGCAAGCCTAAACTCCGGGGGAGTAACCAGGAAAAAGATGCTATGGCACAATGGTGAAGAGCACCTCGTAGACTCCACTTCTGGCCAGCCACGGCACTGGCCCACTGATTCCAGTCTCCAGTGGGGGTTGGGAAACCCTGCTGGCCATGCCGGGGGGGGCAAGCCCTGGGAGTATGAGTTGGCACCGGATGGTGGACGTCAAGGGACGGTGCTGGGGGCTCCCTCTGCATGACAGCTGGCTCCAGAAAAATAGTTAAAAAAAAGTGTTTCCCTTTAACAAAGTATATAGTACTCTTATTCTCATGTAGGACCATCCGGTGCACTAACTGGACCTCTGAGGCCACATATATTCAAAGTTACATCCCTTAGTGACTTTTGACTTTCTTCATTTCTCTTCCCCTACGTCAGTGATTTTTATAATGGCAGCACTTGGGGGGGGGGACTTCTGTTAAATGTTAACCCATATCCTGTTGTGTATGTTCTGCATTACTGTACTCCTACTGGTTCATGCCAACCCTTGGTTCCCTTTGGCACTGCTTTTCCCTTTCCTACAAAGTGGGCCTCTCCCACTCTGGGGGGTTCTGCACCCACTCTGAGACTTATACTTACCCCCACCCTATGAGGGGAATTGAAGCCACTCTTATTTACATGGAAGTCCTCGTACCTTGGAAGCAACCATTTCCCTCCCACTTTGCGTAGTGGTTGCTCACCATGTTTGTTGATCACTGACGTTATGCATTTTATATTTGACTGTTGGTCAATTGTTACTTTGTATTTTTTGATGCCTCAAACCTCTCAAAAATGCCTATATTGTTTCTGATCACTGACTTGGTCTGGCTATCACAAACAGTAAATTCTCTAGTGCCTGGGTTTGGAGTGGTCTGAGAGGCGACAACCATGGCACACTGCTCACTGCTTTCTTAAGGTTCCTCTGTACTGCCATAGATGATCCTCTAGATATACTGTCACTGTATGATTTATATTGCTTATGAATAATGTACAACCTACTCTCATTTACATTATGTTAAAATTATGTTACCTTCAGTTAATGCCACTACATGTAAGGTGGTTGAGTGGAGATCTGTCAGTATTATACAACATCATACATACCTCATGTTAGAGATTAACTTTTCTTTTAAGAAATGTAACATAAATGCTAGCGGACACCCCTTACAGCATAAAAGATCTCTCTCTCTCTTTAAAATCACATCCAGAAAGTACTTTTTTACCCTGGGGGTGATTGACTCCTGCAATTAGCTGCCCATGCATCTAAGTCTCAAGCACCACAAAAAAAAAGAATTCAAGCAAAGGCAGGATAAATACATTGTGGAAAGTAAATAAACTGTTTACAGAAAAAAAACTACCTATGGGCCTTGGCCTTCTCGGCTTCTAAATTTCTAGAATGAGTCCAAGGGCCAGATATTCAAACATTGCACTTAGTGCAAAACCATAGCGGCATTTGTCAGAGAAAATAGACATCAGATAAGAAGTGCCAGAGTCACAGGGAGAGGGAAGAGAGGAGGGGGGAGAAGGAACATAGGAAGGGTGGGGACTGGGTGAAAAGTGCAGCATTGGGTATACCAAGATGTGAGGGTAGAATCCAGTGAGTAGGGGAGGGGGGGACCACTAGATCAGGAAGGGAAGTGGAGAAACAAGGTTAAGTTGGGCAGTCACAGGAGCTGTTGATAGTGAGATAGTCCTAGAGCCTAGTTTGAAACATACCAATTGTTGGGGCAGAGGAGATGGTGGGGCTGAGGCCATTGAACCAGAGTGGCACTCGATAAGCAAAAGAGCATTGTCCCTGTGAAGTGTGACAGTGGGGGACTTTCAGTAGCTGTAGCGTGGCTCTCCTAAGGCACCATTTGTTAATTTGGTGTTGTAACAGAGTTGAGATCCCAGAAGGTGCAAGGCCAAGGTAGATTTTTTTCACCATGGAGCAGGTGAGAAACTTTATGTGGTTTGATAGTTGGAGCCAGCCAGTCTGAGTGTGGGTGAGGCGGTGAGCACCAGTGATGAGCTAACATGCCTTATTTAAGGCAGTTGAGAGGTGTTTAAGGGTTGTGGCTGTGGCCGAGCCATAAATGATGAGACGATAGTCTATTACAGAGATCACAGAGCTCAGGACTGCAACCTTCAAAGCTTCTGGCATGAGGTGTGGTCTGTGTTTGTAGAGGAGACCAAGCCGTGTATTAGCAGCTCTAGCTACATTATCTACATGAAGTCCATAGGAGAGATTAGGGTCAAGCTGTATCCTTAAGTATTTGAAGGACCCCACCTGATCTAGAGTGTTCCCCTGGGTGGTGGAGATAGCCAAGTGGTGTAGCTTGTGTGGGTTATGAGAGCTGCAGAAGAACACAGATTTGGCTTTCTTGTCATTAAGGACCAATTTATGATTAAGAAACCATGTCTCTACAGAACTGAAACCAAGTTGAAGGTTGTGTTGAAGAGTTGCAGGATCTTTGTGAATGGAGAAAACAACAGCATCATCGGCATACAGTATGATCTGCTCAGAGCAGTGGTAAGGGAGGGAGTTTAGGAAAAGGCTAAAAAGGAGGGGGCCCAGTATGGATCCCTATGGGACACCTGAGCGAACAGGCAGGGTGTTAGAAAGAGCATCCGCAATTTTTACTCTCTGCGACCAGTTTTCTAAGTAGCTTATAAACCAGAGAGAAGAGTCAGGTGATAGCCCGGCATTCAGTAGTTGGTGAATTAGTAGTCCATGGTGTACTGTATCGAAGGCCTTGGAGAGGTCAATGAAAACGGCCCCTGTGAGAAGGCCATTGTTAAGGGAATTGTGCAAAGCTCCAGTGAACTCAAGAAGGGCCGTGGTGGTGGTGCTGTCACCTTTCCGGAAGCTGTGTTATTGTGGACAAGGTATATTGTATTTATCCAAGTGGTCGGTAAGTTGATCAGCCACGATGTGCTCGAAGTGCCTTAGAGAGTGGGGGCAGTGTGGAGATAGGGCAATAATTTGAGTGATTCGTCTTATGCCCACTTTTATAGATGGGTGTCACGGTGGCTGTTTTCCATAGGTCCAGGAATTTTCCACAGCTGAGAGAGAGGTTTAGGATTTTTGTTAATGGATGAATTACCTCATCGAGGGTGAGCAACAGAAGCTTAAGGACCAGGGTGTCGCTACTAGATCTAGATTTAGAGATAGCTGCAGTAATAAATGCCAGCAGCATAGCATATTCAAAGGTATAGTGCCACACTACAGGTATTAGCATGAGCTGTAGCGCAGAGCTAGATACCACCAAAAAAAGCTAGTGGTAATGCGGCGATGCCCCCCCCCACCATGGACCCTGTAGCCGCGGTATATCACGAATCTCCCTGGCAGTCTAGCCCCCACCCTCAAGCATGAATCCCGACCACCGGTACATGTATAACACATCGTTTTCCTGGTAGTCTAGTGGACCCCCAGCATGAATCCTGACCACCGGTACATGTAAAACCGTGGTTTTCCTGGTAGTCTAGTGGTCCCCCTTCCCTCCCAGCATGAATGCTGACCCCCGGTACATGTAAATCATGAAACTTGCCCTGGTAGTCTAGTGGACCCCCCACCCAGCAGTGACACGGTGCACTCACTCATCCTAATGCATGCCACAAAGAGAGCTGGCACCAGACTCTGCCCTCCTCTCACCACCATGGCAAGCCACCAACTGCGGTATGCATGAGTGCTATGGAAATGAATCAGCTGAGGGCACTGTGTCACTGCCGGGTGGGGGGGTTCACTAGACTACCAGGCAAGTTACGTGATTTACATGTACCGGGGGCCGGGATTCATGCTGAGGGGGTGGTGGTCCACTAGACTACGAGGGCAATTTACGTGATTTACATGTACAGAGGTCAGGATTCGTGCTGGGGTGGGATGGACTACTAGACTACTAGGAACAATAGGTGGTTTACATGTACTGGGGTTGGGATTCATGCTGGAGGGGGGTTGGAGGACCACTGAACTGGTAGTGCAATGGAACCAACACACGTGGGAACAGGGACCATGATGGCTGAGAAGGGCTGCCTGGCCCAGCCTGTCTGTCCAGGTCCCTATATATTGGATGACTGTGCTGCACAGCCCAGTGACCCTACAGCCGACATCCCCCCCGCCCCTAGCAGGTTTGTCTTATGCCTGCCCCATGTATACTTGTGTCCCCCCACTGTGTTCCACCCACACCTGCTGTGGGCCGCCTCTTTTAGTGTGGGGTGGGGGCATCATCCAGGGCATGTGTGGCCACAGGTAGTGTGTATGTGTGTGTGTGTATGTGTGTGTGTGTATATATATAAGGGATATGCAGTGGTTTAGTGTGTGATAATGCATTTATCTTGTACAGTTTCCAGTGACCTCAAGTAAACCTCACGAGTGCCGAAGGCACGAGTGAGAGTTACGAGAGGTCACTGGAAACTGTACAAAATAAATGCATTATCACACACTGAACTGCTGCATATTCCATTTATGCAACAGGTTTAGATGTTGTGTGAACATTTTGATTTTGGTAGGTGTAAATTTGTCAAAAAAGGGAAAAGAAAATTGAATTTTATGCTGTTTTTTGCAATTATAAAAAAACAAAATTGTATCTATAAATGAAACACCACTCATTTTGTAGATATTTTTGAGCTGAACATTTTTCGTGCTCATAGTACCATGCTATCATTTTTTGTTTTAAAGTTATTTATATTTGTTTGTCAAAAAAGTGAACAAAAAATTACATTTTCTTCTGTTTTCTTGCTAATCATATACAATATACAGGGTTTATATAAATGAAACAGTATTCATTTTGTAGATAATTTTGTGCTGAACAATTTTCGTGCTCACAGTACCAGGTTATCTTTTTTCGTTTTTAAGTTATTGACATTTAAATATGGTTAGTACAGCTTCTGTGGCCAAACATTCTAAATGAATTCTGAAGAGAACTGTGTAAATAAATGACCTAGTGATGTAGTTACTGTGTGAATAAATGGGTGATGATGTAGTTACTATGTGGATAAATAAATTTATTACCATAGTAGCGAAGATAAATGGTTTTATTCTACAGTTTTTATCCTGACCCCTGTTGCATAAATATATATATATATATATATATATATATATATATATATATATATATATATATATATATATATATATATATATATATATATATAGTAGCACAGTAGTGCTACCATAGTTAGGTTGAGTAGCACTTTTAAGGTTAAAGGGTCATATTTTGCACCTTAATACCTTAATACCTTTGCCACCGTTAAACGGATTTGCCTGAAATTTGGTATGTACAATTGGGCATAGTAGATCTTGGGATCTGCCAAGTTTTGTACCGGTTGGATATACGGCTGCTGAGTTATTAAGCAACAACCAATTGCACAATTACGCTTTTTTGCGATTTCTTGCTCTCACCTACAGGTCGCACAGTTTGTGCGTCTGGTCCGAAAACTTCTGGGAACATACCAATGTGCCTTTTGAAGATTTCATGAAAAAATATTGAACGGTTCAAAAGTTATTCAAAAAACAAGTTCCCATTATAAATCAAAGGGAAAAGTTAACAAAAAGTTCAACACTTTCACAAATGCAGTTTTTTCTTTTGCAAATGGCCCCTTTACTTTCACAAATCCACCATTTGGTTTTCAGTTGGTGATCAGAAAAATGTTTGGCATTTAAATTTGAGACCCTCTAGCAACACAATTCTTTTTGCGTTTACCTAGCCAGACCCTGAGGATGCTAGACATGTCTTTATTTTGAGGTTAAACACCCTATAAATATGTTTTTCAAGTTTTCTGGAAAAAGTACTTTCACAAAGTAGTGTCGCACTCATGAAAGTGTTGCAAATTTTTGCGAAAGCTTTTGCAAATTGCGACACTACTTTTCCAAGCTATGGCAAAATGACAGCAATTCTTTGCCACCCTGCTGCAAAAGAATGGTTTGGTCTTTTGGGCTGAAATTTGCAGGGAACGCAGTCAATATCTCACAGATGTGCCTTTCAGTATTGGTGAAAAAATATTACAGGGTGGCAAAGTTACAGCACTCCAAAGTTGACGCTTTTTCCCATAGGATAACATTACGGCATCCCACGCATTACAGGAATCCTTTCCCGCCCTGCTGCAAAATAACAGTTTGGTCTTTTGGGCTGAAATTTGGAGGGAAGAAAGACAACATCCCTCTGATGTGCCTTTTGGTGGTTTGGTGAAAAAATATTACAGGGCAGCACAGTGATGGCACTCTGAAATTAACGCTTTTTCCCATTGGATAACATTACGGCGCCCATCTTGTCTTTCCGGGCCCGAATCTCAGAAACGATGCAAGATACGGACTTTTTGTCACAAAATTGCTTAGCACCCTAATAAGGGCTAAGTACTGAACTAGCCAGGAAAGTCATAATTCATATGACATTTTAATTTTTTTCCTACGTTGCACAGTTCCTGAGATATAAGCTATTTAATATTCCAAGTCCTCATGTTCTGCTCCGAGGCCCATTGTTATGTATACATTCTTTGTTTTTGCTGTGTTTTCCAATGCATTTTTTGGGGAAAAGAAGGGTGTGCCCTTTCATTACTGTGCCAGTTAACGTTTCCAGTTGCATTTCTGTTACCGTTTGTGGCACCATTACTGTTTATGCCACCGTGTGTGTTACGGTTTGCGATTTCGCTTGCGTTTACATTTCTGTGTCATTTGACGTTATTGTTGCTGTTACCATTACCAGTTTCATTTGCAATTGCAGTACCATCCATGTGCATTACGGTTTGCGTTTTCATACACGCTTGCATTTCTGTTTCGTTTCTGTTTCCTTTGGCGTTATTTTTGCTGTTACTGTTACCATTTGCGTTTACGATTGCAGTACCATGACTGTGCACGTAATGGTTTGCATTTCTGTACTCACTTGCATTTGCATTTCTCTTTCCTTTGGCATTATTGTTGCTGTTACCGTTACCATTTGCGTTAACAGTTGCGGTTCCATAACCATGCATGTTACGGTTTGCGTTTCCGAATGCGCCTCCATTCCCATTTCCGTTTCTGTTTCCTTTGGCATTATTCTTCATGTTAACTTTACCATTTGCATTTACTATTGCGGTACTGTGGCTGTGCGCGTTACAGTTTGCATTTACGTGTGCGCTCGTGTTTCCGTTTCTGTTCCCTTTCGCTTTCTTTTTGCTGTGACACTTAACATTTCCATTTAAAATATCACTGCCATTACTGTTTGCGTTACCAGTTGTGTTTTCATATGCACTTCAATGTCCATTTGCGTCACTGTTCGCTTTGGCGTCACTTTGTGCTTGCGATTCTATTAACGTTTCCTTTACCATTTACGTTTCCATTACCATGTGCACCACTGTTGACACTTCTGTTTGTGTTGCTGTTCCTCTTACTATGTCACAAGACATCACGTGGCGCATTACTTTCACTATTTGCAGTCATCATTCTCAAAAAAAAGGGCAATTAGAGGCATCAGTTAGGGTTGTTCCACAGTGACAAAAGTGAGAAATTCGGTGTTAGAATGAAAACCCCGTGACTCCCAGCCCACCCCAACCAACATCGGGGTGCACGTTGGTATTTAGTCCTAACTATCGCCTGTTCTCCTATACCTCTGCTTTACACATGTGATGGGGTGAGAGTTAGCCAGACCCCAACGCCGCACCCCATGCCGCTTTGGGGTGGGCTGGGGTCCATAAGGGGCTCAACCCTAACACCAAATATATATATATATATGTATATATATTATAGTGGTGCGGTTGCACCACTATAGTTAGGGTTCAGCGGTCAGTTACATACTAAAGTCAAATGTTTGGATGTTCATAACTTTGGACCTGTTCAACGGATTTGCCTGACATTTGGTTTGCATGGTGGAGCATGGTAGAGCTCTTCATCTGCCAAATGGTGTTTCAGTTGGACTTATGGTCTTTGCATACGAAAATGAAGAAAAATGCAAAATTATCCATTTTTGGAGGCAGCTTTTGGATTTTGGACATGGCCCTGCACGACTCTTGTGTGGAATGCCACTCCACAGGATGGCTTGTTTGAAAGAGCTTTGGTGGCCGAACATGCCACTTTTCATTTGGTGAAAAAATACTAAGGCATTCAAAAGTTATGCCAATTTTAAGTTTCCATTATAAGTCAATGGGAAAATATATATGTATGTTTTGCGAACAAAGAATGGGGTTCTGGCCATCTGGTCCTGCCTGGTGATCAGAGAATTTTCAGCCTCACAGATCAAGAATCTTTGTCCCTGAGAATTGTAAAAATTATTTGATCGTGAGGTCTGCCATCTTAGTTTTAAATTTCCGATCGGAAAAACACAAATATCTCAGATCAGGGGTCACTTCTGAAGTAAAACTTGGATGGGTTTTACTCAGCAGACTCCGATCTATCGAGCCATGCCTTTGGTTTCATCCAAATCAGTCCAAAAATAGAGTTACAAGCTTTTAAAATCTTAATTCACATCTTGCTAACAATCTTTGATCGCGAGCCTGCAAATTCTTTGATCGTGAGATTCTTTGATCGCGATCGTGCATCAAGTGAGGGACGAGATGACCCGGGAGCGCAGCTGCTGGGGGTCATCGGGTCCCAATTCTCACCCCATCACATGTGGGAAAGAAGCTGTGGAATAGGAGAATGGGTGAGAGTTGAAACCGACGACCCCAACGCACCCCGATGCCAGTTGGGGGTGGGCTGAGGCAAGGGAGTTTCAACTTAACATTGAATTTCCTCACTTTTGTCACTGTGGAACAACCCTAACGGATGCATTAAATGGATTTGTTTGCCTCTAATTAATATATCTATATATATATGTGTGTGTGTGAGTGTGTCCCTGTAACAATCTATATTTATAGAGCGCTACAGATCTACATATATGTATATATATATATATATTAGAGGCAAAAAAATCCATTTAATGCATCAGTTAGGGGTTTCCCCACAGTGACTAAAGTGAGGAAATTCAGTGTTATGGTTGAAAGCCCCTCTTGCACCCCCTAGCCTGCCACCCCAACTGCCAATGGGGTGTGCACTGGGGTAATCAGCCCTAACTCTCACCCCATCACATGTGTGAAGAAGCTGAGGTATAGGAGAATGGGGTGAGAGTTAGGACCAACGACTCCAATGCACACCATGTTGGCGGTTGGGGTTTTAGGCTGGGGTTGCAGGGGGGACTTTCAACCCTAACACCGAATTTTCTCACTTTTGTCTCTGTGGAACTACCCTAACTGATGCATTAAATGGAGTTTTATGCCTCTAATTTCCCTTCTTTTTGAAACGTTAGTAGAAATGCAAGCGCAAAGTGACGGCAAAGTGAACAGTGGTGCAAAAGGAGACGCAAGCACGTGAGGAAACGCAAACCATAATGTGCACTGTGGTGGTACTGCAATTGGAAACACAAATGGTAACATTAACAGCAGAAATAACACCAAAGGAAGTAGAAAAGGAAATTCGAATGCAAGCATGTACGCAAACAGGAATGCAAACGGTAACGCACACGGTGGCATACACGGGAACGGTAATGCAAACAGTGACGGAAACACAAGTGTAAATGCTAACTGTAACAGTAATGGAAGTGCACACCCTGGTTTTGCCCAACAGCTGCATACAGAAACACAGTCGCCTGGATATTTAGACTACGCCAGGCAGGGCCACAAGCCTGGGCACAGCTCAACTGGGATGTACCAGGGAGTATGCTGGGTGATATTCAGTGGTGCTATGCCATGGCTCAGCACTGTCGAATAAGCCAACGTGGCTGCCCGCATTGCGCATGGTACAGTGGCACTGCACCAGCGCAAGTGGCAAGAGAGGAGCAGGGGGGTGCGCCAGTGCAAGTGTGGTTGTGCTAGGTGCAGGAACCACAATATTCAGTGGTGGATATGCAAATCGGGCCATAATGCATGCAAGGTGCAAATGGGGCCATTTGCAGGTCTTTATGGTCCCATTTACATGCAGGTGAGCTGATCCCCGTTGACTTGCACCTGGCGCCCTGCCAGGCTGCAGCCACTGGGGACTGATGCCCCTACACATCGCAGCAAAGTGCCCCAATGCCCATTTGTGGGCATATGTAGAAAAAAATATATTTAAACGTATCTCTGGTGGTCCAGTGGACCGCTTCCAGCCCGATCATGGGCATATGTATAATAAAACATATCTTAAAGTATCCCTGGTGGTCCAGTGGACTGCTTCCAGCACAATCATGGGCACTGTAATAAATGATATATCCCTGGTGGTCCAGTGAACCATATCCAGTCTGATCATTGGCTTTGTATGTGGAAAAACCCTGGTGGTCAGCAATTACCCCCTCCCTCCGCCCTCCAGACCCACCACCCCTCCCCGGTCAGCGGTGGGTGGCAGCTCCCACCAGCAAGCTTCCTGGCCTCCAGCCAACTGATGCAGAGCAGTTGCCGCTGTTGGTCTCAGCGTGGCCAATGGGCGCAGCACAGAGGTCAGGGTTTTGTTACATAGTCCTGATATGTGAATGGCTCCATTCACATATCTGGGACTGTGTAGTACATTATGGTTCGGCATGCCATTTGGCCCATGCTGTGGACCAATGGGTGTACAGCTGTGGCTCAGGCGTAGTCAGTCAGCGGGGGTCAGGGCAGCTTCCATGTCAGGAGCTGCTGCCCGCCACTGACTGGGGGGGGAGTGGGGTGGTGGGTCTGAGTCGGCGGGTGGGGAGGCGGGTACCGCTGAACCACCAGGGTTTTTCCATATACAAAGCCCATGATCGAGCTGGATATGGTCGACTGAACCATCAGGGAGATATGATTTATTACAATGCCTGTGATTGGGCTGGAAGCAGTCCACTGGACCACCAGGAATATCTTTCCTATTACATTGCCCACAATCAGGCATCGGGGGGTGTGATGCTGGCAGACTCTGGCTCCGGAGCTCGGGTGGCCACCCACAGCTGGCAGCTGCAGTGTTGCACCCTGCAATATGGCAGCTAACCTGTGGGTGGCCAGCCCTTGCTCCTTTTTATTGGGCTCAACTTTGAGCACCAGTGTGCACTGCAAGTAGAGGCTGCATCAGTATATGCTCAGCACATCCCGGGCTGAATATCTGGATGTGCTGAGTATGTATGGGCACATCCCGCGCACTTGAGCAGCATACATTACTGATGCACCCTGGCGCATCAGGATTTAAGCAGCCCAACATCCCCTTCTGAACATCACATCAGGCACATCAGTGGGTTTTGCCTGGTGCAACACTGTTGCACCAGGTGTAACCCCTTTGAATATCCGGCCCAGTGTGTACAAAGAATGTATGCATAATAACGGGCCTCGGAGCAGAAAATGAGCTGTTGGAATACTAAATTGCTTATATCTCAGGAACCGTGCAATATAGAAAACAAATTTAAATTCACATGATTCATCAGTTTCCTGGCTAGGTTTTCACTAAATGGTAGCCCTATGGGCTACGCGTAGTTGCAATGAAAATTCCGTATATCGCACCATTTCCGACATAAGAGGCCCAAAATGTGCGACGGATGCCACCATGTTAGTCTATGGGAAAAAATGTCACCTTTGGAGTACTGTAACTTGGCATCTGTGCAATATTTTGTCACCAAACTGCCAAAAGGCACATCTGTGAGATGTTGGCTGCCTTCCCTGCAAATTTGAGCCCCAAAGACCAAACCGTTCTTTTGCAGCAGGGTGGCAAAGAACTCCTGTTATTGTGGCCATAGTCTGGAAAAGTAGTGCTGCAATTTGCGAAAGCTTTCGCAAAAATTTGCGAAAGTGTCGCAAGTGCGACACTACTTTGCAACACTACTTTTTCAAGAAATTTAGAAAACATATTTCTGGGGTGTTTAACCTCCAAATAATGACATGGCTAGCATCCGCAGGGCTCGAATAGGCAAACACAAAAAAGAATTATGTCCCTAGACGGTACTAATTTTAAATGCCAAGCATTTCTGTGATCAGTACCTGAAAACAAAATAGCGGATTTGCGACACTACTAGGGTCATTTGTGACACTTTCAAACTTTGTATTAACTTTTCCCATTGACTTATAACGGAACTTTTTTTTTGAAAAACTTTTGAACCATTTAATATTTTTTCACTATATCTTCAAAAGGCACATCGGGGACATTCCCTGAAGTTTTCGGATCGGTCGCGCAAACCGTGCGACCTGTAGGCACGAGCAAAAAATTCACAAAAAAATGTAATTGTACACACGAATGTCACTTAATAACTCTGCAGCCGTATATCTGACTGGTATGAAAGTTGGATGATCCCAAGATCTATGCTGCCAGTCTGTGCCTGCCAAATGTCAGGCAAATCTGTTGAACGATGGCAAAGTTATTAAGGTGCAAAGTTTCACCCTTTAACCTTAAAAGGGCTATTCAACCCTAACTATGGTAGCACTACCGTGCTACCATAATATATATATATATATATATATTCATAGCAAAAAATTCTGTTTAATGCATCAGTTAGGGTTGTTCTACAGCGACAAAAGTGAGGAAATTCGGTGTTAGGGTTGAAACCCCTAACTCCGAATTCACACCCCCCAGCACCACACACACACACAGACACACACACACATGCAAGTATGGGGGAGGACCAAGGCAACACGACCAATGACAGAGAACCAGCAGCAGGTGACAGAAATAAGAAAAAATTGTCTAAATGTACTACAAGACATCCCCACCCACCTGACCAGGTACTGCATGCTCAGTGGAGATCAACAGCAAAACTGAGGACATGTACACCAAACATACACATCCCTGATTGCAGCTGCACACAATGTACCACTTAGTAGTTGCATGGCCTTACCTACTGATGCCCCACACCACAGCACAACTGTTACTGTGCCGTTAGTCATAATAAATGCTGAAGGTGCATGATCACAGCTGTACAAAGGTTTTAACACTAGTGAGTATACATTAATTAAGAGAACTACATAAATTAACTACAAGACACAGCCATGGTCAAGACAAAAGTATTGTTGCATTTAGTATCTGATTTACATAGTAGTACATTTACTGCAACTGTTTACTTAAGATAGAAAGGCTGATGTAAACATATGGAAAAGCATTGCATGTTCAATGCTGTGAAATTTGTACTGCCAGCATCAGATGCATTCTTACTGATGAAGGTGTACTGCTCATGTGCATACATATACCTTCAGTGTGTTTGAATACTAAAGATGTAGTAAGTATTCTTTGTAAGAAACAGTGTAATTGCATGGATCAGGCCAAGCAGCTTCTAAATATCATAGCACTACTGAGCAAACAATGGCGTAGCTGTATTGGAGATGTGTATAGGGTAGATTTTCCTGTACGCACTTACTGAGTATGTTGTACCTGATAAAGACAATGTCATTGCGTCTGTGATGACTATCTTATTGAAAGAGTGATACATTTACTATTGTTGCAATGAGTGATCTATGCCACTTATAGACACAGCCTAATTTTTGTAACAGTTCATAGGTTCATAGGTTCATAGGTACTTCGGAGCATAGAAGACTTGCGTCCATATAGCTCGCTGATTTACTAACAATACCCACTAATACTTTTGCTAAACAAGTAAGAATCCAACCTATTTTTAAAGGTATTCATAGTCAGACTTGACACCACTTCACTTGGCAGTGAATTCCAAATTCCTGTTACTCTTATAGTAAACCAATTTCCCCTTTTTTTGGTGTTATATTTATCTTTATACAACTGGTAGGTATGTGACCTAGTATCATAACTTTGTTTTTTAATTTTCATGTCTAGTTGTTCCCGTAATTTCTCATCACTGAGTATTTTATATACTTGACACATATCCCCGTGTAATCTACGGTACTCCAAGGAAAATAATCCTAGTTTTTCCAGTCTCTGATCATATTTCAAACCCTGAACCTCATTTATGCTTTTTGTTGCCCTTCTCTGCACCCACTCTAGGATAGCCACGTCCTTCCTATAGCCTGGTGACCAGAACTGGGCACAATACTCCATATAGGGGCGCACCAGCGAGGTGTACAGTGGCAATAACACTGCCCTTTCATGGCTTGTGATGTGTTTACTTATACAGCGCTGAATGCCGCTTGCCTTCCTTATCGTCTGGAAGTATTGTTGACCAAATTTTAATTCATTATCTACTATCACTCCTAAATCCCTTTCTTCCTGCACAATTCTTAAATCCTTATTTGATAGCTTATAATTAAAATGTAGATTGTTCCTTTCCAAGTGCATAACGACACACTTTTCTATATTAAATGATGAGCCCTTATTGTTAGCCCATTCTTCCAATTCTATAAGTGCTGTCTGCAACATAGTGGCTTCTATTATATTGTTGGCTAAGTAACCCAGCTGTGTCGTCCTAAACTTTGCTAGCCATGCTATTTATATTCATATTAGAGATATATATATTAAAAAGGCATGGTCCCAGCACTGAACCCTGTGGTATTCCACTTGACACCTCAGCCCACTCAGAGCATACACCCCTCACACAAACCCTCTGCCTTCTATCTCTCAACCATGACTCCACCCAAGAGGAGAGTTTTTCGTGTATTCCTATAAATCTGAGGGCTCCTATTAATTCAACATGCGGCACCTTATCAAATGCCTTTGCGAAGTCAAGGTATACAACATCCACCGCACTGCCCAGATCCAAGGCTTTGCTAACCCTGCCATAAAACTCCAGAAGGTTTGTCTGGCACGACCTGCCCCTGGTGAACCCATGTTGTGACCTATCTATAATGCCATTAGAATTCATAAAATCAAGAATATATTCCTTAATAATAGATTCCAAAATCTTGCCCAAGACCGAAGTCAGACTAATTGGGCGGTAATTTTCAACCTGTTGTTGAGAACCTTTTTTAAATATTGGTATAATGAGTGCCTGTCTCCAGTCAGCAGGTACAGCTGATGTATCCAAGGATTTTTGGAAAATATAGGTTACTGGCCCTGCTAACTCATATGCCAGTTCCCTAATTACTCTTGGATGTATGCCATCCGGTCCCTGTGCTTTATTGGGGTTTATATCCTTGAGTCGTTTTAATACATCAAGAATGTTTAATGTAATGGTAGAACCTTGTGTCGTGGTATGCTGTTTCAAATCCACAGGCTGAACTTTATTAAAGACAGATGCAAAATAAAGATTACACATATCTGCCATTTTCTGATTGTCTGAGGTTATATGACCATCTGAGTCCCTTAGAGATGTAATGCTGCCGTTAGTTCCTTTTATGGATCTAATGTATGTATAGAAAGATTTATAGTTATTTGGTACCTTATTTGCTAATTTGTGCTCATATATCTTCTTTGCACAAATTATTGCTGATTTGGATTTTTTAAACACTTTTTATAGAACTCCCAACATGTTTTATTATTACTTCTTTTTGCCCTCAAATATGCTTTATTTTTAAGTTTAATCAATTTCTTTACGTGGGGGGTTAACCATAAAGGAAATGGTTTTTTAAATCCCTTATACTTTTTTTGTTGGTACATGCCTATGAACCAGTGACTCAACCATAGTACTCAACCTACTCCACATTTCTGATGCAAATATATTTGCAGATACTTCCTGCCAATTCCAGGCTGCCATCTCATTTCTCATTGATGCAAAATGTGCCTTATTGTACATGTGAATTAATGTGCTCCCTGTAAGGTTTCCCAAATCCCCCACATAGTCAAAACTAACCATGGCATGATCACTAGTGCCCAATGGAGGTAATGTTTTACAATCTTGAATATTATTACTCAAATTGCTTAATACCAAATCCAGTATGTTATCCCCCCAGTACTGTCAGTTGTTTCATACTCAGGCTGTATGCCTAGTGTTTGGGTTTGACACAATTCTGTCACTGATGCTATCAAAGTGATAACTATATTAATTGTGCTACAACAGGAATCAAGTAGGTATAGTGTCAATATAAATAGAATGTCTTTTAGTATAGATTTAACTCACAATGGGATAAGTGCACTAGGACAGCAGGGGTTATTCTCTATCACTGACTCTGTCAGTTATAATCACACTAAGGTTTCGATGATCTTCATGAGTTAATATTCACAGCCATTCTCCAGTAACTAGACAGTGGATGGTGCAACTGGGTGGGACACTGTGTTGCAGCTCACTGCAGTGCCCTAGCAGAGGAGAATATCTACACTGAAGGAAATTAAGCAATAAGTATGACCAATGGTTATGTTAAATGGTCTCAATCACCCTGTAGGGGTTTAATGTTGAATGAGGCGTAGCCGAGTGCCACATGTCACTAGACAGTGATAAACTGACCATTAACATAATACCTGGGAGTGGCTTATTGCTAACATAATAAAGCTGTTTTTTCAACAACTTTAAACCATGTTCATCATATGGTTAGACTCTACATGTATGTTAATAAAAACTAAACATAAGGCTGTTAGAATGTTTACAGCCAATCAGAAAGCTGCATTTCTCAAACCCTTGTTATAATCAGGTGATTATACCTGTACAACTTCTTGGTTTTGCTCAACTCTATTGCTCAGCTGGTCCACCATGTGCTGTGGTGTGGGGCATCAATAGGTAAAGACCATGCAACTACTAAGTGTGATACGTTGTGTGCAGCTGCAATCAGGGATGTGTACGTTTGGTGTACATATCCTCAGTTTTTGCTGTTGATCTCCACTGAGCATGCAGTACCTGGTCAGGTGGGTGGGGATGTCTTGTAGCACATTTAGACAATTTTTCTTATTTCGTCACCTGCTGCTGGTGTCTGTCATTGGTCGTGTTGCCTTGGTCCTCCCCATACTTGCATGTGTGTGTGTGTGTGTGTGTCTGTGTGTGTGTGGTGCTGGGGTGATCTGGAGTTAGGTTTCAACCCTAACACTGAATTTCCTACTTTTGTCACTGTAGAACAACTCCTAACTGATGCATTAAACGGAGTTTTTGCTATGAATTTCCTTCTTTGGAGAATGGTAAGTATAGGTAGTAAAATACAGACATGGCACTGCAGTCACATAATGGCAACAAATCATTCACAGTATGAATGCAGATGTGGTACCATGGACCCTTTTGTCCTACGGTCTCATAAAATCATTTGTTATATCTATACTGTTCTGTCAGTGTACATCCTACAAGTCATATAGTGACAGTATCTGATTTGGCATTTACATGTGGTAGTAGAGGGACAGGTCCTTCAAGATGTACAGTATCACTGCATGATCACCTGCATGGCTACAGTGCTGCTACTGCCTAACCTTCTGCCATCGGACTCCCACCACATAATCTGGGGTATGAGTACAGTGGTAATATAGAAATAGTTTACATACCCCACAGTACCAGCAGCAGAAGTATAGGAGAATGGGGTGAGAGTTAGGACCCATGATCCCAATACGCACCCCAATGCCGGTTGAGGGGTGGGTTGGGGGTCAAAGGGGGGTTTTCAACTCTAACACCGAATTTCCTCACTTTTGTCGCTGTGGAACAACCCTAACTAATGCATTAAATGGAGTTTTTTGCCTCTAATTGCCCTTCTTTTTGAGAATGATAACGAGAAATAGTGAATGTAATGCAGCAGCGGGAGCGCTGGGGCCCTGTGGCATAGTAACACCAACAGCAACGTCAAACAAAAGTGCTAACAGTGGCCATATGGTAACAGAAGCTTTAATGAGAACAGAGAAGGGTAACGCACATGATGCGTGAGACGGGAACGGTTCGCCACGTGATGTGTTGTCGCATAGTAACATGGTGCCGCAAACAGAAATGTCAATGGGCATGGTGACGCAAAGTGAAACAGAAAGAGAAACAGTACTGTAGACACAAATGGCAAAAAATAACAGAAACGCAAGCGCAAATGAAAACGCAAAGGATAACGCACATGGTGGCGCAGACATCAACGTTAAGTGAAACAGGTAAATGGAAATCCGCAAGCGGAAAGAGCAACAGTAACAGTAATGTAAGCTTATAGGCTGGTTTTCCCCAAAACCTGCATAGAGAAAGACAGTGAGTACAAATAATGTATGCATAATAATGAGTATCGGAGCAGAAAATGAGAACTTGGAATACTAAATACGTTATATCTCAGGAACCGCACGATGTAGAAAAAAAATTTAAAAGTGGTATGATTTACAACTGTCCTGGCTAATTTTGTACTTAGGGGGCTAAGCACTTTTCCAACTAAAAGTCCATATCTCGCACCGTTTCTGAGATACAGGCCCTGAAAGGTGCGGCGAACGCCGTAATGTTATCCTATGGGAAAAAAAGAGAAGTTTGGAGTGCCATAACTTTGCCTCCCTGTAATATTTTTTCACCAAACCACTGAAAGACACATTTGTGGGCTGTTGGCTGTGTTCCCTCCAAATTACAGGAAAAAAGACTAAACCGTTATTTTGCAGCACGGTGCCAAAGGATTGCTGTAATGCGTCGGGCGCCGTAATATTATCCTATGGGAAAAACTGTCAACTTTGGAGTGCCGTAACTTTGCTGCTGTGTAATATTTTTTCAATACAACACTGAAAGGCACATCTGTGAGATGTCATCTGCGTTCCCTCCAAATTTCAGCCCAAAACTCCCAATCGTTCTTTTGCAGTGGAGTGCCAAAGAATTACTGTTATTTTGGGCATAGTGTGCAAAAGTATGTCGCAATTTATGAAAGTGTCATAGATAATTCTGCACACTTTCATGAGTGCGACACTACTTTGGCAAATTTTTCCAGAAATTTGAAAAACATATTTCTGGGGTGTTTTACCCCAAAATAAAGACATGGCTAGCATCCTCAGGGCCCGACTAGGTGAATGCAAAAATAATTAGGTTGCTAGAGGGTCTCAATTTTAAATGCCAAGCATTTTCTGATCACTAACTGAAAACAAGATGGTGGATTTGCTGCAGTAACAGGGCCATTTGCGACAGTAAAAAGTGCATTTGCGACACTGTCAAACTTTTTGTTAACTTTTCCCATTGACTTATAATGGGAAATTGTTTTTTGAATAACTTTTGAACCGTTTAATATTTTTTCATGAAATCTTCAAAAGGCACATCAGGGACCCTGGCTGCATGTTCCCAGAAGATTTTGGGCCAGTCGCACAAACCGTACGACCTGTAGGCACGACCGTAGAATTCCAAAAAAAGCGTAAACACGCGCACAGATCATGCTTAATAACTCCGCAGCCATATATCTGACCAGTACGAAACTTTGTAGATCCTAAGGCCTATGGTTCTTGATTGAGCATTTTAAATTTCAGGCAAATCCATTAAACAGTTGCAAAGTTATTAAGGTGCAAAGTTTTGGGGTTTAACATAGAAATGGCTCCTCAACCCTAACTATAGTAGCACGATAATATATATATATATTTATTGAAATATTCAGAAAGACCTTTGAGTCAGCGACTCATTTACAAAGGTTCCACGTCATACATAAAAGGATACATGGACAGAACTTGGACTACAGATTACAGTACAGTTACAAATAACAGTCAGTGAGGTTACATAGTTGTGCAGTTGTTGAATAACAGCAAGTTTCATTTCTTAGTACAGCCATAATAGTTACAGAGGTTCTGTAGAGGCTGATGGTCATAGGGTTTCATAGTTACAATTTGGTACAGGGAGTCCGACAATAGTTAGTTTGATAGCTGCATATGTCAATCTAGTGTCAAGGGCAGTCACATTGGCTAGAGCCATGAAGGTATTTCTGTAGCTTGGATTTATAAGGACCAAGACTTAATTCATTTGTTATATGACTTGGGAGGGTGTTAGTCCAGGAGGGGGCCCTGTAAGTGAAGGTTTACTGGAATTGGGAAGTCCAGCCATGGGGTACCCTTAGCAGCTGCTTGTTTGAGCTGTGGGTTGTTTTGACTGGGGGAGTTGGGCAGATGATTTGGTTTAGGGTAGGTGGGGTGAGGCCTAGTAGTACCTTTTTGGTCATAAGGCAGGTGTAGTACCTGATTCTGCTATCTAGGTTTAGCCAGTTTGTGCTGCTGTAAAGGGAGCAGAAGAAGTGTGTAAAACGATCACATCCAAGGATGAGATGGCAGGCTTTGTTTAAAATGAGTCAGAGTCTGCTTAGGGTGGGGGATGGAGCAGCACTGTAGATCAGGATGCCGTAGTCTAGCAGGGAGAGGATTGAAGAGTTTATGGCAAGTTGTAATGCTTCAGAGGTGAGGCAGTGTTTGTACCGGTATAGTACATCTAGTCTGGAGCTAAGAGCTGTTGATAGGTGTAGGATATGTTGATTAAAGCTGAAGGCGGGGTCTAGAGTGATCCCTAAGTATTTAAAGACTGCTTACTTGTTCTAATGGGGTCTGATTGGCAGTGAGGAATTGGGGGCAGAGGTTCTTGAGTGGGTTCTGGGGGTGGGCGAAGAGCATGACTTTTGTCTTATTGTAGTTGATAATAAGACGTTGGGTGGTGAGCCAGTCTTTGACTTCACGGAACGAGTGTTGGAGAGTTTGGTGGAGCTTGGGGGTGACGGGTCAGATGCAAACAAGACTGCATCATCTGCATATAGGAGTAGATTTCTGGGGCATGACACTGGGAGTGAGTTAAGGTATAGGCTGAAAAGTAGGGGGCCAAGTATGGAGCCCTGTGGGACACCGGAGTGGATAGGGAGGAGAGGGTGAGGACAGGGCCTACCTTGACTATCTGCATGCTATCGGAGAGATAGCTGGTGAACCAGTTTAGGGCGTCATTGGAGAAACCCGTGAAAGCCAGGGTGTTAAGCAAGCGGGCATGGTTTATGGTATTGAATGCCTTAGATAGGTCCATGAAAATGGCGCCTGTGAGGTGGCTGTGGTCCAGGGCTGAGTGGACATGGGAGGTAAATTCGAGGAGGGCAGTGGTGATACTGTGGCCCTTATGGAAACTATGCTGCTGTCTGGATAGAAGGTTATATTTGTTAAGGTGGTCAGTAAGTTGGTCAGTGACTATGCGTTCTAGTGCCTTAGACAGGGGGGTAGGATAGAGATGGGGCGGTAGTTGTTTGTGGAGTGCGGTCACCACTTTTATGGATGGGTGTGATGTAGGCTGATTTCCAGTGGGTAGGGAATCTCCCTTGACAGACGGAGCGGTTTAGAATGTGGGTGAGTGGGTCTAAGACTTCCTGGAGGGTGAGACTGAGAAGTCTGAGGTCCAGGGAGTCGTAACTATAGTGATTTTGGCTAATAGCTTTGGTTAGGTAGGGTTTGGCCGTCTCTGGGTCAAGGACTTGCAGGTAGAAGGGTGGAAAAAGGGGAGGATGCAGGGCGTGATGGGCAGGCATGGGATCGAAGAAATTAGGGGGCACTACATGGGAGAGATCAGTGAAAGTAGTGTTAAGGGCCAAGGCTATTCTGAGGGGGTCGGAGGAGAGGCAGCCATCTATTAGAATTTGGTCAGGTGGCAGGTTTGGGACTTTGCCACAGAGTTCCTTAATGTTTTCACAGAACTTGTGACCAGAGACCCAGGTGGAGGTTAAGGTGGCTTTGTAATAGTTCGCTTTGGCGGTGCGTATGGCCCAGGTGCACTTGTTTCAGGATTTCTGATAACGTTGCCTGTCCAGAGGCCATTGGGTCTCTTTGGCAAGGTGCCATCATGCATCACACTGATGAAATAGGCCTTGGAGGTGCTCCAAGAACCATGGTGCATTATTTCCTTTGGTCATTGTTTTGGTGAGCGGGGGCGAACTTGCCACAGGCTGCATTAAAGGTGTTGGTAAATAGTTCAAGGGCATGGTCTGGGTCAAGGGTATTAGTTAGGGGTGTCCAATCCCATTCTCTGAGGTGGGCCTTGAGTAGGGCTAGTTTACCAGGCCCTAGTTTGTGTTTTGCAATAATTTTAGGTGAGGTTTTAGGGGGTACCAGTCAAGTTGTAGAGAACTGGAGAGTGGTCACTTTGGGTGTTGGGGAGGACTTGGGTGCTGGTTATTTTGTGGGGGCGGTTTGTGAAAACTAGGTCTAGTAGGGAGGATGACCCCATGCGGGCATGTAGCCGGGTGGGGTTTTTGATGACCTGAGTGAGATCGAGGACTGACACCTTGTTGATGTATGGGGCGGCTGTTTTGGCCAGCCAATTTATTGTTGAAATCCCTCAGTAGTATTTTTTCGTGCTTTGGGGGTAGGGTGGTGAGGTAGGACATGATGGCTTGGAAGGCTGGCTTTTGGTCCTTGTGAGGAACATAGGCCATGGTGAGGAGGAGAGGGGATGTTGACTTACCTAGGGTTAATTTTAGGGTGAGGGCCTGAGCCCTGGACTTTAGTGTGGGCAGAGGGAGTAGGTAGCCAGAGAGCGAGTCCATGAGGTAGACAGCACAGCCACCCCTTCGCTTGCCCACTCAGTTGACACGGTAGAGGCGGTAATCAGGCAGGTTGACTGCTGTGTCGGGGACAGATGGGGAGAGCCAGGTTTCACTCAGTGCAATGATATTAGGGTGATTCTGGAGTACCCAACCCTGAAAGGAGTCCCATTTTTTTTGAAGACTGCAAATGTTTAGTGAGGCGATGCGCAGGCCATTTCCTGGAGATGGGTGGGATGGTGGGGAATTTAGAGGGCCAGGGTTGGGGTGGACATTGCCTGTCAGAAGAAGGAGGAGAATGAGTGACCTGAGGTGGTTTCTGTTAGCTCGAGTAGTAGGCCTTTGGCATTTATGCTGTGCTTGGCCGATAGTGGGTATTGGTAGTTTCAGGGTAAGGGGGACAGATAGGAGGAGTAAGTGGGGAACGCGGGGGATTTGTTGTGCTGCAGATGTGGAAAGAGGTTGGCTAGGGACGGGGGGGCTCCAGGGTTACTGGCCCAGAAGATGGTAATCAGGGCTGGGGGTGGAGGTGTCTATGTATGTGTTGTAGAGGAGGGTGTAGATGATGGTTTATCGGTCTGGGTTTGTAAAGGCTGGGAGTTCAGATGCAGTGGGGGTGGGGGTGGGGCTGGGAGTGCCAGGCTGCGTGCTGACAAGAGGTTTCATTTTTGCATCCCATTTTTGCATTGTGAGTGGTTGGCGAAAATGCCTGAGGAAATTGCATGAGGAGAGTGATGAGTGTAAGTGGGAGCATGGTAGGATAGAGAGTTAGGCAGTGAGTGAAAGGACTGGAGAAAAAAGAAGGAAAAAAAAAGGCAAGGGGCCTCTAGTGGTAGGAAAAGATAAGCTGCAGATGGGAAAGTGGACTGATCGGTTATTTCACATCATGTAACTAGAAATCAAGCTATTAACCTGGACTCCTTTTTCAGAGTGGGGGAGAGCTTAGCCGAGCAGCCCTCTCAACCGCCGGTATGCTGTAGAAGAGGGAGAAAGACACAGTGAATTAATATAGGTCAGAGGAGGGAAGTTTCACTGTGGGGGTGGGGGTGTGGGCAGGGACTGTATCAGGAGTGCCTTTGTCTGAATACAGCTAGCAAGTTAATTTACAAAGACACCAGCTATGCAGAGGTTTAAGAATTATTTAGCAACTAAACAAACTATGCTATTCATTATCAGTAAAAGCTGCAGTAATTTCTTAAAGGGGATTTCATGTAAAAGCAAATGCAGAGGTGTAAGATTATTTAGCAACTAAAACAAACTTATGCTATTCATTTTCAGTAAAGCTACAGTAAAATTCTTAAAGAGGATTTCATGTAAAAAGCAACAGTCGGAAAGCAGAGGTAAAATAAGGATACATCTTTTTTTATAGAAAATAGACTATCTCCACTGCTGGGCCAATGTAATTTAGCAATATTTGAAAAAAGGCGCCAAGAATTCAAAGTCAGTGCTCCAACAAACAAACAGTCGCAATCAGGTGCTCAGCTCCTTTAGTACCTGGGGCAATCTTTAACCTGGGCTCCGTTTTCAGAGCGGGGGAGAGCTTAGCCAAGCAGCCCTCTCGACCACCGGTATGCTGGGGCAATCTTTAACCTGGGCTCCATTTTCAGAGTGGGGTAGAGCTTAGCCGAGCAGCCCTCTCGACCGCTGGTATGCTGAATTATATACTGCTTGCAGTGCTGCATAGGTATGTTGTATGCACTGCTTGTACCTGCCAGCACACAGTTCTTGCTGCTTCCTGCCTGCGCTTCCATTCTGACCAACAGGGGATGCTGTGGGCATGCCTTGACCTGTAGCATCCAGCCTGTACTGCCATTCCGACCAACAGGTGGAGCTGTGTGCACCATGCAGTAGCACCGGGCAAACTGCATGGTAATGTATGCTAAGCAGCATATAATAAGATGCCAATGTGCTTGTTTGCTCATGGATTACCTAAGTAGGCTCATTTGCATGGGAGCTTTGAATATAGCTCCGTTTTCCCCAGGCTAACCAGTTTGCACCGGGCTAATGTGTTAGCACTGTGCAGTCAGGTTAGCCTCGGGCAAACCTCACTTCAGCATAGCACAGTTCTGCAGTGTGTGGCTTACATTGTTGTTTGCAGTAGATGTAAGACATCTCTGTGCAATCACACACAATGTTCTCCACCTGCAAGACTGGCTTTCTCCTTCAGCATAGCACAGTTCTGCAATGTGTGGCTTACACTGTTGTTTGCAGTAGATGTAAGACATCTCTGTGCAATCACACACAATGTTCTTCACCTGCAACACTGGATTTCTCCAGTGTCTAATGAGCTGCAGTTGCAGTTTTCACTTCCCTGTTGCTATATTCAGTGCTGTCTTATTCCCGGGCTATTTTTGCCCTGCACTGCCCGGCTTCCTTAGCATGCTATATTCAGCAGGATTAGCACTGGGCTATTCCTTTTGAATATGGCTTGCTTTTTGCTCTGGGCTAAGTTTTCCCACTGGGCAGTGCTAATTTAGCCATGGGGCAAAGTTTTGAATATCTGACCCCTAGGCCCAGATGATGAAGCTGCGCGTAAAAGTGCGCAATAGCAAGACAGCGCCAAATTCTATTCTTTGTACATACTAAGAGACACGATATTCAAAAACGGAGCAGGCCAAACTGAATCTACAGCTGATGACTAAATATCGCACCACCTGCACCATAGCACAACTAGGGAGGGGAAGCTGAGCAGATCTGATACGCCATAGCGCAACAAGGGATGTTCAGCTGAGCAGTCCAGAGGTGCCATAGCGCAACCAGGGACACCCCCCCCAGCAGCAGAGCAATGCAACCGCACAACCAGGGAGGTAGGGACCCACCACCCATGCCACAGATGGGCACAGGAACACACAGCAGAACAGACATTGTCCCCCCACACCCCATGCACTGCACAACTGGGGGAGAGCTGGAATAACCACTGGCCCATGGAGACAAGCAAACAACCCATAGCCGGGCCATGGTGCCCCATCACACCTACCGGCAAGCTGTGACTGGAACACAAGGAGGGATGACCACCCTGTGCCACACCATCCCCCCCCCAATGCAGAGCACACCCTGCACCGTGACCCACAGACACCCCCCCATGAGCAGTGACCACCACTGCAGGCAACCCCATGCATGCCATCACCCCCACTGTGACACTGCAACCCTGTGCACCACAGAACCATGCTAGCTAGCCCCACCACGAGCACCCATCAGTGGGTGGCAGCACACAGCAATGCAACAATGGCAGACACAGTGCCACCACGCACAGTCCCCCCAAGTTACTGCTGAGAGACCAACCATGCGTCGGCACATGAGGTACCCCACATGGGACAGGGCATTCCCCGACACCACCACCAGTGGTACAGCACCCTGCACAGTATTCCAATGACACACCCCGACCCATCACTGGCCACAACAGCCAGCACAGACACCCATAGTGGTGTGTGGAAGCATGCACAACACCGGATGTCGCACAGTGTATGGACAGACACCCACCCATACCCAAGGTACAACAACACAGGGACGCAGTGGTGGGGCAACCAAGCCCCCAGTGTGGGCCCATGTAAACTGTGTGCACACAACCTGCAGTCCTGCATGGCACTAGAGTGCCAGTCACCCTGCGCAGGCACTGTGGACCTGTACACCACCATCATTCACCCAGAGCACAAGTCACAGACAGTGGGGCACATCCCCTGCAACACACACAAGGCACAGCATGGAGGTAGGACAACAACTGTGGTACCCACAGTGCCACCTGAGGCAGACATGCACCACACCAGTGACAGGAGATAACCCAGCAATGTGACGGGTACAGTGGCTGCCCTGCAGGGACTGCCACCACTGACATGCCAGCGGACTGTGCAGGTCACAGACATGCATGTGTGTCTGCTGCACAGGCCACGGGTGCACTCTAACTGGGCCTGGTGATTTGTCTATCCTCAGTGCTAGCAGCCCTTTCTTCACTCTTTCCCCTTTTGTTGCCCCATCTTTCCTCCTCCCCCTTTATGGTCTCCCTTCTCCCCTGTTACCACCAACTTCTCCTTGGTGAAGACAGAGCAGAAGTATTCATTCATTAGCTTTACCTTGTACCTATTTCCCTCCACCCACCCATCTCCTTGTTTTAATCTTTTACCATCTTTCTTCTCTCTTTTCTCACTTATGTAGTGAAAGAAAGCCTTTTCCCCCTACTTAATCCCATCCACTAACTGCAGTTCCTTCTGTGCCTTGGCTACCTGGACCTCCCTTCCTGCCTCCCTCACCAGCCCTAGATATTTTCCCTGTTCTCTCTCTTGGTCTTTTTGTGTTTTCTATAGGTCAGTCTCTTATTCCTCACTGCCTGGGCTACCTCAGAGCTGTACCAGCTGGGAGGTTTGACTTTTGAGTTCTTCCTCTTGTATCTAGCACACTCCTCCTTTGCATCCCTTAAGCCTTCCTTAATAAGAGCCCATTTTAGGTCCACTTCCATACTACTGTCATTTTTGCTAGATGCCTTTTTAGTCCTTCTCCCATTCTCCTAAAGTCCACCCTCCTAAAGTTCAGCATATTGGTCCTAATGGGGACACTTTACCTGCCCATGTCCAACTGGAACCACACTGAAAGATGACCACTTCCACCCAGTGGCTCCCTAACTGTTTTAACCTGTACGTCCTCACCATTCGTGAGCATCAGGTCAAGGATTGCCTCTTCCAGGGTGGCTTCAGTGACACCTTCAGTCAGGAACCCATTCTGAATCCCTTCTAGAATTTTCTGACTCCTGCCACATATTGTGGTCGATACACTCCAGTCCACCCTGGGCAGGTTGAAGTCTCCCATTATTACCACTTCACCCTTCTCTGTGGCCATCAGAATTTGCAAATTCAGGTCCCTGCCCAATTCTTCATCCTGACTGGGTGATCTGTACACCACCCACAACCTCGCCTTTCTCTCTCTACTGGTCTGTAATTGGACCCACATTGCTTTTGTCTTCCCTTCTTCTGCCTCCTCCCATTGTACTTGTTATATCCTCCCTAATGAATACTGCCACTCCTCTTCTTTTGCCTACTTCTCTGTCCCTCCTGTAAAGATTATATTCTAGAATTGAGTAGTCCCAGTATTGGTTAATTGTGGCTCAAATCTCAATTATTGCCACAGTGTCCACTCTCCCCTCTGTGAGTAGCGCTTACAGGTCATCCATCTTATTTCTGAGACTCTGTGCATTCAGGGATACCACCTTCAAGTTTGTGTCTGAGCCCCCATCATTTTCTCCACTTTCTGCTTTCTCTTTGTCTCCATATGCTTCCCCCAACCCCATTTCAAACTGCCTTACTCCCACTTCACCCTCCTGAACCCCTCTACTGTTATGGGGGTGAGGTCCATTAATTTCCACTTCCCGTGGTCTCTGTGCCCTGAAGCCCACCTGCTCCTCCCTCAGCAGTTTAAATTAAGCTTATGAGTAATGTACCCCGCAACTTGTCCCTGAGTATCCTCAAGCCCCCCCATTGAGGTGTAGTCTGTCTTGCACATAGAGAGATTTATTTGACCAAGTCTCCCCTTAGTCTCCTATGTAGTCAAACCCCTCCTCCTTGCACTAGTCTCTCAGCCACATGTTGAATTCCTCTATCCTAATTTTCTGGAAGGGCAAAATCCCAAGGTTCAGTGTGGGGAATAGCTCCTCTCACATCCACCAAAAATTCTAGCCTCTCCCAGAAAGCTCTGCTTATCAAGTTCAATTTGTGCACTCTAGGCTCCTGTGTGGCTTGTGTGGCTGTGCCTTTTCCCTTTCCAGATTTGTTCCTGCTTTCCTTTCTATTGGTTGGCCCCCTTTTTTGTTCCTGTGCTCTGTTTGTTCCCCCTTCTGTCCTTGCTCTGCCCCTCCTTTTTGTTTCTCTCATCCCTGTTCTCCATAATAACTTCTTCTCTCTTCCTTTCCTGTCTCATTTGTTGCTGTGTCTGTTCTTTGCTGTTTGTTTCCCCTTGTCTTCCATGTTCATTGTGTGTGCCGTCCCAGTCTGTTCTTTCCCTTCACCCCCTTTGTCTCCCCATGCTGAGCTTCCCCTCTTCCTTTCCTCTGTTTTTGCCCTTTGGTTTCTGGTGTTCCCCCCTTGCCTCTCCTCCCTCCCTCCTCCATTTGTGTTGTGTTTCTCAGCATTCTCCTCCCTCCTCCATACCAGTTCTCTGTCTGGGTTGGTATCTCATGATCTGAGCAAGTCAATATAAGCTAGTCAATTTGTGCGAAGGTAAAAGAGTGAATGGTAAAAGGGCTTACCTGATTTTAGAGCAAAGGTGAAAATGGCTCCTGTGAATGTACAGTGAGTGTCAGTATAAGCGAGTTGGTAGTGAGGATCATGGTTTTGGAAGGATGTAGGGGTTTGTATGACAGGCTGTTTTTGAGCTGCCAAGTGTAGAGGAAAGAGCCACCACCTATGAGCCAGGCAGGCCTGTGTTCGATACTGGATCTGTAGTGGTTTATTATTTTCTTTTTTGTATCATTCTGGGGAGGTTTTATTTTTGTGTGTTGTAAGTGGGGAATGTATCATTCCCACTGTTCTGCCCGCTCTCCAGACTTTGCTCCCTTCGCCACTGCCCCACCAACATTCTCCCCCTTCCCTATTTGTTCCTCTTTCCTGAGTTCTTCCCTGTTCCAGTGTTTCATCCCCCCCAGAGTTTGTTAAAGTTTGTGGGATGTGGGGGTCAAGCCCCCTGCAACAGGGGGTGCAGGGGGCAGAGCCCCCCCCACGGAAACAAAAGGTTTAAATGTTTTTTTATATAATATCTCGTAAAAGTAGTTGTATTTGCAGCTCGCTATAGTGCTGCTAGCTGTACTATCATTTGATATTGTTGCATCACTGATATGGTCGGAGCTGTATTGCTGTCATAGTTATCACATGGAACCATCCTGGTCCACCCACCCACCCTGCCTGTCTCTCAGTCCCTCCCAATCTCTCCCTGCCCTTCCTCTCTAATGGGTGCTTACTTTTGGTTGTATTTATTTTTTATTTTATTTATTTATTAAAAAGTTTCACAAGGAAAGACACACTGAACAATATAAAACTGCTTGTCTCATGGAGCATCCTGGGGGAAGGGGAATATGGGAGTAGAGTAATCAAAAAGCACATTTCCATGCAGTATTATAGAAAAGTATATATACAATAATAAATAACACATTTCCAAAGGTCACATAAAGCAGAGAAGCAACACAGTAAAAAAAATACAATATACCAGTTAGTAGCATTGGATAAACATTGGGATTAAATGTGAGAGGAGCAAATCAACAGCACTGCAGACTTAATACATACAATGCGGACAAGCAAATGCAATAAAGTGCATTGGTTTCTCCTCATGTTAAGTGCTAGGCTGGGATAGGGGATAGGGAAGTCAGAGAGGAAATTAGGAGGAGTGAGGAGCCAGAGGGGAAATTAAGAGCAGCTGCAGGATGGAGAGAGGAAGTTGAGGAGGGAGGCTGAAATGGGCCACTGGGAGGAGGAGTGCCTGATTTGATGAGACATTGAATTCCAGAGCTTAGGGAACCTATAGGAGAATGACAATTGGCCTATAGAGGCGGTGCGCCATGGTATAGCTAGGGTGCAGGAGCCACTGGATCTGAAGGAGAGAGGGGCAGTATGGTGGGAGGACAGTGAGGAGGCAAGGTAAGGGGGAAGCATATCAAACCAGAATTTAGAGGCAAATTTTATGCAGTGGGCTAGACAGCAGTTTTCCAGGGAAGGAAAAGCTAGAGAGTGATGTTGATCACAGTGGTGGGTAAAGGAAGGGACATCCAAAGCGTAGCGACAGAAAGCATTGAAAAGGGTGTCTAATCTGGTCAAGGATGACTTCGGTGCAACACTGTAGACTACATCACAGTAGTCAAAAAATGGGTAGTATCATTTTCTGGACAATCTCCAGCCTGGCCTGTAGAGGTAGGCAGCTTCAGTTCCTGTAAAGAAACATAGAAACATAGAATTTGATGGCAGATAAGGACGGCTTGGCCCACCCAGTCTGCCTATTTCCATACCTAATGGATAAGCTGCAGATCCTAGTTAACCAGCAGCCTACTTCTTTCTACCCCCAACCCCTAGAATTGCCTTATGACTGTCCCATGCATGCCTGAATTCAACCACTGTTTTGACTCGCAACCTCCTCGAAGGCGTTCCATGCATCCACAATCCTCTCTGTGAAAAATACTTCCTTACATTACCTCTGAGCCTCCCCTGTCTTCAAATTGTGCCCCTTGTTCTTGCACACCACTTTTTGAAAGATGCTACCCTCTTGACTTTGTTGATTCCCTTGAGGTACTTGAAGTTTCTGTCATGTCCCCTCTCCCTCCTTTCCTCGAGGCTATACATATTAAGCTCCTTTAGTCTCTCTTCATATGTCTTCTGGTGCAGACCCTGCACCATTTTAGTTGCCCTCCTCTGGACAGCTTCCATCTTGCCTATGTCCTTGCATAGATTGGGTCTCCAGAACTGCACACAGTACTCCAGATGGGGTCTCACCAGCTGTCTGTACAGAGGGATAACAACTTCCTGTTTTCTACTAGTGATGCCTCTCTCTATGCATCCCAGTATCCCCCCAGCCCTCCTTACTGCCCTCTCACATTGCTTTCCCATCTTTAAGTCATCTGATATGACTACCCTCAGGTCCCTTTCCATTTTTGTTGTTGTTAGTATCTCACCCCCTATTGTGTACTTTTCCCTGGTTTTGTTTCCCAGGTGCATTACCTGCACTTCTTAGCACTGAATCTAAGCTGCCATACATTTGACCATTCCTCTAACCTTGCCAAGTCCTTTCTCATCCTTTCCACCCCACCTTATGCATCAACTCTGTTGCAGATCTTTGTGTCATCTGCAAAGAGACATACTTTTCCTTCCAGTCCCTCTGCAATGTCGCTTATAAAGACATTGAAGAGGACCGGTCCTAATACTGAACCCTGCATTACCTACTAGTAACCCCCTTTCTTCAGAGTGGACTCCATTTACTATTACCCTCTGTGTCCTATTCTCCAGCCAATTCTTTACCCAGGCTATCATCGTGGGACCCACTCCCAGGCTGGCTAACTTGTATATTAATCTTTTGTGTGGGACTGAGTCAAATGCCTTGCTAAAGGGCACCTAATTTGGGGTGTAGCTTTTTTAGGATGGAGTCTATGTGTCCAGTGAAGTTTAGATGCTGGTCTAGCCAGATACCGAGATACCTAAAGGAGGAGGTGTCCTCCAGAGTAGAGCCATCAAAGGTATGGAAGGAGGGCAATTTAGTTAGCCTAGAGAGTCTCTGCCTAGTGCTGAAGGTCATGGAGACTGTTTTCTTGGTGTTAAGGAAAAGCTGATGGGAGCTTAGCCATTGCTGAACTTTTTCAAAGTCAAGCTGAAGTATATTTATTGGCATGCCAGTCACTCCTGGATTGTCTGCGTGAAATTCCCCAAACTTTGATTGCACTGGTAGTAAAGAAGCTGAATGTACTCCATTTTTGGTTTGCAATTTAACCTCCCATTTTAGACTTTGCTGGTTCCTGATGACCTAAGACATTTTGGAGGGGTGCCATCCCCTTAGTCGCCACCCTTACCTTGCCTCTCTGCCAGCGCCTCTCTGCTGGAGTCTGTTGTTTTGGTCTTCAGCCCCTCTGCTGTTCCCTTGTGTTTTCCCCTTTCTCTCTTCATTTATCTGTGTCTTTTGTTTGGGTCTTACATTCCTACCCAATGCCCATTCATTCTGACTCTTCCGTGTCTGCGCTCCCTCCCTGACCTCTTACACATTGCTCCCCTGTCGTTTACAAAACATGGTATTCTAGTGTATAGCACTCCAAGAACAGAAACTTTTTACCTGATTTATGAAATGGCTGTGCAGCAATCTATGTCTGCCATTCCTATCTCACCCCTGATCCCATGCTACTCCTCTTAAAGTGATATTTACCTATTTAGGATCCAGCATATTAACTCCCTGATTCCATGCTCCCTTGATTCTCCCTCTTTATACTTCCTCACTCCACTCCTTCTCTATAGTGTTCCTTCATTTTCATGTTCTCCCTTGTCAATTGTCCTTCTAGTTTTCTAACCTTTTCCCCGCTAACCAATATTCTTAAGTCATTTCCCTTTGTCCACAGCTTTTCTTGCCAGCCCATAGCAGCAGCTCTCCAGACTCCATCCCTAAATCCTTCCTTCTGAGGTAGTGAGTGAAGGAAGGCTTGCCCTGTCTACTGCGGATGGGATTCTCTTTCAATTTATCCCAATAATTTACCCAACAGACTCCGACCCTAACTCATACCTAGAGTGGTACTTGAGTGTAGGTGGACCTGCTTGGCTGGTAGTCCATCTCAGTTCCTTTTTTACCTACTTATATCAGTATCAACTACCAACTTCGATCTCAGTCCTGAACCCTTCCTTTTGAGGTCAGGGTCTAAGACAGTTTGCCAGTCTACAGGGATGGGAGCCCACCTCCTTCTACATGTTCTTCCCTAATGCTACCATTATCTCCATCCCATAGGTCTCTTATCAGTGACCCACGTTCGCCATCTCTGTCAGAGGTGGGAACCTCATCCCCTAAAAACAACTGATTTATACCTGGGCCTACTTCTCTGTTTACCTGGATCTGCTGGAAGAGGCCCATTTCAGCCTCCATACCTCCTAATTTAGCAGCCACAGCAACTACTCCCCACCTTCTGTTGCCTTTCCTGCAACTTCTGAAGAAAGTACTGCTCTACCTGAGCAGACTTCCAACCAAGTTCCACCATCCTGTAAAAAGACTTCTGAATCAAATTTTTCCATCAAAGACTGGACCATTCCTCATTTAGTTGTCAAACTGAGGAAATGGGGCATTCCACACTTGGCTGCAGCCAACAAGCAGGAGCCATATGACTTATTTCTTGCCTCCCAATCTCAGCCAGCCTGTAATTCTACTCTCCGTCAGCCTATTCCTCCCTCAGATCCTTCCCTGTTGTTTGAAATATGAGACTTCATGGCTCAGGTTTCCTGCTCAGTTTCCAGCTTGCAATCATGAATGTCTGCCATTGAAGCCCGTTTCCCCATGACTACTACTCCTGTTCTTACTTCATCCTCTTCAAATCCTATCCCATCCACCAGTCATGCTTCCAACATTCCAGTTCCTGTTCTTCCTGACAATTCACCTCCAGTGTCCCACAAACCATTGCCCATCCTGCCTTCAGGTACGTCATTGCCCTCCTCTTGTCCTACCATATCTCCTGTTCATCTCATCTTGACTCACTTCTGCAGACACATCATTGATGGGAAGGACGTACATCTGGCTTCCCTTTTACGTCATCTCAAGAAGTCATAGAAAATAGGAGAGTTTTTTGCTGTGACATTACCATTATCCTTAAGACAAAAGACCCTCATCTCCTGTAAAAATGGACGCTGTCCTAATTTGTCCTGGCTTTCAGCCTCTATAGAAACATAGAAACATAGAATTTGATGGCAGATAATGACCGCTTGGCCCACCCAGTCTGCCCATTTCCCTATCTAAAGGATAAGCTGCAGATCCTAGTTAACCAACAGCCTACTTTCTACCCCCACCCGCTAGAATTACCTTATGACTGTCCCATGCATGCTTGAACTCAACTACTGTTTTTAACTCTGCAACCTCCTCCGGAAAGCCGTTCCATGCATCCACAACCCTCTCTGTGAAAAAAATACTTCCTTACATTACCTCTGAGCCTCCCCCCCATCTTCAAATTGTGCCCCCTTGTTCTTGCACACCTCTTTTTTTGAAAGATGCTACCCTCTTGGACTTTGTTGATTCCCTTGAGGTACTTGAAAGTTTCTGTCATTCCCCCCCTCCCTCCTTTCCTCAAGGCTATACATATTAAGCTCCTTTAGTCTCTCTTCATATGTCTTCGGTGCAGTCCCTGCACCATTTTAGTTGCCCTCCTCTTGACAGCTTCCATCCTGTCTATGTCCTTGTGGAGATTGGGTCTCCAGAACTGCACACAGTACTCCAGATGGGGTCTCACCAGCTGTCTGTACAGAGGGATAACAACTTCCTGTTTTCTACTGGTGACGCCTCTCCCATGCATCCCAGTATCCCCCAGCCCTCCTTACAGCCCTCTCACATTGCTTGCCCACCTTTAAGTCATCTGATATGACTACCCCCAGGTCCCTTTCCATTTTGTTATTTAGTATCTCCCCCATTGTGTACTCTTCCCTGGGTTTTGTTTTCCAGGTGCATTACCTTGCACTTCTTAGCATTGAATCTAGCTGCCATACATTTGACCATTCCTCTAACGCAGAAGTCCCTTCTCATCCTTTCCACCCACCTTGTGCATCAACTCTGTTGCAGATCTTTGTGTCATCTGCAAAGAGACATACTTTTCTTCCAGTCCTCTGCAATGTCGCTTATGAAGACATTGAAGAGGACTGGTCCACACTGAACCCTGCGGTAACCCCCTAGTAACCCCCCTTTCTTCAGAGTGGACTCCATTTACTATTACTCTCTGTGTCTTATTCTCCAGCCAATTCTTTACCCAGACTATCATCTTGGGACCCACTCCCAGGCTGGCTAACTTGTATATTAATCTTTTGTGTGGGACTGTGTCAAATGCCTTGCTAAAGTCTAGGTAGGCCATGTCCACAGCCCCTCCCTGATCTACTACTTTGCTCACCCAGTCAAAGAAATCTATTGGATTTGTCTGACATGAACTTCCCACTGTGAATCCATGCTGCCTTGGGGCCTGTGCCCCTCTGGCCTCTAGGTACTCGACAGTTCTTTCCTTCAGAAGTGATTCCATAATTTTCCCTATCACTGAGGTTAAACTAACAGATCTGTAGTTTCCTGCTTCTGCCCTGCTCCCACTTTTGTGAAGGGGAATCATATCTGCCCTCCTTCAGTCCTCAGGTACTACCCCATCCTCCCATGATTTGTTAAAGAGGGTAGTCAGTGGTGTCACTAGTTCTACCCTTAGTTCTTTTAGAATTCTGGGATGAATCCCATCAGGCCCCATTGCTTGTCCACCTTCAGTTTTAAGAGTTCTTTCTGAACCCTTTCTTCTGTAAATGGGCTGGTATCAACTTCTGTATCCAGAGTGTTTCTACTGTTTGTTTTAGGTACCTTCCCCTCTTCATTTGTAAATACTGAGCAAAAATATTTGTTTAGTATCTCTGCCTTCTGCCTTTTCACAGTCACCCTATGCCCACCCTCTTCCCCTCTATTAAGCCTCACTATCCCTCCCTTGGTCTTCCTTCGCTCCCTGATGTATCTAAAAAAGGTTTTATTCCCCTTCTTAACTGAGTTGGCTATCTTTTCCTTGGTTCGGGCCTTTGCTGTTCTGACTACCTTCCCAGCTTCCTTTTGCTTTAACTGATACAATTATCTGTCCTGCTCCTTCTGTGATTCCTTGTACTTCCTGAATGCTTTCTTTTTCTCTTGAACCTTCACTGCCACCTCCTTTGAGAACCATAGTAGTTTCTTACATCATTTTGTTTTGTTTATTTGCTTCACACAAAGGCTTGTTACCTTTGTGATGGCAGTTTTTATTATTCCCCATTGTTCTTCCACCCCTCCTTCCTGCCCATTTGCTAGTGCATTCCTTAGGCACTCATGATGTCCTCTGTTTTGGTGTTTCCATCATGATATGAGGAAATGTAATCATATTTGTATCTCCTGATAGACCTCAGTGCACGTTCTGGGGAACCTATTGCTATGACTACCATCGATCTTTTTCTGTGAAAGCAGCTGCCTCCGGAAATGTCATTAACTGGTTCAAGTCATACCTGACAGACAAACTGCAGAGGGTGACCATGGGAATTTTCTCATCAAATCTGAAGCCTCTGTGCTGTGCTGTTCTGCAGGGGTCGGTCTTGTCACCTCTGCTGTTCTTGGTGTATATGCTGCCACTGGGGGACATCATCAGATGGTACGGTCTGGGTTTTCACTGCTATGCAGATGATACACAGCTGTACCTGTCATGTGCTCCCAATAGCCAGTTGTCAGACTCTGTATTTAACAACTGCCTTGAGGAAATCCAGATATGGATGACTCACAATTGGCTGAAGCTTAACCCAGACAAAACTGTACTGGTGGTGGAGCCGGGTCATCATGGTGGAGGAGGGGCATGTCATTACCAATTGACCTTGTGCTGGGGGATGTGTCATTAGCCCCCTCTAGGCAGGTGAAGAATTTGGGAGTAATCCTGGATGGTGGTCTGACATTTGATGCACAGGTGTCAGCCGTGGTGAGAAGTAGGTTTTATCATCTCAGAAATATTGCCTAAATTCAAGCCCTGATCCCGCCTGATGACCTGCCCATACTGGTACATGCTTTTGTGACTTCCAGGTTGGACTACTGCAATGCCCTATACCTAGGGATATCTGGAGACAACCTCCACAGACTGCAGCTGGAGCAGAACACGACAGTCAGATTATTGATCGGGGTGAAAAGATGTGAACATATCACCCCAGCACTCCATGAACTGCACTGGCTGCCAGCCCAGTGGAGGGCTATCTTCAAGATAGGGCTGTTGACCTATAAGACCCTGCATGAAAGGGCCCAGTATATCTGCAATAGCTCCTTGTGCCATACCACCCAACCCAGGCTCTCCATTCTGGTGGGGGTGGCCTCCTTGGAGTTCCCAGGGTTAGGCTACAGCATTCGGGTGATAGAGCATTTGTAGCAGCTGCGCCTATCCTGTGGAACTCCCTGCCTGGTTACCTTAGGGAGGTCCCCTAGGTGGAAGCCTTTAAGAAGGGCCTCAAGACATATTTATTCAGTCAAGGCTTCAACTAAGGGTGTTTTAAAAATAGCAGTATTTGCTTGATTGTTAGTTAAGCTGTTGCTCCCAGTTGTATTTTATGCTGTTGCTGTTGTTTTAAATTTGTTCTATCCTATGTTTAAAAATGTTTTATATGTAATGTGTGTTATATTGTGCAGCATCCAAAGTCTCCGGAGATGACTGCTATATAAATACAATATCTATCTGTCTGTCTGTCTGTCTGTCTATCTATCTATCTATCTATCTATCTATCTATCTATCTATCTATCTATCTATCTATCTATCCCAGACTCATTACAATATGAAACTGAACTGGGCCACTCTGGACAACAAGCTCTTTTGCTACCATTTTATGAACATATGAAAAACACCAGCAGATACTGGCCCTAAGATCTATGGAATCTGCTTGATTGTGCAACTATCAGCTTCTATTTTGCAGCTGCCCCCTCCCTGTCCTGTAGTGACCATCCCCCTGACCCTGTCCCATCAATCTTGAAACTGCCCACCATCCTCAATGTCACCACCTCCTCTGGCAGTGCGTTACACCCAGCCACCACCCTTTCCGTGAAGTAGTATCTTCTCATTTCCTTTTGAACCTTCTTCCCTCCAGTTTCAGACTGTGTCCTCTAGTGTCTCTCCCTCTCTTTTACCTAAAAATCCCCTCTATACTAACCCTGATTGTGCCTCTCCTGTATTTGAAGGTTTGGATCATATCTTCTGTATCCCTCCTGTCCTCCAGGAAGAACATGATGCAATCCCTCAGTCTGTCTTCATAGGGTTTTTCCTCCATGCCTGTGATCATCCAGAAGGCCCTACAAGGACTGTCTGCAACAGCTTGATATTCCTGTTCAAGTAGGGACACCAGAACTGTACGCAGTACTCCGGAATCAGTGGTAAGATAACCTCCCTTCTCATTGTTGTGATTCTCCTGGCTATGCACCCGAACATCTTGTTGGCCTTTGCTGTTGTCTTCCTGCACTGCGCTAAATTGTTCATTTGCCCTGTGATTTTCACCCCAAGATCCTTTTCCTCCTCTGTAGTGGATAACTGTATCCCCCCAGTCTATAGAAAAACTTGCGGTTCTTCACTCCCAAGTCCATAACTTTGCACTTTTTTTGCAATGAAACCCAGCTGCCATGTGTCCGACCAGTGTTTGAGCTTGACCAGGTCCTCTTGTAGTTCTTGCCACCCCTCTGGTTGTCCACGGCTGCACTTATCTTTGTGTCATCTGTGAATAGGTTGATCTTATTGTTAACCCCATCTGCTATGTCGACAATCAATTTGCCAAACAGCACTGGACCCAGCACTGAGCCCCATGGGACCCTGCTTGTCACAGCCCTTGGAGATGAGAGTTCCCCCCTTACAACCACCCTCTGTCGCTTATCTGTCAACCAGTTTTTGACCCACCCGAACATCCTGTCCCCCAACCCCAGATACCTCATCTTACTTACCAACCTCCCATGAGTCACCGAATCAAAGGCCTTGCTGAAGTCCAAATACAGGACATCCACTGCATGACCCTTGTCGAGTGCCCTTGTTACCCAGTCGTAGAAGTCAGCCATGTTCATCTGGCAAGATCTACCATCGACAATCCCATGCTGCCTGCTGTCCTGGAGACCATTTTTCTCCAAGAAGGCTACCAGCCTCTCCTTGAGTATAGACTCAATGAGCTTCCCGACAATTGAGATGAGGCTGACTGACCTATAGTTCCCTAGCTCATGCTTGGACCCACTTTTATGGATGGGCATCATGTGTGCCATCCTCCAGCCCTGAGGCATACAACCAGATTCCAGGGAGGTGCTGAATAAGTCTGCCAGCGGTCCTGCCAGTACCTCCACCATCTCCTTCAGAACCCTGGGGTGTATTACGTCTGAAACATAGAAACACAGAATTTGATGGCAGATAGGGACTGCTTGGCCCACCTAGTCTACCCATTTCTCTGCCTAATGGATAAGCTGCAGAGCCTAGTTAACCAACAGCCTATTTCCTCCTACCCCTCCAACTAGAATTGCCTTTTGTCTGTCCCATGCATTCTTGAATTCCCCCCACTGTTTTTGACTCTAAGACCTCCTCAGGAAGGCTGTTCCATGCATCTACAACCCTCTCTGTAAAGAAATACTTCCTCACATTACCTATGAGCCATTCCCCTCTCTCTTCAAATTGTGCCCCCTTGTTCTTTCACATCTCTTTTTCTGAAAGATGCTACCCTCTTGGACTTTGTTGATTCCCTTGAAGTATTTGAAAGTTTCTATCATGTCCCCACCCCCTCTTTCCTCGAGGCTATACATCTTATGCTCCTTTAGTCATTCTTCATATGTCTTCTGGTTCAGACCCTGCACCATTTTGGTTGCCCTCCTCTGGACAGCCTCCACCCTGTCTATGTCTTTGGGGAGATAGAGTCTCCAGAACTGTACACAGTACTCTAGATGTGGTCTTACCAACTGTCTGTACAGAGGGCCAACAACTTCCTGTTTTCTGCTGGTGATGCCTCTCCCTGTGCATCTCGGTATCCTCCCAGCCCTCCTTAATGCCTTCTCACATTGCTGTCCCACTTTTAGGTCATCTGAAATGACTACCCCCATTTCCCTTTCCATTTCTGTTGTTGTCAGTATCTCACCACTCATTGTGTACTCTTCCCCTGGGTTTTTCTTTCCCAGGAGCTTTACTTTGCACTTCTTTGCATTGAATCTAAGCTGCAATATATTTGATCATTCCTCCAACTTTGTCAAGTCCCTTTTCATCCTATCCACCCCACCTTGCATATCAGCCCTGTTGCAGATCTTTGTGTCATCTGCAAAGAGACACACTTTTCCTTCCAGTCCCTCTGCAATGTCACTTATAAAGACATTAAAAAGGACGTGCCCCAGTACTGAACCCTGCGATTCCCCACTAGTAACCCCCCTTTCTTTACTGTGGGCTCCATTTACTATTACCTTCTATGTCCTGTTGTCCAGCCAGTGTTTAATCCAGGCTACCACCCTGTCTGGAGTCAGTGCCATGTCTACCCTCAGGGCTCTCAGACCTTCTAATACCCTGCTCTCTGAGATTATCTCCTCTGTAAGCTCTGTCCCACCTTTACCCATGTTCCCTTCCCCTGAGGCATTGACCCTAGCCTTTCACTAGTAAACACAGGGCAGAAGCACTCATTCAGTGCTTCTGCCTGCTCTTCCCCCTTCTCCACCCACTCTCTGTCTGCCTTGATCCTTACAGCTTCTTCTTTCTCTTATGTATTTGAAGAAATCCTTCTCCCCTATTCATCATCATTATCATCATCATTATCATCATCATCATTCAGTTATTGGATAGCAAGATAAGAAAAATATTCTTATTTACAATTGCATCCAAACAAGTGAACAATAAATGATATTACATACAACACATTATTACAACACATTCTGTTACATATTTTAAGATCACATAGTTCATAAGGATGAACGTGCCTTTTATCCGAAACAGTTACAATATCTATAAAATAAACTTTCTAAGGACGCTCAAAATTGTGCCATTGTTGGCAATACATGTGTAAGTATTCTTTTTTGTATTGTTTCCCAAGTACATGGAACTGACACAGCTAACATTCTATCCCCACTTTTTGTTTGACTTCTTCGGATTTGAAAGGAATACCAAGTAGTAGATCGAACTGAATATTTTGATAACATTTTAAATTGCAATTTATCTAATAAAAACAAAGGTAATGTACATAAAATAAACTTATACACAAATATATACCAATGTTGGTTCCTACAGTCTGCTAAAGATGTCCAACCCACTTTGCTGCCCAGGGTGCAACTATGGACTTTATAAGATGATTTTGTTATGAACCTTAATGCGCTGTTATGCAAAGGGTCTAGAATAGCTAATAAGGTACTGGAAGAATTTTTATATATTAGACTTATATCCACTGTGCCAGCCTAAGCCTTTTTGCTGCCTTGGCTGCCTTGACCGATCTGCTCACCTCTCTCAATTGCTTCCTGAACTCCTCCCTGTCCTCCTCCTGTTTGGATCTCACGTATTTTCTGAAGGCGGCCCCTGTTTTCCTTAATCCTTCCTAGCACTCCCCTGCTTAACCAGCTCAGCTTCTAGGACCTGGCTTTCTTGCTTTGGAGTTTTGAGCATGAGTTTGTGACCTCTGTTAACCCCTGCTTTATAATCCCCAACTTCCAGTTCTCATCAATGTGTAGCAGGATTCTGGTGAGGTGCCCCTCCAATACGTCCCTCATCCTCCCAAAATATGCCCTCCTGAAGTCAATCACCCTTGTCCTAGTTCTGGCCGTCTCCTTACTCATACTAAGCAAAAACCACATTGTGTGGTGATCGCTTCCTACCAGTCCTCCACCCTCAACTCCTGGATGCTCTCACCATTTGTCAACACTAGATCCAGAATATTCACTTCTATGGTTGGCCCCCTTACCAGTTGCACCAGAAAGCTGCCTTGGAAAGCTTCCAGGATGACCTGGTCCCTTATGCTTGTGGTAGCAGGGGCACTCCACTCTGCTCCTGGCAGGTTGGAGTTCCCCATTATCACAGTGCAACCCGTTGTGCAGATTCTCCTTATCTGTTCCCCTAGCTCTCTAACGACATCCTCACTTTGTGCCAGTGGCCTGTACACAACCCCCAGCCTCACCTTCTTACCCTTTGGGTCTTGTATCTGTACCCATAAGACCTCCACCCTGCCCTCCTCCCCCTCTTCTCTGCAACATGTTATTCCTTTCTTTACATAAATAGCCACCCCTCTCCTTCCCCCTTCCCTTGTCCTTCTAGTACAACTATACCCTTGGACCACCAGTTCCCAGTCCTGCTATTAGGTGGCATATAGAAACATAGAAACAGAATTTGACAGCAGATAAGGACAGCTTGGCCCACCTAGTCTGCCCATTTCCCTACCTGTTGGATAAGCTGCAGAGTCTAGTTAATCAGCAGCTTACTTCCTCTTACCCCCCCAAAATTATGCCTGCCCCATGCATTCTTGAATTTTTCCACTGTTTCTGACTCCACAGCCTCCTCAAGAAGGCTGTTGCATGCATCCACAACTCTCTCTGTGAAAAAATACTTTCTAACATTACATCTGAGCCCCCCCGTCTATCTTCAAATTGTGCCCTTGTTTTTGCATATCTCTTCTTCTGAAAGATACTGCCCCCTTGTACTTTGTTAATTCCCTTGAGATACTTGAAAGTTTCTATCATGTCCCCCTCTCCCTCCTTTCCTCAAGGGTATACATATTAAGCTGCTTTAGTCTCTCCTCATATGTCTTCTGGTGCAGACCCTGCAGCATTTTGGTTGCCCTCCTCTGAACAGCCTCAACTCTCTCTATGTCTTTGCAGAGATGGGGTCTCCAGAATTGCACGCAGTACTCCAGATGCAGTCTTACTAACTGTCTGCACAGAGGAATAGCAACTTCCTTTTTTCTACTGTTGATGCCTCTCCCTATGCATCCCAGTATCCCCCCAGCCCTCCTTACTACCTTCTCACATTGCTTGCCCACCTTTAGGTCATCTGGCATAATTACTCCTAGGTCTCTTTCGATTGTTGTTGTTGTTATTAACTCACCTCCCATTGTGTACTCTTCCCCTGGGTTTTTGTTTCCCAGATGCATTACCTTGCACTTCTTTGCATTGAATCTGAGCTGCCACATATTTCACCATTCCTCCAACCTTGCCAAGTCCCTTTTCATTCCTTCCACCCCACCTTGTGTATCAACCCTGTTGCAGATCTTTGTGTCATCTGCAAAGAGACATACCTCTCCTTCCAGGTGCTCTCCAATGTCACTTATAAAGACATTAAAGAGGACCGGTCCCAGTACCAAACCCTGCGGTACCCTGCTAGTTACCCTCCTTTCTTCACTGTGAACCATGTGTTGGTAATGACAGCTACCCCCCTTCTGCCATCAGTGCTTGCAGCTCGGTGGACTTGTTCCCCAGGCTCCTTGCATTTAAGGAGACCACCCTCTAGCTTGTTTCTCCCCCTTCTATGCCCCCTATAGACTGCTCTTCCTGCTCCCCCTCCTTGAGATTGAATTCTCCCTTTTTCCTTTGCTACTGGCTTGGGGGGAGGCCTATGAGCCTCCCTAGCTGGGAGACTCCCCTTGTCTTCCAGCCCTCTTCCCTCCCCCCATTTAGTTTAATGGTATCTTAGCAGGACAACATGCTTACTTCTGTTCCCTATGTGGTTCATTTAATCATTTGGCACCTTTGTCTTCAGTCAGTCTCTGCCTCCTCGTCATCTACCAGTTCCTCCTGGTATGACCGCCCCTCCAGCTCTACTACCATCTCTGCTCCCAGGTTACTTCATACTGTCTCCAGTCCAGCAGCTTGCCTAAACCTTTGGGGCTGACCAGTTAAATATTTTGGTGGCAACTCTATCTGCAGAAACTTCAATGAAAAAGGCTGTCCTACTCATGGATGCACACTACTTCATGTCTGAACTTTTTATGATAATGCCCACGCCCGATATATTTGCCCTTAAACTCCCAAGCATCCCAAATGACTATCTATTTGGCCTTTGCAGCTTTGGCCCAAATCTTCTTTCAACATCCTTCCCTTTCAGTTGTGATGCATCTTTTGGCTGACTTTTCTCATGGATTTCACAAGGCATTCTCAGTACTCTTCTGAATCATTCCTATGCCCTAATCTTCAATCTGCTATCAAGGAACCTGACATTGTCAATCACCTCTTGCAGAAAGAATTGCAAAAAGGATTCATCATTGTCCCCTTTCCATCCCCACCTTTTCCTACCTACTGGATCAACCCCATTGGTATTGCCACCAGAAACTTTCAGGCAAGAAGCGCCTCATCATTGACCTCTATGCTCCTTGATTCTCGTCCACCCGTAGCATCAACTTCTTGATACCATTGGATGGACTATTCCTTATTATATGCTCTTATTGAGGGATCAGTCACCATCATTTAACACTTTTGCACAGACCCTGGCTTTCAAAAGCCGATATTACAGATGCCTTTAAATTTATGCCCATTCATCCTTTCCACTGGCACCTTTATAGCATGTTTTGGCATGACGCTTACTACTTTTCAACCCATCTTACATTTGGCTGCAAAAGTAGCCCAAAGCTTTTCAATTCATTTACTATAGTTCTTTTATGGTCACTATTGAATGTTTGTCACTGGCTATCTGTCATTAATCTGCTTGTTGACTTCTTACTGATTGACCCTCCGGATTCTCCTCTTGTTCCTGACATTACAGCCCTTGTCTGGTTGTTCCATGGCCTTGCCATTCCTTTGTCTGAAGAAAACACCTTGGGTCCAGTGGCTTCCATCGAGTTCCTCAGCATCATACTGGACTTCCACCATATGGGGACCGATTACCAACTGATAAACTGCACCAGACTCAAGCCTTAGTGGACTCCCTTTCTGCCAGATCTAATTGCACTAAACATGAATTTCTTTCCCTCCTGGGATACTTCAACTTTGCAATGAGAATTATTTCTTAGGGTTGCTCTTTTATATCCTATCTCCTAACACTGGCCTTCACCATTCCTGACTTGAATCACCATATCCAACTCAATGCTGCTGCTAAATCAGATCTTGCCATGTGGTCCCAATTTGTATCCCACTTGAATGACTGTTATATATTCTATAAAGACTCTTCTCCAGATTTCCACCCTAGAGTATACACAGATGCTTCCTCCAATCACGGTTATTCTGCTATCTTTCACCAGTCATGGACTGCTGCCCCTTTACCTCCAGATGTCACCATGCTTTGAGATTTCTTAGCTATATCCCCCTCTCTTCAAGATCTACACAATAGTAACAGCTGCATTCCCATGGAGCCATCACTGATCCTTCCAGACTGTATCCATTTTCTCTGACAACCAACCCATGGTGGACATTATTAACAAGGGCAGGATCTCATCCTATTCTATCATGTTGTTTATATGAAGGCTAACCTGGCTATCTCTCGTTCACCAATTTACTATACAATGTTTTCACATACTTGGCTATGCCGACAAAGCAGCTGATGCCTTATCTCATTTTCAGTTTCAGCCATTTCATCAACTATGTCCTTCAGCAGATCCAGTCATGTCTCCGCCACTTCATTCGAAGACCTCATAATCAAATAGACTACTATCACCAGCAAGCTAATACCGTCATGTGGCCAACCTTAACTCCAGCCACCAGAGCTATGTACAACACTGCTTGGAAAAGTATTCTTTATTTTGTGGACTTCGGTCTTCTTCTAACATGTTCATACACATAGATAATGTCATAGCATTCTTAACATTCTGCCATCAGGCACTGAAGCTCTTATGTGGAACCATCAAGCAATATCTTTCGGGTATCTAGTTCTTCTTTTCCCAGTCTACTCCATCCTCGCCATACTTGTTTACCAATCCTTCAGTTAAACTTCTTTTACTGGGCATTCAAAGAAACTCCAGGATAAAAATTCCCTTAGTGTGTCCCTATAGATAGCTCTATAATGAGACGTATGCTAGACTTACTAAACTCAAACCCATTCTATTCTACCTCAAACATCATTGTTTCATCAACAACATGTCTAGCTTTCTATGGATTCCTGCGCCAGGGTGAATTTACAGTTTCATCATCCTTTTCTACCAGCTTTATCAGGATCTCCAATTTGCAGTATAATACTGCCCACTATGTGCTATCCTTACCATCTTCTAAGACTGACAGACTACACAGAGTGTTCATAAGTTATTATCCGTCCTTTAACATCTGGTGCCCAGTAGCCTATTTAGACAAACCAATGCTCTATCATTTACACTTAGATCCATCTCTTTCCTTGTTGACTTCAGTCAAGCAAATCCCCATTACTACCACATTTTTTGGGAAGTATGTCAGAACTCTCCTTCACCAGCTGGGACTTAATCCATATTAATTTTCAGGACATTCATTTCTAATTGAAGCAGAAACATCAGCATCAAGAAATAACATTTGCTGGCCCATCTGCGCAGTAGTTGGATTTCCGCTTGTGATGCCAGTGACCTGGGTTCAGAAACAGACTCGGGTGCTGGAGGGCTGGCCAGGGAGACAGGGCTTGAGTGTCAGCTGACAGCTTGCCTTCTCTTGAGGGGAGGCCAGGGACGCGATCCGGCGCTTGCTGACCCCTAGCGGAGGCTGGGGGCATGGCAATGCACACTTACTAAGGAGGCATGGTGAACATTGGCATCTGCCTTACATTGTGGCACATCATGCCCCCCGGGGAGCAAATGGGAAAAACAGCCCTGTAACCGACTGGATGATGGTCACCAGCTCCCATTGCTGCAAGTCCAAGGACAGTGCATGCACCATCCCCAGCAGCGCCCCGGAGCAGGTAGGGCACTGGTCGCCCCCAGAGGTGCCATCCCCCTCAGAGGGGGGCGACCCACCCGATGAAGGGTAATTTCTGAGGGTCACCTGGGGGGCTGCTATATGGGAGTGAAGAGGTGGCTAATCCAAGGCACTATGCCTTGGAGGGTATAGGTGGCCGGAAGGAGAGGCAGGCCTGGAGCTGGGAGGTAGCCAAAAAAAAAAAGAAATAATATTCCACCCCACATCATCAAGAAACTTGGAAGATGGACATAATCAGCCTTTGAAACCTACAGTACATGTATCTAACCATGAGTTAGAGCTCAGACTAGCATTTGCGATCATCTCCTCTTAGCATGTCTAGAGGACAAGCAGATCAGTAGCCATGGGTCCTCATAGGCTTCCTCCACCTGGGGATTTTCCGTTGCCTGCTTTTTTTTTTATTTAATGTATTTTATTACCAATTAGAACCACAAAATCACTAGAAAAAGAAAGAAGCAATGAAATAACATAATTTGTAAGAGAATGTATATCGTGTCAGAGATTCCCCCCTCCTGTAATTACCCCCCTCCCTACGCTGTGGTGCATTTTAATTACCATACATATAGCTATGTAAATCATTGCAGCAACAAAAGGAAAGGCATCATAAGTCATCCGCAGAGTAACAGTGAGGTTCTCGTCCCTCTTCAACTAGTGGAAAGAGAAGTAATTGAAGGAAAAATAAGGAACATAGAAACATAGAAGCACAACATCATGGAGGAGTCCGCAGCCTATTTTACACTTAAACCTTAGTTAAAGTAGAGGGCATACAACTTACCCCATTTTTTAGTAAAAGAAGGTAAACGGCAATTTACTTGCGCTACCAGATTCTCAGCACGTAGTGCAAAAGAGAGCTCATGAAGCCACTCCGTATACGTTAACTTAACTTGGTCTTTCCAGTGCCTAAGTACTAATTTTTTAACCGCCATTGATATTAAAGCCAAATGATATCTCCTTTCTTTCACCTGAATTTCTGAGTAATCACCAAAAATACAAGTTTTAGGGGAAAATAATCCATGTAACCCTAGCACTGGATCAAGATTAGATTCTATTTGTTTCCATAAAGGGGATTCTAACTCACACGACCACAAAATGTGTAGCAAAGAGCCCTCCTCTTTGTTACATCTAGAGCATGTTGACAAAGGTATACGTTTCATTTGCACTAACTTAACAGGGGTATAATAAAGATTATTCAAAATACAGTATTGCGTAATCCTGTATCTATCTTGGGTATGATAAATATAGAGGTCTCTCCATATGCTGCGCCAATCAATATCTCTATCTGGATATAGACTTTGCCAAATTTTAGAACCAGCAATTGACGGGACTTCTGGGAATGTACAAAGTAAATTATACAACTTGGTGACACCATGCGGTTTATTAACTATTATAGAAATTTGGTGGAAAAAATCAGCAAAATGAGAGACTTTAGCATTGCACCCAAATCTTCTAGTTAAAAGGTGCCTTGGTTGAATAATTTTAAAGACAGCATTTGTCGGCCATTTAAATTTTGCTAGGATTTCTTCTATAGGGAGAATACAATCTGAAGAGTAGAAGTCACCCACCTTGCATTCCGAGAGAGATAGCAGCCATCCTCTGGCTATCATCGAATTACCTATCCGTAAATTGGGATTTGCGCAGACAGGTTGAGAAAAGTCCAAAGTTGAGGAAACTTTAAAGTACTTAAACATTTGAGAGACCACCCTAGAAGAAATCCCAAGCGGTAAGGATTGGAGTGTTGTGGGGATATTTTTTTTTGATATGTAGAACAGGGACATTGGATTAATATTATGGGCTTTTAGAAGGTCAAATTCGACCTGTAACCATACTGGGCTATATTCTTGACAAGCAAGGGGATCAGATGAGGATATCCATTTTCCACATTTATTTAAATGGGAAGCCCAATAATATAATAAAAAATTAGGAAGACGGAGCCCCCCAAAATCTCTAGGTAGGGATAACTTGTGGTAGGATTTTCTAACTGATTTATTATTCCAAATAAATGAGTTTATTCCTGAATGAATACGTTGAAAGTAGGATACTGGCAACCATACGTTCAACATATTCAGGGGATAGAAAATTCTGGGTAAAACGTTCATTTTAATATTATTAATTCTGCCCCAGAGCGATAACGGTAATTTCGACCATCTCGCCAAATCCTGTTGGATATCACGCCATAAATCTTCCAAATTCAGTCTCCGTGATAAAGATGGAAGTTATTCCCTTGCCTGTTTGCTACTGGTTACACTCTCCATGAGTTGGAGGATATACTCTTTTTGTTCTCTCTATTCCCTACAACACTACCCAGCTACCGACCAAGCATGGGAGTAGAGAAAGGACAAATGTTTATCACAGTTTACATAAGCCCTACTACAACCATACTCTATTCACTAAAACATTGAGTGTGAGGGCTAAAGCCTGAGGTTCAATGTGGGGGAATAGCTCCTCCCACATTCTCCATAAATTCTAGCCTCTTCCAGAAAGCCCTACTCAGTGTGTTCAATTAAACTGCACCATCCCCTTCCTCTGTCTCCTTCTCCGGCACTCTACTCACCCTTGATGCTGGACCCTCTATTTACTACAACACTACCTGAGGGTGGGAATAGAGAAAGGTCAAATGTTTATCCCAGGTTACATAAGCACTACTACAGCCATATTCTATTCACCAAGACATTGAACTTACTGTGTTAGCTCTTGGCACTGGGATTATCTCAGAGAATGCCAGTGATCATGCCAGCTTCCCCATCTCCTTGAACCTACTTTTTATCACCTCCACCTCCTCCTCTGCTAGGTCATTCGTTCCTATGTGAATAATTATGCTTGGTTTCCTCTACTTCCTTTTACCACCTCCCCTATCCTTGAACCTACTTGCCCTGCTGTCATCCCAGGCATATACATCATTTTTTTTGGCATCCTTGTCCTCCTTCCCCTGTGATTGCCCTTGAACATGAAGTTCCCAATAATTATCATCCTACCTTCCCCCTTACCATGCTCCTCTCCTTCCCAACCACTGTGGAAGTTGTCTGCTTGCTCTTGTTCTCCATGATTTTGGTTAGTGTTCCCCCACCCTCTCCACTTCTCCCCTCAGTTGTACCTTGTTTCCCTCCAATCCCCACCAATTCCTCCTGTCTGTGCTTATCTCCACTAACCCTTCTCTTATTCTAAACCAGTCCATTTTCTCCATGTCTCCTTCATCTTTTCTAGGCTTGCCTCCTCTCCCCTGCCTTCCTTGACTTCCCTGCATGATCTTGATCCCCCTTCCTTGTCCCTCTACCTTTGTAGTCCTTCCCAGAACACTTCTTACCTCACCTCATATCCTGCTTCCTTTATCCCCTTTCCAGACAGGGGGCCAAATCTGCTTGATAAAGGCACCCCTTCTGGAGTTCTCACTCCTTTACAACTCCTGAGTTTCCACCCCTTCCCCATACCACAAGCCATTCTCCTTCCCTGGGCACTCTGGCCTTCTGAGGAAAGGTTACCCTTGAGTACTGGGTGATGCTGCCAGATCTGTTTCCCCTTCCTGTCACCCTTGCTTCCCTGGGCACTTCCCACCTGCCTCCCTCCCCACTGCCCTGTTCTTCAGCCCACCATTCCATTCTCCTCAGCTCCCATCTGAGCTGTCTTACTTCTGCCCTTCACTGTTCTAGGCTCCTACACACTGGACAGCCCCCCATGTTCCATATTGTTCCCAGAAAGACTGCCGCCCCACAATTATTTTAGCATACTACCCTCCCCACTCCATCTTGCTGCCTGTGCATTCCTCTTTTTCCCCACATACTCATGGCCCTGTTCCCTCTTGCTTCCAGATTCGTAACCTATGGACTTCCAAATTTGGATGTTTCCTGCTTTTCCTACTTTTCCCCCTGATTCACTCTCTCCCACCTGCCACTTGTTCCCCTGCAGGCTAATGCAAGATAGATTGATCCTATCTGTTGCAGTCCCCTTTCCCTGCTTTTCCTAATTTCCTCCTGATTCACCCTCCCCTCCTACTACCTGTTCTCCTGCAGGATAATACAAGATAGGTTGACCCCAGATAGGGTTCTGCTGTGATTCTCTTTCCCTGCTTTTCCTAATTTCCCCTTGAATTAACCCTCTCCCACCTGCTTCCAATTCTCATGCAAGTTAATACAAAATAAGATGACCTGAGAGGTACTATGTCTAAACTGCAAAATCAATACCGCAAAGACAATAACAGCTCATCAACATGAGCACCAACAAAAACAGCGAGAATTACTAATAGCAAGCATCAAAAACTGTGAAAAGGGAAATGACACTTTGGGGAGGTGGAAGTCGGGAGGTGGGCAGATTGCATATTGTCACTTGAGGGAGACACAAGTCATGGAGAAGAACAAAGTCGGAACAGGGACAGATATATGACAGTATACCCCCAGATCCACTTTCACATATTGTCACTAGAAGTGCCAGGAGGACAAAGTGGGGAGGGCAGATTATATTGTCACTCCTGGGGACTGCAACTCGGGGAGGGACAAATTCAAGAGGGGCAGATTACATAGTATCACTTCCTGTGGGGACACAACTTGGGGAAGGGACAATCTTGGGAGAGCAGAAATATCATACTACAACTCTGGGGGGACAGAACTGTTGGGGGGAAGCACAAATGCAGGTGCAGCTTTTAAAGAAATAATTTAAATAATGAAGCACAAGTATCGAACCAGGGTCTGTTGGACGTAGTAACCACACACACAGGGCGACTTCAATTTCAATGTTATGCTGCCAGCACCAGTTTGCAGCACACAGCAGGCAGCTTACATCGCTGAACTACATTTGAACCCACATCACAGAAATAACCATTCACTACAATGACCACATTGCTATTATGACAGTCGCTCTTCTTGCGCTATTATTCACCCGCTGAAATTCTTTTTCTGTTTTGATGGGACACCTCCCTGGATAAGGTTCTGCTGCAATACACTTTTCATGCTTTTCCTAATTTCCCCTCGATCCCCCCCCCACCACCACTTGCTACCTGTTCTCCTATAGGTTAATACAAAATAGGTTGAGCTAGCCCATTGGCATTTAGGGCTGAGGCACTGGTATCTTACTTCCTGCCACACTGGTGACCCATGTTCAGTGTTGAGCACAAGTTGCTGGCAATCAGCAGAGAGGGAGGGCTGGGTGAGAATTGAACAGATGCCAGGCAGCTCTCCTCTCCCAGATTTGGGAGGTTAGCCTTCCCGGCCTTAGATTGCCACCATGTGGAGTTGTGGTGGTAGTGCAAGCATCTGGGTGACTAATCATTAAGCTGAGTGGAGAGACTGGGACTGTTCAGGCCAAGGTGTACATGCATGCCTCTATGCATGTGCACATCCTTGCACTGTGGCACTGGAGACATAATGGGAGAAAATTAGCTGGAAGAATAAAAGATTGGGCTCAATGAAGCCCTCCCCAAGCACTAACTCTTGGTGCTTAACCATCAGCCTGAGACCATTGACCTAAGATGGTGCATAACCAGTCTCAGAGTCAGTGGGAGACTCAGGTCGGCCGGTGACTGAGGGACAGGCTGATACAGCTGCCCACCCTGCCAGGGAGTAAAAACACCTACATGGGAAACATAATACAAAATAGGTTGATCCTAGATAGGGTTCAGCTTCAATCCCCTTTCCCTGCTGGATAGTGGAAAAGTAGGTTTCCCTTCAGTTTTGCTGCTATCCCTAATATTTATTATATTTTCACGCTCTGCCTCCTGCTTCCTGCTCTTGTGTTGGGTAGTACAAAAATTGGTTGACCCTAGATAGGTTTTTTGCTGTCAACCCCTCACCCTGCTAGTTATAATAAATAAATAATAATAATAGTATGAAACAAGGTTAGTCTTGGCTAGGAGTTTGTTGCTATCCCCTTAACCTGTTAGTCAGTGAATAAAACAGGTTGACCCTATATGCAGTATTCCTTATTCCATCAATCTTGAAACTGCCCACCATTCTCAATGTCACCACCTCCTCTGGCAGTGCGTTGCACCCAGCCACCACCCTTTCCGTGAAGTAGTATCTTCTTATTTCCTTTTTGAACCTTCTTCCCTCCAGTTTCAGACTGTGTCCTCTAGTGTCTCTCCCTCTCTTTTACCTAAAAATTCCCTCTATGCTAATCCTGTTTGTGCCTCTCGTGTATTTGAAGGTTTGGATCATATCTTCTCTATCCCTCCTGTCCTCCAGGAAGAACATGTTGCAATCCCTCAGTCTGTCTTCATAGGGTTTTTCCTCCATGCCTGTGATCATCCAGAAGGCCCTACAAGGACTGTCTGCAACAGCTTGATATTCCTGTTCAAGTAGGGACACCAGAACTGTAAACAGTACTCCAGATTCAGTCTGACCAGTGACCTACACAGTGGTAAGATAACCTCCCTTCTCAATGATGTGATTCTCCTGGCTATGCACCCGAACATCTTGTTGGCCTTTGCTGTTGCCTTCCTGCACTGCGCTAAATGATTCATTTGCCCTGTGAGTTTCACCCCAAGATCCTTTTCCTCCTCTGTAGTGGATAACTGTATCCCCCCAGTCTATAGAAAAACTTGTGGTTCTTCACTCCCAAGTCCATAACTTTGCACTTTTTTGCAATGAAACCCAGCTGCCATGTGTCCGACCAGTGTTTGAGCTTGACCAGGTCCTCTTGCAGTTCTTACCACCCGTCTGTGTTGTCCACGGCTGCACCTATCTTTGTGTCATCTGCGAATAGGTTGATCTTATTGTTAACCCCATCTGCTATGTCAACAATACATTTGCCAAACAGCACTGGACCCAGGACTGAGCCCCGTGGGACCCTGCTTGTCACAGCCCTTGGAGATGAGAGTTCCCCCCTTACAACCACCCTCTGTTGCTTATCTGTCAACTAGTTTTTGACCCACCCGAACATCATGTCCCTCACCCCCAGATACCTCATCTTACTTACCAACTTCCCATGTGTCACCGAATCTAAGGTCTTACTGAAGTCCAAATACAGGACATCTACTGCATGACCCTTGTCGAGTGCCCTTCTTACCCAGTCGTAGAGGTCAGCCATGTTCATCTGGCAGGATCTACCATCGACAAACCCATGCTGCCTGCTGTCCTGGAGACCATTTTTCTCCAAGAAGGCTACCAGCCTCTCCTTGAGGATAAACTTAATGAGCTTCCCTACAATTGAGATGAGGCTGACTGATCTATAGTTCCCTAGCTCATCCTTGGACCCACTTTTATGGATGGGCACCATGTGTACCATCCTCCAATCCTGAGGCATGCAACCAGATTCCAGGGAGGTGCTGAATAAGTCTGCCAGCGGTCCTGCCAGTACCTCCACCATCTCCTTCAGAACCGTTGGGTGTATTATGTCTGAAACATAGAATTTGATGGCAGATAGGGACTGCTTGGCCCACCTAGTCTACCCATTTCTCTGCCTAATGGATAAGCTGCAGAGCCTAGTTAACCAACAGCCTATTTCCTCCTACCCCCCACTAGAATTGCCTTTTGTGTGTCCCATGCATTCTTGAATTCCCCCACTGTTTTTGACTCTATGACCTCCTCAGGAAGGCTGTTCCATGCATCTACAACCCTCTCGGTGAAGAAATACTTCCTCACATTACCTATGAGCCATCCCCCTCTATCTTCGAATTGTGCCCCCTTGTTCTTTCACATCTCTTTTTCTGAAAGATGCTACCCTCTTGGACTTTGTTGATTCCCTTGAGGTATTTTAAAGTTTCTATCATGTCCCCCCCTTTCCTCAAGGCTATACATCTTATGCTCCTTTAGTCATTCTTCATATGTCTTCTCATTCAGACCCTGCACCATTTTGGTTGCCCTCCTCTGGACAGCCTCCACCCTGTCTATGTCTTTGAGGAGATGGAGTCTCCAGAACTGTACACAGTACTCCAGATGTGGTCTTACCAACTGTCTGTACAGAGGGCCAACAACTTCCTGTTTTCTACTGGTGATGCCTCTCCCTGTGCATCCCGGTATCCTCCTAGCCCTCCTTACTGCCTTCTCACATTGCTGTCCCACATTTAAGTCATCTGATATGACTACCCCCAGGTCCCTTTCCATTTCTGTTGTTCTCAGTATCTCACCACTCATTGTGTACTCTTCCCCTGGGTTTTGTTTCCCGGGAGCATTACCTTGCACTTATTTGCATTGAATCTAAGCTGCAATACATTTGACCATTCCTCCAACTTTGCCAAGTCCCTTTTCATCCTATCCACCCCACCTTGCATATCAGCCCTGTTGCAGATCTTTGTGTTATCTGCAAAGAGACACACTTTTCCTTCCAGTCCCTCTGCAATGTCACTTATAAAGACATTAAAAAGGACATGCCCCAGTACTGAACCCTGCGATTCCCCACTAGTAACCCCCTTTTCATTACTGTGGGCTCCATTTACTATTAGCTTCTATGTCCTGTTGTCCAGCCGGTATTTAACACAAGCTACCACCCTGTCTGGAGCCAGTGCCATGTCTACCCTCAGGGCTCTCAGACCTTCTAATACCCTGCTCTCTGAGATTATCTCCTCTGTAAGCTCTGTCCCACCTTTACCCATGTTCCCTTCCCCTGAGGCATTGACCCTAGCCTTTCACTAGTAAACACAGGGCAGAAGCACTCATTCAGTGCTTCTGCCTGCTCTTCCCCCTTCTCCACCCACTCTCTGTCTGCCTTGATCCTTACAGCTTCTTCTTTCTCTTATGTATTTGAAGAAATCCTTCTCCCCTATTCATCATCATTATCATCATCATTATCATCATCATCATTCATTTACTGGATAGCAAGATAAGAAAAATATTCTTATTTACAATTGCATCCAAACAAGTAAACAATAAATGATATTACATACAACACATTATTACAACACATTATGTTACATGTTTTAAGATCACATAGTTCATAAGGATGAACATGCCTTTTATCTGAAACAGTTACAATATTTATAAAATAAACTTTCTAAGGAAGCTCTAAATTGTGCCATTGTTGGCAATACATGTGTAAGTATTCTTTTTTGTATTGTTTCCCAAGTACATGGAACTGACACAGCTAACATTCTATCCCCACTTTTTGTTTGACTTCTTCGGATTTGAAAGGAATACCAAATAGTAGATTAAACTGAATATTTTGATAACATTTTAAATTGCAATTTATCTAATAAAAACAAAGGTAATGTACGTAAAATAAACTTATACACAAATATATACCAATGTTGGTTCCTACGGTCTGCTAAAGATGTCCAACCCACTTTGCTGCCCAGGGTGCAACTATGGACTTTATAAGATGATTTTGTTATGAACCTTAATGCGCTGTTATGCAAAGGGTCTAGCATAGCTAATAAGGTACTGGAAAAATTTTTATATATTAGACTTACATCCACTGTGCCAGCCTAAGCCTTTTTGCTGCCTTGGCTACCTTGACCGATCTGCTCACCTCTCTCAATTTCTTCCTGTACTCCTCTCTGTATTCCTCCTGTTTGGATCTCATGTATTTTCTGAAGGCGGACCCTTTTTTCCTTAATCCTTCCTAGCATCCCCTGCTTAACCAGCTCAGCTTCTAGGACCTGGCTTTCTTGCTTTGGAGTTTTTGCATGAGTTTGTGGCCTCTGTTAACCCCTGCTTTATAATCCCCCACTTCCAGTTCTCATCAATGTGTAGCAGGATTCTGGTGAGGTGCCCCTCCAATACGTCCCTCATCCTCCCAAAATATGCCCTCCTGAAGTCAATCACCCTTGTCCTAGTTCTGGCCATCGCCTTACTCATACTAAGCAAAAACCACATTGTGTGGTAATTGCTCCCTACCAGTCCTCCACCCTCAACTCCTGGATGCTCTCACCATTTGTCAACACTAGATCCAGAATATTCACTTCTATGGTTGGCCCCCTTACCAGTTGCACCAGAAACCTGTCTTGGAAAGCTTCCAGGATGACCTGGTCCCTTATGCTTGTGGTAGCAGGGGCACTCCACTCTGCTCCTGGCAGGTTGGAGTTCCCCATTATCACAGTGCAACCCGTTGTGCAGATTCTACTTATCTGTTCCCCTAGCTCTCTAATGACATCCTCGCTTTGCGCCAGTGGCCTGTACACAACCCCCAGTGTCACCTTCTTACCCATTGGGTCTTGTATCTGTACCCATAAGACCTCCACCCTGCCCTCCTCCCCCTCTTCTCTGCTACATGATATTCCTTTCTTTACATATTTAGCCACCACTCCACTTCCCCTTCCCTTGTCCTTCTAGTACAACTATACCCTTGGACCACCAGTTCCCAGTCCTGGTATTGGGTGGCATATAGAAACATAGAATTTGACAGCAGATAAGGACCGCTTGGCCCACCTAGTCTGCCCATTTCCCTACCTGATGGATAAGCTGCAGAGTCTAGTTAATCAACAGCTTGCTTCCTCTTACCTCTCCCCCCAGAATTATGCCTGCCCCATGTATTCTTGAATTCTTCCACTGTTCCTGACTCCACTGCCTCCTCAGGAAGGCTGTTTCATGCATCCACAACTCTCTCTGTGAAAAAATACTTTCTAACATTACATCCGAGCCCCCCCATCTTCAAATTGTGCCCCCTTGTTTTTGCATATCTCTTCTTCTGAAAGATACTGCAACCTTGTACTTTGTTAGTTCCCTTGAGATGCTTGAAAGTTTCTATCATGTCCCCCTCTCCCTCCTTTCCTCAAGGGTATACATATTAAGCTGCTTTAGTCTCTCCTCATATGTCTTCTGGTGCAGACCCTGCACCATTTTGGTTGCCCTCCTCTGAACAGCCTCAACTCTCTCTATGTCTTTGCGGAGATGGGGTCTCCAGAATTGCACGCAGTACTCCAGATGCAGTCTCACTAACTGTCTGCACAGAGGAATAACAACTTCATTTTTTCTACTGTTGATGCCTCTCCCTATGCATCCCAGTATCCCCCCAGTCCTCCTTACTGCCTTCTCACAATGCTTGCCCACCTTTAGGTCATCTGATATAATTACTCCTAGGTCTCTTTCAATTGTTGTTGTTATTATTAACTCACCCCCCATTGTGTACTCTTCCACTGGGTTTTTGTTTCCCAGATGCATTACCTTGTACTTCTTTGCACTGAATCTGAGCTGCCACATATTTCACCATTCCTCCAACCTTGCCAAGCCCCTTTTCATTCTTTCCACCCCACCTTGTGTATCAACCCTGTTGCAGATCTTTGTGTCATCTGCAAAGAAACATACCTCTCCTTCCAGGTGCTCTCCAATGTCACTTATAAAGACATTAAAGAGGACCGGTCCCAGTACCAAACCCTGCAGTACCCTGCTAGTTACCCTCCTTTCTTCACTGTGAACCATGTTTTGGTAATGGCAGCTACCCCTCCTTCTGCCATCAGTGCTTGCAGCTCGGTGGACTTGTTCCCCAGGCTCCTTGCATTTAAGAAGACAACCCTCTAGCTTGTCTCTCCCCCTTCTATGCCACCTATAGACCGCTCTTCCTGCTCCCCCTCCTTGAGATTGAATTCTCCCTTTTTCCTTTGCTACTGGCTTTGGGGGGAGGCCTACGAGCCTCCCTGGCTGGGAGACTCCCCTTGTATTCCAGCCCTCTGCCCCCCCCACTTAGTTTAATGGTATCTTAGCAGGACAACATGCTTACTTCTGTTCCCTATGTGGTTCATTTAATCATTTGGCACCCCTTTGTCTTCAGTCAGTCTCTGCCTCCTCGTCATCTACCAGTTCCTCCTGGTATGACCGCCCCTCCAGCTCTACTACCATCTCTGCTCCCAGGTTACGTCATACTGTCTCCAGTCCAGCAACTTGCCTAAACCTTTGGGGCCAACCAGTTAAATATTTTGGTGGCAACTCTATCTGCAGCAACTTCAATGAAAAAGGCTGTCCTACTCATGGATGCACACTACTTCATGTCTGAACTTTTTATGATAATGCCCACGCCCGATATATTTGCCCTAAAACTCCCAAGCATCCCAAATGACTATCTATTTGGCCTTTGCAGCTTTGGCCCTAAATCTTCTTTCAACATCCTTCCCTTTCAGTTGTGATGCATCTTTTGGCTGACTTTTCTCATGGATTTCACAAGGGCGTTTCAGTACTCCCTTCTGAATCATTCCTATGCCCTAATCTTCAATCTGCTATCAAGGAACCTGACATTGTCAATCACCTCTTGCAGAAAGAATTGCAAAAAGGATTCATCATTGTCCCCTTTCCATCCCCACCTTTTCCTACCTACTGGATCAACCCCATTGGTATTGCCACCAGAAACTTTCAGGCAAGAAGCGCCTCATCACTGACCTCTATGCTTCTTGATCCTCGTCCACCCATAGCATCAACTTCTTGATACCATTGGATTACTATTCTTTATTGTCTGCTCTTATTGAGGGATCAGTCACCATCATTTAACACTTTTGCGCAGCCCCTGGCTTTCAAAAGCTGATATTACAAATGCCTTTAAGTTTATGCCCATTCATCCTTTCCACTGGCACCTTTATGGCATGTTTTGGCATGACGCCTACTACTTTGCAACCCGTCTTACATTTGGCTGCAAAAGTAGCCCAAAGCTTTTCAATTCATTTACTAGAGTTCTTTTATGGTCATTATTGAATGTTTGTCACTGGCTATTTGTCATTAATCTGCTTGATGACTTCTTACTGATTGACCCTCCGGATTCTCCTCTTGTTCCTGACATTACAGCCCTTGTCTGGTTGTTCCATGGCCTGCCATTCCTTTGTCTGAAGAAAACACCTTGGGTCCAGTGGTTTCCATTGAGTTCCTCAGCTTCATACTGGACTGTCACCAAATGGCGGACCGATTACCAACTAATAAACTGCACCAGACTCAAGCCTTAGTGGACTCCCTTTCTGCCAGATCTAATTGCAATAAACATGAATTTCTTTCCCTCCTGGGATACTTCATCTTTGCAATGAGAATTATTTCTTAGGGTTGCTCTTTTATATCCTATCTCCTAACACTGGCCTTCACCATTCCTGACTTGAATCACCATATTCAACTCAATGCTGCTGCTAAATCAGATCTTGCCATGTGGTCCCAATTTGTATCCCACTTGAATGACTGTTATATATTCTATAAAGACCCTTCTCCAGATTTCCAACCTAGAGTATAAACAGATGCTTCCTCCAATCACGGTTATTCTGATATCTTTCACCAGTCATGGACTGCTGCCCCTTGACCTCCAGATGTCACCATGCTTTGTGATTTCTTAGCTATATCCCCTCTCTTCAAGATCTACCCAATAGTAACAGCTGCATTCCAATGGAGCCATCACTGATCCTTCCAGACTGTATCCATTTTCTCTGACAACCAACCCATGGTAGACATTATTAACAAGGGCAGGATCTCATCCTATTCTATCATGTTGTTTATGTGAAGGCTAACCTGGCTATCTCTCGTTCACCAATTTACTATACAATGTTTTCACATACCTGTCTATGCCAACAAAGCAGCTGATGCCTTATCTCATTTTCAGTTTCAGCCCTTTATCAACTATGTCTTTCAGCAGATCCAGTCATGTCTCTGCCCCTTCATTCAAAGACCTCATAATCAAATAGACTACTATCGCCAGCAAGCTAATACCGTCATGTGGCCAACCTTAACTCCAGCCACCAGAGCTATGTACAACACTGCTTGGAAAAGTATTCTTTATTTTGTGGACTTCGGTCTTCTTCTAACATGTTCATACACATAGATAATGTCATAGCATTCTTAACATTCTGCCATCAGGCATTGAAGCTCCTATGTGGAACCATCAATCAATATCTTTCAAGTATCTAGTTCTTCTTTTCCCAGTCTACTCCACCCTCACCATACTTGTTTACCAACCCTTCAGTTAAACTTCTTTTACTGGGCATTCAAAGAAACTCCAGGATAAAAATTCCCTTAATGTCTCCCTATAGATAGCTCTATAATGAGACGTATGCTAGACTTACTAAACTCAAATCCATTCTATTCTACCTCAAACATCATTGTTTCATCAGCAACATGTCTAGCTTTCTATGGATTCCTGCACCAGGGTGAATTTATAGTTTCATCATCCTTTTCTACCAGCTTTATCAGGATCTCCAATTTGCAGTATAATACTGTCCACTATGTGCTATCCTTACCATCTTCTAAGACTGACAGGCTACACAGAGGAGTGTTCATAAGTTATTATCCATCCTTTAACATCTGGTGCCCAGTAGCCTATTTAGACAAACCAATGCTCTATCATTTACACTTAGATCCATCTCTTTCCTTGTTGACTTCCGTCAAGCAAATCCCCATTACTACAACATTTTTTTTGGAGTACGTCAGAACTCTCCTTCACCAGCTGAGACTTAACCCTTATTAATTTTCAGGACATTCATTCCTAATTGGAGCAGAAACATCAGCATCAAGAAATAACATTCACTGGCCCGTCCGTGCAGTGGTTGGATTTCCGCTTGTGATGCCAGTGACCCGGGTTCAGGAACAGACTTGGGTGCTGGAGGGCTGGCCAGGGAGAGAGGGCTTGAGTGTCAACTGACAGCTTGCCTTCTCTTGGGGGGAGGCCAGGGACGTGATCCGGTGCTTGCTGACCCCTAGCGGAGGCTGGGGGCATGGCAATGCACAGAGTCCCATTTACTAAGGAGGCATGGTGAACATTGGCATCTGCCTTACATTGTGGCACATCACGCCCTCCGGGGAGCAAATGGAAAAAAGAGCCCTGTAGCCGACTGGATGATGGTCACCAGCTCCCATTGCTGCAAGTCCAAGGACAGTGCATGCACCATCCCCAGCAGCGCCCAGACAGGTAGGGCACTGGTGCCCCAGAGGTGCCATCCCCTCAGAGGGCGACCCACCGATGAAGGGTAATTTCTGAGGTCGCCTGGGGGCTGCTATATGGGATTGAAGAGGGCTGATCCAAGGCACTACGGCTTGGAGGGTATAGGTGGCCTGAAGAAGAGGCCAGCCTGGAGCTGGGAGGTAGCCAAAAAAAAAAATAACATTCCACCCCACATCATCAAGAAACTTGGAAGATGGACATCATCAGCCTTTGAAACCTACAGTACATCTCTAACCATGAGTTAGAGCTCAGACTAGCATTTACGATCATCTCCTCTTAGCATGTCTAGAGAACAAGCAGATCAGTAGCCATGGATCCTCAGAGGCTTCCTCCACCTGGGGATTTTCCCTCACCTGCTTGCTACTGGTTTCACTCTCCATGAGTTGGAGGAGATAATCTTTTTGTTCTCTCTATTCCCTACAACACTACCCAGCTACCTATCAAGCATGGGAGTAGAGAAAGGACAAATGTTTATCACAGTTTACATAAGCCCTACTACAACCAAACTCTATTCACTAAAACATTGAGTGTGAGGGCTAAATCCTGAGGTTCAATGTGGGGGAATAGCTCATCCCACATCCCCCATAAATTCTAGCCTCTTCCAGAAAGCACTACTCAGTGTGTTCATTTAAACTGCACCTTCCCCTTCCCCTTCCTCTGTCTCCTTCTCTGAAACTCTACTCACCCTTGATGCTGGACCCTCTATTCACTACAACACTACACAAGGGTGGGAATAGAGAAAGGTCAAATGTTTATCCCAGGTTACATAAGCACTACTACAACCATATTCTATTCATCAAGACATTGAATTTACTGTGTTACCTTTTGGCACTGGGATTATCTCAGAGAATGCCAGTGATCTTGCCAGCTTCCCCATCTCCCTGAACCTACTTTTTATCACCTCCACCTCCTCCTCTGCTAGGTCATTGGTTCCTATGTAAACAATTATGCTTGGTTTCCTCTACTTCCTTTTACCACCTCCCCAACCCTTGAACCCACTTGCCCTGCTGTCATCCCAGGCATACACATCATTTTTTTGGCATCCTTGTCCTCCTTCCTTCCCCAGTGATTGCACATGATCATGAAATTCCCAATGATTATCATCCTACCTTCCCCCTCACCCATGCTACTCTCCTTCCCCCACTGCTGTGGAAGTTGTCTGCTTGCTCTCGTTCTCCATGATTTTGGTTAGTGTTCCCCCACCCTCTCCACTTCTCCCCCCAGTTGTACCTTCCTTCCCTCCAATCCCCGCCAATTCCTCCTGTCTGTGCTTATCTCCACTAACCCTTCTCTTATTCTAAACCAGTCCTTTTTCTCCGTGTCTCCTTCATCTTTTCTAGGCTTGCCTCCTCCCTCCACCTTCCTTGACTTCCCTGCATGATCTTGATCCCCCTTCCTTGTCTCTCTACCTTTGTAGTCCTTCCCAGAACACTTCTTAGCTCACCTCATATCCTGCTTCCTTTTTCCCCTTTGCAGACAGCGGGCCAAATCTGTTTGATAAAGGCACCCCTTCTGGAGTACTCACTCCTTTGCAACTCCTGAGTTTCCACCCCTTCCCCATACCACAAGTCATTCTCCTTCCCTGGGCACTCTGGCCTTCTGAGGAAAGGTTACCCTTGAGTACTGGGTGATGCTGCCAGATCTGTTTCCCCTTCCTGTCACCCCTGCTTCCCTGGGCACTTCCCACCTGCCTCCTTCCCCACTGTCCTGTTCTTCAGCCCACCACTCCATTCTCCTCAGCTCCCATCTGAGCTGTCTTACTTCTGCCCTTCACTGTTCTAGGATCGTACACACTGGACAGCCCCCCATGTTCCAGATTGTTCCCAGAAAGACTGCCGTCCCACAATTATTTTAGCATACTACCCTCCCCACTCCATCTTGCTGCCTGTGCATTCCTCTTTTTCCCCACATACTCATGGCCCTGTTCCCTCTTGCTTCCAGATTTGTATCCTATGGACTTCCAAATTTGGATGTTTCCTGCTTTTCCTACTTTTCCCCCTGATTCACTCTCTCCCACCTGCCACTTGTTCTCCTGCAGCTTAATGCAAGATAGGTTAATCCTATCTGTCGCAGTCCCCTTTTCCTAATTTTCTCCTGATTCACGCTCCCCACCTACTACCTGTTCTCCTGCAGGATAATACAAGATAGGTTGACCCCAGATAGGGTTCTGCTGTGATTATCTTTCCCTGCTTTTCCTAATTTCCCCTTGAATTAACCCTCTCCCTCCTGCTACCAATTCTCCTGCAGGTTAATACAAAATAAGATGACCTGAGAGGTACTGTGTCAAAACTGTAAAATCAATACCGCAAAGACAATAACAGCACATCAACATGAGCACCAACAAAAACAGCGAGAATTACTAATAGCAAGCATCAAAAACTGTGAAAAGGGAAATGACACTTTGGGGAGGTGGAAGTCAGGAGGTGGGCAGATTGCATATTGTCACTTGAGGGGAGACACAAGTCATGGAGAAGAACAAAGTCGGAACAGGGACAGATATGTGACAGTATACCCCCAGATGCCCGCACTACTTACATATTGTCACTCGAGGGGGTACGCAACTTGGGGAGGGGGACAAAGTGGGGAGGGGCAGATTATATATTGTCACTCCTGGGGGACTGCAACTCGGGAGGGGACAAATTCAGAGGGGCAGATTACATAGTATCACTCGGTGGGGACACAACTTGGGGAAGGGACAATCTTGGGAGAGCGTAAATTTCATACTACAACTCTGGGGGGACAGAACTGTTGGGGGAAGCACAAAGGCAGGTGCAACTTTTAAAGAAATAATTTAAATAATGAATCACAAGTATCGAACCAGGGTCTGTTGGATGTAGTAACCACACACACAGGTCGACTTCAACTTCAATGTTACGCTGCCAGCACCAGTTTGCAGCACACAGCAGGTGACTTACAACGCTGAACTACATTTGAACCCACATCACAGAAATAACCATTCACTACAATGACCACATTGCTATTATGACAGTCGCTCTTCTTCTTGCGCTATTATTCACTCGCTCAAATTCTTTTTCTGTTTTGATGGGACACCTCCCTGGATAAGGTTCTGCTGCAATACCCTTTCCATGCTTTTCCTAATTTCCCCTTGATTCCTCCCCCACCACTTGCTCCCTATTCACCTATAGGTTAATACAAAATAGGTTGAGCTAGCACATTGGCATGGAGGGCTGAGGCACTGGTATCTTACTTCCTGCCACACTGGTGTCCCATGTTCAGTGTTGAGCACAAGTTGCTGGCAATCAGCAGAGGGGGAGGGCTGGGTGAGAATTGAACAGATGCCAGGCGGCTCTCCTCTCCCAGATTTGGGAGGTTAACCTTCCTAGCCTTAGATTGCCATCATGTGGAGGTGTGGTGGTAGTGCAAGCATCTGGGTGACTAATCATTAAGCTGAGTGGAGGGACTGGGATTGTTCAGGCCAAGGTGTACATGCATGCCTCTATGCATGTGCACATCCTTGCACTGTGGCACTGGAGACATAATGGGAGAAAATTGGCTGGAAGAATAAGAGATTGGGCTCAATGAAGCCCTCCCCAAGCACTAACTCTTGGTGCTTAACCATCAGCCTGAGACCATTGACCTAAGATGGTGCACAACCAGTCTCAGAGTCAGTGGGATACTCGGGTCAGCCAGTGACTGAGGGACAGGCTGATACAGCTGCCCACCCTGCCAGGGAGTAAAAACAGCTACTTGGGAAACATAATACAAAATAGGTTGATCCTAGATAGGGTTCAGCTTCAATCCCCTTTCCCTGCTGGTTGGTGGAAAAGTAGGTTTCCCTTCAGTTTTACTGCTATTCCTAATATTTATTATATTTTCATGCTCTTCCTCCTGCTTCCTGCTCTTGTGTTGGGTAGTACAAAAATTGGTTGACCCTAGATAGGTTTTTGCTGTCAACCCCTCACCCTGCTAGTTATAATAAATAAATAATAATAATAGTGTGAAACAAGGCTAGTCTTGGCTAGGAGTTTGTTTCTATCCCCTTACCCTGTTAGTCAGTGAATAAAACAGGTTGACCCTATATGCAGTATTCCTATATTCCTCTTCACTACCCCCATAGTGCACTCATCCTTCTGGCTGTGACCAGTGTGGCCTGCAGCCTGCAGTTCTCCTTGTAGATGCCCAGCAGACATACCAGATGCCTCTTCACTCAAAGGGTTGTTTGGATCCCTGGGTATTATATAGGGATTACAGCCATCCTATTGGGCGGCCATATTCATGAGGTCCATTTGGACCCCAATAGCACAGTGCAACAACCGCCAAACTCCCACCCTTAGCTGCTTTCTCCCTCCTCCCTGTAGGCTTTTCTACATTCCCTTATCACACTGCCACTATTAAATAACATTTAAAACAGAACAATAATCCTGACTCAGCCCTGCCCACAACCCCCAAGCCTCACAGAACACTTAGCTGCTTCAGTTGGTCACCACTGCACCACTCCTGCTGACATGTTCCCTCTGGGCCATACTCCAATGGGTCTGCTCCTTTTGTTTTGTGAAGTACAGTTGCCCCATTGGCTGACTGTAGTCACAAGGTCCATTTGGTCCCCCCAATGACACCATGCAATGGCTGTCAAACTGCTGCTCTCATCCTACCGTCAGATGCTTCCCCCCACTCCAGTAGCCTGTGATGATGGCAACCATAATTGAGTGCTTTCAAAAAGGGCAACTCAATCATGGTGCCTGTGCACAGGGCTACTGGGCAGGGAGGGTGACCAGAAGGGAGGGGTCAGCGAATTCAGCGGATGCCACTATATATACATGAATGCAGGGGGAGGAACCACACTGTGCAACGGGTGGAAGGGGGGGGAGGATTTATGGGGAATAGTGCAGCAGTGGGCTGCCCAGCTGGCTGTGTGGTGTGGTGAGTTGGTGGCAGGCTAGGGTTGGGAGGGTGCCGGGTTCAGTTCTGGGTGCGTGCTTGCTTTTTGCGCCAGTGTGGGGAATTTTTTTTCTTGTCTTTTGCAGCCCCCTTGACATGCACTCCCTGGAGTTGATAATCCTTTAGTAGGAGGTGTGGGAGCCAAAGCCCCTGCATAAAAAAAGTCACCAGTGCCTTTTGTTAAAGACTGGGAATGTACATTGCCGAAATTTATTTTTGGCAATGTACACTCACCCTAATGGCGATTGCCTTTCTGCAATCGCTGTTATGACATGGAACCCCTACTCCCAGAAGTCCTTTTCTTCTTCCCTTATCACATGCCACCATTGAATAAAATTTAAAACAGAACAATACAGGGCTTAGCCTTGTCCACAACCCCAAGCCTCACAGAACACTTAGCTGCTTTTGTTGGTTGTTGCTCCCACTGGCATGTGTATGATGCAGACACTCCCTGTCTCCCCAATGAAAACTCAATTTCAAAAGTGGAACAGAATGATTTCCCAGTTTCTCTGGGCTGCAATATGACCCTGCCCCAGATACACAACCCTGTAACTATCAAAGTGTAAAGGTGGTCTAGCCCTCCCCAACTTAGAACTATACCCCGTCAGCATAGCTCTGTACAGTGGGCTCTTGCCTTTCCCCCAGATATATTGCGCATCGGATAGATACAGGACATAGGGTGGAGGATTTACTCCCTGTTTCTCACTCTATTCTTAAACAACTAGATATCCTTAACAGGCCAGAAATGGCAAACCACTATACAGCACTCACTGACGTTATGGTTTAAAGTCTTATTCACCTTAAAATGAAATTGTGTAATTTTTACTTACAACCTTTTGCCACTAGTCCCAGTTTTCTATCAGTACAATTGGACCATATGTACAAAAGGTGGGAGAGAATAGGTTTACACTGTACCTCTCAGGTCATATTCTCAGAGGTAATGACTTTAATTTAGGAAATTATGAAACAAATATGGTTACGCGTCACAGATGCATTCAGGATTATTCAATTTTAGGGGCATAGCCAGCACTGCAGAAGGGCATGTACACAGAAAACTCCTTTACCTGAATTAATATTATTTTTGCAGTTGTTGGAGGGTTCCCCATTAGAACCACTAATATCTTGCCTATATCAGGTCATGTCAGCCCTGTTCTCTCATTCTTCTGATTACATTAGACTAAAATGGCAAAAGGACCAGAAGAGTTTCCCCAGAAGAGTGGAACTCCACATCCAATACACATTTTCCTATTTCACATATTTGGAAAGCGTTCTTCTGGAAATCCTTTACAAGATACTGTATTCTTGTATGTAACCCTCGTGCCGTCCATTTGAAGGGCTACACTAGCACTGCCTTGCCTGGCCAGACCAAGGTTGAGGGGCCTGGGTCCTTACACTACCACTGCCTTGCCTGGCCAGACCAAGGTTGAGGGGCCTGGATCCTTACTTTAACTTACACTGGTTCTTTCCCCCAGATATCATATTGCACAGTGCCTCCATCCAGAGTATACATATGTGGGCTAGAATAATACCTGGTACAACTCTCTTGGATACTGTACCCACCTGCATTACCATAATGTCACCCCAAACATGACCCATTATTCAAAAGCTCACATTTCAGACATTTTGTAATTATTGACTCTGTCTAATAATATGCTCATGACAACCATGTTATGCAAAAAATATCAAACAATAAGTTATTTACATGGGGTGAGGGTTAGGACAGTCAAATTTGGAACAGAGGTCAAGCTATTTACAATAGATGTGGCATTGGATTGATTGAACTGGATTGTAATTAGGCTATTCAGTTTTGCATTTAAATATAGACATTAATCACAGTGGCACCCACCAACTTCTGATGTATTCAGATTCTCTGCTGTTTATCGAGCTGACTAGCTGCATTAATGACAGAAACTTATTTACAAAATGCCCACACTGGTACCAGTCTCTAAACTATATTAGGACCCCAAAATCCCCAAAATCTTTTATCTGGGTACCCAGTACTATGGTTAAAAGTGCAGGCCTGTTATACGGTGCAGCTTTATTGGGGCCCTTTGAAGGAAAAATCAAATTAACATCTCTCTAAATGATTATCTTTAAATTAACTTAGTCAGAACAATTACTCCCTTGCTTAGTTAGCTACGGCCTTGCTTTTCAACTTGAAAGAACTTGCAATAACTATTTACAATCCCCTTTTTGTGGGCAGGCCGGAGTCTGCTTACTCACAGTTTTGAAGTCATCATAGGCAAAGTCACAATCAGGCTGTACAGGGTACATTTGGGTGATTTCAGCAGGCGGGCCCTAACTCTGGAGGCTAAGATGCTGGGCAAAGGCTTACAGCCAGGAACCTGGAACTGGCTGCAGGATCTTGCAGCTTTTATAGAAGGAAAGGACACCTTTGGCTTCTGTTGTAATGCCCCTCTCTGGGCTGAAATCACTCTCTGGACAGACCAGGCTGGGGCTGGGGTCAGCACGCTTCAAACCCCACATGTAGGCTATGCCTCTCAGGGGAAACGCATATGGCAGTGACCTAGGTGGCACACTACCAGGCTGTGTCCCAGGCCAATCTGGGATGGATGGGTTGCATTCAGCACATTTATCACTAGCACATTTGCATTTACTTTAGCTGGTTGCTGTCACTTCAACCATGGGCCAGCATGGCCACCGTGGTTCTTTGAACTCTCTGACACAGACTTTTACCAGTTGGGTGCTTACTCCCTAAGGCTACGGTGACCTAAATGCTTACAGTCCATACAAGATAACATAGGAGCTTAGATGCATTTACACAACAACAGGCAGAGCTTGAAGCTTGGCTCTCTACCACTTGAGACCACTCAAACTAGATGGAGCTTGAGGCATGGCTCCCTATCTTTTAGCAGCCTTTACTTGTTGGCAAAGCTGACACTGTAGATGTTCTCAAATTCAGAACACATAGCATGTTAGCAAACTGATTTCTGTAGCTCTTTCAGGCTTACAACACAATTCTGACAGTACCTTGTGGCCTTGCTGGTGTTAGCAACTCCCGCTTAGATGTCTAGACATTCTCTGAGATACCAGGCACTGTTGAGTCAGCTCTGCATGGTCAGGGAGCTTTCCTTTCATTCCTATATAACTTCACATAATCACAAAACAGCATTTCATAGATAGGACCATCCACGATTACTCAGTTGGTAGGCTTCCACCCTATCCAGGTACCGATCAGACGCAGGGTACAGACAAACAGTCCCAAATATGAGGCTTCTTTGCCACACTTAAGTTTCTCAAGAACTTGCACTTGTAAGCAGAAGTTTACATACTCAGATTAGTTGCAGAATGGTTTTCTTTTCTCTGAGGGTTTCAGGCTTCATCAGCACTCTCACTGCTAAGGCAGAACGTGCGTACAGCTCTCTCACAGCTGAAGGTTCAGGTTCTAACTATGTTTTACCAAACACATGGAAAGGCAGATGCCAGCCCTGGAGGACAATCTCTGGCAACCCCCAGGTTAGCGACTCTGTTGCAGCCACTCTTTCCCTCTGGCATATGTAGGAGCCCCCCTCCTCTGGGGAGGGGCTCATACTAAGCTGAACTAGGCCCATTTTCTTTAACTAAGGGCCTGAGCCCCCCTCCCTGTGGAGGGGCTTAAGCTCGAACTCTGACTCAGCCTGGAAAACATTGGGTTTTATGGAGTCCTTCTGTGGCTCCCAATTGGCTGAGACCACTTGTGTGTCCAAACACCACTGGCCAAAATCACTTGTCAGTCCACAAAATGAATATTCATTAACTTTACTCGATGCACAATAGGCCTCCTGTTTTGGCTCCTGAATTAGGTTCCTTCTTTTCCCCCACAAACACTTGGCACAGTCCTATAAATCTCTGACACTGTCCCAACAGTCATTGCCCTGAAATCCTGGCTTTCTGATTGGCTGTTACTGCACAGAAATGGCTGCTCTAACACACAGTCCCAATGCAATTTACCACAGTCCTAATATTAACGTTCTGGTGCAGCCAGGCTATTTATTTTATTTAGTTCTTCTCCCTAGAGTCCAATAACCATAACTGTACCCTCTCAATCACTGCTTTTGTAAACACTTTGCTGCAGTTTATATCTTATTGCTGCTGCTGCTGAAATATAGTGCCACTAGGCAGACAGATATTTTAGCTGAGTCCCAATGCTCGCAGTCTGGGTAGCCAGTTTAAATATTTTTATTCAAATTACTTTCCTCTCTGCTTATTAGCCTCTTCCATGTCTGTTTCAGTACTGTCTTTATTATACAGTTATTTACATTTTTTTATAGTCGGCAGCAGTTGCCGAAACTTGCAGCCCCTAGGCACAGAATGAAACCCACTTATGAATATACGAACATACGAAATTGCCAGCAGATACAGGCCTTATGGTCTATCTAGTCTGCTTGAGTGTGTAGCTCATCAGTCCATTAGACTACAGCTGCCCCCCCACCCTCCATCTCCTCCCTCCCACCACCATGCCCCATTCCTGCTATGTACTTTCACTTTGAATCTCTCCCACCCCCTCTTGAAGCTCCCTACAGTCTGCAATGATATGAGCTCCTCAGACAGTGCATTCCACCCTGCTACCACCCTTTTGGTGAAATAGTGCCTCCTTATTTCTCTCTTGAATCTGCCCCCTTCAACTTCAGAGAGTGCCCTCTGGTTCCTCTTTCAAGCTTGAGAGTGAACCCACCCCTGCAGCCTACTCTATTCATACCCTTTAGGTACTTGAAGGTCTCAATCATGTCCCTTCCTTCTCTCTCTTCTATCGTCCAGGGTATACATGTTGATTTCTCTTAGTCTTTCCTCATAAAGTCTATCCCCCAACCCCAGGATCATCTTTGTTGCTCTTCATTGCACCACCTCCAGCAGTTTGATGTCCCTTTTCAAATAAGAGCACCAGAACTGTATGCAGTACTACAAGTGCTACCTCACCAGGGACCTGTACAGGGGCAATATGAGTTCACTACTTCTGGATGCAATCCACCTTGCTGTGCACCCTAGCATCCTGTTTGTCTTTGCTGCTGCCTTCCTACACTGAGCTGAGTGGTTCATTTCCCCAGTCACCAGCACCCCCAGATCCTCCGCCTCATTGGATGTGGACAATTGGACACCATCCAACCAGTAACTGGGTTCCTGGCTCCAAAACGCATCACTTTGCACTTCTTGGTATTGAACCCAAGCTGCCAGGTGTGTGACCACTCCTCCAGTTTTTTCCAAATCCTCCTGAAGTAATTTGTTATCCCTCCCCCCATCCCCCTCAGCAGAGATCTTGGCGTCATCTGCGAAGAGGCTGATCTTATTCTTGACCCCTACTGCTATGTCTGCAATGAAAATGTTAAACAGGACTGGTCCCAGTACTGAGTCCTGTGGAACACCACTTGTCACTGCCTGGGCTCCAATGCCTCACCCCCTACCACTACTCTCTGAGGCCTCTCCCCCAGCCAGTTTTCAACCCATCTGGCTAGTTTCCACCCTACTCCTAGACTCTTCAACTTACAAGTCAACCTACCATGTGGCACTGAATTGAAGGCCTTGATGAAATCCAGGTAGAGTACATCCACCGCATGGCCCCTGTCCAATGCCCTCATGACCCAGTTGAAAAAGTCAACCAAGTTCGTCTGACAGGATCTGCCAGAGACAAACCCATGCTGCCTGTCATCTTGTAGATGATTAGTCTCAAAAAATTGCACCAGCCTATCTTTGAGGATAGACCATCAGTTTTCCTACAATTGCAGTAAGGCTCACCGGTCTGTAGTTCCCCAGTTCATCCTTGAGCCCACTCTTATGGAGAGGTATCACTTGCGCCTCCCTCCAATCCCTGGGCACACTTCCGGTATTTAGTGAGGTGTTGAACAGGTCCACCAATGGCTCTGCCAGGACCTCTGCCAGCTCCCTCAGCACCCTGGGAAGAACTCCATCCAGCCCAGGTGCCTTGTCTACCCTCAGGGACCTAAGGCCCTCCTTTACTTTTTCCACCATGATAACCCCATCTGTGGTTATCTCACCCCCACTTCCTGCTCCCCCTTTCCCTTCAGGTACAGGCCCATCCCTCTCCCTTGAGAACACTGAACAGAAGTACTCATTAAGTACTTCTGCCTTTTTGACCCCCTTATCTACCCACCCACTGCCTTTCCTGATCCCAACTATTTGATCCTTGCTCTTCCTCTTTTCCCTGTTATACCAGAAGAAATCCTTTTCCCCTTCTTTAATCCCCTACACTAATTTCCTTTCCCTGGTCACCTTCACAGCCATTACTGCTCTGCTCACTTCCCTGGATTTCCTCACACAATCCTTTCTGTCTTCTGCCCTGTTGGTTCTCCTGTAGGTCCAGAAAGCCCTTCTCTTATCCCTCACCTTCTCCACTACCTCCCTAGTCATTCAGCTTGGTTGCTTGGTCCTTGATTTCTTTTGCTGGCTCTTGACACAAGCTTAGTGGATTCAATCAGTCCTAGTTTCATGATTGCCCATTTCTGTTCTGTGTCCATGTCAGGGTGGATACTATCTATGTGTGTTCTTAGTAAGTGCCCCATCCTGCCAAAGTCTGCCCCTTTGAAGTCCAGGACCTTAGTTTTTGTAGTGGCGATCTCCCTACCCAAATTGATATAGAACCACACTGTGTGGTGATTGCTACCTGCCAGAGGTTCCTTCTCCCGTACCATCCTTGACATGTTCCCCATCCTCCAGCACCAGGTCAAGAATATTCTCTTCCCTTGTTGGCACTGTAACCCTTTGAGTCAGGAAGCCATCCTGAATTCCTTCCAGGAGGATCTGCTCCCTAGCGCATGTGGTAGCTGGAATGCTCCAATCCACCCCTTGTAGAGTGAAGTCTCCCACCACCACGGTGCTCCCTTTACCACAGAGTCTCCTTAGTTGCTCACCTAGCTCCCTATCCATGTCCTCTTTCTTGGGTTGGGGGCCTATAAACAACCCTCAACTGGACCCTAGTCTCCCCTTTGGGGCATGAAGTTGCATCCAAATGACTTCTGATCCACCCTCCTCCCCCCTCCCAAATACATTCCATCCCTTCCCTTACATAAATGGCTACTCCCCCTTACCTTTTTCTCTGTCCCTTTTGAATAATTTAAATCCTGGAATGGCCAAGTCCCAGCCATGGTTTTGGGTTGCCCACATCTTGGTGATGTCAGCTATGTCTGTTATCAATGCCTGCAACTCAGCTATCTTGTTCCACAGGCTCCTAGCATTTAGTGATACCACCGTCCACCTTGAACCTCTCCCAGCTGCCTCCTTTCCATCCCAACCACACCCTATCCTAGTCAGATTAGGCCCTATCATTACTGTGGGGGGAGGTCCTCTGGATTAAAATTCGTGAAGCTGAGCCAGGCCCTCTAGCCTGCATTGCATTCTTTAATTAATTTAAACTCTGGCTCTCTCTGGTCCAGCTCGAGTCACCAGCCCCTGCCCTGCTCTTTATGGGGACTGGGACCACTGGAGGAGCCACCCTCGACTGCGATTGCAGTCCAAGACTAGAGCACACTCTTTTGCACATGAGAGAGCTTGCTAGCCTGCCCAAATGCTGGTAGCTCATGATCCTGCTCTGTGAGCCCAACAGGGGCTGAAGAAGCACAGGGGCAATCCAGGGAACCTGAAGATATGACCTTTGGACCTGGGCTGTGGCAGTGAGACTGAGAAACACATCAGAGGATGCCTGCAAGCATCAGGAGGCAGAGCTGGAGGTGCTCCAGAAACATGAACTACAGGAACAAGTGGGCAATAAGGTAAGCCACCATTTGGGGGGACGTTACATGTACCTCTACCCAGCAGGTTAAATATGCACCCCACCATGGAGCACACTGCTTGAGAGGGTGTGAAAACCCAAGGGCAACACATGCTCACATTTTTAGCAGTATCCCCTATTGCAGGGATTTGTGGATCAGGTACAGGAAGAATTAGGGGAAACATTTAATCCCGCTCTCATTTTCTCTTCTAGTATATCAGAGTTTTTCCCAAAGCAACTAAGCATAGAATTCCCTCTATGCTTAATATTACAGATGCTATGCTTTTGATGTACCATCACACTATCACTATGCTTCTGCTCATAGAAGATGCCATAGTAATTACAGGCCAATGCATGTACTGTTAGAAGCCAGCATTTCAGTTTTCTATATGTTGAAACTTGCTTGCTGCCACTCAACTGTCAATCGCATTTAAAGATCTACCTCCTAAAACTATTCACTATCTAGAACAGGCATGACTAAATGTTGTACATGAATTGGTCATACCTTCACTAGATAGCCAACAGAAGGAAAAATGGGTTGACTAACTTAACACACTGACAGCTCTGACAGTCGGCACCACATCCGTCAGTGTGTGAAAAATTACATCAAGAGATTCGTCAAGTTACTTGAGGAAAACAGAGTACTTTTAGGCAGTAGAAATTAAGATTTTTGTTTTACAGTGACATTCAAGGGACTCACAGACTAAGTACATTACTGTTAAGATAAGTAATGGTTCTGAACATTTTTAATCTAATTCTGTGATCTGTGCAGGTTCTTCCAGTACACACATCTAAATTCCCTATCAAACACAAGCATAATAATAACAACATTAAAAATCTACCTATCCCACCATTGTACAATGGTGTTTTCTCCCTGTATAAAAAAAGTTATTTATGTATTTATTTATTTAACTTTGTTTACCGGGTGAGTGCACTGGTAATATAGTAGTACCTTTTTTGGGCATGATCTGGGTGCAGAAGCACAGATAAACAGGAAAACAAATTACAGTGAATACATATGAATTTATAGCAAGTTGTAGACAAACATGAGCACATGTGGTGCTAATACTTGTAAATATACAATGTAATATACAATATGATATGCAATGTAATATACAAAAGTGCTTCTCATGTAATAAACAAAGGTAGAAAGTGAGAATAGAGAAAGGAGGAGTAAGACGGAGGAGGAGAATGAAAAAATGAGACAAAATTGACAGAGATTAGTTGGTAGGTGCAATTAGCTAGTATAAGGTGGGAGGTCATGACAGGGGGAAGTTATCAAAAGCAAGAGTAGACTTGGGTTGAGGAGTAGTGTGACTCTAGGAGCATGGCAAAGACATAGGGAGAGGAAGAAGTTTTTTACAACAGGAGGTAGGGAGTTCCAAACTAAAGCTGCACAATAACTAGTCAATAACTAAAAGAGCACTGACCCATATTTGTGGGAACTTGGGTATTATTATGTTTTTTTTGGTTGCAGAGCAGGAGGAAGGAAGGTTGATGAAAGAGATTTGACTGCTGAGGTAGGCAGGTGTCCCAGTATGCATAGTTTTCTTTACTAATGTTGCAATAGCTAGATTAGATTTGATGTCAGGAAAGCCAATTAAGGGATTTGAGAGCCGTACAGTGGTGAACATTGGACATGCAACCTAAGGCAAATTTACACATTTTTTTAGTATATAGAGTGTTTTTGGTGTAGTGTGGATTTACTGGCAGCATAAATTACAACCGATCCATAATCTAATGATGGGACTAGGTTTGCCAGTGCAATACGGGTTTTGGCCTCATGAGTTAAGAAATGTCGAACACAGTATAGAGCTCCTAGCTTCTAATCTACAGTAAGAGAGAGAGGTGGTGTGTTGGAGATGGGATTCAAAGGATAATATAGGGTCGAGATGAAACCCGAAGTACTTGAAAGACTGTGTCTTAGCTAGGAATGTAAGTCGATGGTAAGGACACAGAAACTGGAGGATGCCTTGTTTATTCTGTACCTAGTCTCAAATAGCATGAACTGTGTCTTGGGGAGGTTTCATTACAAACTAGTTTTGAAGCCTGGCTAGGCAGGAACTGAGCAAATGGTTAATTGCTTTAATTATTGCACTACCCATTAGAACATACATGGTTATTTATGGCCATTGAAAAAGTCAAACTTAGCCCGGGGGGTGGGGACTTAAATTGTCTCCTATTCAACAGAGAGGATTTTTGGATTTTTAAAATGCAGGCAATGAGCTTCCCTGGTGTTAATGATAAGATTCAATTACAGTCTTATTTATAGTGTAATTCATCTACACAAGTTCTCTTATTCAATAGGAAAACATTTCTTTAAAGAAATGTAGGCAATGAACCTCCTTGGTCCTAACGATAAGATTGAATTACAGCTTTATTTATTTATGGTGTCAAATTTATTTGCACAAGTAAAAAAAAACATAATGTATTTATGATTAAGGTAGTTGAATAAGACTTATTGAAGTCGGATTAAATTTCATTAAGCGGAGTCTTTAGAATAACATAGGTTACAGCACAGTTAGATCTAATCAGCTTTTTAATAGTTAATTGAATTATGCATTACACCTGTAAATGATTGTGCACACTATTTAAATGTAATAGTTTGTATGTTTCCACATTTTCTTGATGAAGTGCAGTGCCCCTGCACAAAAACGTCGAGGTTCACTTGTTCAAGTCTGTTGAAGGTGGTGGAGAGGCTGATGAAAATATAAGGATTTAAGCACCTACATGGTTACAAGTGGTGTCCAGTTCCTGGCATGAGTGTATGCCCAGCTTAATCTTTTCTTGTTCTGCTTTTTTGCTGTGAGCACCATAGACTGCAGAGCAACTCTTTCTTGCTATATAAGGATCTTGTTTATTCTATGCCTAGTCTTAAATAGCATGGACTGTGTTTTGGGAAGATTTCATTACAAACTAGTTTTGAAGCCTGGCTAGGCAGGAATTGATCAAACAGTTAATTGCATTAATGCCATTACTATGCGTAAAGAGAATGGCATCATTCACATATAGAAAGGTCTGTACAGGTTTGCAAACTGGGAAAATTATTCAATAAAAGGGTAAACAAGAGGGGGCTGAAAATAGAACCTTGCAGTACATCGCTTGTGATGTTATTAATTCTGAAAGTGCATTTCAAATCCTGACAGCCTGAGTTCTGTAAGTCAAGTAGTCTTTGAACCAGGCAAGTACTGGTGACCCTAGACCAACAACATCAAGCTGATTTATTAGTTTCTTGTGGTCACCCAGATCAAAGTCCTTGGACAGGTCCATGAACACTGCACCTGTTACGAGGCCTTTGTCCATGACATGATAAATGGCATCAGTGAATTCTATTAGAGCAGTGTTGGTGCTGTGCCCTTTGTGAAAACAATGCTGTTCAGCACAGATAAGGTCATATTGCTACATGTGGTCCACTAGCTGCCGATGCACTATTTTTTCTTGTAGCTTTGCAAGAGCAGAAAGAAGTGAGATTGGCCAGTAGTTATCAAGAGATGTTTTATTACCCTTTTTATGAAATGGGATGACAACTGAAGATTTCCATAGCACAGTCACTATCCCAGACGAAAAGGACATGTTGAAGAGTTTAGCCATAGGGCACACGATTTGTGGAGCTGCTAGTTTGAGAAATTTAGATAATAGACAGTCAGGGCCAACAGATTTGTCTGGTTTTAGTACAGCAAGAAGTTTAAAGAATTTCCCGAGCTGTTAACCTTTTTAGATAAAATTGAGGTTTGGGAGGGTTGATTTTGTCAGTGTCTGGGTTAAGAGCTGGAGGGCCCTTGGATCGATATTTGGACAGGTCACAGAAAAAGTTGTTAAACATAATTGTAATAGTGTTAGTTTGGGTGTGTCTGGAACCATCAAGGTTGATGATGGGGAGATGGTTGGGAGCGATTGCTGATTATGGAGTTTACTGATTGCCAAACATTTTGGGGGTTATCCAAATTAGTGAGCAGTTGTTTTTTTTAGGTACTTGGATTTGGCACTAAGAATTTCCTTTTTGCAAGCATTTCTCAGGGTCCTATAGTCCTGCCAATCTGATATGAGTTGAGACTTTTTGTACTTGGCCCAGAGCGCATCCCTTTCTGCATGAGTGCAAAGATGTTGCTGAGCCAAGAGGATTTCTTTGGTTTGACTCCATGTATGTGCATAGGGGCAAGCTTGTTAATAATAGAAGTGAAGGAAGTGATAAAGAGATCCAGTCTTGTGTTAACATCAGGGACAGCATCCAGGAAAGACCAGCTGATAAGAGCCAAGTCATTTAGAAAGGAGTAGGAATCAAATTTGGAGCAGTTCCTACAAGAGATGGTACTTGGTAGAGGGTTTTGGGGGGCACAGTTTTGCCACTGGCAATAAATAGCCAGGTGGTCACTGACCAAGTCACTTAAAGTGCCAGAAGTGTGGATCTTTTCTGGCTCTTTTACCAAAATCTAGTTGATATGAGAGTGATTTCCAGATTTATGAATGAGTTTGGTTGGGGTAGTCAGGATTTCATGCAGCTGGGGCTTTTCTAAGAGAGACTTGTACTGTGCTTCATTGTCTAGCCAGTTCAAGTTAAAGTTGCCTAATACTATTAACTTAGATGGAGGGAGGTGATTCAGCATAAGTGAAAGGTCAGTTAGGCCATTCCATCCTGCTTTGAGAGGGTTATAGACAGAGCAGATTTTTAAATTCTTGAGGCCCACTGAGATGTTGATGAGCAGCCATTCACAATGTGACAACAGGGAAGAGAGAGGTTCATGAATTTCAGCCACTAGGTCACAGTGGACATAGAACAGTACTCCACCTCCCTTTTTGGAGAGTCAGTCCTTTCATGTGATGGCATAGTTTGGAAGGGAGATTTCTGAGTCATTATTTGAAGGGGATAGCCAAGTCTCTGAAAATGCAAAAATATGGAGTTTGTGTAATAAGGCAAATGCCAAAAAATTCATGCATTTTCTGAGCCATACTTCAGGTGTTTAGGTTGATGATTTGAATGCCTTTGTGGTGTACTCAGATCTAAGGGGATGTGGCGGCTGTAAGTAGTGGGCCAGGGTTTGTTTCTACATCCCCAGAGAGTAATAGAAGGAGGTATGTTTTGGGTTGAACAATGTTATGGCTGTTACAAGACTGGGGGTATGTTGAGGGGCAGAGTAAAATCCAAGGGCATGTATATGTCTCTTTGAAATGAGTCCAGTGACTGGGAATTTGAAGGGGTGTGGAGAAATGTGATAGCTAGAGTCATTCTCGAGATCAAGTGCACTTAGGTCAGCAAATCTTTGAAGAGCAGTGCCCAGAGTGAGAAACAGCAAGCAGTATAGGAGACCTAAACAAATCCCTGTGTACGCCATCCCAGCAGGCATGAGGTAATGGGATAAAGGAGAAAGGAGAGTTGATGGGTGTATTGGCAATTAGCAGGGTGTCAGACAAGGTGCCAGTGAAATAGGGTTGTGACCTTCTTGGGTAGGCAAATGTCTGAGTAGAGTGAAGGCAGGCAGATTACAAGGGAGGAGTTTGCTACTTAAGAGATAGGTTTGTTCCATGGGGTGAGATAAGATTCAGGTGAGCTTGATTAGATTTCTCAGTGTTTGGGATACTGGAAGCTACCAAATGATACTAAATGAAGGGCAACGTGGGAAAGACCATGTGGTGATGAGAGGCAGGGGTGCAGAAATGAGCTGATTGTTTCTATCTCTCACCACATCATAAACTGAGCACCAGCTTTAGGTGGAAGGGTGGTTGGTGGGGTGGGCAGCAAACAGAAAGCAGTGCCACATGAAGCACAGTGTTGCTTGCTGAGATGTAGGTAGGACAAGTTCAGTACCTGGGGGATTTGCTGGACAGGTTAGCAGGTGGAGGAGGGCTCCTTTTACCGCTGTCTGTCCTCGGTCCCCCTCAGGCCCCATTGGAGGGGTTAGCAGCATTGCATGGTGGGGAAAAGAGCCAAGTTATTTAGAAGGGAGTAGGAATCAAAGCTGAGCTGGGAGCTGAGGAGAGAAGAGGGAGAGTTAAGTAGGTGGGGCAGAGGCAGGTTTGGTGTAACCTGAGCTCGGGTGGGGGAAGAAGTGAGTGAGGGAATAGGCTGAAGAAGTGAAAACTAGGAAGACGATACAGTGAACTACCTAGTGCAGTCAATACAGTGGTCTACCAAACACAAAATGGAGCAGGGAACATTCACAGTGCACAGTTCTGAACAGCATAGGACCATGGCACTGTGAAACACATAAATACAATCTTTGTCTGCAGTATCCCTCCGGTGATTCAAAAATATAAACAGGGAACTAGTAAGAAGTTAAATCAAGCTAATCTACAGTGCTAGCCCTAATGCTGCTTTTGAAATGGGTAGCTAAACTCTAAAACATTATGCAGTACTGCTATTAATGAATGAATACGTGCCTGCACTTTCAGTAATGTACAGTATAAACAGACCTGTAACTCCTATACATTGCACTGCATTAATTAAACAAGTAAACCAGACTGGTCAAATGAAATGGTTTAGTGTCAGCACTTAAAGCAACATTACAATGGACCTGAAAATCCTTCTAACTAGCATGAACTGAAGGTGCACAAAAATAATCAGTAAAGTTTGTTGACCCCATTAAAGGGACCACATAGCGCAGCTGGAGTAGTTCCACCAAAGATGGCACAGCACGCCGAGATGCAGATATGACAGGTTCAGTACCTGGGAGATTTGCTGGACAGGTTAGCAGGTGGGGGAGGGCTTCTTGTAATGCTGTCTGTCCTCGGGCCCCATTGGAGGGGTAAGCAGCACTGCATGGCATCCTGGATGTGGGAGCTGTGGAATTTTCTGGAGAGGTCAGCAGATGGGAGAGGGCTCCCTGTAATGCTGTCTGTTCTCAGGCCCCATTTGGAGGGGTAAGCAGCACTGCACAGCATCCTGGAGGAGGGAGCCATGGGATTTGCTGGAGAAGTTATCAGGCTGGGGGAGAGCTTTTTGTACCTCTTTCTGTCCTCTGGCCCTCTTAGAGGGATAAGCAGCACTGCATGGCATTCTGGAGTTGGGAGCTGGGGGATTTCCTTGAGAGGTTAGTTGGTGGGCAGAGGGCTCCTTGTACTGCTGACTGTCCTTGGGACCCTTGGAGGGGTTAGCAGAACTGCATGGCATCCTGGAGGTGGGAGCCGGGGATTTGCTGGAGAGGTTAGCAGGCAGGGAGAGGGCTCCTTGTACCGCTCTCTGTCCTCAGGGCCCCCTTGGAGGGTTAGTAGTACTGCACACCTTCCTGGAGCTGGGAGCTGGGGGATTTGCTGGTGAGGTCAGCGGGCGGGGGGAGGTCTCCTTGTACTGCTGTCTATTCTCGGGCCTCCTTGGAGGGGTTAGCAGCACTGCATGGCATCCTGGAGGTGAGTGCTAGGGGATTTACTAGAGATGTTAGCAGTTGGGGCAAGGGCTCCTTGTACCACTGTGTGTACTCAGAGCCCACATGGAGGGTTAGCAGCACTGCACACCATTCTCGAGCTGGGAGCTGGGGATTTGAGGGAGAGGTTAGTGGGTGGGGAGGGTTCCTTGTACTGCTGCCTGTCCTCAGGGCTTCTTGGAGAGGTTAGCAGCACTGTACAGCATCCTGGAGGTGGGAGCTGGAGGATTTGCTGGAGAAGTTAGTGGGTGGGGAGGGCTCATTGTACCACTGTCTGTCCTGTGTCCCCTTGGAGGGGTTAACAGCACTGCACAATGTCCTGGAGCTGGGGGATTTGCTGGAGAGGTTAACGGGCAGGGGAGGGCCCCTTGTACAACTGTTTTTTCTAAGGCCCCCCTTGGAAGGGTTAGCAGCACTGCAAGGCATCCTGGAACTGGGAGCTGGGTGATTTTCTGGAGAGGTTAGCAGGCTGGGGGAGGACTTCTTGTACCTCTTTCTGTCATTGGGCCTTCTTAGAGGGGTAAGCAGTACTGCATGGTGTCCTGAAGTTGGGAGCTGGGGGACTTGCTGGAGATGTTAGTGGGTGGGGGAAGGGCTCCTTGTACTGCTGTCTGTCCTCATGCCCCCTTGAAGGGGTTAGCAGCACTGCACTGTGTCCTTGAGCTGGGAGCTGGGAGGATTTGCTGGAGAGGTTAATGGGTGGGAGGAGGGCTTCTGGTACTGCTGTCTGTCCTCGGGCGCCTTTGAGGGGTTGGCAGCACTACGCATTGTCCTGGAGCTCAGAGCTGGAAGATTTGCTGAAGAGGTTAGTAGATGGGGCAAGGGTTCTTGTACCGCTGTCTGTCCTCAGGCTCCCTTGGAAGGGTTAACAGCACTGCACAATGTCCTGGAGCTGGGGCATTTGCTGGAGAGATTTGCAGGCTGTGGAAGAGCTCCTTGTACCACTGTCTGCCCTCAGGTCCTCTTGGAGTGGTTAGCAGCACTGCACAGTGTCCTGGAGCTGGGAGCTGTGGGATTTGCTGTAGCGGTTAGTGGGTGGGGGAAGGCTCTTGGTTCTATGTTTAAATTATGCAGGCCTGATGAAGAAGAAAATATCCATTTAAAAAGGTACAGCCAAAATTCCCTTTCCTTTCCCACCCTCAGCACACCCATGACACCCTTCTACACATAACCCCACTGTTCAGGAATACATTAATTTAAAGTTTCTATTTTTGCTAGCAGTTGGCTGAATTTGCGAAGGATTAAAAGTGCAACTAGTTATTTCCTTTCAAAGAAAAAAATTGCACCACTCAGTGCTCTTTCATATTTACCTCCCACTTACTTAAGACAATAATTGATTAGTTGAAAATTAATTTATGCAGACCCCCTCCTCCCCCACAACAATCTCACACTTGACCACTACTTCACCACAACTGATGGCAACTGGCACTGTTTTCTGCTCTCCACCTCATTTAGCTACTGCCAGTCACTTTTGAGCTTCACACTATTTAGAAATACTGCAGCAGCAACCCCCCTTCAAGGAACTTCATTTCTATTCATGACAACTGGTTCTGCCCTCCACTCTCCATCTCATCCAGTGTCATCAAAACAACTAATTAGCTTTACTAGACAAGCAGACCCCCCCCCAAAAACTTCATATTTATTGATGGTGACTGGCTCTGCCTCCATACATATCCTCGTCTGGCCACCATCAGAGATAGTCACTGAGCAAAACTGGAGAACAGACTACCCCCAATACACACAAACCTTAAATATATTTACAGCAACCAGCTCTGCTTTCTGCCTTCTACCTCATCTAGCTACCAACAGTAACTACAGAGAAGTACCAGGGAAATGCAACCCACCATACTCAAATTTTATATTTATTGATGGCAACTGGCTCTGCGTTCCACACTCCACCTTGTTTGATTGCTGTCAGAGATAGCCACTGAGCATTACCAGAGAAGCAATCTACCCCCCATATGCACAAACATCATATATATATTTATGGCAACCAGCTCTGCACTCAGCTGTCCACCTCATCCAGCTGCCAGTTGAGTCACTACTGAATGTAACACATAGTCACATAGTAGATGACAGCAGATATGGAATGCTAGACCCACCTAGATTGCCCGTATTCCCTGCCTGAACTGTTTAGAAATACTGAAGTCAATAATATGTAGTGTTTGACATTTTGCATAAGTATCATATCGACAGAGTATCTCCGATACTCTTAAATGGTGTTACATTCTTTAGAGATCTCTGATGGTGGCTGGATGAGGTGGAGAGGAGAGGGCAGAGCTGGTTGCCATCAAAAGATATGAGGTTTGTCTATGGGGGAGGGGCTGTGTTTCCTGGTTTTGCTCTCTAGTGACTGACAAGCAGCCAGACAAGGTGGACAGCGTGTGTGTGTGTGTACGTGTGTGTGTGTGTGTGTAGTAGACTGCTTCTCCGGAATTGCTCTGTAGTAAATCTGATGGTGACCAGATGAGGTGGACAGCAGAGGGGAGAGCTGGTCGACAGTTACAGAAATGAAGTTCATGTTTTGGGGCATGACTTGAGACCCAATAATGATGACCACTTATAGCATTTACTCTTCCCCAGCCCTCAGCAAAATACATATATTTATCCTTACCAGCCTTTCTGAGTGATTGCTCCACCCTTGTTTGGTCACCTCAAGTTTCAGGAGGGAGGAGCTGCATCTGCAGTATCAGGCAGGCTGCAAGGGTTGCGACGGGGAATTTTGGCGGACGTTGCTGCAAGTTTGTGAGGGGCTGCATATCAGCAGCTGCAGGGTAAGGCCGCATCCGTAGCTCTAAGGTTCAACGTCTGGAGCCACAGGGAAAAGTAGGACACCAGCTGGTGCCAGGAGGATCCAATTGGGCTCAAGGGTGCCAGTCCCTGAATGGCAGTTGGGCTATAAATAGCCTAGGCCCAGCCGAAGAATAGTACAAGTTTCAGGATGGCAGAGAGAGGAGCTGCATCTGAGGCTGCACTGTCGGGTGGACTGCAAGGGTTGTGGCAGGGAATTTCATTGGCCATTGCCACAAGGTTGTGAAGGGCCACATCGGCAGCTGTAGGGTCAAGTTGCATCCATGGCTGAAAGGTTCGGTGGCTGGAGTTGGAAGGAAAAGCAGGGCACCAGCCTGTGCCAGGAGGAGTCAGTCGGGCTCAAGAGTGCCAATACCCAAATGGTGGCTGGGCTATAATTAGCCTAGGCCCTGCCACAGAGCAGCATAAGGTTTTTCTCTCACCCACCCCACACCACCTCCAGATTAAAAGGACTCCAGAACCACTCCCAGCAGGGGGTCCCACCAATCAGGTGCGGGCCTAGGATGGAATACAAAGGAGAGGACATAAGGCAATTCTTGGGCAAGGACAACTTTTCCTGGGCAAAAGGACATCAAAATCAAGGTACTGTGTCACTTTTGAAATAACTGTGTTTCCACTTTAAAGGGAAATGTCCACCTACCGAATGCTGGTACAGTCACATAGCATGCCCCACATACAGAATCTTTATTTAAAGCAGTATTTTCTTACTTGTTCCTGTTTTTTGGTTTTTGCTCACAATGTTCTGGTTTAGTTGCTTTCACCCTCTCTGCTCTGTGACATTGTGGACCTGCATGCATAGGTTCTATGTCATAATAGTGATCAGGGAAAGGTGATCGCCGTTAGGGAAAGTGTACATTGCTGAAAATCAGTTTCAGTGATGTAACATTAGCGGCGCTCAGCAAAACGGCATTGGACACTTTTTTTTTATATGGGGGCTGTGCCTCTTGCACGTACCTTTAAAGATTTTTCAACCTGGGGTGCATGTTGGGGGTAAAGCCCCCCAAAAATTTATCGGCCGGGCGCAACAAAACAAATGCATGCTCAGAACCAAAACTGGAACCCTTGCAACCCTAGCCTGCCACCAACCCACCATGCCACAGGGCCAGCTCAGCAGCCCACTGCCACAGTACACCTCACAAACACTCCCTCCCCTTCCACCTGTTGCATGGCATGCTCACCCCCCCATGGTCATGTACATATACTGACATCCTGTTGCTATATTCACTGCCCCCTATCTGGTCACCCTCCCTGTCCAGTAGCCCTGTGCAGATGGTGCCGTTATTGAGTCGTCCTTTCTGAAAGCACTCAATAGCTGTCGCCCTCATCACAGGCTACCCATGCACTTGCACATTTGGTTCAGTCAGGACAGTGACGTCCCATATGGGGATACAGGGAGTCTACATACAGCGTTTAGTGCTTTGTCATAGCGCTAAATAACAGCATATTTCTTAGCTGTTTTATTTAGACAGAATCTCAATTGGTCAGTTGCACTTGTGGAACTTTCAGCACTGTGCCTTTCAGTCCCATTAAGTAGGTTACCATATTTATTCAGGAAGCTGAATAGTGTCAATTTTAACCTAATTTTCAAAATGCTATAGCTCTGCAGTTCACGGACGGATCGCTGCTTGAACATTTTAATGGTCTACATCAGACTTATTTACACCTCAGTCTTCAAAACCATAAATATGGTGCTGTATACTCTGACATTTATCTTTCTGTGCCACAGTGCATAGTTCTTGTGCGTTTCTTGCTTTATATGTGCTGTATGCACAGGACATGCTCTGAAACACATTTTTGCTGGGTTTACTGAACATCGGTTAGAATCCGTGGCGCAAGATAGCTGTTGCAGGAGACTGCTGTTTACTAATTAATGCACTGCTGTATAGCCTATATCTGTGCATTTGTGGCATCCCCACAGAGTGTCCTGGTGGCACAAGTATGCATACCGATATTTATCGCATCTGCAGGAACCTGTGCTGGGGGGTGCAGACAGGCGATCTGTGTGCCTTTAGCAGTAAGTGGAATAAGGCTTTGTAATGCACTGTAATGGCTCTCCTCAATGCAAAAAATGAATACCAAGCCAGACCTCAGAGATGCATTATGTTACAATTTATGCTGTCCGTACCAGTAGTTCTTACAACAAACTTGCAAATGATATTGGGAGTTTCAGACCAGCCCTCACTCATGCCTCGATATACAGTGAGCATTTTCCCAAACTAATTTGTGTAATGTCCTATTTTCACAAACATCAGTATCCACATTACCTATGTTAAAACATATATATATAGATATCTAAACACCATGTAGTAGCAAATGTAGCCTTGCAGGCATGGGACCATCTGCTGCACTAGGCTTGCCAGCAACTCACAACTTGATTTCGCAACCCTGCCATTGCCTTACATGTTTTACAGAGTCTTTTGATCATGTATTCACTTATTTTCTTTCTGTGAAATGGTGGCCAAGGCACCTAGCTTCACCTGAGCTCTTTTCTTCTAGGTTGCTTGAAAGGACAGAGCAAAGAACCTTACCACAGCAAGAGAAAGGATTAAGGCTTCTTTTGGCTAGGCAGATTTACTGTGTGTTGTTATTTTTATTTTGTACTCACAGGGGTTGTTACTGTTTGTTGCTAACATTTTATTGCTTTATTTTTCTTTTATTCAAATTGTTGTTGCTAGGTATACCTTCTGCTGCATTATTTCAGGGTGTGCCTACAGGTGTGTGCTAACAGATTACTGCTGTAATCTTCTGATTCAAATTGTCTTTTGCAAGGTATATCTTCTGTTACTGCTTTTTTTTTCCCTCTGTAGCAAAGTGTTTCTTACAGGGTATATCTTCTGTGAAATTATTACAGATGGTACTCTACAGGTTTTACAGTTTTATCTATCATTAAGATAAGCTTTCAGGGTTACTGCATTTGTTACTGGCTGATTGTTTCTGCTCTTATCTCCTTGTTTCTTTGTCTGTTGTTCTTCTTTTTTGGCAGGGGAAGGGCCCAGCCATCCACCCTCATCCCCAACCACCTCACACTACACTCCTTTTACAGGGTAGTACAGTCTTGACATTTCCAGTGGCAAAGCAGGAAGGGGCAGATCAGAGGGCTATCCATACAGTGACCTCATTTATAGGGGCACTAATAATTTAACTTGTTATAACAAGTTATACAAAAACAAACAAAACTCAAAATCAAACTTTTGCTTTCATTGTCTTCCTTCTGATGACTCTGACCAGGTTATAAACCCAGCAACTTATCTGGAATGGATATCATTAACTGCAGATACTGTGGAACACTTTTCAGAAGCGCAGTTTTACAGGATTTAGGATACTGTCCTACATGTTGGGCCTTTGGACATCTAAGGGCTCAGCTCCAGGCAGCATGGGCAGAGACTGCATACTTCAAATTGCATATTCAAGAAGAAATATGTTATAAGAACCACTCACCATTTCCCCAAGATCCAACAGAAGCACCTCAACCACAGAGGGTAGTTGGTCTGGGAAGTTGGCAGGTGGTTAGGAGGGGCAAATTGGGTGCCCCATCACTCAGTGCTCTCCAACATATTACCTCCACAAAGCATATACAAACTACAAACAGGTATCTGCCTCGATCTCCGAAATCAAACAAAGGGGCAGAGGACACTGCAGAGCAGAAGCTAGCACAACAAAACTCACCCAAAACAGGAACCAAAACAAAAAAAGCAAAAAGGAAATCCAAAACACTTCTGATCATCAGAGATTCCATGATTTGAGGAGCTGATACCTATCTCCAGCCGGGGTAATGGTCAGATGTCTCCCAGGAACATCAGCATAGAGAGACACTGACTGCATTGCTAAAATTGTTCAGGAAGCAGGAGAAAACACTGACATCCTGGTACACATAGGGACTAATGATCTTGCCAGCTGGTCAGTTGTGGAGACCAAAGAACACCTGACCAGGCTGGGTGACAAACTATCATCCATTTCATTCAGTATCTCCTTCTCTGAGATCCTGCCAGTCTGGGAGAGGGGGGTAGATGGACAGAGGGTCAGAGAAAGGGAGATAGGGATGCTAAACATGTGTCTCAGGGGCTGGTGCCAGGAAAAAGGACACACATTTGTAGGGAACTGGCAACAGTTTTGGGAGCAAAAGTTCTTTAAATGTGATGGACTGCATCTGACTAAGGAGGGAGTCAGTGCATTGGGGCAGAAGTTTGACGTCTTTGCAGAATATTTAAACTAGCAAATGGGGAGAGGGGTGCAGCACTCCATACGTCAAATGAGAAGAACACCCCTCCCCCTCAGCTAGTGGCCAAACAGGAGTTCAGCATGTTTGTAGTTCATTTGCATCACCAGGGAAGAAAAAGGTCCAGCTCCCCATAAAACGCATAGGGTAAATGCCAGACCTTGCCCAACAACTGACACACCGAAATCTGGCCAATGGAAAATCATGTACACAAATGCTCGTGGTCTGGGAAACAAGATCCCAGACCTGAAGGCAAAAATGTCAGAGGCTAAACTGGACATAGTAGCAATTAACGAGGCATGGTTTACCAGTAACCACACTTGGGAGACTTCAGTACCTGGCTATGTACTGTTCAGAAGAGACCGAGGTGCATAAAGGGGGGGGTGGAGTGGCCCTGTTTGTCAATGAAAATATCAAAGCTACAGAAATTCAGAATACACATAAGGAGCCAGAAGAATTGTGGGTCACCCTGGAAACAGGAAATCAGACAGCCATACAAACTGGGGTTGTCTACAGGCTTCCATACCAGGGGGAGGACATAGAAACATTACTGTTAGAAGATATGCAAAACATGACAGCTAAAGGGGAGGTTCTGTTAATGAGAGACTTCAACATGCCAGATACAGATTGGTCAATACCAGAAGGAACATCTGCCAGAACTAGACACATGGTGGATTCCCTGCAGGGGGAGGGCCTCAAACAACTGGCACAACAACTCACAAGAGTCAGGGCAATCTTAGATCTAGTACTGACTAATGAGGAAAGGATCGCAGATCTCCAGGTAGAAAGTCGCCTGGGGCCAGTGACCATCACATGGTATGGTTCAGTTTGGCCACTAGAACTAAATCATCCCAATCCAAAGCAAATATATGGGACTTCAGAGGAGCTGACTTTGATAAGATGGCCAACAGAGTTATGCTAGCCCTAGCAAAAAGAAATACAGATGAGGGGGAACAGGCAAAGTGGGCAAGCATTAAGGATGCAATACTTGAAGCAACATCCCATTGTGTTAGAGAGAAAAGGAAGTACTAAAGAAGAAGGAAACCACTTTGGTTCTCAAAAACAGTATCAAAAAAAGTCAGAGCCAAAATGCTGGCCTTCAGGAAATATAAGGGAATGCAGCAGGATGAAGATAGGGAGGCATAGCAAACTTCCCTAAGAGAAGCAGGGAAGGCAGTAAGGCAGGCAAGGCCCAAACTGAGGAAACACTAGCACAAACAGTAAAAGAAGGTGACAAGACTTTCTATAGATACATTAGTAAAAGGAGAAAGTCCAGAGGGAGTATTGCCAAGATCAAAGGGGATAAGGGGGCATGTGAGGAGGAGGACAATGTAAAAGCATCTATCCTAAATAGATACTTCTGCTCAGTATTTACTGAAGAGAAGGTAGGCCAGCATGGACACATGGGAGAGGGAGGTGTGCACTAGTCCCTTCACAAAAGAAAGGGTTCTATAGGAGCTCAATAAGCTCAGGGTGGATGAGGCAATGGGACCTAATGGCATACATCCCAGTGTACTAAAGGAGCTAAAGGTGGAACTAGCAGAGCCATTATCAGAACTGTTTAGTGAGTCTCTGAGCATAGGAGAGGTCCCAGAAGACTGGAGAAGAGCTCATGTGATCCCACTCCACAAGAGTGGTAACGGGGGGGGGGGGAGGCATGGCTTGCCTAAGCAGAAGATGGCAGCTTAATTTTGTTCCTCTAGGGGAATTACTGAATCAAACCTCTTCCACCCTTTTACAAACCATATTTTTGGTGTCGATCTTGAAGATCTAACAATCAACACTGTTCTGCCAACTCGCTGTAAGTTATTTTGATCTTCTTTGCAATTTAAGCCTGATATTTTGTCTCTTCTTTGTGCTGGGCCCAAACAACCTCCAACATGTCAGATTCCCATTTACAATCAGGATCGCTTGCTAGGGTTGAAGCAGTGTTCTCAAAGATAATTGAAGACATCAACGAGCTAAAAATAACTACTCAACAAAATGCAGCAACATTAGAAACATTTGACTCAAGAATTACCTTTACTGAGACAAAAACTACTCAAAACACAGAAGCCATTCAAGACCTACAAGCTACTACTAGGTATCAAGACCATACTATTACATCTCTGCAGTACAAACTTGATGACATTGAAAATCATAATCGCAGAAATAATCTGCATTTTTTTGGCTTCCCGAGGGGTCAGAGATTGGGGACACAACAGCATTATTTCTTCACGTCCTCCCTGTAATGTTAAAATTGCCCCAAGAACTGCAATTAACAATAGAATGCTTTCACCGCTCTCTAGGTCCCAAACCTGGACAAGATCAATGACCCAGACCTATAATAGCCCGATTTCTTAACTTTGCCCATACGGAGCTCATTTTAAAACTTGCCAGAGAAATAGGGACCTTAATGTGGCAAGACTTTCAAATCTCCATTTACCAGGATTTCTCTAAAGAACTATCTATGAAAAGAAAGGCATATAACTATCTTAAAACCACACTCCACCAGAAAGGAATAAAGTTTGCCCTTCGCTACCCATCAACCATGAATCTCTTTTTAGAGTCAACTTTCAAAGACTTCAGCACTCCAGAGGCACTTGCCAGCTTCTTAAATATTGTTCCAAATCCCCCTACCTCTGATGTTTCTACTGCAATTGACCACACACCTGCTGGGGAGATCTATGTCCAGATCGATGGTGTTACAACATAGGATGGCAAAAACAGCACAGCCCAAATAGTGGGTCCTACTGTCCCTCTACCAAGACAATCGAGCAGAATAAAGGACAGGATCTCCTCACAATCTCACTTTATGAGTCGCTCATGCTGCCCAGCTCAGAGTCCTCCTGTAACCTCCCCCAACCCAATTACTCAGCTACAAATCAATCCCTCCATCCCTCTTAGTAACAAGTTTGCCCTCCTGTTGGATGAACTACAACCTTCACAGGAGAATGATAACTTTCAAAATATGGACGATCAAGTTACTGATATAAGAGCAACTCCACAGGGCAACATCTCAGCAGATTCTTCATGGTCAGAAGTAGTCACAAGCTCCCCCTCTAAAGCTATTGGAGCTGCCGAAAAAGAAATGAACAGACAAAGTGAAAAAAAAAACTTACACTACAATTAGAAAGTCGTATAGATCAATGGTGACATGATGCTAAAATCTGTCACTTAGTCATCGCATTTACTCTCTGCCGACAAGGTATACCCCAGAATCTGGTATTTAAGGAGTCCTCTTTTTGATTTCGCCACACCACCCGTTGTACAGCCTTCACCATCACGATTCTATCACTTCCAGCAGGTTTAGAATCTTAAAAGCAGTACATCGTGATTGGTGCTTTTCACTAAAAAAAATCATATAAATAGTTTTCATTACTTTTTTTTTTTTTGGAACCTTATTCTTTTGTTCTATTACATAAGGGTAAAGTTATCCCTACACAGTGATATGTCTCTCAAAACTAACCACTCAAACACCTAACTAATGATCCTAATCTAAAACATCTTGCACTTTCATTATGACACCTAAACTACATATTATAATGCCATTATAATGGAATCTTGCAGATTATTATTACCAACACTGGCTTATCCTTTAAATCCAATATTTTATTTTATTATTTTATTTCACTGGCACAATCCCCCTTCCCTTCTGTACTCATGTTTATCTGGCAAATTTGGCACATTCATTTAAATTTAAACGCTGCCCTTATTAACCTTACTCCATTTATTACCTCATAATAGGCAATGTTCGAGTCTATATAATTCCTGTTTTACAGAAGCTGGCTTTCATTTTTTCTTTACAACCTGCTTATCCATTATTGACCTTTGGCACAATGATAATAATAATAATGTACTAATTATATATTTTTCAAATTAATAATAACAATATAAAATTACTCATCCCATAACACCCTCTCTTATGTTGATTATAATATATTTTAGTGAAAAGTTTTGAGGATTGCAATCACTGCATATTTGCTTTTGAAATATAACATGTCTGGTTAGACATCTGGTTCCTCTAAATTTCTTTTTGTGGCAACCCTGGCCTCCATTACACCTGACACAGCTAAACTTTTGAATTAGGTTGACACATTTCTTTAATAGCATCCATAAGATATTATAATATGGTTTGATATTTATATTTCTGATACTCAAATATAAGATATATTTCATTAAGATGAGGTTAATATCTGGTTTCCTATCTCTTTATTTAAAATTTTTTTTCCTGCTTGAGTACCTACTGAACAATTGTCTTTATTAACATTTAAAAGGTTTGGATCTTAGAGCAAATATTTTTGTTTTTGGTTTGCTCCGCTAGATCTATTCCCACTATTAACGCCCAGGTGTGTGGTGAGAGAGTCTTTGGTATAGATTACTGACTCACATCTCCCCGTACACATAACTGTTCTTTTTTTTATTTTTCTATTGTTATACTACTGTTATGCTGTTGATATCTTCATTTTTATTAATGGTTCTCTATTTCCTCTTTAAAAACTGCTATTTCAGAGAGATATATACGACCTTACTAAGTTGCATACTTTATTATGCATATCTTAATGATCCTGCTAATTTCTACATGTACAGACACTCAATCATTTATTTCTGGGACGCCCTCTTTGTGATCCCCCAGAGTTCTTCACTACTCCTTACACTGTTATTCCTCCTTAATCATCACCATGAATGACATAATTATGTATACATGGAATGTGAAGGGACTCAACTCTCCCTGTAAATGAAAGCAAATTCTCTCATACCTTAAAAAACATAAAGCACATATTGCTTTCATACAGGAAGCTAAATTACTATCAGAGGGTGTCACCAGACTTAAAAAAGATTGGGTTGGTCAAATCTTTGAATCTTCCTTTTCTTCAAAAAAAAGAGGAGTAGCTATAATGATTCATAAAAACCTCAAGTAGACCCTCATAAAATCCAAGACGGACACAGAAGGCAGATGGTTAATAGTTACTTTAAATACCCCATCTGACCCCATCATGCTTGTTACCGTATATGCCCCTAATTCAGACTTTCCTGAGTTCTTTCATGATTTAGCACAACAAATATTTTCTAATAATATGAATAATATCCCCATAATACTTGGAGGTGATTTCAATTTAGCCATGGAATCACATTTGGATAGAAGTAACATACCTACAGACCTTCACCCCAAAAGTATTAAAGCCCTTTCATTAGTGATTAAAGACTTTGGCCTATTGGACATTTGGCACCTTTTTCATCCTCGTGAATGAGATTTTACTTTTTACTCAACCCTACATGAAACATATAGCCGTATTGATTATTGGTTTGTATCTCCCTCTATCATTGAAAAATCCATTGAATCCTCTATCCTCCCAATAATGATCTCAGACCATTCTGTTAAATTATGACTTCCTCTCCTTTAATGACCCGGTAGACACCTCAATGAGTAATGTTTGGGAAGCTCTAAAAGCCACTATTCCTGGGGATATTATTAGTTATGCAGCCCATAGAAAAAAATCAAGACAGCAACAATTAACTGACTTAGAAAATAAACTCAAAACCAAAAAGAATATATATTTAAAAAATTAAAACCCTAATCCTAACTGCCCCCTTAATTTTGAGATTTTACAACTAAGAACCAAAATAAATGAACTTGTTTCCCTTAAAACTGAATTAGCTATGCTCAGACTTAAATATAAATATTGGGAACATGGTGAAAAATGTGGAAAGCTTCTCTCTTATCAGTTAAATGCTCAACAAATGGATCAACACATTTTAAGTATTAAGGACCCACAAGGCAAAATATATGCTAACAAATCATCTATTAATCTTATCATGAGATCTTTCTACCAGAAACTGTACTCAAACTCAAAACCATTACCAGACCCTCATATACAGCAATATTTCAGCAATTTACATTTACCTCACCTATCCATGTCAGAAAAAAAATATTCTGGATGAACCATTTACTCTCCAAGAGATTCAGAAAACCCTATCTTCTTTAAAATTTGGTAAATCTCCAGGAGGTGATGGACTTCCCATAGACTTGTATAAATTGCTTTCAGACACCATTTGTCCCCTGCTCTTTAAAGTATTTCAGGAAGCTACAATTAAAGGCAAACTTCCACCTACCTGCACTAAGGCAATTATTACTTTAATTCTAAAAAAAGATAAAGACCCCTCCTTCCCTGCAAGTTATAAACCAATTTCATTACTCAACACTGATGGAAAGGTCTTTGCAAAGCTAATAACATCTCATTTAGAACCCCTCCTTCCCAAACTAATTCATCATTCCCAAGCTGGTTTTGTTAAAAATAGGAATGGCTCTGATCATTTACGCTCACTATTTAATCTAATACATAAGTCATCTGCTGCCGCAATTGCTCTTGATTTTGAAAAGGTGTTTGCTTCTTCAAATTCTAATTACCTGCATTTAGTTTTATCCCATTTTGGTTTCTCTCCAAAATTTTGCTCTTGGATCAAACTATTATATATTTCGCCCTCTGCAAAAATTCTTACTAATTCTACTCTCTCCCCATCCTTTCAACTTGAGAGAGGCACAAGACAAGGATGCCCCTTATTACCTTCATTATTCATCTTAGCCATGGAACCCTTAGCTGCCAGTCTTCATCAAACTTCTGATATCAAAGGTATCCCTAATGAAAATACCAGATATACATCCCTATCACACACATATTATCTTTTACTTCTTCTTGAAGATATAAATAAAGCCAGTTCACCCATGATTAAAATGCTTAACCAAGTTACCAACATTTCCGGTCTCACCCTAAGCCATGGCAAATCTGAAACACTTACCCTTAATGACCATTGTAAATCTGTTATGAATATACTACTTGGATTTCATTGGGTGCCTCAAGGCATCACATACCTAGGAATAAAAATAACCCTTAATTTGGATAAAATTTGGGATGCAAAAGACAACCCTAGAAAGATGTAAACTTCTAAATCTTTCCTTTATGGGGAAGATAGCTGCAATTAAGATGACCATATCACCTGAAGTGCTATATTTCTTTGCCAATATTCCCTTAATTCTACCTGCTACCTTTCTAGCCAGACTTGATAAGCTAATCAGTAATTTTATTTTGGGAAATGACAAACCAAGATTTAGCCATATTAACCTTCATATCCATCGAAATAAGGGAGGGTTCGATCTACCATGGTTTAAAGCTTACTTATGGGCTTTCTGAGATACACAAACCCTTAAATGGTTTTGCAAACCCTCTTTATATACTCCATTATGGGTTACAATGGAACCCTCATTATGCTTGAGCAGAGTTCCCACTTCCTTTATCTTTAATACCCTTCCCCTCAATCTAAAATCTCATTCCACCATATCAACTTCAGTCTTCTACTGGAAACTAACTCACACATTTTTAAAATCCAATCCCTCCCCTTTCTTCTATACCCCTCTATGGGGAAATCCCATCCTATCTTTAGAAAATAAGCCCATCTTCTACCGCACTTGGCAGAACAAGGGTATATTCTTTATAGGTGATATTCTTGAACCGAACTCTTTAAAATTAAAATCATTCTCAGACTTGCAACAAAAGTGGGGAATTCCAAAACAAGATTTTTGGAAGTATTTACAAATTAGAACAGCTTATAACCTAATTTCATGCTACATAAACAAACATACCTTACATGACCAACACATCCTGTATTTGATTAACATCTCAGCTAAATGGAATAGCACAATATATAAAAACATCAGAGACAGTGTACCAGATCAATCTTGATCTGCAAAATACAAATGGAGTACACTTCTTAACTACAATATCTTAGAGACATAATTGGCACACCTGTTGGTGCCTATCTCACAGTATTTTTAAAGATTCTCGTAGCTCATTAATCTGAATCAAAATCCTACATTTATGGTATAGAACCCCTTCCATATTAAAACATATGGGACTAATAAACAATACCATTTGCTGGCGTTGCAATTTACCTGGTGGAGATCTTCTCCACATCCTTTGGTCCTGCATTCCCCATTAATAAATTATGGCAAAAACTATATCTGTTTGCTACTAAAATACTCAGACAACAATTCAACTTCGACCCAAAGTTCTTCCTACTAGGTATCACTACCTCAAACAATACTACTCTTTCCCATGCTCACTTTTGGTGGCTGAATATATTATTTTTACTTGTTTAGCACCTTATTCTTATGAACTGGAAATCAAATATTGTGCCAACTCTCTCAGATATTCTTCAAAATCTCTCTCAATATGCCTCACTAGACCAAATGTCCCATGTTTCTCTTGACCAACTCACTGTATATGACACATGTTGGCAGGGTTATTTTAACTATATCAATATCTCTGCTAACCCCAGATCTTGACATAGAAGTTATTCTTCTCTGTTGTTAATATGTATGCAATATTTCAGTCCATATTTGTACAGTCATCTCTCTCTCTCTCTCTCTTTTCTATTTACTTTAAATCTCATATCATTCTTTTTCTTACAGTTTCAATATCTAATTATACAATACAATTATTTACTTCTTCCTGTATAACGAATAGTTACAGTAACCATATGTGCTGATTGTCTATTTATATTACCTATACATTCACTTCAACAAGTATATTCTGCTTTTACGTAACCTTTCCTGCTATTTCCCATACTTATAGTTACATCATAAGACATTTCATACAGCAATAATTATTATAAACCCACATTATGGACTGCACTTAGACTCTTTCTGAATTCTAGACCCACCAACTGTAACCATACTGTACATATGTTGTGATCCTTATCTCATAGGGAAGTTATTGCTTAATGTATTGACTGTATCTTCTGTTCTGTACATTAAATCCTACTAAAAAGATAAAGTATATGAGTGGTAACAGGGAGGCGGCAGGGAACTACAGACCAGTCAGTCTTACCTCAGTAGTGGGCAAGATTATGGAGGCATTCCTTAAGGAAAGGATAGTGCAACAACTGGAATCCATAGGAGCACAGGATCCAAGACAACATGGGTTTACAAAAGGAAGGTCCTGTCAAACTAATCTCATAGATTTCTTTGACTGGGTAACCAGAGTGGTGGACCAAGGGGGAGCAGTCGATGTGGCCTACCTTGACTTCAGCAAAGCTTTCAATACTGTTCCACATAGAAGATTGATAAATAAGCTGGATAGGTTCTGGGTGGGTTAGAAGTTGGTCAACTGGGTGGCAAACTGGTTGACGGGCAGAACATAGAGTGGTGGCAAGTGGTATACAGTCAGAAGAGATGCAAGTCACAAGTGGGGTACCTCAGGGATAAGTCCTGGGACCAGTCCTCTTCAATATCTTCATCAGTGACATTGCAGATGGGCTGGAGGGTAAGGTTTTCCTGTTTGCAGATGACACTAAGATCTGCAACAGAGTAGATTATCCAGATTGGGTGGACAGAATGAGAAGAGATCTGGATAAACTAGCAAAATGGTTGAAAGAGTGGCAACTGGGTTTTAATGTAAAGAAGTGCAAGATCATGCACATAGGAAAGAGAAACCCTGAAGCCACCTATAGGCTGGGAGGGGAGTTGCTGGCAGTCACAAAGAAAAGATAGAGACTTGGGTATCATCATCACCGATGACCTGAAATCATCCAAGCAGACCACTAAAGCAGTAGGTAAGGCTAGGGGGATGTTGGGGTGTATTAGCAGGGATATCACAAATCAGAAGAGAGAGGTAATAATCCCTTTCTACAAGACACTGGTTAGGCCCCATCTGGAGTACTGCGTGCAGTACTAGAGGCCATACCTTCACAAGGACATTAACCAAATTGAGGCAGTCCAGAGAAGGGCAACCAAAATGGAACAGGAACTGCATCAGAAAACATATGAGGACAGATTAACGGAGCTCAGTATGTAACTCTAGAGCAAAGGAGGGAGAGAGGTGATATGATCAAAACATTCAAACACCTTGAGGGTACTAATATGGTGAAAGAGTCTAACATGTTTAAATATAAGAAAAATAGCAGCACAAGAGGACACAGCATAAGATTAGAAGGAGGCCGCTTAAAGGGTAATGTGAGGAAGTTCTTTTTCACAGAAAGGGTGGTGGATGCATGGAACGGCCTACCTCAGGAAGTGGTGGATATAAATACAGTGCAGGGCTTCAAACAGGCATGAGATAGGCATATGGAAGCAATACAGATGAGTATGAATAGATAGGCCATTGACAGAGCAAAGGCAGATGGCACATTCATAAGGCAGAAAAAGAAATGGACAGACTGGATGGGCCTTGTGGTCCTTATCTACCATCAGCTTTTATGTTTCTATGTTTCAGTTCATATTGCATAGCCTACCTCGCAACTTGCTTTTCACACAGTGATGAGTAAAATCTGGTGTGAAACTACTGGCAGACAGGTAGCAGCACAGCAACAATGTGTTCCTCCCAGCTGGTTTTGCTTGTGCTCTGTACCCTTATATCTGTCCACTGCCTTTTTCCATTTACTCATAAATTGGCACAAGGGCATCTCTATTTAATTGGGGAAAACAACAGAAAAATGTCATCACTCATTTGACATTAGAAGTATTACTGCCTTTGCCCGAATATTGCTGCATTGTTGCTCAGCTTTCAGCTATGTAGACTGTCACCAAGACAGCCTCATGGCTCCCCTTATCTGTGGATCAAGGAAAGCAGTTAACACGTTGAGGATCACACCCACAAAAAATAATAGGAAGAGGGCCACATTAGGTGCCCCAGTGAGTGTACCAAGTAGGTTTTCAAATAAGAAACAACCCTGACATTCTGGAGCTTTGTCTAGCAGTAACTATTTGCAGTATATGCCTCCTGGCCTGAGTGACAGTATTGTATTTTACTAGTCCTAACAGAAACTGACACAGCACACATAATGTACAGCACCGTTAGGTGCCGTAATCAATCAATCTTTGGGTTGGAATATGCAGTACTGTAAAATCATGGTTATGTGCCTCTGCAAGCTGTCAGTCTATCACAGAGTTATGCCCTGAGATGTGTCTATGTGCGTCATTGTTTTGCCCTCCTTGCAACCCATTCAGGGAACATCAGTCCGACTGTCTGGCACTCGCACAGTGGGTTTTGCCCTGCTTTTTGATATGTGTTATTGTTTAGTGTTTCCTTAGGTCAGAGCACACTAGGCTGGTATGATGTGTGTGCTGCCTTAAAGGATCTCTACAGAATAACACATATCAAAAAATCAAAGCAAAACCTATTGTGTTTACTAGACTGTAGGAATGCTGTTCTGTTTACTGGTTCCATGGATCGCAAACACTGAATGCATAGACAGATCACACATGTGAAAGTGTGCCTTTTGCATGTTCATGTGCATAATCCTAATAAGATCCTAATAATAATTACCCAGTAGTCACATACGTTTTACTGTATGCGCTGTACTGTGAAGTGTGTTCATGAGGCGTCAGACAAGCATGACTTATAGCAGGTTGTTCATTAGCTAAATCAGTTTCGCTGAAGCCTCTTGCTGTTGCACATGTTGCACTGAAGTTTACTGCCAGCTATGTTACTATGCTGATAAATACTACATTTCTAAAATGTCTTGCAATGATTCCTCTCTATTGACACATAGCAGAATAGAATGAGTACTGCATCCATGAATGAACTGATCACAGTTCATTTCATTGTGCATTTCATTACATAATAACTGTTGAAGCTTTTTTTTTTGTTATGGAGATGATCACACATTCGTTTATGTTCAAATACTTTATTTTATGGAAAGGTACTATAGTGAATTACTGTTCACGTGTTGCGATGTATAGTTTGCAGACAAGCATCAACATGGAACTTAATTTAATTTGTTCACCTTGATGCTGCTTCAAAGTTTACATCCAACAAGTGAGTACTTTGCTTGGTTTTCTAAATTTTCCCTTTTTAAAAAATATTGTAAATGGTGCTTCTCTATATAAACATAACTTGACGGAGAGTACGTCAGCCAAGAATTCACAGTGCAGTCTGTACTGCAACCATGTATTACGATTGACACGTAGATTTATAACTTTGCTATCTCTGTTTTGTATTTCTAGCAAGTCTTTTTTGCTGGAAAGGTGCCCTAGGCATTAATGTTTATTATTTTTGTCAAACCAGCAGTAATTCCTAAACTGCTTTTAATTATGAATATTTCACATAACTTACAGCAATTATCTCCTTTGTTTACTTAGGATTCTACTTTTACTTCTTTTTTCCAAGGCTATAAATGATGACTCTTTATGAAAACATAACTTGATAGGGAGTACCACAGCTGTGCAATCACAGTGCAGTCTGTAGTTCATTTAGTTACAAAAACTGCTGTGTTGATTTATGTGCCTGTGATCTCCCATTTCTATTGCTGTAAATTCATGTGTTCTAGAAAGCTTAAACTGGGTTAGTGTCTCCAAATGTTTAGGGATTTCTAATACCGTGGCAAGAATGGACCCCATTCTTTAGCCAGGGCATATTCAAAACTCAAGAAATTAGTACTGTACTAATCTTTGATGTTTGCTGAGAGTGCTCTTCTCAGCACACGCAACATCCCCAAAATGGCTTCCTTTTGAAGTTCATAAGGTGTCACAAGTATTGGTAGCATATTTAAATGTGCCTGAAAGTTCTTTTTGATTAGTCCCATTGCTCCGAGCACTACTGGAACAATTTGTGTGTCCTTATTCCACATCAGTTTGGTTTCTGACTGCATATCTTGGTATTTCATGATTTTGTGTCTCTCTGTATGCAGCACACTGTAGTCACTAGGGATGGCTAGTCACTTAAACTGGCAGTACAGATCATTTGGTGTGCTATATATTTACCAAACAAACACTAACTGCTAAATGACATGAAATAAGGCCTCTTCCATCTAACTTTACAACCATTAACTTAGTATTTCCTTAATATTTTTCCAATTGATAATCTGTTACGTGAAAGCCTATAATGAGAGCCTATGAATGGTGCCTCTGTCAGCACACAACTGCAGAGAGAGAGGACCTCAGCCTATAATTCTCTGTGCAGTGTGATTTTAATTTATTTATTCTTTTATATGTAGTAAACTGCAGTTGTATTTGTTGTGTGTTATAATGGTTATATTTCAATGTTCAGTCCCAGGTAACATAACTGCTGGTATGTGTTGTGTTACTATCAGTGATGTTGGCAAAAGGCCTATCAGCTCAGCCTGCTTCTGACTGTAAACTGCCTTCCAGGTTTTGCTTTTATTAGCTCACTGAATGGTGCTGACAGTACAAACTTTTGGTCAAAATAATGTATTTAATGTTATTGGCCATCAGCCTTGATGCCTCGCATTTTGTTAAATGATACAAGGAGCCACTTTATTTCACGTTGTGTTTTCCTTTTCTTAAGCAATTTATTGGAGAAAACATAATTAAGTGACTGCTGTGTAGCATCATAACAACATCAAAAAAACTTTATGTTATGAATGACTCCTATTTCATTTCATCTGAGTCAACAGTCCGATAGATATCACACTTTTTATTACTATTGGCCATGCTGTTTCATCCCTCACGTGCGGTGTTATGCAATGCAAGGTCAATTAGGAACAAGACCGCTGTAGTGGCAGATCTTGTAGCCTCTGTGGATCTGGCGTACATCACCGAGACCTGGCTGAATGATAATGCAGGGCCTATTTTGGCATCCACAATTCCTGTCAGGTTCTCAGTGATACACTGCCCATGGATTGGGGAGTGCAGGGGGTCGCTATCTGTTTTAAATCAGAACTGGGCCTTAGGGAGGAGCCAGTTGGAGCTACCAACTCCTTTGAGTGCATTGTGGGTTCAGGTGCAGGCTACAGGATCCTTCTCATATACCATCCATCCTGTGACGGTAGAGGTTTTCCTGCAGGAGGTGGCAGACTTTGTCACCGAGATGGCATTGGAGTCCCCCAGATGGTTATTTCTGGGGGACTTCGACACCTGGGTTGATGATGAACTCTCACCCTTTGGAAAAAACCTCCTCCAACTGATGCAGTCATTGGGCCTGACATGGGTAGTTACCATTGCGATCCACATATTTGACTTGGTGTTCCTCCTGGGGATGGAAATCTCCGATATGGAGGTGGATCCCATCAGGTGGTCTGACCATCATGCACTGAGATTCAATTTTGTGACTCCCCTGAATTAGGCCTGCTTCCAAGGAAATGGTACAGCACTGTCCTTTGAGAGGTGTGACCTCAGAAGGCCTAATGACAGTGCTGGACCTATCAGGAATTCCAGGTGATAACGATGATCCAGGGAATCTAGTTCTTGCCTATAATAAGGCAGTTGTGGAGGCTCTGGATTCTATTGCTCCTATGCATGTTTGCCCACTAACTCTTCACCTGGGTTCCCCATGGTTTGACGGGGACCTGAGAGATATGAAGAGGTTGAGGTGAAGGTTAAAGAGACACTGGTGGAAAACTTGCCTGGTGGAGGACAGGCTTAGATTGACGGATCATTATAAGGTCTATCAATCATCAATTTCCCGTAAGAAGGCAGAGTTCCTGTCCAGGAAAACTGCTGCAGTGGGTAACTGACCAGCTCAGCTCTTCCGGATGGTGGACAGACTGTGCAATCCAGCCTATCAGCAATCTGGTCAAGCATTGTCACAAGAGAAGTGTGAGGAGTTTGTGCGGTACTTTGCTGATTAGGTTGCCACCACCAGGACAGAGATCAGCCAATGCCTCCCTTTTGGGCCTTACGGGATCAATCGAATGGTACAGTCACCCAGATTGTCTGGTCAGTCTTCAGTCAGCCGGTAATCATGGATATAGAGAGGATCATCAAAACTTTGTGACCAGCTTGCTATGATAATGGACCCACACCCAACTCACCTTCTTGTAAGGTGTGTTAAGACTATCACCCCTGTCCTGGCTGGAATAGTTTGGTTGTCATTGGAGAGAGGGCTCTTTCCTGATCCCTTAAAGGATGCAGTAGTATGGCCCCTTTTGAAGAACTCCTCCCTTGACCCGAACTGCCCAATGAACTACAGGCCAGTCTCAAACTTGCCCTTTGTAGGTAAAGTTATTGAGAAAGTGGTCACTCTGCAGCTGGAGGATCATTTATCCAGCAATAATATCTATAATCCTCTCCAGTTGGGTTTCAGATAATGGCATAGCACTGAGACTGCCCTGGTTCTGGTACTAAATGGTCTCCTGATGATGAGAGATCAGAGAGCTTGTACCATCTTGGTTCCTTGATCTCTTGGTGGCATTTGACACTGTAGACCATAAGGTGCTGCTTGAGTACCAGCAATTTTTCTGTGGACTGGGGGTGGGTGGGTAGTTCTCATTTGGTTTAGATTATTTCTCAGAGGTAGGTTGCAGAGAGTGGTATTGGAGATTAATTCTTCAGCCTCTCACTCCCTACTCTGTGGAGTGCCACAGGGCTCTGTGCTAGCAACCATGTTGTTTGCAATGTATATGCTGTCATTAGGAGACATTACAAGATGGTATGGATTGAGTTTTCACTGTTTTGCACATGACTTGCAGCTGTACATGTCTTTTGTGCCTGAGCAGGAGGGAGAGATCATTTTGGTGTTTAACAACTGCCTCACTGACATACAATACTGGATGAGTGCTAGCGGGCTGAGGCTAAATCTAAATGAGGTGTTGGTCATGGACTTTGATTGTGGAAGGGCCAGAGCAGCAGCGGGAGAGGCCTTGGGGCTTAGATTGGTTGGAGTCCTAGTGATTGCATCAGATCAGGTGTGTAACCTTGGCATGATTTTTGATGAAAGCTTGACCTTGAAGTCTAGTCTCAAGTGTTGGCTGTAGTCAAATCCTCTTTTTACCATCTGAGAAACGTTGAGAGGGTAAAGCACCTGATTATCTCTGAGGATCTTCCCTCGCTAGTTCATGCCTTCATCACCACTTATCTTGACTACTGCAATGCCCTCTACCTAGGGCTACTGGGGGGTGGATATCCACCACTTGCAGCTGGTGCAGAACTCGGCAGCCAGGTTACTGACTGGGACCCCTAGATCCAGCCATATAACACCTGTGCTGTGTGAACTGCACTGGCTGCCAGTACAGTGGTGGATCACTTTCAAGGTCGCATTGTTGACCTATGACCAGGGACCTCAATATCTGCAAGATCTCCTGTGCCCTTACTGTCCCCTCCACCCACTCTGATCCTCCGATGAGGGATTGCTAGAGATTCCCAGGGTACACTTAAAAACATCGGGAGCTTGTTCTTTTGCCTTTATGGTGCCCATCCTGTGGAATTCTGTACCTCATCAGATATGAGAGAGCCTGACCATCCATGATTTTAAAGCAGCCCTAAAAACGCATCTGTTTCTCCAGGTTTTTTTAAGAAGCTTGGTGAATCTATTGAAATAAAGGGAACTTGGTATGTGCTGTATTTTTATTATGATGATTTTAACTGTTTGCTGTTGTTGGTTTTACTGTATGTAAAGTTTGCAGGCACCCCAAACATTAGAAGGGCACCTAATATAAATAAAACTGATGATGATGATGTTTGCAAGTGGCATATGAAGATTAACAGTTTCTGCTACTTGAATTGTAGTGACATTCTGAGTTCTTTAATGTTATTATTCAGTCCCTATACTCCATTTTCTACAGATGCATTCAGACTTATGATTATTTTCTGTAAGTTGCTAATTTGGGAAGTGTAGCCATGCACTGAAACAGACATCGTGCTGTTATACAAAATCTAAAAGTTTATATCTGCTTGTGTCATGCAGCATTATGTAGCTATGCATCTGATTGCCATAAATAATGTTGCCGCATATGTAAAATCCTGATATGTAATTTACTATTCTACTGAAGGTAGTATCCCACCCTTGTACTCAATCAAAATCCCTATATGGCACATGATATGTTACCAGTGTTACTGTCCCATTTCAGTTCTCCATCTCCCATCCAATGGTGACAAATCCCTTTTCCATAGTGTAGTTCTCCACCCTCACCCATGAAACGGATAGCTGTCCAAGTATCTACATGACACCAGTCACTGTTAATCTACTGTTCCCACCCAACCCCTTCCCCCTATCAGTCACTAAGTATGAGGACGGCTGTACTTTTCATCGACAGCCAGCAGTTTTGCCGTAGGTGTTGAGGGGTGATAGTGGTGTGTGTGAGTATGGATGAGGGGTGGTGTTGGGAGTAACACTAGACTACCTTTGACGATGGTAATGTACATATGTGGACTGTAATCGGTGATGGGTGAGGTTCCAGTACCTTATGTAAAATTGAGTTGTCAATATCAGGTGGGAAATCTGGCACCGGTGTGGGACACTACTTTTGGGACTATATTATTTGACCTGAAAGCTCGCTCTCCCTTTACATTACTTATTATTAAAAGGGTCTCAGTGACATGATATGATTGTCTATTAGTGTGCTGACAGCCTTTAATTAATCCATGTTATACTGTCATGTACAGCCTGATCACCATGGTGCAAGAATTCTTCCTGTCCCCAATCCATCCTATAGCCCCGTTGCATGACTGGAATTATGCATTCTGTTTCTGAACCAGCATTCTTAAACTGATAGTGGAAGAATTATTTCATTACTCATCTGTCTTTCAATGATGAAAACACTCAAACATACGCTTTCTACAATGTTTTGGTGAATACCTTTTTATAATACAAATAAGACACTCCCAGGAGGTATATTAAAATTCAGTAAATCACCCTCAAGGGGCAATATGGCACTCAGCTGCCATCGTGCCACTGTACACCCCTATGTTGTGATCAACTGACTGTTAATTTAATTCCAAGTCATGACTTATTTCTTATATATAAGTAATGTATCATAATTGCTACAATCTGATTTGACGTGCTGATCCACATTGCTGTACATTACCCCATGTTACACTGCAATGTCCAGTATGATTAACATGTCACATGAACTCTTCCTACTGGATTTCTGTTTGTATAGCAATATTGAATGACTGGAATGATATATTCTAGTTCTGAATCATGCTGGCTAAATTTATAACAATACTCAATGTAACCTCCCCCCACTGGCCCCCCTTGTTACTACTAGTAGGGCTGCTCCTCTCACCTCTAGGCACCACTGAGAGGGGTGGGAGTAGTCACTACAAATATCTCACAGTTTCTGTATGATCCATTACTTCTACTATGGAGCCTGCCATCGTCAGACAGGCAAACCAAGTCTGGCAACTACCTGGCTCACAACTGGGGGGACCATTTAGCATGGCCATTAACCTGAGTCCCTGGGAGAAAACATTTGCTCAGCATTATGCTAGGTTTGTACATTATGTCAGGTGCACCCAAGTAAATCCGGACACTGGAAGCAATAACTGTAATGTCCAAACCAGGTTGGGATTCTAGAGTGTGGCTTTTATTCACATAACACAGAGAATAACAAAGCAAAGATGGAGCCCCACAGGGCTACTTTCACTGGTAATGCAGATTACAGAGGTACAGAGCACACTTCCTTACAACAAACATCTCACAAGCTACCTCTCCCTGCCTGCCACTGATTCTAAGTGGGATTCTAGTAACCCCTGGGAACAAGGGGGTTACACCAACCCTCGGCCAGGAAAATGACTGTCCGCAGTCATTACTTACCCAGCACCAGACCATCCTGCCCTATGTGTTACCTATGGAGAGAGGTGATCAGGCCCTCTCCTACCATGTGCCAGGCACAGGCAGACAACTCTAAGGGCCCAGAGGCCATTGGCTGATGTATCAGCCCCTACACTATGGTCTTACAATGGTAACCAGTGGCCCTGGAAGAACTGTCCAGAGCATAGCCCTAATAGACCAGCACTGCAGCCCCTACTGCAGGTCAGGACTACAGCCTGTCTATCCCCCTAGCCCTCTAGGGAAAACCTATCTGACCAGAAACAAAACTACCCAAAACAGGAAACCTTCCCCCATCCCTGGACACCCGCAAACCAATCCAAGGAGCTAACACTATACCTTAGCATTACACTCTCACACTCCCCCACAACTACACCTGTGGAAGGGAAAAGTTAACACATGTTAACAACTACACAGTACTTTAAACACAACACTTTAAAGCACATGAGGGACTTTGATGAGTCCCTTCAATCCTCTTTTTGTCTTCTTTTCTCTTCTGTCTTTGTCAGGAACCACCTGAAAGAGAAAAGACAAAAACACACCCCTAATCTGAAAACACAGTACACAATCATAACCCTTACCATAAAAACACTGAAGAATCCCAAAAAATATTTTTTAGAAAAGTAGAAAACAGTAGAAAAACATCAACATTACATACAATACACATTTTGGGGATGGAATGCCCTAAATATCCCAACTAGTGACAACAGTGCCTGAAGGCAAGTCCAAGAAAGAGTCTGTCCTGGGCCAGAGCCCAGTGAAGCACAGTTCTTGTAGACTGTAGTCCAGAAGGGGATAGTCTTTGTGGACAGTTCAAACAGTCTGTAGTCTGCCAGGTGTAGGATGTGTATTGCAATGTCAATAAGGTAAGAAAAGTCTGGACTTACCAGTCTCTTGAAGAACGAAAATGGAACAGCACCTGGATCTCCAGTTGAAGACTCTCCCTGGCAGCATTTTTCAGATACAGCTGAGTGGAAATCTTCCAGAAATGACAGGTTGGCACATCTGGAAATTGCTGAGCTGATGTCATCTCTGGCTGACGTCATCTGAAGATGGAACCTTGAAACAGGAACAGAACAGCTCATCTGAAGTCATCCAAAATCCAAGGCGATGAATCAGGAAACAGCTGAGTTGGTGTCATCTCTGGATGATGTCATCTGGAAGGTCAGGCATTGGAACTGGAAGGCACACTGCAAGGCTGATGAATCTGGATGCACCTTTGGATCCTGGAACACCAGACTGGAGGAACAACATGGGTGTGGCAATGGCTAGATGGCAGCACTGGCTACCACTGCTCTGCTCTGCTTTCCACTTGGTTGGCATGGACACATTCACACGAAGTTGGTTGTATTGAGGGTAGTACCACAATGGGTCAGGTGTGAGAATTATTATCCCATCTGGATGCTCATAATTCACATTGTAGAAAGTCTCATTGCCCTTTCTGTCCACAATTTATGCAGTGTCTATGAACAGTGTCCTGCCCACTTTCCAATACTTGAATCTGTCTCTGACAGCTTTGCCTCTGACATATCTAGTTGCACCTGGATGCAGGTCTTTAGTTGCCTCTTCCATTATCCAGGTTTCCTGTTTCTCTCAGTCTCCTCCCAGACTCTCTGAGGAAAGGTAGAAAAGGACATTCCATAGATCTCATTTGCTTTCCTATGAACCAGTCTTTCCTCCTTACTACTCTTGATCAGCTCAAGACCACTGGCCTGGCTTGGGGTCAGCCAATCCTGGTTCTGCCAGTGACGCATGCTCAATGCTATGTAAAACAGATCTCTGATGCCTCCTTGTGGGGACAGGGCTGTGGAGTCATCAACCTCTTCTTCTGGTTCCTCTGAGGCAAGAGCCTGAGGCTGTGGACTAGCACCTTCATCATAAGGATATATAGTTTCCCCCTCTTCCTCTTCCTCACTGAGGATCTGAGCCCAGGAGTGAGCAGTCATCCTCGCTCCTGAGACTGTCCACTCTTCACTGGGCTTGGAGGCTGACACCTCCTAGTCTAGGGTATCTCGCATCTCATCTTCTCCTATGAGACTAGGGCTTGGACCCTCTTTCCATGGATCTACTGATGTTCCCTCCACACTGTCCATCTGTGACCCAGATGTGGAGACATCACAAGGACTCTGCTCTGCCTGTACATCCACACCCTCTTCCTTTGTGTCACACTCTGTTGAGCTTCCTCCAACAGGTTCTACCTGGTGCTGTGTGCTGCCGTTTGCAGGATCTTGAAGCTTTATCCACGTGGGAGCCAAATGAATCTTGGGTGCATTAGTTAGGCCTTGCTTCTCTAGGCACCCAGAACAGTGAGGAATCATGAAGATGTCCCTTCCAGCCTTGAGGCACATTATGCATACTCTCACAGGGTATCCAGGAATTGCAACATGAGGAGGCAAACATCCACCGTAGAAACAATTCTCTATTTCTTTCAGCTTGTTAACCTCTTCTACTATCATAGCCCGGGCATGATCTAGGTAGTAGGATGATCCTGAAGCCATGACTGCAGAAAAAACACAAAAGTTCACTGTTATCTCAAAGTTCACTTTGCTTGGTAAAAGTTTCATAAAATGGCTCCACTGCTGCTGTGTTTACATTACTACCCCACCTTGTAAGGGTAGCAGCAGCACTCCTGGTGCATCAACATTCTGTATCTGGCTCAAGCCACTGTGCATCTGATTTACTGTATACTGAAAAAGTTTACTCAAACTGCACAGACTGCACTGTTTTGCTTCCCCCAGCACATCTATATGATTTTCTTAGAATCTTAAATTAGCTTTTAAACACTTTTTCTTGCTTAAAGTCACTAAAGCCACAGTATTTCATGAACAGGATTGCCTGCTTTGTTGCATCTCTCATACAATGGGTTGAGCCCGCGCTATGGTCAGTTTTAAGTATTTGGGGGATCTGGGTAATTATACTGACAGTACAACAATCTATAGGTACGACAAAGCAAATTTTGACCAAATAAGAAGAGAGATGGCAGAATGGAATTGACAATTAAAATTTGTAAATTTAACTCTAACAGAAATGTGGTAAAAATTAAATGGTACTGTCTGCTCACTGGTCCATAAGCATGTACCATTGTTTAAGGAATACTAAAAAAGGTATTGCTACAGCAAAAAGAAATTATGAATACAAATTGGCCACTAAGGTTCGGAATAACTATAAAACCTTTTATTCTTATATTAACTCCAAAAGGGGTAGCGGTAGAACAATTTCCTCTCTAAAGGATCCCAGTGGTAATCTGATCTCAGAAAACCAGGAGATGGCAGACATATGTAATAAATATTTCTCTTCTGTTTCTAATAAGGGGACACAATTAACAAATTATTACAGAACTGAGTCCCTAGGTTGTACCCTTGCACTAAATGCCTCTGATGCAGCAAAAAGACTTATGGAAATATATCCAAATAAGGCACAGGGACCTGACAGTATGCATCCAAGAATCATCAAGGAACAGGCACAAGTGTTGACTGATCCAGTTAATTGTATCTTCCAGAAATCTCTGGACATGGCTGAGGTCTGAGATAAATGGAGGCTAGCTGTGGTTATTCCCATTCATAAAAAGGACTCAAAACAGGAGGTAGCAAACTATATGCCTATTAGCCTGACTTCGGTCTTGGGAAAGATCATAGCGGGTATAATAAAGGATCAGATCCTAGACTCCCTAAGCAAGAAAGGAATTTTTGATAGCACACAGCATGGGTTTACCAAGGGTAGGTCATGCCAGACTAATCTCCTAGAGTTCTATGGCAATGTCAACAAGGCCCTAGACATGGGCAACTCCTTCGTTGTCATCTTCCTTGATTTCGCAAAAGCATTTGATAAAGTGCCACATGAAGAGTTAACCAGAGTTCTAAAAGAACTAGGGGTTCATATTAGTTTATCCCATTGGATAGAGGCATGGCAGAAAGACAGGAGACAGAGAGTGTGCATAAGAGGAGAATATTCAGACTGGGCAGAATTGACAAGTGGGATACCTCAGGGATCTGTTTTGGGCCCCTGCCTTTTCAATCTTTACATCTCCACAATGCATGTTAAAGCAGGGGTGTGGCTGTCCAAATCTGCGGATGATACATGCCTGGGATACCCAGTTAACAATTTGGAAGCAGCAAATACCTTACAGGCAGGCCTCATAGATTTGGATACATGGGTCTCAGAAAAGATATCTATATTTAACAGTGATAAATGTGTAGTTATGCACATGGGGAAACAAAATATGCAGTTTAAATATAGGTTGGGAGGTAGAGAGCTTAGGGTGGTTCATGATGAGAAAGACTTGGGTATAACAGTCAACAATTAACTTAAATTTGGAATGCAGTGCAGTCAGGTGGCAAAGAAAGCAAGTACAGGAGCATGCGATACTGTATACTCAAACATATCAAAAGTAGAGATAAAGCAGTCTTATTGTCCCTGTATACCTCGTTGGTACAACCACATATGGAGTACTCTGCCCAGTTTTGGGCACCAGGCTATAAAAGGGACATTGAGGCCTTGGAAAGGGTCCAGAGGAGGAACACCAACAGAATTAGAGAATTTCAGGGTCTGAGTTATGAACAAGGAGACTACAAAACTTACGAATGTACTCATTGGAATTTCGCAGACTATGGGGAGATATGTGCCTGATATTTAGGGCTCTTCAGGATGACCAATTGAGGGAACAGTTGGGCCTGGAGTTGAAGAAGCACTCACATAACACTAGAGCTCACCCTTTTCAGTTGTATGAAATGAAATGAAACTTTATTTATATGGCGCCTTTCTTAAACCAAGGCGCCTTACAATCATTTAAAACAATAGATAATAAATAAACACAAATCCATAAATAATTAAGGATAAGTATAATACTAAAAGGAGGCAATACTGGTTTAATGTAAGAGTTACAGGAATCTGGAATGCACTTCCTAGTGAGGTAGTGATGAGTCTGACCATGAATACTTTTAAAAAGAGGCTTGATTCTTACTTAATAGATAAGGGTATATTGGGCTAATCTTAAGACATTGGCGAGCTATATGGACATTTGTCTTCTATGCTCAGACACAACCTATGAAACCTATGAAACCCATAGTCTCTCACTTTGCTCAGAAAATTACACTGTTGCTGAATCCATAATCATACTCACAGTCTAATGCTCAGGATTTTTGCTTAGGTTTGATTAACTTTACACAGTCCTTCTTTGCAAAACAATCTCACTGTTTACACACAGATCCAGCTGGCTTTAGAAAAAATCACACACAGTTTGAGCTCAGATTTGCTGAATGGTACTCACTGAATCAGTAGCTGGCATTTACGATGGAAATGTTGGCCTACAGCTGATCCTGGTGGCCTCTGGGTTGAAACCAGCTGGTGGTCTTGCTGATTGTTCATGCTTTCTCCCCAGTCAATTGGAATATGGGTTGAGCCCAATTTAAAACAGAAAAGTCTGATATTTTACTTTTTATAACATTTACAAAAGTGGGACCAAGACAGAGGCAGGAAACTACAGACCTGTCAGTCTGACCTCTGTGGTAGGGAAAGTGATGGAGTCCCTTCTGAAGGAAAGAATAGTTTAGTACCTAGAGGTCAGTGGAGCACAGGATCCAAGGCAGCATGGGTTCACAGTGGGAAGGTCATGTCAGACGAATCTAATACATTTCTTTGACTGGGTGACCAAAGTAGTAGACCAGGTAGGGCTGTGGACATGGCCACACCTAGACTTTATGCAAGGCATTTGACAAAGTCCCACACAAAGATTATAAGTCAAATTAACCAGCCTGGGAGTGGGTCCCAGGGTGGTAGCCTAGGTAAAACATTGGCTGGACAACAGGACACAGAAGGTAATTGTAAATGGAGTCCACTCTGAAGAAAGGTCGGTTACTAGGGGGTACACTGCAGGGTTCAGTATTGGGTCCAGTCCTTTTAATGTCTTTACCAGTGACATTGCAGAGGGACTGGAAGGAAAAGTATGCCTTTGCAGATGACACAAAGATCTGCAACAGGGTTGATACACAAGGAGGCATGGAAAGGATGAAAGGACTTGGCAAGGTTGGAGGAATGGTCAGACGTATGGCAGCTAGGATTCAATGCAAAAAGTGCAAAATAATGCACCTGGGAAACAAGAACCCAGGGAAGAATACACAATGGGTGGGGAGGTAGTAACAACAACAAAACAGGAAAGGGACCTGGGGGTAATCATATCAGATGACCTTAAGGTTAGCAAGCAATGTGAGAAGGCAGTAGGGAGGGCCGGGGGTATACTGGGATGTATAGGGAGAGGCATCAGCAACAGAAAACAGGAAGTTGTTATCCCTCTGTACAGACAGTTGGTGAGACCCCATCTGGAATACTGTGTCCAGTTCTGGAGACCCCATCTCCGCAAGGACATAGACAGGATAGAGGCAGTCCAGAGGAGGGCAACTAAAATGGTGCAGGGTCTGCAAGAGAAGCCGTATGAGGAGAGACTAAAGGAGCTTAATATGTATACCCTTGAGGAAAGAAGGGAGAGGGGGGACATGATAGAAACTTTCAAGTACCTCAAGGGAATCAACAAAGTCCAAGAGGGTAGCATCTTTCAGAAAAAGAGACTTGCAAGAACAAGGGGACACAATTTAAAGATAGAAGGAGAGTGTCTAGGGGCAATGTGAGGAAGTATTATTTCACAGAGAGGGTAGTGGATGCATGGAACAGCCTTCCTGAGGAAGTTGTGGGGTCTAAAACTGTGGGAGAATTCAAGAATGCATGGGACAGACATAAGGCAATTCTTGTGGGGGGCAGGAAGATATAGGCTGTTGGTTAACTAGGATCTGCGGCCTATCCTGTAGGTAGGGAAATGGGCAGACTAGATGGGCCTAGCGGTCCTTATCTGCCATCAAAGTCTATGTTTCTATGTTTCTATGTTACAGTCACCGCGACGCTCCTCCTGGCTAGCCAGCTCACACACCACTTGCTCTCTCCCTCTCGAACACTGGGCAGCACTCTGAAGCTGGCTTGGGGGCAGGACTGATTGCAGTCTCACCAATCACTCGACGCCATGCAAATGAGCCTCTATCTCTTCTCATGCTCTTCTCCTCCACAGCAATCATTGAGCAGTCAAAATTTAAACTGCAAAGCAACTTTTTTCTTTTCAACTGAAACTCCTCAGCAGGAGCACCACTTTAACCATTCTTCATGGCAATTTCCTTAGTGACTCCCCCAGTCCACACAGCAAGCACTTTAAATTTCTAGGGCACAAATACCTCTTTGTTTCCCACAGTTCTCCATACTTTTTCTTGTCACAACTTGAAAATTAAAAGCTGGCAAATGTTATTTTTGATGCAGGACAAGAATCACACACAATCTGGCTTGACAGCTTCTTGGTAAACGGCACAAATACAGCAGCACATGAACAGCAGCACACAGTGGCACATATGGATGGCACTTCTCTGGTCAATCCCTTATGCGCAAAGCTTCTGATTATTTGGGCTACCTACTGCCAGACAGACAAAATGCTAGCCCCAATCTGAGCAAACCTTTCTTGTTTTCTCCCATAATTCTAAAACAAATCCCAGTGCTGCCTCCATTTTGTAACCTCCCACACATGATCCACTGGTTTCTACTAGCAGGGCTGTTCCTCTCACCTCTAGGTGCCACTGAGAGGGGTGGGTAGTCACTACAAATATCTCACAGTTTCTGTATGACCCATTAATTCTACTATAGAGCCTGCCATCCTCAGACAGGCAAACCAAGTGTAGCAACTACCTGGCTCACACCTGGGGGGACTCATTTAGCATGGCTATCAACCTGGGTTCCTGGGAGAAAATGTTTGCTCAGCATTATGCTAGGTTTGCACTTTTGGTCAGGGCACCCAAGTAAATCCAGACACCGGAAGCAATAACTGTAATGTCCAAACCAGGTTATGATTCTAGAGTGTGACTTTTAATCACATAACACAGAGAATAACAAAGCAAAGATGGACTCCTACAGGGCTACTCTCACTGGTAAAGCAGATTACGGAGGTACAGAGCACACTTCCTTTCAATGAACCCTAAGGTTCTGAACAGATCTGGGCACACATAGCCCAAACTGGTACACTTCTCTTCTTTTCCTTGACTTGGCACCCTGGTCAGTTCTAGGACACTTTTCCATATTGCATGGAGATTGATGGTGGCTCCCTAAACCACCCACAAGCACATTCTGGCTCTCAGGGAAATCCAAAATCCGTCATCTGGGTGCTTTCCTCAGGCATTGGCCAAATGCGCTGAGAGAAAAAATAGGTGCCCAAACTGAACCTGGAGAGGTAAACCTGGTTACTCCAGATGGGGGGGGTCTAACACCTTTTGCTCCTAAATCTATACTTGACCATTCATCTGGCTACAACACCTTTCTTTGAAACACTGCTTGTAGATGCTGTCTAGAAATATTTTGCACATTTAACGTTCTACAATTCACTCTAAGGAGGTGTCCTGACTTCAAAAGTTCTGTATGTGGCTATGTCTTTACCCAAGACCCCTACTGTTGCAGATGCTTTTTAGTCATACACTATCTAAAAGTTCTGTACTTTGCAAGTCTTTCTTTGACCCCACAGTAGGCAGGCACTTTTACTTAAACCACAGTCTTGGTGAACATAGCCTCTTTGTCAGAGCAAAACTCACCATGGTATTGCAGGTGCCCCAGGGTTTTTTCCACAGAAAGTCTCTGGTACTCACAGAATAAAAATGACTCTCAGGCAGCTTCACCCTCTCCAGAATGGACCAGGGGATTGCCTCTGAATCCTGGAATTCCCCCATCCCTTCAAGGATGGGGCACTGGAACACCTCCCAGGAATGGTCTTTATGCTTTCACACAACTGGTCTTCTGTGCTCCTCTCTAGGGTGAGAACACACAACCCCTTTTCCTAAGGTAGCTATCTCTCAGAGCTAGATCTGAGGAACTGCACCTTGCAGCACTCCTCACTCTCCTGAGTCTCACTTGAAAACTGACTTGAATCTCCCAATGTTCTACTGCTAACCACTGCAGCTAGCATTCCATTGTGGCTTATGCTGTTGTGAGAATTCTAAGGTGACATCATCACTCCAGCTCAGCAGAAACTGAAAACAGAGTGTGACAGTGTGAAACTCATTTAACTGGCATCTCACAAGCTGCCTCTCCCTGTCTGCCACTGATTCTAAGTAGGATTCTAGTAACCCATGGGAACATGGGGGTTACACTCAATGACTGGAATGATACATCTTAGTTCTGATATGAATTCTAAAACTTTCTTGTTGAAAATTTCAATAGGTGTAGCTGTTCTAATTGTGAATCCATGCCCACCAGGGTTGAGAATATATGCTGCAACTACTGCATTGAGATAACTCAGTGAATGCAGGGAACTGAGCATAACTGTATCACCTTGCTGCCTGGCTTTCAGCCCATTTGCCTTTGTAGGGACTCATTGGAGACATCATATTACGAGTTCATATATGCAGATGATCCGCAAATTTGGAGACTGGCAATGGAACCACAATCTGCACAGGGGTTGTATACAGACCCCCTTCTCAGGGGGAGGAAATGGACAAGGAAATGATAGAAAGTATACTTAGAATGGCAGAAAAAGGGGAGATATTGCTGATGGGTGATTTGAATATGCCAGATGTTAACTGGAGTGCAGTTGCAGCAGCCACTTCGAAGAGTGGGGTTATTCTAGATGCCCTACAGGGGCATGCCTTAGACAACTAGTATTGGATCCCACTCGAGAGGGAGTAATCTTAGACCTGGTTCTCTCAAATGGAGATGAAGAGAGGATCACAGATGTAGAAGTGGGTAGCCATCAGGGAACTAGCGACCATCGAACAGTATGGTTCACAATAAACACAGCAATAGAGTCAAGTCATATAAAGGCAAAAGTACTGGACTTTAGGAGGGCTGACTTTGCCAAAATGGGTGAGTGCCTAAGGAATGCACTAGCAAATGGGCAGGAAGGAGGGTGGAAGAACAATGGGAGTAATAAAACTGCCATCACAGAGGTAACAAGCCTTTGTGTGAAGCAAATAAACAAAATGAAACAATGTAAGAAACCACTATGGTTCTCAAAGGAAGTGGCAGTGAAGGTTCAAGAGAAAAAGAAAGCATTCAGGAAGTACAAGGAATCACAGAAGGAGCAGGACAGAGAACTGTATCAGTTAAAGCAAAAGGAAGCTGGGAAGGCAGTCAGAACAGCAAAGGCCCAAACCGAGGAAAAGATAGCCAACTCAGTTAAGAAGGGGAATAAAACCTTTTATAGGTACATCAGGGAGCAAAGGAAGACCAAGGGAAGGATAGTGAGGCTTAATAAAGGAGAGGGAGGATGGACAGAGGGTGACTGTAAAAAGGCAGAGATACTAAACAAATATTTTTGCTCAGTATTTACAAAGGAGGGGGGGGACCTAAAACAAGCAGTAGAAACACTCTGGATACAGAAGTTGATACCAGCCCATTTACAGAAGAAAGGGTTCTGAAAGAACTCTTAAAACTGAAGGTGGACAAAGCAATGGGGCCTGATGGGATTCATCCCAGAATTCTAAAAGAACTAAGGGTAGAACTAGTGACACCACTGACTACCCTCTTTAACAAATAATGGGAGGATGGGGTGGTACCCGAGGACTGGAGGAGGGCATATGTGATTCCCCGTCACAAAAGTGGTAGCAAGGCAGCAGGAAACTACAGACCTGTTAGTTTAACCTCAGTGGTAGGGAAAATGATGGAATCACTTCTGAAGGAAGAATTGTCGAGTATCTAGAGGCCAGAGGGCACAGGACCCAAGGCAGCATGGATTCACAGTGGGTCATGCCAGATGAATCTGATAGATTTCTTTGACTGGGTGACCAAAGTAGTAGATCAGGGAGGGCTGTGGACATGGCCTACCTAGACTCTAGCAAGCATTTGACACAGTCCCACACAAAAGATTAATATACAAGTTAGCCAGCCTGAGAGTGGGTCCCAAGATGATAGCCTGGGTAAAGAATTGGCTGGAGACTAGGACATAGAGAGTAATAGTAAATGGAGCCCACTCTGAAGAAAGGGGTACCGCAGGGTTCAGTATTAGGACCGGTCCTCTTCAATGTCTTTATAAACGACATTGCAGAGGGTCTGAAAGGAAAAGTATGTCTCTTTGCAGATGACACAAAGATCTGGAACAGAGTTGTTGCACAAGGTGGGGTGGAAAGGATAAGAAGGGACTTGGCAAGGTTAGAGGAATGGTCAAATGTATGGCAGCTTAGATTCAATGCTAAGAAGTGCAAGGTAATGCACCTGGGAAACAAAAACCCAGGGGGAAGAGTACACAATGGGGGGGTGAGATACTAACAACAACAAAAATGGAAAGGGACCTGGGGATAGTCATATCAGATGACCTAAAGGTGGGCAAGCAATGTGAGAGGGCAGCAAGGAGGGCTGGGGGGATACTGGGATGCATAGGGAGAGGCATCACCAGTAGAAAACAGGAAGTTATTATCCCCTCTGTACAGACAGCTGGTCAGACCCCATCTGGAGTACTGTATGCAGTTCTGGAGACCCAGTCTCCACAAAGACATAGACAGGATGGAAGCTGTCCAGAGGAGGGCAACTAAAATGGTGCAGGGTCTGCACTGGAAGACATATGAAGAGAGACTTAAGGAGCTTAATATATATAGCCTCGAGGAAAGGAGGAGAGGGGGACATGATAGAAACTTAAGTACCTCAAGGGAATCAACAGTCCAAGAGGGTAGCATCTTCAAAAAGAGAGGTATGCAAGAACAAGGGGCACAATTTGAAGATAGAGGGGGGCGCTCAGAGGTAATTTAAGGAAGTATTTTTTCACAGAGAGGGTTGTGGATGCATGGAACGGCCTTCGGAGGAGGTTGTGGAGTCAAAAACAGTGGTGGAATTCAAGCATGCATGGGACAGTCATAAGGCAGTTCTAGGGGGTGGGGGCAGGAAGAAGTAGGCTGCTGGTTAACTAGGATCTGCAGCTTATCCATTAGGTAGGGAAATGGGCAGACTGGGTGGGCCAAGCGGTCCTTATCTGCCATCAAATTCTATGTTTCTATGTTTAAGTGATGATTTTACTATTCATAAGTAAGTAGATAATACACCATACGAATATGTACAGTTACTCAGGGGTTTAAATCTGATGCTAATGTGTGACAATTACTAAATGACTTACCTTTCATTTCTCATGAATCAATCTGCACATAACTCATTTACAGCTCTGTTGGTGGGGGGAGGTGGGGTTGACAGTACAGTAATGTTGGTAGACAAAATATTTTATAAAATGGGCTTTAATGAAAGTTTCATCTATTCATAGACATGAGTCAGCAGAAAAGGACCCTCCTGGCCCATCAACTGTGCCCAATCCCCCAAATTCTACTTTTAGACCCCCCTCCAAGATTCCTCTCCTCCACTAGAAAATCCCTTGTGCTTCTTCCAGGCCTTCTTGAAGCCCTCCATGTACTGTCACTCACCACCTACAGTGGCTGTCTATTTCAGGGCTCAGTCACTCTCTCTGTGAAGTTATATTTCCTATCATTTCTGTTAAACTTCCCCCCTCCATTCTCAATCCGTATCTACCTTCCCTGCAAACAAGTTCTCCCCTACTTTATTGATCCCCATCACACACTTGAGTGTTTTGATCATGTCCCCTCTCTCCCCGCTTGTCTCAAGAGGATACAAGTCCAGCTCCTTCAACCTCTCCTTATATGACTTCCCCCTTAGCCCTTGCACCATTTAGTGGTCCTTTGCTGCACTCTATCTATGTCATCTTTGTCTTTTCATAGATGGGCCTCCAGAACTGTACCCCATACTCCAGGTGTGGCCTAACCATGTAGCTGTAGAGTGGCATCAACCCTAAGGTCATCTTGCTTATAACTCTTAGATCCTTCCCCTGCCTGGTAGCAGCCATCATCCCCCCCAGTGTGTGCGTGGTATTTGGATTCATCCTCCCCAAGTGAATCACTATGCATTTTTTGGCATTGAACTTTAGCTGCCATGTTTCCAACCATCATTCAAATAATTTTAGATCCTTATTCATTAACTACACCCCCCGGGTGTCCACCCTGTTGTGGAGTTTCATATTGTCCACGAAAAGGCATACCTTCCTCAGAAGCTCCGCTGTTATATTGGTGACATAGATATCAAACTTGAATGGGTCCCAACACTGACCCCTGGGTGACACCACTAGTAACATTTGTCACCCCAGAGTGCACCCCACTGACCACCAGCCTTTGGCTTCTACTCGTCAGCCAACTCTCCACCAATGCTGTTATTTTCTGCTCAACCCCCAGACTCCACAACTCATTGATCAGTCTTTTGTGAGGCACCATGTCAAAGGCATTTCCAAAGTCCTGGTAGGCCACGTCTACTGCCCCATCCTGATCAACCACCCTTGTCACATCATCAAAGAATTAGATCATGCTTGTTTGACATGAAGGACCCCAGTGCAGCCATGCTGCAGAATGTCTTGCAGCCCCTTCTCTTCCAGATTACTGACCACCCTTCATTTCAATATTGTCTCCATGCAGGCATAACCCACTTCAACCCCATGGTGCATCAGGGCATTAATGCACTTCCCAGCTGGTTGAAGTCACTCTGGCAAGCCATCATGCCTCACAATGCACCCGGGGTGTGCATCAATGCCCTGATCCACCCATGGGGCTGGAGTGGTTTATGCCTGCATGTTATAGCAGTATTATGCGCAAGCAATGCCACAGATCATATCATGCATGTGTCTGTGATATTTCTGTTCATAAAAGCAATTCTGGATCTATTATTTGTATTGTAACATTTTACAATTTATCTGGATAGTGGTGAGTATCTGGTGTTTTAAAGTTACAAAAATAAATAAATAATAAGAGCAACAATGTACTACAGGGTGTGCTGTTATTGAGGATTAATGCACACACCGGGTTCCTGTGTGGAAACTCTGCATGCATCCTCATGCCTCACAATGCACATGAGGTGTGTGTTAATCCACATTAACAACACACCCTGGAGTGTGTTACTGCTTTCTAATGTTGCACCACTTTATATGTTTCTAAAGCAAGTCATAGGTGTGATTAGTTTGAAGTCTGAGTTCATGTGTATTTATGATATTCCTATTAATTTTACAGGCAGTATCGGTATGTGGCATACCGTAAATTTGTAAGGTGGATTTTCTGTAAGATGGGACCATGGATCAGGAAAGTGCTGCCATCCTGTTTGGTTAATCATATTCACAATACATTTCCCTCTGAGCAGTACTGTGGGTTCAAATACCCTCAACCAACAGTGGAGGACCTGCTCTAGTACCACTTACATAAAATGAAGCTACATGGTCATGATTCACTCTCACTTTGAATTCTTTTTGTCCATGATCTACAGTACTGATTGTGATAATATAATTGATGTTAATTTCAGCTTAAGCACGCATTAACTTGATTGATTCTAAACATATAGGTAAAGGAAAACATTCACCTCATATTGGGTACCATCACCATGTTAAGCATTGCCCAATTCGCAATTAAGTTTTTAAAAAAGCTTACTGTTGAGGGGCTTGGCCAACTACTGAGCTAGAAGCAGCATTTCCACCAAGCTTTGCTGTTCTTCAGTTCAATTTATTGGAAAGCAAAATTGAGAGAAAATCTCTGTTTTACAATTGCTATGTCCTTACCTTTGGATCTTGAACTATTTGTGCTATATTATAAAAATGTACATTCAAACACATTCTACCTGGTAGCAGAGTCTTTCCTGTCTTAAACAATATCTCTCTGGAACCTCTGGGCAAAAGTACAGTGGAGTTATGGGCAAAACAAATAAAATGGGAGCTGGAAGAGATGGAGCTCGGGCCAAAGCAGCTAAGCAGGGTACAAGCAAAGACGCTAACCCTATGACAGGAGAAGAAGTGGAATTCCAATCAACAAATGCTGCACTTTAAAAAGCCATTCAGAGTCTGGATAAAAAAAATGGAGGACTTCTCAGTACAATTTAAAATTCTGGATACGAAAGTGGGGCTATTAGACACTGAGGTTAAACCTTCAGCAAAAACAACAGAGTCAATGCTCACAGTGAGCTTGGGCCTAACGAAGGAGAATGGAGTGCTCAGGAGGAGACTAGAGAATATAGAAAATTCCTCCAGAGCAATGAACATATGTATACTTGGGCTCCCCAAAGATGTTGAAGGGGAAAACCTGAAAGAATTTCTCATTACCCTATTCAGAGATGCCCTGCAGCTTATGGGCTCTGTATCAATAATGAAAATGTACCGGATCAGCTCTCGAGTTGGGAGAACCCAAATGGCAACCAACAAAATGCCACCATGCACACTCATGGTACTGGCCACTATGGTGGATAGGGATGCCATTCTTGCACAAGCAGAGAAATGGTACTTCAGAGTGGCAGGGTTACAAGCTTCATTTCTTTCTGGACCTCAGCTATGTGACCTGCCAGTGTCAGAAGAGTTCTGATGGGGTCAGACAACGACTTAGGCAACTAGGAGTACATACGCTGCTGATGTCTTCTTGTTTAAAAGTTCTGTATGGGGATAAATCATATCAATTTGCAGATGCAGGAGAGATGGTAGATGGTAGACTGACTTGAAAAAGAGTTCCATTTCAGAAAGGAGGATCCAGAATTGGACTCAGAGGACAGTGAGTGATGCAATATGGGGATACTGATTTTATTGAAATCCCTGATGAGACTTTCTTTTCCTTTCGTTCCCTGTCTCATGGCTGGAAGTGTACATTTCAAGTGTATTAAGGCTAAATTTCATAGTACTGGGTTGAAGCTGTGGAGAATGGGGGATCGGGGAAGCAGTTTAAATGGTGGTTGGAGCAGTGGAATAAAAGTGAACTGTCATCAACAAGGTGATGATGTAGTTTCGTACCATCAGTAATGTTATATGAAAGAGCACATTAGGCCTATTGAACTGCGATTCAATCGGAGCAACTTATGGATATGTACTGTTATTGGAGTTATCAGTAGCTGGACTCTAACAATAATATATTTTTTCTACTCCCTTATTCCCATTCAATACTTGTGGGTTGAATTAGATTGATGTTTTAATTGTAGTGCCTACATATAAGGGAGATTTAATTTTCTAACTTTTAATTTAAGGTCCATAGGTATTACACTATAAAGTAAACTCTGCCTATAGTTTCTAAAGCTACAATTTATTCATATAGAGTTAATGTTTTAGCATTAAGCTCAAATCGATGGGAAGCAGAAAGTTGGATCACAGTTGTAAGAGCAGGGAGATTGCTGTATAAATAATATCTTAGTCAAAATAAGAGAAAGGTTATGGGGATCCAAACCCACATCACAGGGTGCATGATTTTTACTGGTTTATATTTAAGATTTCCCTGCTTATGGCAGTAGTGGCTTGTGTAATTTACTTAAAGTGTTCACATATTTTAGTACTTCCCCCATGTGTAGTATCAAGATTTAGGGGCATATCAACTTGTTATTGTAACAATTATGTAATCACTCATGGAAATGTATTTGAATGTAGTATACCGGCCTATGTGATTTCTGTACTGTGTTTCGTATGCAGTTAAATCAATAAAAAATAAGTTTAAATAACAGACAAAACTTACTGTTGCATATTTTATTTCAGATTTTATCTGGTGGATCATGCACATTCCACTTTGGAATTTCAGGAATAAGAGCATGACCCAACATGCCCATAAGTCCCCATGGCTGTACAGATTAATATATTTCCATGTCTTCTAATACCTTCGGTGTGGAGTATATGTGTGTCCATGCCATAATGAGACCAGGTACAAAGTGGCAGGGTACCTGTCAGCCCGTACCCAGTGTTGTGATAATTTGAAACACATATGCTACAAAAAGTATGTATTTGAAAGTACAGGCATATACTAAGCCTATGGACAAGCATGTGCTAACTTATGCCAGACACATCATAACATGTATAGCCACTGGTGCTTGTAGGTACATCAGGGAGGGCTGTTATTCTGTAAATGCTGGTTGGAAAGGTGCAGGATCAAACATATGTAATTTTAAATATAATCAGCCAGAGTCAGTTCATAAAATATTTTGCAAAATTCTAATCAGGCTGTGGTTCTTAAAAGATGTAATACTGCCTGAGTGCCTTTTTTTGTATATAGCATTCTAGTAATTTTTTAGGCACCAGACCTTAACCGAGTGCACCTGTTTTCTTTCTTTTTTTTAGATAAAACTGTGTATTTTGGTGGTGTGTACCAACAGTTTTTATGTGGTCAGAGGCAGTGTTTAAATTGAAGGGAAGCAGTACAAAATTCACTACCACTCAGTTTATGTGAACACCAAGAAATTGTTAAAAACTTGAAATTGTAATAAACGAAGCAATCAGGATAGCATTCACTTTGAGCAGTATGAAGTTAGCCTCCACAAGAGCACAGGTCTGCTTAAAACATGCTCCTGAAGTAGATCCATGCCTCATGTCTTAAGAAATGGAAATTCGGACTGCCTTTGCCAAATTGGAGAAAGTTGTGTTAAAGGAGGTAGCACTCCATTATGATATCTGGTTTCTAAAAAAAGAGTCAGTAATATGATAGGGCTCCCCAGGGATTAAGAGTGACAAAAATGCCAGCATGTGGGTTAAATAATATGCATTACAATGAAAGGTGTTAAAGAAACTTGAAAGAGAGCTCCACTAAATTTACATGAATACAAAAGAGTGAGAATGAATATCAACACGCCTTAGAACAGGATCAAATGGAAATATTGCATGATCAATTGGAAGATGTGAGAATGCATCAGATTTGGATAAAAGCATGGAACAGCAACTGGGGGCCCCCAATGCTGGCAGTCTTTCAAAAAAAAGGAAAAAAATCACCAGAACAGGAGGTAAGCACAGTCTGAATAGATTAAGAACATTAATGGCTGCTTCCAGCCAAATTACTGATGATAATGTATTATGAGAGAGTGATAGTGAGTGTTTTTCTTCAGAGGATTCAACAGTGGTTAATTTGTCCACAAAAGTATTTAAAAGTGTACAGTTACAAGTGCTAAAATATGGTTTAACCCTTGTGCCTGTTAAACCTGTAGATGAGTTTGATATTTATTGTGATTTGTACAAATTATTTAGGAAACTAAACCTCAGAAAGCATTTCTTTCCTGACACAGCACTAATGGATGCGCTGTCACAGTAGGGAAATGAAATTCAGGATTCCTGCATGATTGATATTTTAACAATTGAAGAGCTGCAGCAAATGTTGCTATTAGCCAATGAAGAAGAGTTAATAGGAGCTGTGGGTGGGGAATAAGAATCTGAGGAGGAGATAGGTCATGAACATACTGCAATTAGGGACTTACTAGCAAAAGCAAAAGCAAAATCAGTCTTTTCTCCAAACACTAATAGTCAAGCCACTGTTTTTCATTTTTTACCGGAAAACCTGGTAAAATTCCAGAACTGGAGCTGCCTGAACACCAGTAAAAACAAAGATTTCATGGAATCTGGCATTTTATATCAGATTAGTAAAAATACAAAAGTTGTATTTTTCTTATAATTCCTTATTGTACTATTTTCAATTTGCATTATTTAATGCTCTTTATATTAAGCCTTCTTTTATTCTGATTATTTATGCACATACTAAAAGAATGATAGAAGAATCCCGGTAAAATATATAAATTAGAGTAACAATCACTGGTGCAATTCTGGAATCTGAAGTCTTGAAAACAGAATTTCATTGTTTTAATCACTGTAAATCAGTGGCCTTGCTAATAGTGAAACCATTATAGTCCTTCAAGAAGTGGTATTGAGAGATGTGGATAAAATGATAGCATTAAATAAAAAACAACTTCACTGGGATAATTTGAGTGCACCTGAAAGGGGAGCACTAAATGAGCTTCAGGAAATGAAGGACATAGAGTTCAAGCCCTCAGACAAAGGTGGTAACATTGTAATTCAGAATAAAGAATCCTATTATGCAGAATCAATGAGACAATTGGGTGATGTAAATACATATGAGAGGCCATCAAGGAATCCAGTAAGAGAGTATAGACAGAAATTAAGCTCTAAAGCAAGATTCTCCTCCTCTGTCATAAACTAACAGCAGGAAGCTGTAAGTGGAGACACATGCTTTTGTACTGATAAGCTCCTACACCACACACCTAATTAGCTTCTCTCTCAGCTCCTGACTCAGCAAATTAAGTTGATACTGGCCCCTTCCTTAAACAAAGAAATACACAGTGACTTTTTTTACTTAAATGAGACAACCAGCATCTAATAAAGTATCTGTTTGCTGAATCCAAACAGGCACTGACTCCTGCTGAGACAAAAGTGATTTTATCAAAGAGAAAGCTGTAGTTCTAGTCTGCTGTTACTTGCTCTGAAAGCAAGATTATCCTTCATCAAAACTAACAGCATTAAGCTCTGATTGAAGACATCTGCTTTTGTACTCCTAGCAACTTAAGCCACACTCCGAATTAGCTTCTCCACTCTCCTCCTGACTCAGCAAATTAAGTTGATTCAGCCTCTTCCTCAAACAGAGAAACAAAGTGACTTTCTACTTTTTTTACCTTAAATGAGACCCCCTGTGTCTAATAAAGTATTTGTTTGCTTAATCCAAACAGGGACTGACTCATGGTTAGATGGAAGTAATTGATCAGTAAGAAATATCTAGTTCTAGTCTGCTATTACTTGCTCTGAAAGTAAGATTCTCCTTCATCAAAAACTAACAGCAGGAAGCTGTGATAGAAGACACCTGCTTTTGTACCCATAGGATCTTAAGCCACACTTCCAATTATCTTCTCCCCTCTCCTCCTGACTCAGCAAATTAAGTTTATTCAGCCCCTTCCTCAAAGAGAGAAACACAGTGACTTTCTAATTTTTTTTACCTTAAATGAAACCTCCTGCTTCTATTAAAGTTTATGTTTGCTTAATCCAAATAGGCACTGCCTCTTGCTAGAGATAGAAGAGATTTATCAGAAAGAAATATGTAGTTCTAGTCAGCTGTTACTTGCTCTGAAAGCAAGATTATCCTATGACAAAAACTAACAGCAAGAAGCTGTGATTGGAGACACCTGCTTTTGTGCTCCTAAGTTCCGAAGCCATACCCTTAATTAGCCTCTCCCCTGTGCTCCTGACTCAACAAATTAAGGTGATACAGCACCCTTCCTCAAACAGAGAAATACAGAGTGACTTTCTTCTTTTTTAACTAAAATGAAACCACCTGCTTCTAATAAAGTATCTGTTTGCTTAATCCATAAAGCACTGACTCTTGCTGAGATAGAAGTGATTTATCAGTAAGAAAGCTGTAGTTCTATCCAGCTGTTACTTGCTCTGAAAGCAAGATTCTTCTGTGTCAAAAATTAACAGCAGGAAGCTTTTATTGGAGACACCTGCTTTTGTACTCCAATGCTCCTAAGCCACACACCCCAATTAGCATGTCTCATCAGCTCCTGGTTCAGCAAATTAAGTTGAAACAGCCCCCTCCTCAAACAGGGAAACACACAGTGACTTTCTTCTTGTTTTTTTTTTAACTGAAAGGAGACACACTGTTTCTAACAAAGTATTTTATTTGCTTACTCCAAACAGGCACTGACTCCTTCTGAGATAGAAGTAATTAATTAGTATAAAGCTTTAATTCTAGACAGCTGTTACTTGCTCTAAAGCAAGATTCTCCTCTGTCAAAAACTAACAGCAGGAAGCTGTAAGTGGAGACACATACTTTTGTGCTGATAAGCTCCTACACCACATCCCTAATTAGCTTCACAGTGACTTTCTAATTTTTTTACCTTAAATGAGACCTCCTGCTTCTATTAAAGTATATGTTTGCTTAATCCAAATAGGAACTGCCTCTTGCTAGAAATAGAAGAGATTTATCAGAAAGAAATATGTAGTTCTAGTCAGCTGTTTCTTGCTCTGAAAGCAAGATTCTCCTATGACAAAAAACTAACAGCAAGAAGCTGTGATTGGAGACACCTGCTTTTGTGCTCCTAAGTTCCGAAGCCATACCCTTAATTAGCCTCTCCCCTGTGCTCCTGACTCAGCAAATTATCTTGATAGAGCCCCATCTTCAAACAGAGAAACACACAGTGACTTTTTTCTTTTTGTTTTACTTAAATGAGACCCCCTGCTTATAAAAAAGTATCAGTTTGCTTAATACAAACATGCACTGGCTCCTGCTGAGATAGAAGTGATTTATCAGTAAGAAAGCTGCAGCTCTCGTCAGCTGTTGATTTCTCAGAATACAAGTTTCTCCTATGTCAAAAACTGACAGCAGGAAGCTGTAATTGGAGACACCTGCTTTTGTACTCCTAAGCTCCTATGCCACACCCCATAATTAGAATCTCCCCTCAGCTCAGGACACAGCAAATTCAGGTGATACAGCCCCCCTTCCTCAAACAGAAAAACCCAGAGTGACTTTCTTCTATTTTTAACTAAAATGAGACCCCCTGCTTCTAATAAAGTATCTGTTTGCTTAATTCAAACAGGCACTGACTTGAGGTGAGATGAAAGTGATATATCAGTAAGAAAGCTGTATTTCTAGTCAGCTGTATCTTGCTCTAAAAGCAGGATTCTCCTCCATCAAAAAGTAACAGCAGGGTGCTGTATTTGGTGACACCTGCTTTTATACTCCTAAACTTCAAAGCCACATCCCAATTAGTTTCTTCTTTCTGATTTTGACTCAGCAAATCAAAGTGATACAGCCCCCTTCCTCAAACAAAGAAACACAGTGACTATCTTCTTTTTTATCCAAATTCAGACCACCTGCTTCTAATAAAGTATATGTTTGCTTAATCCATAAAGCACTGACTCTTGCTGAGATAGAAGTGATTTATCAGTAAGAAAGCTGTAGTTCTATCCAGCTGTTACTAGCTCTGAAAGCAAGATTCTCCTGGGTCAGAAACTAATAGCAGAAAGCTTTAATTGGAGACACCTGCTTTTGTACTCCAACGCTCCTAAGCCACACCCACAATTAGCTTCTCCCCTCTGCTCCTGACACAGCAAATTAAGTTGATACAGCCCCTCCTCAAACAGAGAAGCACACAGGGCTTTTCTTCTTTATTCTTTATTAAATGAGACTCCCTGCTTCTAATAAAGTATCTGCTTGCTTAATCAGAATAGGCAATGACTCCTGCAAGAGATAGAAGTCATTTATCAGTCAGAATTATGTAGTTCTAGTCAGCTGTTACTTGCTCTGAAAGAAAGATTCTCATTGGACAGGAACTAAAAGCAAGAAACTGTGATTGGAGAGGCCTGCTTTTGCACTCCTAAATTCTTAAGCCGTACCATCAATTAGCTTCTCGATTATGCTCCTGATTCAGCAAATTATCTTGTTAGAGGCCCTTCCTCAAACAGAAAAACACACAGTGAATTTATTCTTTTTTTTTACTTAAATGAGACCCCCTGCTTCTAAAAAAGTATTGGTTTGCTTAATCCAAATAGGCACCAGCTCCTCCTGAGATAGAAATTATTTATCGGTGAGAAAGCTGTAGTTCTATTCAGCTGTTAGTTGCTCTGAAAGCAGGATTATCCTCTGTCAAAATCTAACAACAGGAAACTGTAATTGGAAACACCTGCTTTTGTACTACTAAATTCCTAAGCCACGCCTTCAATTAGCTTATCCCCCTGCTCCTGACTTAGCCAATTAAGTTGATACAGCCCCTTCCTCAAACAGAGAAACACACAGTGCCTTTCTTGTTTATTTTTTCTTAAATGAGACTCCCTGCTCTAATAAAGTGTATGTTTGCTTAATGGAAATAGGCATTGACTCCTGCAAGAGATAGAAGTGATTTATCAGTAAGAAATATGTAGTTCTAGTCAGCTGTTACTTGCTCTGAATGCAAGATTCTCATCTGACAAAAACTAACAGCAAGAAGCTGTGATTGGAGATGCCTGCTTTTGTGCTTTTAAGTTCCAAAGCCATACCCTGAATTAGCTTCACCCCATTGCTCCTCACTCAGCAAATTAACTTGATAGAGCCCCTTCCTCAAACAGAGAAATACACAATGACTTTCTTCTTTTTGTTTTACTTAAATGAGACCCCCTGCTAATAAAAACAGTATTGGTTTACAACATGCAAATATGCACTGGCTCCTGCTGAGATAGAAGTGATTTATCAGTAAGAAAGCTGCAGCTCTAGACAGCTGTTGCTTTATCAGAATGCAAGATTCTTCTATGTCAAAAACTAACAGCAGGAAGCAGTAATTGGGGACACCTGCTTTTGTACTGCTAAGCTCCTATGCCACACCCCATAATTAGCATCTACCCTCTGCTCTGGACACAGCAAATTCAGGTGATACAGCTCCCTTCCTCAAACAGAGAAACACAGAGTGACTTTCATCTTTTTTTCACTAAAATAAGACCCCGCTTCTAATAAAGCATCTGTTTTGGTTAATCCAAACAGGCACTGAGTTGCACTGAGATGGAAGTGTTATATCTGTAAGAAAGCTGAAGTTCTAGTCAGCTGTATCTTGCACTGAAAGCAGGATTCTCCTCCATCAAAAACTAAAAGCAGGGAGCTGTAATTGGAGATGCCTGCTTTTGTACTCCTAAACTCCTAAGCCACACCCCAATTACCTTCTCCTTCCTGCTTCTGACTCAGCAAATTAAGGTGATACACCCCCTTCCTCAAACAATGAAACAGAGTGACTATCTTCTTTTTTATCCAAAATGAGACCACCTGCTTCTAATAAAGTATATGTTTGCTTAATCCAAAAAGGCACTGACTCCTGCTGTGATAGAAGTTATTTATCAGTAAGAAAACTGTAATTCTATGCAGCTGTTACTTGCTCTGAAAGAAAGATTTTCCTGTGTCAAAATCTAACAGCAGGATGCTTTAACTGGAGACACCTGCTTTTGTACTCCAATGCTCCTAAGTGACACCCCCAATTAGATTCTCCCCTCTGCTCCTGATTCAGCAAGTTAAGGTGATTCAGCCCCTCCTCAGAGAAACACACAATGCCTTTCTTCTTTATTTTTTCTTAAATGAGACTCTCTGCTTCTAATAAAGTATATGTTTGCTAAATCCAAATAGGCACTGACTCCTGCAAGAGATAGAAGTGATTTATCTGTAAGAAATATGTAGCTCTAGTCAGCTGTTGCTTACTCTGAAAGCAAGATTCTCCTTTGACAAAAACTAACAGCAAGATGCTGTGATTGGAGACACCAGTTTTGTGCTCCTAAGTTCCAAATCCATTCCCTCAATTAGCTTCTCCTGTGCTCCTGCCTCAGAAAATTAAGTTGATACAGCCCCTTCCTCAAACAGAGAAACACAGACTGACTATTGTCTTTTTTAACTAAATGACACCACCTGCTTCTAATTAAGTATCTGATTGCTTAATCCAAAAAGGCACTGACTCATGCTGAGATAGAAGTGATTTATCAGTATAGAGCTGTAGTTCTATCCAGCTGTTACTTGCTCTGAAAGCAAGATTATCCTATGTCAAAAATTAACAGCAGGAAGCTTTTATTGGAGACATCTGCTTTTGTACTCTAGTGCTCCTTAGCGACACACCCCAATTAGCATGTCTGCTCAGGACTCAGCAAATTTAGATGATACAGCCCCTTCCTCAAACAGAGAAACACACAGTACCGTTCTTCTTTATTTTTACTTAAATGAGACCCTCTGCATCTAATAAAGTATTTTTTTGCTTAATTCAATTAGACACTGACTCCTGCTGAGAGAGAAGTGATTCATCAGCAAGAAATATGTAGTTCTAGTCAGCAGTTACTTGCGATGAAAGCAGGATTATCCTCCATCAAAAACTAACCACAGAAAGACATAATTGGAGACATCTGCTTTTGTGGTCCTAAGCTCATATGCCACACACCCCAATTAGCATCTCTCCAATGCTCCTGACTCAGCAAATGACATTGATACAGCCACCTTTCTCAAACAGAGAAATAAACAGTGACTTTTTTTACTTAAATGAGACAACCTGCTTCTAATAAAGTATTGGTTTGCTTAATCCAAATAGGCACAGACTCCCACTGAGATAGAAGTGATTCATCAGGGAGAAAGCTGTAGTTTTATTCAGCTGTTAATTGCTCTGAAAGCAGGATTCTTCTCTGTCCAAAACTAACAACAGGAAGCTGTAATTGGAAGCACCTGCTTCTGTACTCCTAAATCCCTAAGCCACAACTTCAATTAGCTTCTCCCCTCTGCTCCTTACTCAGCCAATTAAGTTGATACAGCACCCTTCCTAAATCAGAGAAACATACAGTGCCTTTCTTCTTTATTTTTTCTTAAATGGGACTGCCTGCTTCTAATAAAGTATATGTTTGCTTAACTTAAATTGGCACTGACTCCTACTAGGGATAGAAGTGATTTATCAGTAAGAAATATATAGTTCTAGTCAGCTGTTACTTGCTCTGAATGCAAGAGTCTCCTCTGATAAAAACTAACAGCAAGGAGCTGTGATTGGAGACACCTACTTTTGTGCTTCTAAGTTCCTAAGCCATACCCTCAATTAGCTCTCCCCTGTGCTCCTGACTCAGCAAATTAAGGTGATACAGCACCCTTCCTCAAACAGAGAAATACAGAGTGACTTTCTTCTTTTTTAACTAAAATGAAACCACCTGCTTCTAATAAAGTATCTGTTTCCTGAATCCAAACAGGCACTGACTCCTGCTGAGACAAAAGTGATTTTATCAGAGAAAAAGCTGTAGTTCTAGTCTGCTGTGACTTGCTCTGAAAGCAAGATTATCCTTCATCAAAAACTAACAGCATTAAGCTCTGATTGAAGACACCTGCTTTTGTACTCCTAGCAACTTAAGCCACACTCTGAATTAGCTTCTCCACTCTCCTCCTGACTCAACAAATTAAGTTGATTCAGCCCCTTCCTCAAACAGAGAAACAAAGTGACTTTCTACTTTTTTACCTTAAATGAGACCCCCTGTGTCTAATAAAGTATTTGTTTGCTAAATCCAAACTGGGACTGACTCTTTTTTAGATGGACGTAATTGATCAGTAAGAAATATCTAGTTCTGGTCTGCTATTACTTGCTCTGAAAGTAAGATTCTCCTCCATCAAAAACTAACAGCAGGAAGCTATAATAGAAGACATCTGCTTTTGTACTCATAGGATCTTAAGCCACACTTCCAATTATCTTCTCCCCTCTCCTTCTGACTCAGCAAATTAAGTTAATTAGGCCCCTTCCTCAAACAGAGAAACACAGTGACTTTCTAAATTTTTTTACCTTAAGTGAGACCTCCAGCTTCTATTAAAGTATATGTTTGCTTAATCCAAATAAGCACTGCCTCTTGCTAGAGATAGAAGAGATTTATCAGAATGAAATATGTAGTTCTAGTCAGCTGTTACTTGCTCTGAAAGCAAGATTCTCCAATGACAAAAACTAACAGCAAGAAGCTGTGATTGGAGACACCTGCTTTTGTGCTCCGGTGTTCTGAAGCCATACCCTTAATTAGCCTCTCCCCTGTGCTCCTGACTCAGCAAATTATCTTGATAGAGCCCCGTCTTCAAACAGAGAAACACACGGTGACTTTTTTCCTTTTGTTTTACTTAAATGAGACCCCTGCTTATAAAAAAGTATAGTTTGCTTAATACAAACATGCACTGGCTCCTGCTGAAGAAGTGATTTATCAGTAAGAAAGCTGCAGCTCTCGCCAGCTGTTGATTTCTCAGAATACAAGTTTCTCCTATGTCAAAACTGACAGCAGGAAGCTGTATTTGGAGACACCTGCTTTTGTACTCCTAAGCTCCTATGCCACACCCCATAATTATAATCTCCCCTCTGCTCAGGACACAGCAAATTCAGGTGATACAGCCCCCTTCCTCAAACAGAGAAACCCAGAGTGATTTTCTTCTATTTTTAACTAAAATGAGACCCCCTGCTTCTAATAAAGTATCTGTTTGCTTAATTCAAACAGGCACTGACTTGCAGTGAGATGAAAGTGATATATCAGTAAGAAAGCTGTATTTCTAGTCAGCTGTATATTGCTCTGAAAGCAGGATTCTCCTCCATCAAAAACTAACAGCAGGGTGCTGTAATTGGTGATACCTGCTTTTATAGTCCTAAACTTCAAAGCCACACCCTAATTAGTTTCTTCTCTCTGCTTTTGTCTCAGCAAATTAAAGTGACACAGCCCCTTCCTCAAACACAGAAACACAGTGACTATCTTCTTTTTTATCCAAAATGAGACCACCTGCTTCTAATAAAGTATATGTTTGCTTAATCCAAAAAGGCACTGACTCCTGCTGCAATAGAAGTTATTTATAAGTAAGAAAGCTGTAGTTCTACCCAGCTGTTACTAGCTCTGAAAGTAAGATTCTCCTGGGTCAGAAACTAATAGCAGGAAGCTTTAATTGGAGACACTTGCTTTTGTACTCCAATGCTCCTAAGCCACAGCCACAATTAGCTTCTTTCCTCTGCTCCTGACACAGCAAATTAAGTTGATACAGCCCCATCTCAAACAGAGAAACACACAGGGCCTTTCTTCTTTATTCTTTCTTATGTGAGACTCCCTGCTTCTAATAAAGTATCTGTTTGCTTAACCAGAATAGGCAATGACTCCTGCAAGAGATAGAAGTGATTTATCAGTCAGAATTATGTAGTTCTAGTCAGCTGTTACTTGCTCTGAAAGCAAGATTCTCATTGGACAGGAACTAAAAACAAGAAACTGTGATTGGAGCGGCCTGCTTTTGTACTCCTAAATTCTTAAGCCGTACCATCAATTAGCTTCTCCCTTATGCTCCTGATTCAGCAAATTATCTTGTTAGAGGCCCTTCCTCAAACAGAAAAACACACAGTGACTTCTTTTTTTTTCTTAAATCAGACCCCCTGCTTCTAAATAAAGTATTGGTTTGCTTAGGCACTGGCTCCTGCTGAGATAGAAATTATTTATCAGTGAGAAAGCTGTAGTTCTATTCAGCTGTTACTTGCTCTGAATGCAAGATTCTTCTCTGACAAAAACTAACAGCAATAAGCTGTGATTAGAGATGCTTGCTTTTGTGCTTCTAAGTTCCTAAGTCATACCCTCAATTAGCTTCTCCCCTTTGCTCCTGACTCAGCAAATTAACTTGATAGAGCCCCTTCCTCAAACAGAGAAACACACAATGACTTTTTATTTTTGTTTTACTTAAATGAGACCCCCTGCTAATAAAAAAGTAACGGTTTGCTTAATGCAAATATGCACTAGCTCCTGCTGAGATAGAAGTGATTTATCAGTAAGAAAGCTGCAGCTCTAGTCAACTGTTGCTTTATTAGAATGCAAGATTCTTCTATGTCAAAAACTAACAGCAGGAAGCTGTAATTGGGGACACCTCCTTTTGTACTGCTAAGCTCCTATGCCACAAACCATAATTAGCATCTATCCTCTGCTCAGGATGCAGCAAATTCAGGTGATACAGCTCCCTTCCTCACACAGAGAAACACTCTGAAGGCAAGATTCTCCTGTGTCAAAAACTAACAGCTGCAAACTTTTAATGGAGACAACTGTTTTTGTACTAAAATGTTCCTAAGCCACACAGCCCAATTAGCATCTCCCCTCTGCTCTGGACTCAGCAAATTAAGTTAATACAGCCCCTTCCTCAAATAGAGAAACACACAATACTTTTCTTCCTTATTTCAACTTAAATGAGACTCTGTACTTCTAATAAAGTATCTGTTTGCTCATTCCAAATAGGCACTGACTCCTGCTGAGATAGAAGTGATTAATCAGTAACAAATATGTAGTTCTAGTCAGCTGTTACTTGCTCTGAAAGCAAGATTCTCCACCTTCAAAAACTAACAGCAGGAAGCTGTGATTGAAGACACCAGCTTTTGTACTCCTAGGATCTTAAGCCACATTCCAAATTAGCTTCTCCCCTCTCCTCCAAACTCAGCAAATTAAGTTGAATCAGCCCCTTCCTCAAACAGAGATACAAACAGTGACTCTTTTTTTACTATAAAGGAGACCCCCTGCTTCTAATAAAGTATTTGGTTGCTTAATACAAACAGGCACTTACCTATGGTGAGATTTAAGTGATGTATCAATAAGAAACCTGTAGTTCTTGTCAGCTATAACTTGCACTGAAAGCAGCATCCTCTGCCATCAAAAACTAACAGCAGGAAGCTGTAATTGGAGACACCTGCTTTTGTGGTCCTAAGCTCCTAGATACACCCTCAATTAGCTTCTCCCCTACGCTAATCACTCAGCAAATTAAGTTGATACAGCCCCCTTCCTCAAACATAGAAACACACAATAACTTTCTTCTTTTTTAACTAAAATGGGCCCCCCCACTTCTAATAAAGTATCTGTTTGCTTAATCCAAACAGGCAATGACTTCTGCTGAGACAGAAGTGATTTATCAGCAAGAAAGCTATAGTTCCTGTCAGCTGTTACTTGCTCTGAAAGCAATATTCTCCTCTGTGATAAACCAACAGCAGGAAGCTGTAATTGGTGACACCTGCTTTTGTACTCCTAAACTGCTAAGCCACACCACCAATTAACTTCTCCTGTCTGATTCTGACTCAGCAAATTAAACTAATACAGTTCCCTTCCTCAAGCAAAGAAACACAGAGTGACTATCGTCTTGTTTATCTAAAAGAACACCTCTTGCTTGTAATAAAGTATATGTTTGCTTAATCCAAAAAGGCACTGACTCCTGTTGAGATAGAAGTGATTTATCAGTAAGAAAGCTGTAGTTCTATCCAGCTGTTACTTGCTCTGAAAGCAAGATTCTCCTATGTCAAAAACTGAAAACAGAAAGCTGTAATTGGAGACACCTGCTTTTGTACTGCAATGCTCCTAAGCCATACCCCTCAGTTTGCTTCTCCCCTCTGCTGCTGACTCAGCAAATTAAGTTGATACAGCCCCTTCCCAAACAGAGAAATACACAGTGCCTTTCTTCTTTATTTTTACTTAAATGAGACCCCCTGCTTCTAATAAAGTATCTGTTTGCTTAATCCAAATAGTCACTGACTCCTGTAAGAGATAGACTTGATTTATCATTAAGAAATATGATGTCCTGTTCAGCTGTTACTTGCTTTGAAAGCAGGATTCTTCTCCATTAAAAACTAAGAGCTGGAAGCTGTAATTGGAGACACCTGCTTTTGTGGTCATAACCTCCTAAGATGCACCCTCAATTAGCTTCTCCCCTCTGCTAATGACTCAGCAAATTAAGTTGACGCAGCCCCCTTCCTCAAACAGACAGTCACACAGTGACTTTCTTTTTTCTTTTTTACTTAAATAAGATGCCCTGCTTCAAATAAAGTATCTGTTTGGTTACTCCAAACAGGCACTTACTCCTTCTGAGATAGAAGTGAGTTATCGGTAAGAAAGCTGTAGTTCCTGTCAGCTGTTACTTGCTCTGAAAGCAAAATTCTCCTCTGTGAAAAACCTACAGCAGGAATCTATAATTGTTGACACCTGCTTTTGTACTCCTAAGCTGCTAAGCCACACCACCAATTAGCTTCTCCTGTCTGTTTCTGACTCAGCAAATTAAGATGATACAGCCCCTTCCTCAAACAAAGAAACACAGAGTGACTAACTTATTTTTCATCTAAAATGAGACATCATGCTTCCAATAAAGTTTCTGTTTGCTTAATCCAAAAAGGCACTGACTCCTACTGAGATGGAAGTGAATTATCACTAAGAAAGCTGTAGTTCTACCCAGCTGTTACTTGCTCTGAAAGCAAGAGTCTCCTGTGTCAAAAACTGAAAGCAGAAAGCTGTAATTGGAGACACCAGCTTTTGTCCTCCAACGCTTCTAAGCCACACCCCTCAATTTGCTTCTGCTCCTGACTCATTAAATTAATTTGATATAGCCCCTTCTCAAAGAGAGAAACACACAGTGCCTTTCTTCTTTATCTTTACTTAAATGAGACTTCCTGCTTCTAATAAAGTATCTGCTTGCTTAATCCAAAAAGGCACTGACTCCTGCTGAGATAGAAGTGATTTATCAGTAAGAATGCTGTAGTTCTATCCAGCTGTTACTTGCTCTCAAAGCAAGATTCTCCTGTGTCAAAAACTGAAAGCAGAAAGCTGTAATTGAAGAAAGCTGCTTTTGAACTCCAACGCTTCTAAGCCACAACCCTCAATTTGCTTCCCCCTCTGCTCCTGACTCAGCAAATTAAGTTGATACAGCCCATTCTCAAACAGAGAAATACACAGTGCCTTTGTTCTTTATTTTTAATTAAATGAGACCCCCTGCTTCTACTAAAGTATCTGTTTGCTTAATCCAAATAGTCACTGACTCCTGTAAGAGATAAACTTGATTTATCATTAGGAAATATAAAGTCCTAGTCAGCTGTTACTTGCCTTGAAATCAGGATTCTCCTCCATTAAAAACTAAGAGCAGAAGCTGTAAATGGAGACACCTGCTTTTGTGGTCCTAACCTCCTAAGTTACACCCTCAATTAGTTTAGTTTAGTTTAGTTTATTGTTCTCGGAATTACTACCTTTGAGCCAGAGGCTCTTTTACAAAGGTTCCACGTCAATTAGGTACAGTACAAAAGGTTACATAGATAACACAACAATTTGTGTTGTGTCAAAACAAGAAAACAGTATACAAATACATATCAAATCACTTGTGCAAAAGGACATGGGATATCAATAATCACATTATTATTACAAGAAAGAGGTCATGCCAGATTAGGAGAAACAAATAGGAAAAAGTCCAGAACAGAGGTTAAGTGAAAGGTGTGGGAGCAGACAATAGCAGGAGAAAAGGTTTCCTAAACATGTCTTTGTCAAATAACGGAACAGGGTGGGTAGTGAGAAAATAGGAGGTTTAATCAGGGCAGTCACAGGAGCTAGAGGTGGCAAGGTGAGAGAAAAGCCTTGATTTGAAAATACCTAGAGAGGTGGAGGCAGTAATATGAGTGCTGAGAGCATTTAGCCAGCTGGGGGCACGATAGGCAAATGATCTTTGTCCCTGAGAAGTCCGGCATTGGGGGACTTGGAGAGGCTGGTTTTCTGATCTTCTGGTAAAATGGGTGCTAGTGCTCGGGCATAACAGGTCTTGGATACAGGCTGGAGTGAGGCCCAGAGTGGATTTTTTCACCATCAGGCAGGTAAGGTACTTTATCCGGTTTAGAGTTGCAACCAACCTGAGTCAGTATAGAGTTCACAGTGTGTGGACGCAATGTGCACCAGGAGCAGCCGACAGGCCTTATTTAGGGATGTTGTAATGCCGACTAAGTGCGTAGTAGTGGCAGATCCGTATATAAACTAGGCCATAGTCAACGACTGAGATGATAGAAGATTGGATGGCAATCCTCAGTGCAGAATGGGTAAGAAGCTGTCGGTTCTGATACAGAATCCCAATTCACTGATTAATAGTTTTTGCTGTACTATCAATGTGAGTTGCAAAGGTTAGGCCTTGATCAAAGTTGATTCCAAGATATTTGAAAATTGGCACTTGTTCAAGTGTATTTCCCAGGTATGTATTAATGGTGAGTGGGACTTGCTGTTTCTTGATTTGCGGGTTAGAGAAGAGCATGGATTTAGTTTTTTTGTGGTTTAGAACCAGCTTATGTTCAAGGAACCACATCTCAACTTTGGAAAAAGCATGCTGAAGGTTGAGGCGTAAGAGGTTCGGATCTTTATGAGTGGCAAGAATCACGGCATCATCGGCATAGAGGATTAATTGTTCAGGGTAGCATTTGGGGAGGGAGTTTAGGAAAAGGCTGAAAAGGAGGGGGCCCAGGATGGATCCCTGGGGAACTCCTGAGCGAACCGGTTTTGAGTCTGAGAGAACTCCAGCTACTTTTACAGATTGAGAGCGCTGAGCAAGGTAATTTTTTACACAGTCACCAGGACCCTGTGAGAGTCCTAGAGATAGAAGTTGTTTGATAAGTAGGCCATGGTGAACTGTATCAAATGCCTTGTTTAAGTCAATGTAGACTGCTCCTGTTAGGTTTCCTTTGTCCATGGCATTGTGGATTGCTCCTGAGAATTCAAGTAGGGCAGTCAATGTGCTGTGCCCTTTCCTAAATCCATGCTGCTGAGTGCATAGGATGTTGTGCTTTTCCAGGTAGTCTGAAAGTTGGTCCGCCACCAAGCGTTCAAGGGCCTTGAGAGGTGGTAGTATTGATATCGGGCGATAGTTACCAGGCAGTGACTTATCACCACTTTTGTGCACCAGAGTGACAACTGCAGCCTTCCATTTCCTAGGAATTGGCTGTAGCAGAGGAGAGATTGAAAATTTTTGTGAGGGGAGCAGTACTTCCTCCAGAGTGAGGGACAGAAGTTTAAGGTCAATAGTGTTGCTGCTTGCTCGGGACTTAGAAATGGCCTTATTTACATATTTATAGACTTCATGTGCCTTACTAGTTTGAAATGGAAGGGTGGTTTGGTTGGAGAGGCAGTAGTAGAAGTAGAAATTGGAGGGTCAGCATCAGTAAAGAAATCAGATGAGAGGACACCACTAAGGTCCGTGAAGGTATCATTTAGGGTGTTTGCAATGATCTCTGGATCTAATGTAGTGGTTTCATCCACATTCATTATTGTAGGAGAGGATTTGGACTGCTGACCCATGATATTCTTTATGTTGTCCCAGAAGGATTTCCCTTCGCCCCAGGAGTTGGAGAGGGCATTCTTGAAGTAGGAGCTCTTCATCAAGCAGATCTGTTTAGTACAGTGGTTGCGAGTCTGTTTATACTTTTGAATGTCCGACAGAGTGCCAGTAGCTCTTGCAGTGGCCAGAGGTGATCCCTACTTTGAGTTGTGCCAATAGCTTTGCCGTGAGCCAGGGATTTGTGAGTGCTTTGATTTTGCACTTTTTACTGGTGCATAGGTGTCACAGGCAGTGTTGAAAGTAGTAATAAAGTAATCAAGGGCTAGGTCAACATCTTGAGTTTTGTAAATCAAGGACCAGTCTATCTGCCTAAGACAGGTCTTGAGATGAGTAAGGTTGCCATAAGGTAGGACTCTGCTATAGATGGTTTTTGGAGGTGGCTTACAAAACTTATTTGTCCAGGTACATATTATTGGAGAGTGATCACTGAGTGAGTCGGGGAGAACACTTCCATTGGTTATACTGGTAGGGTGGCTGGCAAGGATCCAGTCAATGAGGGTGCTGGTCCCTGATTTGTAGTTTTTCCTGGTAGGGGAGTTTACCACTTGTGTTAAATTTGCTGCTAGGATGGCATCTTTGTTCGACCCTGCATCAGGAGCAAGCCAATTTATATTAAAGTCCCCAAGGAGAAGGAGTTCAATGTCAGAAGGTTGTGTACTTACAAACTCGAGGACAGCCTGTAGGACGGAATCAGGATCTTTTGGTGGGATATAGACAGCAGCAATCATGAGGACTTTGTTTTGGGCACCAAGTAGTATCTTGATAGGGAGGAGTTGCACTGAGGTTTCTGTGGTGGGATAAGAACCAGGGAGACAGGTGAGGTAGTCCTTTATGTAGATTGCACATCCACCACCCCTTTTTGAGGTCCTATCCAGCCTGAATATCTTGTAGCCTTGTATAGAGATGGCATGATCTGGAGTATTAGGTGTCAGCCAAGTTTTGATGATGGCAAGGATATCCGGGTTGTGTTGGCTGGTAAAGATTTGAAGGGAGGCCAGTTTTGGGAGGAGACTGCAGATGTTTAAGGTAGCAATTTTGAGCCCCCCCTCCATTTTGGCAGGCTTTGTTGTACTGTAGGAGACAGGGCCAGGATTTGAGTGGACACTTTCTGATATCAAGAGGAGGAGGAGTAGGAGTTTAAGAGACAGTTGCTGTACTTTGTAGTCAATTGAATTACACTTCTGAGGCTTATGCGACTTGGACCAGTGCAGGCGTCTAGGGACCCAGAGCAAAGAGATTGTTAGTAATAGAGGATGATATGCCCATTTATCCTTGTTGTAGCTTGTCAGTTGTACCCAGTCGCTTGCAGATAGGTAGCTGGTGGTTAAGTCAAAAGCCAAAAGAATGATCAACAGCTGAGGTCCAGAGTCACTGAAATGTTAAAATTCCTGAAGATGATTAACTTTGCCTGCACATATGCAGGATGTGAAATCCCTTTGTCTGTATGCTTCTTTGTCATTCAAACAGGTTGCTGAAAAGCCCACATACAGATCATGGAGTAGGTCAGATGAAAATGTGGATTCCAGCAGGACCCAGAGTCACCAAGTTTGTCAGATATAGTTGCTTCACTTGTGTTTTGCTTGGGATAGCTTCCAAAAAGTTGATTTTAAAATGAAAATAAAGATATCTGATGATGATTTTTTTTGCAGAAATCCAGTCCAGGAGACTTTCACGGATGTAGTGAACAAGAACGGTATAGTTACCACAAGCAGAAAAACATGTAAATCCACTAAAACTAAGCTACAGACACAGACAAACACAAGCAGCCACCACACAGACCCAGAGGGCGTGGCCTAGCTTCTCCCCTCTGATAATGACTCAGCAAATTAAGTTGACACAGCCCCTTCCTCAAACAATCACACAGTGACTTTCTTTTTTTTAATTTTTACTTAAATAAGATCCCCTGCTACAAATAAAGTATCTGTTTGCTTAATCCAAACAGGCACTGACTCCTGCTGAGATAAAAGTGATTTATCAGTAAGAAAGCTGTAGTTCTAGTAAGCTGTTACTTGCTCTAAAAGTAAGATTCTCTTTGGTCAAAAACAAACCGCAGAAAACTGTTATTAACCATCCCTGCTTTTGTACTCTTAAGCTCCAAAGACACACCCCCAATTAGCTTCTCTCTTCTGCTTATGACTCAGCAAATTAAGTTGGTACAACCCCCTTCTTCAAACAGAAACACACAGTGACATTCTTCTTTTTTAAATTAAATGAGACCCCTGTTTATACTAAGGTATCTGTTTGCTTAATACTACAGGCACTGACTCCTGCTGAGATAGAAGTGATTCATCAGTATGAAAGCTGTACTTCTAGTCAGCTGTTTCTTCCACTGAAAGTAAGATTCTCCTCTATCAAAAATGAACAGCAGGAAGCTGTAACTGGAAACACCTCCTTTTGTACTATTAAATGCCTAAGCCACACCCCAAAATAGCTTCTCCCCTCTGCTTCTTTCTCAGCAAATTAAGTAGATAGAGCCCCTTACCTCAAACAGAGAAGACACAGTGACTTTCTTCTTGTTTTACTTAAATGAGACCTCCTCCTTCTAATAAAGTGTCTGTTTTCTTAATCCAAACTGCAACTGACTCCTGCTGAGAGAGAGAAATGATTTAACAGTAAGAAAACTGTAGTTCTAATCAGCTATTACTTGCTCTAAAAGCAAGATTCTCCTCTGCCAATCATTAACAGCAGGATGCTGTAATTGAAGACACCTGCTTTTGTACTACTAGGTTCCTAAGACACACTCCCAATTAGCTTCTCCCCTCTGCACCTGACTCAGCAAATTAAGTTGATGCAACCCCTTCCTCAAACAGAGAAAAATACAGTGACTTTCTTCTTATTTTGTTACTTAAATAAGAGCCCTGCATGTAAAAAAGTATCTGTTTGCTTAATCGAAATAGGCACTGACTTCTGATGAGATAGAAGTGATTTATCAGTAAGAAAGCTTTAGTTCAAGTCAACTGATACTTGTTCAGAAAGCAAGATACTCCACTGTCAAAAACTAAGAGTAGGAAGCTGTAATTGAAAACAAATGCTTTGTACGCCTAAACGCCTATGCCACACCCCAAATTAGCTTCTCAACTCTGCTCCTGGCTCAGCAAATTAAGTTGATACAGCCCCCTTACTCAAACAGAGAAATACACAGTGCCTTTCTTCTTTATTTTTACTTACATGAGACCCCCTTGCTTCTAATAAAGTATCTGTTTACTTTATCCAAATTGGCACTGACTCCTGCAAGAGAAAGAAGTGAATTATCATTAAGAAATATGTAGTTCTAGTCAGCTGTTACTTGCTCTGAAAGGACGATTCTCCTCCATCACTAACTAACTGCAGAAAGCTGTAATTGGAGACACCTGCTTTTGTGGTCCAAAGCTGCTAAGATACATTCTTGATTAGCTTATCCCAACTGCTAATGACTCAGCAAATTAAGTTGATACAGCCCCTTCTTCACACAGAAAACACAGTGAGTTTCTTCTTTTTATTTTTTAATTAAATAAGACCTCCTGCTTCTAATAAAGTATCTGTTTTTGCGTAATTCAAACAGGCTCTGACTCCTGCTGAGATAAAAGCAATTAATCAGTAAGAAAGCTTTACTTCTAGCCAGCTGTTAATTGCTCTGAAAGCAAGATTCTCCTAGGTGAAAAACCAACAGCAGGAAGCTGTAATTGGTGACACTTGTTATTACTCCTAAGCCGCACCCCAATTAGCTTCTCCCCTCTACTTCTGTCTCGACAGCACTCTTCCTCAAACAAAGAAATAAAGAGTGACTATCTTCTTTTTACCTAAAATGAGACCACCTGCTTCTAATAAGGTATCTGTTTGCTTAATCCAAAAAGGCACTGACTCCTGCTGAGACTGAAGTGATATATCATTAAGAAAGCTGTAGGTCTATCCAGCTGTTCCATGCTCTGAAAGCAAGATTGTCCTGTGTCAAAAACTAACAGCAGGAAGCTGAAATTGGAGACACCTGCTTTTGTTCTCCAAGACTCCTTTGCCACTGCCCCCATTTAGCATACCCCCTCTGCTCCTGACTAAGCAAAATAAGTTGATACAGCCCCTCCTCAAACAGAGAAACACATAGTGCCTTTCTTCTTCATTTTTACTTAAGTGAGACCCCTGCTTCTAATAAAGTATATGTTTGCTTAATCCAAATAGGCACTGACTCCTGCAAGAGAGAGAAGCAAATTATCATTAAGAAATATGTAGTTCTAATCAGCTGTTACTTGCTGTGAAAGGAGGATTCTCCTCCATCACAAACTAACATCAGGAAGTTGTGATTGAAGACACCTGCTTTTGTACTCCTAGGATCTTAAGCAACACTCCAAATTAGCTTTTCCTCTCTCCTAACGACTCAGCTAATTAAGTTGATACAGCCCCCTTCCTCAAACAGAGAAACACAGAGTGCCTTTCTTCTTTTTTACCTTAAATGAGACCTCCTGCTTCTAATAAAGTATCTGATTGCTTAATCAAAAAAGGCACTGACTCCTGCTGAGATAGAAGTGATTTATCTGGAAGAAAGCTGTAGTTCTATCACAGCTGTTACTTGCTCTGAAAGCAATATTCTCCAGTGTCAAAAACTAACAGTAGAAATCTTTAATTGGAGACACCTGCTTTCGTACTCCAGTGCTGCTAAGCCACACCCAAATTAGCTTCTGTCCTGTGTTCCTGACTCAGCAAATTAAATTGATACAGCCACTCTTCAAATAGAGAAACACAGTGCCTTTCTTCCTTATTTTTTCTTAAATGAGATGAGACTCCCTGCTTCTAATAAAGTATATGTTTGCTTAATCCAAATAGGCACTGACTCCTGCAAGAGATAGAAGTGATTTATCAGTAAGAAAAATGTAGTTCTAGTCAGCTGTTACTTGCTTTGAAGGCAGGATTCTCCTCCATTAAAAACTAACAGCAGGACGCTGTAATTGGAGACACCTGCTTTTGTTGTCCTAACCTCCTGAGATACACCTTCAATTAGCTTCTCCCCTCTGCTAATGACTCAGCAAATTAAGTTGACACAGCCCCCTTCCTCAAACAGACAATCACACAGTGACTTTCTTCTTTTTATTTTTTACTTAAATAAGACCCCCTGCTTCAAATAAAGTATCTGTTTGCTTAATCCAAACAGGCACTGACTCCTGCTGAGATAGAAGTGATTTATCAGTAAGAAAGCTGTAGTTCTAGTAAGCTGTTACTTGCTCTAAAAGTAAGATTCTCCTCTGCCAAGAAAAAACCCACAGGAAACTGTTATTGGAGACACTTGCTTTTGTACTCTTAAGCTCCGAAGACACACCCCCCAATTAGCTTCTCCCTTCTGCTTCTGACTCAGCAAATTAAGTTCATACAGCCCCATACAAGTTAGCCAGCCTGGGAGTGGGTCCCAAGATGACAGCCTGGGAAAAGAATTGGCTGGAGAATAGGACACAGACAGTAATAGTAAATAGAGTCCACTCTGAAGAAAGGGGGGTTACTAGTGGGGTACTGCATGGTTCAGTATTAGGACCGGTCCTCTTCAATGTCTTTATAAGCGACATTGCAGAGGGACTGGAAGGAAAAGTATGTCTCTTTGCAGATGACACAAAGATCTGCAACAGAGTTGATGCACAAGGTGGGGTGGAAAGGATGAGAAGGGACTTGGCAAGGTTAGAGGAATGGTCAAATGTATGGCAGTTTAGATTCAATGCTAAGAAGTGCAAGGTAATGCACCTGGGAAACAAAAACCCAGGGGAAGAGTACACAATGGGGGGTGAGATACTAACAACAACAAAAATGGAAAGGGACCTGGGGGTAGTCATATCAGATGACCTAAAGGTGGGCAAGTAATGTGAGAGGGCAGCAAGGAGGGCTGGGGGGATACTGGGATGCATAGGGAGAGGCATCACCAGTAGAAAACGGGAAGTTATTATCCCTCTGTACAGACAGTTGGTGAGACCCCATCTGGAGTACTGCATGCAGTTCTGGAGACCCAATCTCTGCAAAGACATAGACAGGATGGAGTCTGTCCATAGGAGGGCAACTAAAATGGTGCAAGGTCTGCACCGGAAGACATGTGAAGAGAGACTTAAGGAGCTGAATATGTATAGCCTCGAGGAAAGGAGGGAGAGGGGGGGACATGATAGAAACTTTCAAGTACCTCAAGAGAATCAACAAAGTCCAAGAGGGTAGCATCTTTCAAAAAAAGAGGTGTGCAAGAACAAGGGGGCACAATTTGAAGACAGAAGGGGGGGCAGCTCCGAGGTAATCTAAGGAAGTATTTTTTCACAGAGAGGGTTGTGGATGCATGGAATGGCCTTCCGGAGGAGGTTGTGGAGTCAAAAACAGTGGTGGAATTCAAGCATGCATGGGACAGTCATAAGGCAATTCTAGGGGGTTGGGGTAGGAAGAAGTAGGCTGCTGGTTTACTAGGATCTGCAGCTTATCCATTTGGTAGGGAAATGGGCAGACTGGGTGGGCCAAGCGGTTCTTATCTGCTGTCAAAAATCTATGTTTCTATGTTTCCTCAAACAGAAACACACAGTGACGTTCTTCTTTTTTTAAATTAAATGAGACCCCTGCTTCTACTAAGGTATCTGTTTGCTTAATCCAACAGGCACTGACTTCTGCTGAGATAGAAGTGATTCATAAGTAAGAAAGCTGTACTTCTAGTCTGCTGTTTTTTTCCACTGAAAGCAAGATTCTCCTCTATCAAAAACTAACAGCAGGAAGCTGTAACTGGAAACACCTGCTTTTGTAATCCTAAACACCTAAGCCACAACCCAAATTAGCTTCTCCACTCTGCTTCTGGCTCAGCAAATTAAGTTGATACAGCCCCTTACCTCAAACAGAGAAGACACAGAGACTTTCTTCTTTTTTTACTTAAATGAGACCCCCTCCTTCTAATAAAGTATCTGTATTCTTAATCCAAACAGTAACTGATTCCTGCTGAGAGAGAAATGATTTAACAGTAAGAAAGCAGTAGTTCTAATCAGCTATTACTTGCTCTAAATGCAAGAGTCTCCTCTGTCAAATATTAACAGCAGAAGGCTGTAATTGGAGACACCTGTTTTTGTACTTCTAGGTTCCTAAGACACCCCCAATTAGCTTCTCCCCTCTGCTCCTGACTCAGCAAATTTGGTTGATACAGCCCCTTCCACAGAGAAAAATACAGTGACTTTCTTCTTATTTTTCACTTAAATAAGAGCCCTGCATGTATAAAGTATCTGTTTGCTTAATCTAAATAGGCTCTGACTCCTGCTGAGATAGAAGTGATTTATCAGTAAGAAAGCTTTAGTTCTAGTCAACTGTTACTTGCTCAAAAAGCAAGATACTCCACTGCCAAAAACTAACAGTAGGAAGCTGTAATTGAAGACAAATGCTTTTGTACTCCTAAACTCCTATGCCACACCCCAAATTAGCTTCTCCACTCTGCTTCTGGCACAGCAAATTAAGTTGATACAGCCCCTTACTCAAACAGGGAAGTACACAGTGCCTTTCTTCTTTATTTTTACTTATGTGAGACCCCTTGATAGTAATAAAGTATCTGTTTGCTTTATCCAAATTGGCACTGACTCATGCAAGAGAGAGAAGTGAATTATCCTTAAGAAATATGTAGTTCTAGCCAGCAGTTACTTGCTCTGAAGGGAGGATTCTCCTCCATCGCAAACTAACTGCAGAAAGCTGTAATTGGAGACACCTGCTTTTGTGGTCCAAAGCTCCTAAGATACACTCTTAATTGGCTTATCCCCTCTGCTAATGACTCAGCAAATTAAGTTGATACAGTCCCCTTCCTCAAACAGAGAAACACAGTCAGTTTCTTCTTTTTATTTTTTAATTAAATAAAACCCCCTGCTTCTAATAAAGCATCTGCTTGCGTAATCCAAACAGGCACTGACTCCTGCTGAGATAAAAGCAATTAATCAGTAAGAAAGCTTTACTTCTAGCCAACTGTTAATTGCTCCGGAAGCAAGATTCTCCTCTGTGAAAAACCAACAGCAGGAAGTTGTAATTGGTGACACCTGGTTTTGTACTCCTAAACTCTTAAGCCACACCCCCACTTAGCTTCTCCCCTCTGCTTCTGTCTTGACAGCACCCTTCCTCAAACAAAGAAATATGGTGTGACTATCTTCTTTTTTTATCTAAAATGAGACCACCTGCTTCTAATAAAGTATCTGTTTGCTTAATCCAAAAAAGGCACTGATTCCTACTGAGATTGATGTGATATATTAATAAGAAAGCTGAAGTTCTATCCAGCTGTTCCTTGCTCTGAAAGCAAGATTGTCCTGTGTCAAACATTAACAGCTGGAAGCTGAAATTGGAGACACCTGCTTTTGTACTCCAATGCTCCTAAGCTACTTCTCCCATTTAGCATACCCCCTCTGCTCCTGACTAAGCAAATTAAGTTGATACAGCCCCTCCTCAAACAGAGCAACACACAGTACCTTTCTTCTTTATTTTAACTTAAGTGAGACCCCCTGCTTCTAATAAAGTATCTGTTTGCTTAATCCAAATAGGCACTGACTCCTGCATGAGACAGAAATGAATTATCATTAAGAAATATGTAGTTCTAGTCAGCTGCTACTAGCTGTGAAAAGGAGGACTCTCCTCCATCACAAACTAACAGCAGGAAGCTGTGATTGAAGACACCAGCTTTTGTACTCCTAGGATCTTAAGCCACACACCAAATTAGCTTTTCATCTCTCCTTACAACTCAGCAAATTAAGTTGATACAGCCCCCTTCCTCAAACAGAGAAACATAGAGTGACATTCTTCTGTTTTTTACCTTAAAGGAGACCGCCTATTTCTAATAAAGTATCTGTTTGCTTAATCAAAACAAGCACAGCCTCATGGTGAGATGGAAATGATTTACCAATAAGAAATCTGTAGTTCTAGTCAGCTGTAACTTGTTCTGAAAGCAGGATTCCCCTCCATCAAAAACTAACAGCAGGAAGCTGTAATTGGAGACAGCTGCTTTTGTGGTCCTCATCTCCTAAGATGCACCCACAATTAGCTTCAGTCCTTTGCTAATGACTCAGAAAATGAAGTTATTACAGCCTCCTTCCTCAAATGGAGAAACACACATTGACTTTCTTCTTTTTTTAACTAAAATGAGACCCCCTGCTTCGAATAAAGTATATGTTTGCTTAATCCAAACAGGCATAGACTAGTGGTGAGATGAAAGTGATTCATCAGTAAGAAAGCTATAGTTCTAGTCAGCTGTAACTTGCTCTAAAAGCAATATTCTTCTCTGTCAAAAACCAACAGCTGGAAGCTAGAATTGTAGACATCTGATTTTGTACTCTTAAACTCCTAAGCCACACCCCCAAGTAGCATCTCTCTTCTGGTCCTGACCCAGCAAATTAGGTTGATACAGCCCCTTCCTCAAACAGAGAAACACCAAGTGACCTTCTTCTTGTTTTTACTTAAATGAGAACCTATGCTTCTAATAAAGTATCTGCTTGCTTAATCCAAATAGGCACTGACTCATGCTAAAATAGAAATGATTTATCAGTAAGAAGGCTTTAGTTTTAGTCAACTGTTAGTTGCTCTGAAAGCAAGATTCTTCTCTGTCAAAAACTAACAGAAGGAAGCTGTAAGTGGAGACAACTGCTTTTGTACTCCTAGGTTCCTCAGCCACACCCTCAATTAGCTTCTCTCCTCTTCTCCTGATTCAGCAAATTAAGTTGATACCACCCACTTCCTCAAACAGAGAAACACACAGTGACTCTCTTCTTTTTTATCTTAAATGAGACCGCCTGCTTCTAAGAAAGTATCTGTTTGCTTAATCCAAAAAAGCACTGACTCCAGCTGAGATAGAAGTAATTAATTAATAAGAAAGCTGTAGTTCTATCCAGCTGTTACTTGCTCTGAAAGCAAGATTCTCCTTTGTCATAAGCTAACAGCAGGAAGCTTTTATTAGAGACACCTGCTTTTGTACTCCAATGCACCTAAGCCACACACCCCAATTAGAGTCTCCCCTTTGCTCAGGAGTCATAAAATTAAGTTGATACAGTCCCTTCCACAAACAGAGAAATACCCAGTAACTTTCTTCTTTATTTATCCATAAATAAGATACCCTGCTTCTAATAAAGTATCGGCTTGCTCAATTGAAAAATGCACTGACTCCTGCTGAGAAGGGCATGATTTATCAGTAAGAAATATGTAGATCTATTAAGCTGTTACTTGCTCCGAAGGTAAGATTCTCCTCCATCAGAAACTAACAGCAGGAAGCTGTGATTGAAAATACCTGCATTTGTACTCCTACGATCTTAATCAACACTCCCAATTAGCTTCTCCCCTCTCCTCCAGACTCAGCAAATTAAGTTGATACAGCCCTTCCTCAAACAGAAATGCACACAGTGACTTTTTTATTTTTTTACCTTCAATGAGACCCCCGGCTTCTAATAAAGTATTTGGTTGCTTAATCCAAACAGTCACTGACTTATGGTGAGATGGAAGTGATTTATCAGTAAGAAAGCTGTAGTTCTTGTCAGCTGTAACTTGCTCTGAAAGCAAGATTCTCCTCTGTGATAAAACAACAGCAGGAAGCTCTAATTGGGGACACCTGCTTTTGTACTCCTAAACTGCTAAGCCACACCACCAATTAGCTTCTAACATCTGCTTCTGACTCAGTAAATTAAGGTGATACAACCCCCTTCCTCAAACAAAGAAACACAGAGTGACTATCTTCTTTTTTTATCTAAAATGAGACCTCTTGCTCCTAATAAAGTATGTTTGCTTAATCCAGAAAGTCACTGACTCCTACTGAGATAGAAGTGATTTATCAGTAAGAAAGCTGTAGATCTATTCACCTGTTACTTGCTCTCAAAGCAAGATTCTCCTGTGTCAAAAACTGAAAGCTGTAATTGGAGACACCTGCTTTTGTACTCCAATGCTCCTAAGCCACACCCCTCAGTTTGCTTCTCCCCTCTGCTCCTGACTCAGCAAATTAAGTTGATACAGCCACTTCTCAAACAGAGAAACACACAGTGCCTTTCTTCTTTATTTTTACTCAAATGAGACCCCCTGCTTCTAATAAAGTATCTGTTTGCTTAATCCAAATCATCACTGATGCCTGAAAGAGATAGACTTGATTTATCATTAAGAAATATGAAGTCCTAGTCAGCTGTTACTTGCTTTGAATGCAGGATTCTTCTCCATTAAAAACTAGCAGCAGGAAGCAGTAATTGGAGACACCTGCTTTTTTGGTCCAAACCTCCTAAGATACACCCTCATTTAGCTTCTCCCCTCTGCTAATGACTCAGCAAATTAAGTTGACACAACCCCCTTCCTCAAACAGACAATCAGACAGTGACTTTCTTCTATTTATTTTTTTCTTAAATAAGACCTCCTGCTTCAAATAAAGTATCTGTTTGCTTAATCCAAACAGGCACTGACTCCTGAGACAGAAGTGATTTATCAGTTAGAAAGCTGTAGATCTAGTAAGCTGTTCCTTGCTCTAAAAGTAAGATTCTCCTCTGTCAAAAACAAACAGCAGGAAACTATCATCGGAGACACCTGCTTTTGTTCTTCTAAGCTCCGAAAACATACACCCAATTAGCTTCTCCCTTCTGCTTCTGACTCAGCAAATTAAGTTAATACAGCCCATGCCTCAAACAGAAACACACAGAGACGTTGTTCTTTTTTTCAATTAAATGAGACCCCTGCTTCTAATAAGGTATCTGTTTGCTTAATCCAACAGGCACTGACTTCTACTGAGATAGAAGTGATTCATCAGTAAGAAAGCTGTACTTCTAGACAGCTGTTTTTTTCCACTGAAAGCAAGATTCTCCTCTATCAAAAACTAACAGCAGGAAGCTGTAACTGAAAACACCTGCTTTTGTTCTAAGCTCTCTTAAGTCTCACCCCCAAATAGTTTCTCCCCTCAGCTTCTGACTCAGGAAATTAAGTTGATACAGCCACCTTCCTTAAACAGAGAAACACACAGTGACTTTCTTTTTTTTAATTAAATGAGAACCCCTTCTTCTCATAAAGTAACTCTTTACTTAATCCAAATAGCTTCTGACTCCTGCTGAGATAGAACTGATTTATCAGTAAAAAAGCTGTAGATCTAATCAGCTATTACTTACTCTAAAAGCAAGATTCTCCTCTGTCAATTAAGAGCAGGAGGCTGTAATTGGAGACACCTGGTTTTGTACTCATAAGCTTCTAAGACACCTCCCCTATTAGCTTCTCCCCTCTGCTCCTGACTCAGCAACTTAAGTTGATGCAGCCCCTTCCTCAAACAGAGAAAAACACAATGACTTTCTTCTTTTCTTCTTTTTTTACTTAAATAAAAGTCCAGCATGTAAAAAGTATCTGTTTGCTTAATCCAAATAGGCACTGACTCCTGCTGAGATAGAAGTGATTTATCAGTAAGAAAGCCTTAGTTCTAGTCTACTGTTACATGCTCAGAAAGCAAGATACTCCACTCTCAAAAACTAACAGAGGAAGATGTAATTGAAGAAAAAAAGGTTTTATACTCCTAAACACCTAAGCCACACCCCAAATTAGCTTCTCCACTCTGCTACTCACTCAGCAAATTAAGTTGATACATAACCTTGCCTCAATCAGAGAAGACAAGGTGACTTTCTTCTTTTTTTACTTAAATGAGAGCTCCTCCTTCTAATAAAGTATTGTTTGTTTTAATCCAAACAGCTACTGACTTCTGAGAGAAAAGATTTATCAGTAAGGAAGCTGTAGTTCTAATCAGCTATTACTTGCTCTGAATGCAAGATTCTCCTCTGTCAAAAAAAAAGCAGGAATCTGTAATTGGAGACACTTGCTTTTTTACTCCTTAGCTTCTAAGCCACAACCCCAATAAGCTTCTCCCCTCTACTTCTGACTCTGCAAATTAAGTTGATACAGCCCCTTCCTCAAACAGAGGAACACACAGTGACTTTCTTCTTTTTTTAACTGAAATGAGGCCCTCTCCTTCTAATAAAGTATCTGTTTGCTTAATCCGAACAGGCACTGACTCCTGCTGAAATATAAGTGATTTATCAGAAAAAACTGTAGTTCTAGTCAGCTGTTAGTTGCTCTGAAAGCAAGATCTTCCTCTTTCAAAAACTAACAGCATGAAGCTGTAATTAGAGACACCTGCTTTAGTACTCCAAAGCTCCAAAGGCACAACCCCAATTAGTTTATCCACTTTGCTCCTGACTTAGCAAATTAAGTTGATACAGCCCCTTCTCAGAGAAACCCACAGTGCCTTTCCTCTTTATTTTAACTTAAATGAGACCCCTTACTTCTAATAAAGTATCTCATTGCTTAATCAGAAATACTGTGACTCCTGTTGAGATAGAACTGTTTTATTAATAAGAAGGCTGTAGTTCTATCATAGCTGTTACTTGCTCTGAAAGCAAGTTTCTCCTGTGTCAAAAACTGAAGGCAGAAAGCTATAATTGGAGACACCTGCTTTTGAACTTCAACACTCCAAAACCACACCCCTCAATTTGCTTCTCCCCTCTGCTCCTGACTCAGCAAATTAAGTTGATGCAGCCCCTTCTCAAACAGAGAAACACACAGTGCCTTTCTTCTTTATTTTTACTCAAATGAGACTCCCTGCTTCTAATAAAGTATCTTTTTGCTTAATCCAAATAGTCACTGATGCCTGTAAGAGATAGACTTGATCAATCATTAAGAAATATGAAGTCCTAGGTGGCTTTTACTGGCTTTGAAGGCAGGATTTTTCTCCATTAAAAACTAACAGCAGGAAGCTGTAATTGGAGACACCTGCTTTTGTGGTCCTAACCTCCTAAGATACACCCTCAGTTAGCTTCTGCCCTCTGCTAATGACTCAGCAAATTAAGTTGATACAGCCCCCTTCCTCAAACAGAAAATCACACAGTGACTTTCTTCTTTTTAATTTTTACTTAAATAAGGCATCCTGCTTTAAACAAAGTGTCTGTTTGCTTAATCCAAACAGGCACTGACTCCTGCTGAGATAAAAGTGATTTATCAGTAAGAAACCTGTAGTTCTAGTAAGATGTTACTTGCTCTAACAGTAAGATTCACCTCTGTCAAAAACAAACAGCAGTAAACTGTTATTGAAGACACCTGCTTTTGTACCCCTAAGCTCCAAAAACAGACCCAAAATTAGCTTCTCCCTTCTACTTCTGACTCAACAAATTAAGTTGAAACAGCACCCTTTCTCAAACAGAAACACACAGTGATGTTGTTCTTTTTTTAAATTAAATGAGACCCCTGCTTCTAATAAGGTATCGGTTTCCTTAATCCAACAGACACTGACTCCTGCTGAGACAGAAGTGATTCATCAGTAAGAAGGCTGTACTTCTAGTCAGCTGTTTTTTCCACTGAATGCAAGACTCTCCTCTATCAAAAACTAACAGCAGGAAGCTGTAATTAGAGACACCTACTTTAGTACTCCAATTCTCCTAAGACACATTCCCAACTAGTTTCTCCACCTTGGTCCTGACTCAGCAAATTAGGTTGATACAGCTGCTTCATCAAACAAATAATACCACAGTAACTTTCTTCCTTTTTTTTACTTAAATAAGACCCCATGTTTCTAATAAAGTATCTGTTTGCTCAATCCAAAAAGGCACTGACTCTTGCTGAGAAGGGCGTGATTTATCAGTAAGAAATATGTAGATTTAGTAAACTGTTACTTGCTCTGAAAGCAAGATTCTCCTCCAACAAAAACTAACAGCAGGAAGCTGTAATTAGAGACTCCTGCTTTTGTGGTCACCCACAATTAGCTTCTCCCCTCTTCTAATCACTCAGTAAATTAAGCTGATACATCCCCCTTCCTCAGACAGAGAAACGCACAGTAACTATTTTTTTTAACTTTAATGAGGCCCCCTGCTTCTAATAAAGTATTTGGTTGCTTAATCCAAACAGGCACTGACTTATGGTGAGATGGAAGTGATTTATCAGGAGGAAAGCTGTAGTTCTTGTCACCTGTAACTTGCTCTGAAAGCAAGATTCTCCTCTGCGAAAAACCAACAGCAGGAAGCTGTAATTGGTGACACTTGCTTTTGTACTCCTAAACTGCTAAGCCACACCAGCAATTAGCTTCTAACATCTGCTTCTGACTCAGCAAATTAAGGTGATACAGCCCATTTCCTCAAACAAAGAAACACAGAGTGTCTATCTTCTTTTTATCTAAAATGAGACCTCTTGCTCCTAATAAAGTATCTGTTTACTTAATCCAGAAAGGCACTGACTCCTGCTGAGATAGAAGTGATTTATCGGTAAGAAAGCTGTAGTTCTACCCAGCTGTTACTTGCTCTGAATGCAAGATTCTCCTGTGTCAAAAACTGAAAGCAGAAAGCTGTAATTGGACATACCTGCTTTTGTACTCCAATGCTCCTAAGCCACACCCCTCAATTTGCTTCTCCCCTCTGAGCCTGACTTAGCAAATTAAGTTGACAGAGCCCCTTCCCAAACAGAGCAACACACAGTGCTTTTCTTCTTCATTTTGACTTAAATAAGACCCGCGCTTCTAATAAAGTATCAGATTGCTTAATCGAAAAAGGTACTGACTCCAGCTGAGACAGAAGTGATTTATCAGTAAGAAAGCTGTAGTTCTATCACAGCTGTTACTTGCTCTGAAAGCAAGATTCTCATGTGTTAAAAACTGAAAGCAGAAAGCTGTAATTGGAGATGCCTGCTTTTCTTCTACAATGCTCCTAAGCCACACCCCTCAGTTTGCATCTCCCTTCTGCTCCTGACTCAGCAAATTAAGTTGATACAGATCCTTCTCAAACAGAGAAACACACAGTGCCTTTCTTCTTTATTTTTACTCAAATGAGACCCCCTGCTTCAAATAAAGGATCTGTTTGCTTAATCCAACACACACTGTCTCCTGCTGAGATAGAAGAGATTCATCAGTAAGAAAGCTGTACTTCTAGTCAGCTGTTTTTTCCACTGAAAGGAAGATTCTCCTCTATCAAAAACTAACAGCAGGAAGCTGTAACTGGAAACACCTGCTTTTGTACTCCTAAGCTCTTAAGCCAAGCCATAAGCTCCTAATACACACCCCCAATTAGCTTCTCCACTCTGCTCCTGACTCAGGAAATTAAGTTGATACAGCCCCTTCCTCAAACAGAGAAACACACAGTGACTTTCTTCTTTTTTTAACTAAATGAGACCCCCTTCTTCTAATAAAGTATATCTTTTCCTAATACAAATAAGTACTGACTCCTGCTGAGATAGAACTGATTTATTAGTAAGAAAGCTGTAGTTCTAATCAGCTATTACTTACTCTAAAAGCATTATTCTCCTCTGTCAAATATTAACAGCAGGAGGCTGTAATTGGAGACACCTGCTTTTGTACTCATTAGCTCCTAAGACACTCACCTAATTTGCTTCTCCCCTCTGCTCCTGACTCAGCAAATTAAGTTGATACAGCCCATTCTTCAAGCAGAGAAAAATACAGTGACTTTCTTCTTCTTTTTTTACTTAAATAAGAGTCCTGCATGTAATAAAGTATCTGTTTGCTTAATCTAAATAGGCACTGAATCCTGCTGAGATAGAAGTGATTTATCAGTAAGAAAGCTTTACTTCTAGTCAACTGTTACTTGCTCAGAAAGCAAGATACTCCACTGTCAAAAACTAATAGCAGGAAGCTGTAATTGAAGAAAAATGCTCTTGTACTCCTAAACACCTAAGCCACACCTCAAATTAACTTCTCCACTTTGCAACTGGCACAGCAAATTAAGTTGTTACAGCCCCTTGCCTCAAACAGAGAAGACACAGTGACTTTCTTCTTTTTTTACTTAAATGAGAGCCCCTCCTTCTAATAAAGTATTTGTTTTCTTAATCCAAAAAGCTACTGACTTCTGTGAGAGAAAAGTTTTATCAGTAAGGAAGCTGTACTTCTAATCAGCTATTACTTGCTGTGAAAGCAAGATTCTCCTCTGTCAAAAAAAAAGAGCAGGAATCTGTAATTGGAGACACTTGCTTTTTTACTCCTTGGGCCAGATATTCAAACTGCACCATTCTGTGGTGCAAGCCCTTGCACTGCTCAAAACAGTTGTGCAGGGGTGTGACCAGTGTGATATTCAATGGAGTTGCGCTATTGAGCAACTTCTTTGAATATCGCCCCCTGGCCACAGCCACTGTGCATGGCACAGTGGAACTTGCACCACCGCAAGTGGTCAGAGAAGAGCATTCAGATGTGGTGGTGCAAGTTTCATTGCACCATGGGCAAACCTGCGATATTCAAAAGGTGACATGCAAATGGGGCAATAATTTATGCAAAGCACACGGGGATATTTGCATCTAATTATGGCCCCATTGCATGCCATTAGCATGCAGGTGCACCGATCCCAAATGACTTTCGCCTGCCGCCCTGCCAGACAGCAGCCGTCGGGGACTGACGCAACTGCAGCCTGATCGTGGGCAGAACAGTATTCCATCCCCCCCCAGGAGCCCAATCAGGCATAATGTAAACTCTCCCCACGCAACCCGATCATGGGCAGAACAGTATTCCATCCCCCCCAGCAGCCCAATCGAGCATAATGTAAACTCCCCCCAGTAGCCCGATCATGGGCATACAGTAATTTGTCCCCTACCCAGTAGCCCGATCATGGGCAGCAGAGTGATCCCCACCGACTAGCCCTATGGGCAAACAGAAAGACCCCCACCCCCGACTAGCCTGATCGTGGGCATGCAGCAAGTCCCCCTCCCTCAAACTAGCCCGTCATGGGCATAACGTCAACCCCCAAAGACTATACCCTGTTGGTCCAGTGGACGTGAAGCCCGATCATGGGCATAACGTCAACCCCCAAAGTCAATATCCCTGGTGGTCAGTGGACTGCAAAAGCCCAATCATGGGCATAATGTCAACCCCAAAGACCAATATCCTGGTGTCCAGTGGACGCGAAAGGCCGATCGTGGGCATGAGGTCAAACCCACCCCAAAGTCCAATATCTCTGGTGATCTAGTGGCCCACCACCCTACCCACCTCAGAGCCCCACCTCCCTGCTCCCCGCATCAGCCAGCGGGAGGCAGCACCACCACCTGCCACCCGCCCACCGACTGACAGCTCGGTAGGGTTGCCACCATTGGTTCAGGCAAAGAGACAATGGGCTTGCAGCCCATACCATACAAAGGCAGTCAGAGATGTGAATAAATTCATTCATTCACATCTCTGACCGCTGCTAGTATGATATGGGCTGCACGTCCATTGGCTCTGTTTCCGAACCAGCGGCTGCAGCCCCACAGAGCTGTCAGTCGGGGCACAGCGGCAGGTGGTGGGTGCTGCCGCCGGCTGATGGGGAGTGGGGTGGGGCTCATGGGTGGGTGGGTGGGGGGCCACCAGATCACCAGGATAATGGACTTGGGGTGGTGGGTTTGACCTATGCTGCGATTGGGCTTCATGGTCCAGTGGACCACCAGGGATATTGGTCTTGGGGGTTGATGTTATGCCAGTGATTGGGTTCATGGTCCACTGGACCATGAGGGATATTGGGCTTGGGGGTTGACCTTATGCCTAAGGATCAGGCTTCGCGTGTCCACCAGGAATATTGATCTGGGGTTGACGCGATGCAGCATTGGGCTAGTCGGGAGGGGAGTTGCTGTATGCCCACCGATCGGGCTAGTCGGGGGTGGGTGGACTTGCTGTATGCCCACGATCAGGCTAGTCGGGGTGTGGGGACTACTCTGCTGCCCGCGATCAGGCTACAGGAGGTTAAATTATCGCCCACGACGGCCACAGGGCACTGAACAGTGGAGGGCCACCACATGTGGCAGCTGCTGTGCTGCACCCTGCAATGCAGCAGCTCACCTGTGGGTGGCCCTCTACTTGATCCTTTTTTTTTGCCTAAAGTTGTGCAGGCGCAGGTAGGGGGTTGTGCCTGCATAACTCTGCAGGGCCCGGATGAATATTGGGCTGTGGAGTTTATTCATGATTCCTCCCCCTTCAGTTGTGCATGCCTTCATTTGCATTGAACTGTTGCTCAGCATGATTTGGGGGCGCGACTGCCTCCTGCTCAATATCGCAGAATGGCGCATTTCGGACTTGCGCAGGTGCAACCCTATTGCGCATGGCTCAGCTCTTTTGAATATCTGGGCCTTATCTTCTAAGTCATGACCCCAATAAGCTTCTCCCCTCTGCTAATCACTCATCAAATTAAGTTGATACAGCCCCTTCCTCAAACAGAGAAACACACAGTGACTTTCTTCTTTTTTAACTGAAATGAGGCCCACTCTTTCTAATAAAGTATCTGTTTGTTAAATCTGAACACGCACTGACTCCTGCTGAAATATAAGTGATTTATCACAAAAACCTGGAGTTCTAGTCAGCTGTTAGTTGCTCTGAAAGCAAGATTTTCTTCTTTCAAAAACTCAAAGCATGAAGCTGTATTTGGACACACCTGCTTTAGTACTCCAAAGCTCCTAAGACACAACCCTAATTAGTTTCTGCACTTTGCTCCTGACTCAGCAAATTAAATTGATGCAGCCACCTTCCTCAAACTGACAATCACACAGTGACTTTCTTCTTTTTCTTTTTTTCTTAAGTAAGACCCCCTGCTTCAAATAATGTATCTGTTTGCTTAATTCAAACAGGCACTGGCTACTGCTGAGATAGAAGTGATTTATCAGTAAGAAAGCTGTAGTTCTAGTAAGCTGTTACTTGCACTAAAAGTAAGATTCTCCTCTGTCAAAAACAAACCACAGGAAACTGTTATTGGAGACACCTGATTTTGTACTCCTAAGCTCCAAAAACACACCCCCAATTAGGTTCTCCCTTGTGCTTCTGACTCAGCAAATTAAGTTGATACAGCCCCCTTCCTCAAACAGAAACACACATAGATGTTGTTCTTTTTGTAGATAAAATGAGACCCCTGCTTCTAATAAGGTATCTGACTGCTTAATCCAGCAGGCACTGACTCCTGCTCAGATATAAGTGATTCATCAATAAGAAAGCTGTACTTCTTGGTAGCCGTTTTTTTCAGTGAAAGCAAGATTCTCCTCTATCAAAAACTAACAGAAGGAAGCTGTAACTGGAAACACCTGCTTTTGTACTCCTAAGCCCTTCAGCCACACCACCAAATAGTTTCTCCCCTCAGCTCCTGACTCAGGAAATAAAGTTGATACAGCCACCTTCCTCAAACAGAGAAACACACAGTGATTTTCTTCTTTTTTAATTAAATGAGACCCCCTTCTTCTAATAAAGTATGTCTTTTCCTAATACAAATAGGTACTGACTCCTGCTGAGATAGAACTGATTTATCAGTAAGAAAGCTGTAGTTCTAATCAGCTATTACTTACTCTAAAAGCATTATTCTCCTCTGTCAAATATTAACAGCAGGAGGCTGTAATTGGAGACACTTGCTTTTGTACTGATTACCTCCTAAGACACACACCCAATTAGCTTCTCCCCTCTGCTCCTGACTCAGCAAATTGAGTTGATACAGCCCCTTCTTCAAGCAGAGAAAAATACAGTGACTTTCTTCTTCTTTTTTTACTTAAATATGAGTCCTGCATGTAATAAAGTATCTGTTTGCTTAATCTAAATAGGCACTGAATCCTGCTGAGATAGAAGTGATTTATCAGTAAGAAAGCCTTATTTCTAGTCAACTGTTATTTGCTCAGAAAGCAAGATACTCCACTGTCAAAAACTAACAGCAGGAAGCTGTAATTGAAGAAAAATGCTCTTGTACTCCTAAACACCTAAACCACACCTCAAATTAACTTCTCCACTTTGCAACTGGCACAGCAAATTAAGTTGTTACAGCCCCTTGCCTCAAACAGAGAAGACACAGTGACTTTCTTCTTTTTTTACTTAAATGAGAGCCCCTCCTTCTAATAAAGTATTTGTTTTCTTAATCCAAACAGCTACTGACTTCTGAGAGAGAAAAGATTTATCAGTAAGGAAGCTGTAGTTCTAATCAGCTATTACTTGCTGTGAAAGCAAGATTCTCCTCTGTCAAAAAAAAGAGCAGGAATCTGTAATTGGAGACAGTTGCTTTTTACTCCTTGGGCCAGATATTCAAACTGTGCCATTCTGTGGTGCAAGCCCTTGCACTGCTCAAAACAGTTGTGCAGGGGTGTGGCCAGTGCGATATTCAATGGAGTTGCGCTATTGAGCAACTTCTTTGAATATCGCCCCCTTGCCACAGCCACTGTGCATGGTGCAGAGGAACTTGCACCACCGCAAGTGGTCAGAGTAGAGCATTCAGATGCGGTGGCGCAAGTTCCATTACGCCATGTGCAAACCTGCGGTATTCAAAAGGTGACATGAAAATGGGGCAATAGTTTATGCAACGTGCATGGGGGATATTTGCATCTAATTATGGCCCCATTTGCATGCCATTAGCATGCAGGTGCACCGATCCCCAATGACTTGCATCTGGCACCCTGCCAGGCAGCAGCTGTAGGGGACTGATGCCACCTGCAGCCTGATCGCAGGCAGAACAGTATTCCATCCCACCCAACAGCCCAATTGGGCATAATGTAAACTCCCCAGTAGCCCGATCGCGGTCATACAGCAAGTCCCCCCACCCCTGACTAGCCCGATCGTGGGCATACAGCCAATCTCCCACCCTCGACTTGCCCGACCACAGGCATAACATCCACCCCGAAAGACCAATATCCCTGGTGGTCCAGTGGACCACGAAGCCCGATCGCAGGCATAACATCAACCCCAAAGAGCATATCCTGGTGGTCCAGTGGACTGTGAAGCCTGATCATGGGCATAAGGTCAAACCCACCCCAAGTCCAATATCCTGGTGATCTAGGTGGCCCCACCACCCCACCCACTTAGCCCCACCACCCGGTCGCCCCGTCAGCCAGCGTGTGGCAGCACCACCACCTGCTGCCCCACCGTCCACCGACTGACAGTTAGGCTGCACGCCCATTGGTTCAGAGCAAGAACCACGGGCTGCAGCCCATACTGTACAGCATGTTCAGAGATGGAATGAATTCATTCATTCACATCTCTGAACTGCCTTGTATGGTATCAGGCTGCACACCCATAGGCTCAGCTCTGAGCCACTGGGCATGCAGCCCTACCATGCTGTCAGCTGGTGGGTGGCGGGCGCAGGCGAGAGGTGCCGCCGCCACCGGCTAATGGGGCGAGCGGGATGGTGGGGCTCTGTGGGGGTGCGTGTGGGACCACTAGATCACCAGGGATCTTGGATGTTGGCGGGTGGGTTTGACCTTATGCCCGCGATCGGGCTTCGCGGTCCACTGGACCACCAGGGACATTGGCCTTTGGGGGGGTTGACATTATGCCCGTGAATGAGCTTCACAGTCCACTGGACCACCAGGGATATTGGGCTTTGGGGGGGTAGATGTTATGCTCACGACCAGGCTTCATGGTCCACTGGACCACCAGGGATATTGGTCTTTGGGGGGCTTGACGTTATGCCCACGATCAGGCTAGTCAGGGGTGGAGGGACTTGCTGTATGCCTGCAATCAGGCTAGTCAGGGGTGGGTGGACTTGCTGTATGCCCGCAATTGGGCTAGTCGGGGGTGCGGGGGACTACTCTGCTGCCCGCGATCGGGCTACAGGGGAGGTTACTATTATGCCCGCAATCGGGCTGCGGGGGGGCACCGGGAACAAGTGGAGGGCCACCCACAGGTGGCAGCTGCTGTGTTGCACCCTGCAATGCAGCAGCACACCTGTGGGTGGCCCTTGACTTGATCCTTTTTTTTGCCTAAAGTTGTGCAGGCACAGGTTGGGGGTTGCGCCTGCATAACTCTGCATGGCCCGGCTGAATATCGGGCTGTGCAGCTTATGCATGGTTCCTCCCCCTTCGGTTGTGCATGCTTTCATTAGCATTGCTCTGTTGCTCAGCATTATTTGGGGGTGCAACTGCCTCCTGCTGAATATCGCAGAATGGCGCATTTCGGACTTGCGCAGGTGCAGCCCTATTGTGCATGGCTTAGCTCTTTTGAATATCTGGGACCTTATCTTCTAAGCCATGACCCCAATAAGCTTCTCCCCTCTGCTCCTGACTCTGCAAATTAAGTTGATACAGCCCCTTCCTCAAACAGAGAAACGCACCGTGACTTTCTTCTTTTTTAACTGAAATGAATCCCACTCCTTCTAATAAAGTATCTGTTTGTTAAATCCGAACAGGCACTGACTCCTGCTGAAATATAAGTGATTTATCACAAAAACCTGTATTTCTAGTCAGCTGTTAGTTGCTCTGAAAGCAAGATTTTCCTCTTTCGAAAATTAACAGCATGAAGCTGTATTTGGAGACACCTGCTTTAGTACTCCAAAGCTCCTAAGACACAACCCTAATTAGTTTCTGCACTTTGCTCCTGACTCAGCAAATTAAGTTAACACAGCCCCCTTCCTCAAACTGACAATCACACAGTGACTTTCTTCTTTTTCTTTTTTTCTTAAGTAAGACCCCCTTCTTCAAATAATGTATCTGTTTGCTTAATCCAAACAGGCACTGGCTCCTGCTGAGACAGAAGTGATTTATTAGTAAGAAAGCTGTAGTTCTAGTAAGCTGTTACTTGCACTAAAAGTAAGATTCTCCTCTGTCAAAAACAAACCACAGGAAACTGTTATTGGAGACACCTGCTTTTGTACTCCTAAGCTCCAAAAACACACCCCCCAATTAGGTTCTCCCTTGTGCTTCTGACTCAGCAAATTAAGTTGATACAGCCCCCTTCCTCAAACAGAAACACACAGAGACATTGTTCTTTTTGTAAATTAAATGAGACTCCTGCTTCTAATAAGGTATCTGTTTGCTTAATCCAGCAGGCACTGACTCCTGCTGAGATATAAGTGATTCATCAATAAGAAAGCTGTACTTCTAGGCAGCTGTTTTTTCCAGTGAAAGCAAGATTCTCCTCTATCAAAAACTAACAGAAAGAAGCTGTAACTGGAAACACCTGCTTTTGTACTCCTAAGCTCTTCAGCCACACCACCAAATAGTTTCTCCGTTCAGCTCCTGACTCAGGAAATTAAGTTGATACAGCCACCTTCCTCAAACAGAGAAACACACAGTGTCTTTCTTCTTTTTTAATTAAATGAGACCCCCTTCTTCTAATAAAGTATATCTTTTCCTAAAACAAATAAGTACTGACTCCTGCTGAAATATAACTGATTTATCAGCAAGAAAGCTGTAGTTCTAATCTGCAATTACTTACTCTAAAAGCAATATTCTCCTCTGTCAAATATTAACAGCAGGAGGCTGTAATTGGAGACACCTGCTTTTGTACTCATAAGCTCCTAAGACCCACACCCAATTAGCTTCTGCCCTCTGCTCCTGACTCAGCAAATTGAGTTGATACAGCCCCTTCTTCAAGCAGAGAAAAATAGTGACTTTCTTCTTCTTTTTTTACTTAAATAAGAGTCCTGCTTGTAATAAAGTATCTGTTTGCTTAATCTAAATAGGAACTGAATCCTGCTGAGATGAAAGTGATTCATCAGTAAGAAAGCCTTAGTTCTAGTCCACTGTTACTTGCTCAGAAAGCAAGATACTCCACTGTCAAAAACTAACAGCTGGAAGCTGTAATTGAAGAAAAAATGCTCTTGTGCTCCTAAACACCTAAGCCACACCTCAAATTAGCTTCTCCACTCTGCAACTGGCACAGCAAATTAAGTTGTTACAGTTCCTTGCCTCAAACAGAGAAGACACGGTGACTTTCTTCTTTTTTTACTTAAATGAGAGACCCTCCCTCTAATAAAGTATTTGTTTTCTTAATCCAAAGAGCTGCTGACTTCTGAGAGAGAAAAGATTTATCAGTAAGGAAGCTGTACTTCTAATCAGCTATTACTTGCTGTGAAAGCAAGATTCTCCTCATCAAAAAAAAAGAGCAGGAATCTGTAATTGGAGACACTTGCTTTTTTACCCCTTGAGCCAGATATTCAAACTGTGCCATTCTGTGGTGCAAGCCCTTGCGCTGCTCAAAACAGTTGTGCAGGGGTGTGGTCTGGGCGATATTCAATGGAGTTGCGCTATTGAGCAACTTCTTTGAATATCGCCCCCTGGCCACAGCCACTGTGCATGGTGCAGTGGAACTTGTGCCACTGCAAGTGTTCAGAGTAGATCATTCAGATGCGGTGGCGCAAGTTCCATTGCATCATGTGCAAACCTGCGATATTCAAAAGATGACATGAAAATAGGACCATAATTTATGCAAGGTGCACGGGGGCCATTTGCATCTATTGACAGAACCATTTTCATGCCATTAGCATGCAGGTGAGCTGATCCTCGATGACTTGCACCTGGCACCCTGCCAGGCAGCAGCCATTGGGGACTGATGCCCCCTGCAGCCTGATCCCGGGCAGAACAGTATTCCGTCCCTCCCCAGCAGCCCAATCAGGCATAATGTAAACTACCCCCTCTAGTAGCCCGATCACAGGCATACAGTAATTCGTCCTCCCCAGTAGCCCGATTGCGGGTAGCAGAGTAGCCCCCGACTTGCCCGATGGCGGACATGCAGAAAGTCCCCCACCCCTGACTAGCCCTGATGGCGGGCATACAACAAATCCCCCACCCCCGACTAGCCCGATCATGGGCATACAGCAGTGCCCCCACCCACTGACTTGCCCGATTGTGGCATAACATTAACCCCCAAAGACATCTTGGCGGTCCAGTGGACCAAGAAGCCCACCATGGGCATAAGGTCAAACCCACCCCCAAAGTCCAGTATCCCTGGTGATCCCAGTGGCCCCACCCAACCCACTCATGGAGCTCCCACTGCCCACCAACTGACAAGTAAGTAGGCTGCATGCCCACAGAGCAGAGCTAATGGGCATGCAGCTCATAACATAAGGCAGTCCACAGATGCTAATGAATTATTCACATCTCTGGACTGCCTTGTACAGTATGGGCAGCACGCCCATTGGCTCTTGCTCTGAACCAATCTGCATGCAGCCCTACCGAGTGGTCAGTCAGTGGGTGGCGGGGTGGCAGGTGGGGGTGCTGCCGCCCACCAGCTGACGGGGTGGAGTGGGGTGGTGGGGCTCCATGGGTGGGAGGGGTGTGGGGCCACAAGATCACCAGGGATATTGGACTTTTGGGTGGTGGGTTTGATCTTATGTCCACGAACAGGCTTCATGGTCCAGTGGACCACCAGGGATATTGATCTTTGGGGGGAATTGACGTTATGCCCATGATTGGGCTTCGAGGTCCACTGGACCACCAGGGATAATGGTCTTTGGGAGGTTTGACGATATGCCTGCGATTGGACTAGTCAGGGATGGGGGGACTTGCTCTATGGCCATGATAGGGCTAGTCGGGGGGTGGGAGGGACTACTCTGCTGCCCACGATCAGGCTACAGGGGGGTTACTACTATGTCCATGATCGGGCTGCAGAGGAGGCACCGGGAACAAGTGGAGGGCCACCCACAGGTGGCAGCTGCTGTATTGCACCCTGCAATGCGGCAGCTCACCTGTGGGTGGCCCTCGACTTGATGCTATTTTTTGCAAAAGTTGTGCAAGCACAGGTAGGGGGTTGTGCCTGCATAACTCTGTACGGCCCGGCTGAATATCGGGCTGTGCAGTTTATGCATGGTTCCTCCCCCTTCGGGTGCGCATGCCTTCATTAGCATTGCGCTGTTGCTCAGCATGATTTGGGGGGTGCAACTGCCTCCTGCTGAATATAGCAGAATGGCGCATTTTGGACTTGCGCAGGCGCAACCCTATTGTGCATGGCTCAACCCTTTTGAATATCTGGGCCCTTATCTTCTAAGCCATGACCCTAATAAGCTTCTCCCCTCTGCTCCTGACTCTGCAAATTAAGTTGATACAGCCCCTTCCTCAAACAGAGAAACACGCAGTGACTTTCTTCTTTTTTAACTGAAATGAGGCCCACTCCTTCTAATAAAGTATCTGTTTGTTAAATCCGAACAGGCACTGACTCCTGCTGAAATATAAGTGATTTATCACAAAAACCTGTAGTTCTAGTCAGCTGTTAGTTGCTCTGAAAGCAAGATTTTCCTCTTTCAAAAACTAACAGCATGAAGCTGTAATTGGAGACACCTGCTTTAGTACTCCAAAGCTTTTAAGACACAACCCCAGTTAGTTTCTGCACTTTGCTCCTGTCTCAGCAAATTAAGCTGACACAGACCCCCTTCCTCAAACTGACAATCACACAGTGACTTTCTTCTTTTTCTTTTTTCTTAAGTAAGACCCCCTGCTTCACATAATGTAACTGTTTGCTTAATCCAAACAGGCACTGGCTCCTGCTGAGATAGAAGTGATTTATCATTAAGAAAGCTGTAGTTCTAGTACACTGTTACTTGCACTAAAAATAAGATTCTCCTCTGTCAAAAACAAACCACAGGAAACTGTTATTGGAGACACCTGCTTTTGTACTCCTAAGCTCCAAAAACACACCCCCAATTAGGTTCTCCCTTGTGCTTCTGACTCAGCAAATTAAGTTGATACAGCCCCCTTCCTCAAACAGAAACACACAGAGACCTTGATCTTTTTGTAAATTAAATGAGACCCCTGATACTAATAAGGTATTTGCTTGCTAAATCCAACAGGCACTGACTCCTGCTGAGATATAAGTGATTCATCAGTAAGAAAGCTGTACTTCTAGGCAGCTGTTTTTCCAGTGAAGCAAGATTCTCCTCATCAAAACCAACAGCAGGAAGCTGTAACTGGAAACACCAGCTTTTGTACCCCTAAGCTCTTCAGCCACACCACCAAATAGTTTCTCCCCTCAGCTCCTAACTCAGGAAATTAAGTTGATACAGCCACCTTCCTCAAACAGAGAAACGCCCAGTGAATTTCTTCTTTTTTAATTAAATGAGACCCCCTTCTTCTAATAAAGTATATCTTTTCTTAATACAAATAAGTACTGACACCTGCTGAGATATAACTGATTTATCAGTAAGAAAGCTGTAGTTCTAATCAGCCATTACTTGCTCTAAAAGCAAGATTCTCCTCTGTCAAATATTAACAGCAGGAGGCTGTAATTGGAGACACCTGCTTTTGTACTCATAAGCTCAGAAGACACACCCCAATTAGCTTCTCCCCTCTGCTCCTGACCCAGGAAATTAAGTTGATACAGCCCCTTCCTCAAACAGAGGAAAATACAGTGACTTTCTTCTCCTTTTTATACTTAAATAAGAGTCCTGCATATAATAAAGTATCTCATTGCTTAATCCAATTAGGCACTGAGTCCTGCTGAGATAGAAGTGATTTATCAGTAAGAAAGCTGTAGTTCTATCACAGCTGTTACTTGCTCTGAAAGCAAGACTCTCCTGTGTCAAAAACTGAAAGCAGAAAGCTGTAATTGGAGACACCTGCTTTTCTACTACAATGCTCCTTAGACACAACCCCAATTAGTTTCTGCACTTTGCTCCTGACTCAGCAAATTAAGTTGACACATCCCCTTCTCAAATAGAGAAACATACAGTGCCTTTCTTCATTATTTTTACCTAAATGGGATCCCCTACTTCTAATAAAGTATTTGATTGCTTAATCAAAAAAGTCACTGACTCCAGCTGAGATGGAAGTGAGTTATCAGTAAGAGAGCTGTAGTTCTATCACAGCTGTTACTTGCTCTGAAAGCAAGACTCTCCTGTGTCAAAAACTGAAAGCAGAAAGCTGTAAATGGAGACACCTGCTTTTCTACTACAATGCTCCTAAGCCACACCCCTCAATTTGCTTCTCCCCTCTGCTCCTGACTCAGCAAATTAAGTTGATACAGCCCCTTCTTAAACAGAGAAACACACAGTGCCTTTCTTCTTTATTTCTACTCAAATGAGACCCCTACTTCTAATAAAGTATCTGTTTGCTTAATCCAAATAGTTACTGATGCCTGTAAGAGACAGACTTGATTTATCATTAAGAAATATGAAGTCCTAGTCAGCTGTTACTTGCTTTGAAGGCAGGATTCTCCTCCATTAAAAAACTAACAGCAGAAAGCTTTATTTGGAGACACCTGCTTTTGTGGTCCTAACCTCCTAAGATACACCCTCAATTAGCTTCTCCCCTCTGCTAATGACTCAGCAAATTAAGTTGACACAGCCCCCTTCGTCATACAGGCAATCACACAGTGACTATCTTCTTTTTATTTTTTTCTGAAATAAGACCCCCTGCTTCAAATAAATTATCTGTTTGCTTAATCCAAATGGGCACTGGCTCCTGCTGAGATACAAGTGATTTATCAGTAAGAAAGCTGTAGTTCTAGTACACTGTTACTTGCACTAAAAAGTTAGATTCTCCTCTTTCAAAAAAAACTGTAGGAAAGTGTTATTGGAGACACCTGCTTTTGTACTCCTAAGCTCTGAAAACACACACCCAATTAGCTTCTCCCTTGTGCTTCTCACTCAGCAAATTAAGTTGATACAGCCTCCTTCCTCAAACAGAAACACACAGAGACCTTGATCTTTTTGTAAATTAAATGAGACCCCTGATACTAATAAGGTATTTGCTTGCTAAATCCAACAGGCACTGACTCCTGCTGAGATATAAGTGATTCATCAGTAAGAAAGCTGTACTTCTAGGCAGCTGTTTTTTCCAGTGAAAGCAAGATTCTCCTCTATCAAAAACTAACAGCAGGAAGCTGTAACTGGAAACACCAGCTTTTGTACCCCTAAGCTCTTCAGCCACACCACCAAATAGTTTCTCCCCTCAGCTCCTAACTCAGGAAATTAAGTTGATACAGCCACCTTCCTCAAACAGAGAAACGCCCAGTGAATTTCTTCTTTTTTAATTAAATGAGACCCCCTTCTTCTAATAAGTATATCTTTTCTTAATACAAATAAGTACTGACACCTGCTGAGATATAACTGATTTATCAGTAAGAAAGCTGTAGTTCTAATCAGCCATTACTTGCTCTAAAAGCAAGATTCTCCTCTGTCAAATATTAACAGCAGGAGGCTGTAATTGGAGACACCTGCTTTTGTACTCATAAGCTCAGAAGACACACCCCAATTAGCTTCTCCCCTCTGCTCCTGACCCAGGAAATTAAGTTGATACAGCCCCTTCCTCAAACAGAGGAAAATACAGTGACTTTCTTCTCCTTTTTATACTTAAATAAGAGTCCTGCATATAATAAAGTATCTCATTGCTTAATCCAATTAGGCACTGAGTCCTGCTGAGATAAGTGATTTATCAGTAAGAAATGTAGTTCTATCACAGCTGTTACTTGCTCTGAAAGCAAGACTCTCCTGTGTCAAAACTGAAAGCAGAAAGCTGTAATTGGAGCACCTGCTTTTCTACTACAATGCTCCTTAGACACAACCCCAATTAGTTTCTGCACTTTGCTCCTGACTCAGCAAATTAAGTTGACACATCCCCTTCTCAAATAGAGAAACATACAGTGCCTTTCTTCATTATTTTTACCTAAATGGGATCCCCTACTTCTAATAAAGTATTTGATTGCTTAATCAAAAAAGTCACTGACTCCAGCTGAGATGGAAGTGAGTTATCAGTAAGAGAGCTGTAGTTCTATCACAGCTGTTACTTGCTCTGAAAGCAAGACTCTCCTGTGTCAAAAACTGAAAGCAGAAAGCTGTAAATGGAGACACCTGCTTTTCTACTACAATGCTCCTAAGCCACACCCCTCAATTTGCTTCTCCCCTCTGCTCCTGACTCAGCAAATTAAGTTGATACAGCCCCTTCTTAAACAGAGAAACACACAGTGCCTTTCTTCTTTATTTCTACTCAAATGAGACCTACTTCTAATAAAGTATCTGTTTGCTTAATCCAAATAGTTACTGATGCCTGTAAGAGACAGACTTGATTTATCATTAAGAAATATGAAGTCCTAGTCAGCTGTTACTTGCTTTGAAGGCAGGATTCTCCTCCATTAAAAACTAACAGCAGAAAGCTTTATTTGGAGACACCTGCTTTTGTGGTCCTAACCTCCTAAGATACACCCTCAATTAGCTTCTCCCCTCTGCTAATGACTCAGCAAATTAAGTTGACACAGGCCCCTTCGTCATACAGGCAATCACACAGTGACTATCTTCTTTTTATTTTTTTCTGAAATAAGACCCCCTGCTTCAAATAAATTATCTGTTTGCTTAATCCAAATGGGCACTGGCTCCTGCTGAGATACAAGTGATTTATCAGTAAGAAAGCTGTAGTTCTAGTACACTGTTACTTGCACTAAAGTTAGATTCTCCTCTTTCAAAAAACTGTAGGAAAGTGTTATTGGAGACACCTGCTTTTGTACTCCTAAGCTCTGAAAACACACACCCAATTAGCTTCTCCCTTGTGCTTCTCACTCAGCAAATTAAGTTGATACAGCCTCCTTCCTCAAACAGAAACACAAAGAGACATTGTTCTTTTTGTAAATTAAATGAGACCCCTGCTTCTAATAAGGTATCTGTTTGCTTAATCCAGCAGACACTGACTCCTGCTGAGATATGTGATTCATCAGTAAGAAAGCTGTTCTTCCAGGCAGCTGTTTTTTCCAGTGAAAGCAAGATTCTCCTCTATCAAAAACTAACAGAAGGAAGCCGTAACTGGACACACCTGCTTTTGTACTCCTAAGCTCTTAAGCCACACCACCAAATAGTTTCTCCCGTCAGCTCCTGACTCAGGAAATTAAGTTGATACAGCCACCTTCCTCAAACAGAGAAACAGACAGTAACTTTCTTCTTTTTTTAATTAAATGAGACCCTTTCTTTTAATTAAGTATCTCTTTTCTTAATACAAATAAATACTGACTTCTGCTGAGAGAGAACTGATTGATCAGTAAGAAAAATGTAGTTCTAATCAGCTATCACTTACTCTAAAAGCAAGATTCTTCTCTCTCAAATATTAACAGCAGGAGGCTGTAATTGGAGACACCTGCTTTTGTACTCATAAGCTCCTAAGACACACCCCAATTATCTTCTCCCCTCTGCTCCTGACTCAGCAAATAAAGTTGATACAGCCCCTTCCTCAAACAGAGAAAAATACAGTGACTTTCTTCTTCTTTTTTTTACTTAAATCAGAGTCCTGCATTTAATAAAGTATCTGTTTGCTTAATCCAAATAAGCACTGAATCCTGCTGAGATAGAAGTGATTTATCAGTTAGAAAGACTTAGTTCTAGTCCACTGTTACTTGCTCAGAAAGCAAGATACTCCACTGTCAAAAACTAACAGCAGGAAGCTGTAATTGAAGAAAAATGCTTTTGTACTCCTAAACACCTAAGCCACACCTCAAATTAGTTTCTCTACTCTACTTCTGGCTCAGCAAATTAAGGTCATACAACCCCTTGCCTCAAACAGAGAAGACAAAGTGACATTCTTCTTGTTTTACTTAAATGAGAGCCCCTCCTTCTAATAAGATATTTGTTTTCTTAATACAAACAGCTACTGACTTCTGAGAGAGAAATGATTTATCAGTAAGGTAGCTGTAGTTCTAATCAGCTATTACTTGCTGTGATAGCAAGATTCTCCTCTGTCAAAAAAAAAAGAGCAGGGATCTGTAACTGGAGACACTTGCTTTTTCACGCCTTAGCTTCTAAGCCACAACCCCAATACACTTCTCCCCTATGCTCCTGACTCTGCAAATTAATTTGATACAGCCCCTTCCTCAAACAGAGATACACACAGTGATTTTCTTCTTTTTTTACTGAAATGTGGTCCATTCCTTCTAATAAAGTATCTGTTTGCTAAATCCGAACAGCACTGACTCCTGCTGAAATATGTGATTTATCAGCTGTTAGTTGCTCTGAAGCAAGATTTTCCTCTTTCAAAAACTAACATCATGAAGCTGTAATTGGAGACACCTGCTTTAGTACTCCAAAGCTCCTAAGACACAACCCTAATTAGTTTCTCCACTTTGCTTCTGACTCAGCAAATTAAGTTGACACAGCCCCTTCTCAAACAGAGAAACACACAGTGTCTTCCTTCTTTATTTTTGCCTAAATGAGACCCCCTGCTTCTAATAAAGTATCTGATTGCTTAATCAAAAAAGGCACTGACTCCAGCTGAGATAGAAGTCATTTATCAGTAAGACAGCTGTGGTTCTATCACGGCTGTTACTTGCTCTGAAAGCAAGACTCTCCAGTGTCAGAAACTGAAAGAAGAAAGCTTTAATTAGAGACACCTGCTTTTGTACTACAAAGCACCTAAGCCACACCCCTCAATTTGCTTCTCCCCTCTGCTCCTGACTCAGCAAATTAAGTTGATACAGCCCCATCTCAAACAGAGAAACACACAGTGCCTTTCTCCTTTATTTTTAGTCAAATGAGACCTCCTGCTTCTAATAAAGTATCTGTTTGCTTAATCCAAATAGTCACTGATGCCTGTAAGAGATAGTCTTGATTTATCATTATGAAATATGAAGTCCTAGTCAGCTGTTACTTGCTTTGAAGGCAGGATTCTCCTCCATTAAAAACTAACAGCAGGAAGCTGTAATTGGAGACACCTGCTTTTGTGGTCCTAACCTCATAAGATGCAGCCTCAATTAGCTTCTCTCCTCTACTAATGACTCAGCAAATAAAGTTGACACAGGCCCCTTCCTCAAACAATCACACAGTGACTTTCTTCTTTTTATTTTTTTCTTAAATAAGATCTCCTGCTTCAAATAAAGTATATGTTTGCTTAATCCAAACAGGCCCTGACTCCTGCTGAGATAGAAGTGATTTATCAGTAAGAAAGCTGTAGTTCTACTAAGCTGTTACTTGCACTAAAAGTAAGATTTTCTTCTGTCAGAAAGGAACCACAAGAAACTGTTATTGAAGACACCTGCTTTTGTATTCCTAAGCTCCGAAAACACACATCCAATTAGCTTCTTCCTTCTGCTTCTGACTCAGCAAATTAAGTTGATACAGCCTCCTTCCTCCAACAGAAACACACAGAGGCATTGTTCTTTTTTAAAATTAAATGAGACCCCTGCTTCTATTAAGGTATCTATTTGCTTACTCTAACAGGCACTGATTCCTGCTGAGATAGAAGTGATTCATCAGTAAGAAAGCTGTACTTCTAGGCAGCTGCTTTTTCCAGTGAAAGCAAGATTCTCCTCTATCAAAAACTAACAGAAGGAAGCCATAACTGGAAACACCTGCTTTTGCACTCCTAAGCTCTTAAGCCACACACCCAAATAGTTTCTCCCCTCAGCTCCTGACTCAGGAAATCAAGGTGATACAGCCACCTTCCTCAAACAGAGAAACACACAGTGATTTTCTTCTTTTTTTAATTAAATGAGACCCTTTCTTTTAATTAAGTATACCACCTATACTAATACAATACTGACTCCTGCTGAGAGGCAGTTGATCAGTAAGAAAATGTAGTTCTAATCAGCTGTACTTACTCTAAAAGCAGATTCTTCTCTCTCAAATATTAACAGCAGGAGGTTGTAATTGTAGACACCTGCTTTTGTACCATAAAACTCTAAGACACCCCCAATTATCTTCTCCCCTCTGCTCCTGACTCAGCAAATAAAGTTGATACAGCCCCTTCCTCAAACAGAGAAAAATACAGTGACTTTCTTCTTCTTTTTTAACTTAAATAAGAGTCCTGCATTTAATAAAGTATCTGTTTGCTTTATCCAAGTAGGCACTGAATCTTGCTGAGATAGAAGTGATTTATCAGTAAGAAAGCTTTAGTTCTAGTCAACTGTTACTTGCTCAGAAAGCAAGATACCCCACTGTCAAAAACTAACAGCAGGAAGCTGTAATTGAAAGAAAATGCTTTTATGCTCCTAAACACTAGGCCAGAGCCCCAAGTTAATTCTCACTCTGCTACTGAAACAGCAAATTAGTTGATACAGCCCCTTGCCTCAAACAGAGAAGACACAGTGACTTCTTCTTTTTTTACTTAAATGAGACCCCTCTTTCTAATAAAGTTTTTGTTTTCATAATCTGAACACCTACTGACTTCTGAGAAATAAAAGATTTATCAGTAAGAAAGCTGTGGCTCTAGTCAGCTATTACTTGCTCTGAAAGCAAGATTCTCCTCTGTCAAAAAAAAAAGATCAGGAATCTGTAATTGGAGACACTTGCTTTTTTTACTCCTTAGCTTCTAAGCCATAACCCCAATAAGCTTCTCCCCTTTGCTTCTGACTCTGCAAATTAAGTTGATACAGCCCCTTCCTCAAACAGAGAAACACACAGTGACTTTCTTCTTTTTTAACAGAAATGAGGCCCAGTCCTTCTAATAAAGTATATGTCTGCTAAATCCAAACAGGCACTGAGTCCTGCTGAGAATATAAGTGATTTTATCAGTAAGAAATCACCTGTAGTTCTAGTCAGCTGTTAGTTGCTCTGAAAGCAATATTTTTCCTCTTTCAAAATAACAGCAGAAGCTGTACTTGGAGACACCTGCTTTTGTACTACTATGCTCCTAAGTCACAACCCCAGTTTGTTTTCCACTTTGCTCCTGACTCAGCAAATTAAGTTGATACTGCCCGCTTCTCAAACTGAGAATACACAGTGCCTTTCTTCTTCATTTTTACTCAAAATGAGACCCCTGCTTCTAATAAAGTTTCCAGTTGCTTAATCCAAATGGTCACTTATAGCTCCTGTCAGAGATAGACTATCATCATTAAGAGCTGTAGTTCTGCCATAGTTGTTACTGGCTTTGAAGGCAGGATTCTCCTCCATTAATAACTAACAGCAGGAAGCTGTAATTGGAGACACCTACTTTTGTGGTCCTAACCTCCTAAGATACACCCTCAATTAGCTTCTCTCCTCTGCTAATGACTCAGCAAATTAAGTTGTCTCAGCCCCCTTCCTCAAACAGACAACCATACAGTGACTTTCTTCTTTTTATTTTTTACTTAAATAAGATCTCCTGCTTCAAATAAAGTATCTTTTTGTTTAATCCAAACAGTCACTGACTCCTGCTGAGATAGAAGTGATTTAACAGTAAGAAAGCTGCAGTTCTAGTAAGCTGTTATTTGCTCTAAAAGTAAGATTCTCCTCTGTCAAAAACATACTGCAGGAAAATGTTATTGGAGACACCTGCTTTTGTACTCCTGAGCTCTGAAAACACACACTCAATTAGCTTCTCCCTTCTGCTTCTGACTCAGCATATTAAGTTGATACAGCCCCCTTCCTCAAACAGAAACACACAGAGATGTTGTTCTTTTTTTAAAATTAAATGAGACCACTGCTTCTAATAAGGTATCTGTTTGCTTAATCCATCAGGCACTGACTCCTGCTGAGATAGAAGTGATTCATCAGTAAGAAAGCTGTACTTCTAGTCAGCTGTTTTTTCCTCTGAAAGCAAGATTCTCCTCTATCAAAAACTAACAGCAGGAAGCTGTAAGTGGAGTCACCTGCTTTTGTACTCCAAAGCTCCTAAGACACAACCCCAATTAGTTTCTTCACTTTGCTCCTGACTCAGCAAATTAAGCTGATACAGCTGCTTCATCAAACAAATAATACCACAGTGACTTTCTTCTTTTTTTTACTTAAGTAAGACCCCCTGTTTCTAATAAAGTATCTGTTTGCTCAATCCAAAAAGGCATTGACTCCTGCTGAGAAGGGCATGATTTATCAGTAAGAAATATGTAGATTTAGTAAGCTGTTGCTTGCTCTGAAAGCAAGATTCTCCTCCATCAAAAATGAACAGCAGGAAGCTGTGATTGAAGACAGCTGCTTTTGTACTCCTAGGATCTTAAGCCATGCTCCCAATTAGCTTCTCCCCTCTCCTTCAGACTCACCAAATTAAGTTGATACAGCCCCTTCCTCTAACAGAGATACTGTACACATAGTGACTTTTTTCCTTTTTTTACATTAGATGAGACCCCCTGCTTCTAATAAAGTATTTGGTTGCTTAATCCAAATAGTCACTGACTTATGGTGAGATGTAAGTGATTTATCAGTAAGAAAGCTGTAGTTCTTGTCAGCTGTAACTTGCTCTGAAAGCAAGATTCTTCTCTATGAAAAATCAACAGCAGGAAGCTGGAATTGGTGACACCTGCTTTTGTACTCCTAAACTGCTATGCCACACCACCAATTAGCTTCTAACATCTGCTTCTGGCTCAGCAAATTAAGGTGATACAGCCCCCTTCCTCAAACAAAGAAACACAGAGGCCCAGATATTCAAAAGAGGTGAGCCATGCGCAATAGAATTGCGCCTGCGCAAGTCCGAAATCGCGCCATTCTGCAATATTCAGCAGGAGGCAGTTGCGCCCCTGAAATCATGCTGAGCAACAGCGCAATGATAATGAAGGCATGCGCAACTGAAGGGGGAGGAACCATGCCTCAATGGTACAGTGCGATATTCAACGACTTGCGCCATGCGCAATAGGGGAGCAAGCAGAAGTTGCACCATAGCTCAAATGAGCCAAAATAAAAAGGAACAAGGGAGAGGCACAAGAACGCTACAGGGAAGCCACATGAGGCAGAACTCTAGCCAGACAGACAGGGCAGGAGGGACACACAGAGCAGGCCAGGGAAAGGGCACCCTGAACACACAGGCACATGGAAGGTGTGGGGAGCCACAGCCAGTGCAGAAGGGGGAAGTGCCACACAGCACAGAGGCTACCAGGCAGGTGTTCCAGTGCAGGGGAGTAGCAGGGAGGACAGCAGGGAAGACACAGGCATTCCAGGAGGAATGAACACAAGCCAGGGACATGGCCAGTGCCACCTTCCAGATGGAGGCCATTATGAGGGGGTGAGAAGGCGGGTGATGGGAGGCATGGCCATGGAAGGGCCCGTCGGTGGTATGCCCCCAACAGGCAGTACCGATCCTGCACCAGCTTTGAGCTGTGCACTGATACTGAGATTGTGGGCCAGTACCGCCTGAATAGGGCAATTCTGAGGTGGCTCTGTGAGCTGTGCAGTGATGTGATGCAGGCACTCACACGACGGAGCCATGCCCTGTCAGTGGAGACTAAGGTAACAGCCTGCATGTGCTTGCTCACCATGGGTACCTTCTAGAGACCAACTGGGGACACCACAGGCATAACCCAGTTGGCCACGTCATGCCACCTCACCCAATTCCTCAGCGCACTGCTGCCACATGCTGCGGAGTACATGCATTTCCCCAGCACACCGGCGGAGCATACAATAAACATACAGGAGTGCCACAGGGTAGCACATATGCCTGGCATGCTAGGGGCAATATACTGCACCCATGTGGCCACACACACACCACCTGGCCCCGAGGGGGCTGCATACATCAGTCACAAGGGCTATGCCAGCATCAACTGCCAGGTGGTGTGCGATGCCAGGGGGTGCATAATCAATGTCTGTGCCACGCACCCTGGGGGAGCACACAATGCCTTCATCTGGCACCAGTCAGCACTGTGCCACAGATTCGAGAGTGGGGACATCCCCACTGGACACCTAGTGGGTGAGTATGCAAACCACATGGACAATCATAGGGCCTGGGTGGGCATTTCCAGAGGTGACATGGGTAGTGGCCTACATGGCCTAGGGCAGGGTGATGCTGATCACCAAACTAACCTCCACCCTCTACACACAGGTGACAGTGGATACCCACTCCGTCCCTGGCTGCTCACACCCTACCGGTGGCCCGTGACCCCTTCACAGCAATACTACAATGAGGCACACGCCACCACACATAATATTATCGAGCAGGTGTTCGGGATGCTGAAGGCATGTTTTCATTGCCTGGACACTTCCAGCAGTGCCCTACAGTACAGACCCTCAAAGGCCTACGGGCTATTCCTGGCCTTTTGCATCCTGCACAACATGGCCAACGAATGTGGGATAGCCATACAGGTCGAAGAGGGGGACAGCGATGGGGACGATGAGGACACCGGTGATGATGGTGATGGGCAGCACCCCCAGGCAATGGGACTCCTGATTGATCTGGCTGGCACAGCTGCACCGGGACACCATCACAGAGGAGCACATCAGCCAACCCAGGTAAGTCATGGGGCCATGTGCAACCACCAGTGGCTAAGGCACAACCCACAAACACACGTGGTCACGCACAAGGGGTGCATGCCATCAAGGGAAGTGGCAGGGTACAGAAGCACACACACAACCAGGGATGGGTGAGGATTAACATGCCACGCGGACGGACACACACACACGCACACACACACAATGCACCAAGCGTGCACAGAGGGCAGGAGGCACACCGACCCAGAATGCCAACCCTAGCAACACACATGTCCACAGGCCACCACGCCCACTGCCTGTCCATGTGCATGTGTCAGATGCTGAGCACCATTGCACATTGGTGTACAGCAAAATGCAGGCATCATCATGCACACACAACCATGGACAGCAGCCGAGAGGGTGTGCAGGTGGATTGTGTGTCCGCATGCAGGGCCAGGTACCCTCCTGTGCACTGCCCACTGAAACACACAGTGCACACAGGGCAGCACCAGACAGTAGCCATGCTGGGAGACAGGTCAGTCACGTGACACACTGCCCCGGTCACCACAGATATGTGGGCGGCCCCACCAAGACCCGCCAGCACTGACAGGCTGACCACTGGCCTCATGGGGTGGCACTGATGGTCCCCCAGGGGTTCCACTGCATGAACGCGACCGTGCTCGTGCAGGGGTCTGCAGCACACCAAACATGCCAGCGCCAGAAGTGCTCAGGATGCCCACAGCTGAACCTGGTGTCAACAAGGTGGGAGTCACACGACGCCGGGAATGGGGGTGGACAGTGCATTGCATGGTGTCTGCGATGCATGGGCACCTGACTGTGTGCCCATTGTGGCTATGACAGCAGTGAATGCCTGTGCATGTCTGTCAATGGCAGCGGTCACAGCCTCCCGCAAACGGTCCATCCCTGCCAGGATCAGAGCGGTGTCCCTGCTGCAATGCTCCTCTGCCTGCTCCTGAGCCACATGCAGTGCATCCACTGATGTCGCAAGCCACATCTGCTGCTGGACTGATGCTTGCAGTAGGCGGGTGTGCTCATCCAAGAGGTCATCTGCCTCCTTGGCATCCAGTCCCTCAGGGTGTGCATGGCCCTGATGATCAGCACCCCTTGAGGGTGGGTGCTGTGCACCAGGACAAGGTCTGGGCAAGTCCACAGGTGGTGCACAGACACTGCTGCTGAACCCTGTACCCCCAAGTCCATTGGCCGACTGCTGATGCTGCCCTTCCGGCTGCCACTCCCCAGAGCTCATTGGTGCTGCTGCAGTGGCTGCAACTGTCCCACTGTCCTGAACAGACACCAGTGCTGCCCCACTGGTGCTGACAGGCACAGGCTGGGACTGTGCTGACATGCAGGCCTCCACAGCAGCACCACCCACAGCCATGGGTGTGAAGTGCCCTGCTGTGTAGCCATCCCGTGGCACACATGTGTCACTGCCCATGACGTTAGCATCATCATCATTGGTGATGGACTCTGCACTGGTCCCAGTCACAGCATGCTGGCATCCATGGATGCTGGCATGTTGGGACACAGGCAGGGCTTCCTCCACACCTGTTACAATGACATCAGTGTGGACAGCCAGGCGGTCCCACTGTCGCAATGATCCACGTATACCTGTGGAGGTGGATGGGCCCGCCTCCACCTCCAGCTGACTGTCCTCAGTGGACAGGCCGACCACCGCTCACCCATGCAGATGCTCAGAATCTCTAAGGGAAAGCAAAGTCGCGTTACTGCATGTGACCTACCCTGCCACCCCATAGACAGACCATGACTTACCTTGCAGTGATGGGCCACCACCCATCTGGAAGCCACCACCCAGAACACCCTCAATGGCACTGCACTGCATGCTTCCAGAAAGCCTCTCCTCCTGTGGGGTCAGCTGTACCATCTCCGGCTGTCCCCCACCTGTTGCAGCTCATGCTGCCCTGATGGCAGCCACCTGCTCCTTTATCCTCCTCCTGTCTGTGCCCATATTTTTCTTACACTCCAGCACAGAGCGCTGGTGGCTGCCATGCAGGTTCACAGCATGTGCCACCTCCTCCCATGCAGCAGCACGGGCTTGAGCTGTTCCCTGCCATCCACTGAGAAGTGGCTCCTGATCCAGGTAGGCCTCAAACAGGGCTTCGGTTTCATCCTTGGTAAAGTTAGACCTCCTCCTCCTCCCACCATTGTGTTCCTCCTCTCCAACAACTTGCTCGGTCATTATGTAGCCTGTAAGAATGGCAGTTGTTACCTGTGACTGTGCAGTCCCATGCATGTCTCTAAATCCACAGTCCACACTCCCAAACAGCATGCAACTCACCAATAGACTGCAGTAACCAACTATGGCCACTGCAGCCCAATGTCACAATTTTATGGTGCAACCCATGCAAATGAGGTGAGGCGCAACTTTAAGTAGATGCAAATTGCAGTGCTGCACCATTGAATGGCTGATTAGATGATTTGCATATGATGGCTGAATATCGTGGTGTTGCGTTTTGCGCAATTGTGTTGAATGCCCTGAACCACTGGCGCAGTTCTGTGACATGCATCGTACACACCTCACTGCGCATGCCGGGGTTGCTGACGCAGGCATCTACCACGCTGATGATGTGCTGAGCACGGTAGGCAATGCAGGGCAGCCACCATTGTGCCAGTGGCACTATAGCGATGGTCACTACATGGCACTGTGGCACTGGGCCATCATAGGTGCACTGGGCCAACTGCGTGGTAGGCCACTAATGGAGGTGGCACACAGGCAGCCAATTGCACTACACGCATTGGGTTCCAATGGTGCTGTGCGTGTCCATGTGCCAGAGACCCTTGACCCTGTGCCTGACCTTTGCCCCCAGGCACCATGCGTCAGGCGTGGGTGCACCTCTAACACACTGTTCAGTGACAGCACAATTGGGAATGGCAGTGCTGTACCGCTCAGCATCTGCACATGGGGAGCTGTGCTGCAGAGCACCATATTGCCAAATCGAGCAGTGAGAATGGCACACAGGAGGGCAGCCCAGTGGTCTGCAATAGAGCTGGCCAACCTAGTGGCCATTGTGGAGCCACACCATGGGCCACTGTTCAGGGAGGCACCCCTGGACAGGTCCAGAATCCAGGTGTGGGAGGAGGTGGCCACTGCATTTGAGGAGGCCACAGGATGGGGGAGGAGCACTGAGCAGTGCTGCCACAGGTACAGGGACCTATGGCAGAGGGTGTCGAAGCTACTAGCATGCCTGCGGGCACATGCCAGGTGGGGCATGGTGCCACGGCCAGGTAGGGGTTATGTCAACACACTTTTATCTTCCATATGGGTAACAGTGTTGTATGTGTCCAGCACATGGGGGAGGGACTGTCCAGGGTTGGCTGTAGTGGTGTTCACAGGGTGTGGGGTTGATGGGTCTGGCTGGGTGGGAGGGCACACAGCTGGGGGCAAGGGAACTTTGCTATGGGATTGTACTGATGTTCCTCTCTCCATGTTTGCCCCACAGGCCCAGAGGAATGCCGTCGTGCCCGTGAAGAGCAGTGGGAGGAAGAGCAGGGTGCAGTAAGGTGGGGCGAGGGCCCTCAACACCCACTGGACTGGCCCAATGAAGGTGAGTGCCATACCTCCATGATTACTATTGTATGCTGTGTGACAGGGTGGGCAGCGGGGCATGGCCACCATTCATCAACACCACTGCCATGCACGTGACTTGTTACAGTCAACACTGTCCAGTGGCAATGCATGTCTGGGAGTGCATCAATGGTGGTCCATGCATGCACCAGGTACATGGTTGTGACACTGCCTTTGCACCACATAGCCATGTCACTAAATGGCCATGGTGGTGCAGTGCATGACTTGGCCAGTGGGTGTGTGCAGCGTTCTGCATGGCTGTATGCACCTGAGTGGGCAGGTCATGTGGACGTGATCACTGCGGGTGGTCACACACCATCACAGAGGTATGTTCCATGGTTGTATGCCATGCACAGTGGGCTGGCTGTATGGGGTTGTGCATTCACACCTATTGACTGTGCTCCCTTGTCCTAGGTACACGCCATCTATGGGAAATAAGGGAGGTGCTGCTTGAGACACTCCTTGTGGTGAAGGCTTCACTGGACATCCTCAGAAGGATAGACAACACTGGGGTCCTGCGGAGGCACAGAGCTCTGAGGAGCTGGAGCAGGGAGAGATGCTCCCACTAGCAATCCATCAGTCCCTGTATTCTCCTACCCCCCTTGACCCACCCTCACACCCCTCTATTCCCGTCCCATTTGTCCACCCCTGCTCCCTACCTACCCCACCTTGTTTGTGGCCCCCCCAACCTTGTATATAGTTTGTACATAATATTGTAAATATTTGAATTTTATGTGTTTGTTCAATACACAGTTATTTTGATATGAATACCGTGGTGGTCTCTGATTTGCAGTGGGCTATAGGTGCTCAGCAGCAGTGGTGTGCATGGTGTCAAGGGTGGTGCGGTCATAGGTATGTGTGTGTGTGTCCATGTGGAGGTGACTATGGTGTGGGGGTAGCTATCAGTCAGTATCTGTGGTGTGTGTGCTGTGGCCTGTGCACTGGATGACTGTGTGCAGTGGTCCTTGGTGCATGCTCTGTGTGCATGGTGCACCTATCGGCCCATCCATGGCCTGTGCTGCTGACACACATGCATGTCTGTGACCTGCACAGTCCGCTGGCATGTCAGTGGTGGCAGTCCCTGCAGGACAGCCACTGTACCCATCACATTGCTGGGTTGCTTCCTGTCACTGGTGTGGTACATGTCTGCCTCAGGTGGCACTGTGGCCTCCACAGTTGTTGCCCCACCTCCATGCTGTGCCTTATGTGTGTGTTGCAGGGGATGTGCCCCACTGTCTGTGACTTGTGCTCCAGGTGACTGATGGTGGCGTACGGGTCCACAGTGCCTGCACAGGGTGGCTGGCACTCCAGTGGCATGGAGGACTGCAGGTTGTGTGTACACAGTTTACAATGGCCCACACTGGGGCTTGGTTGCCCCACCACTGTGACCCTGTGTTGTTGTGCCCTTAGGTATGGGTGGGTGTCTGTCCATACACTGTGTGGCATCCAGTGTGGTGCATGCTTCCACACACCACTGTGGGTGTCTGTGTTGGCTGTTGTGGCCAGTGGTGGGTCGGGTGTGTCATTGGAATACTGTGCAGGGTGCTGTACCACTGGTGGTGGTGTCCAGGGCATGCCCTGTCCCATGTGGGGTACCTCATGTGCCGACACATGGTTGGTCTCTCAGCAGTACCTTAGGGGACTGTGCATGGTGGCACTGTCTGCCGTTGTTGCTGCATTGCTGTGTGCTGCCACCCACTGATGGGTGCTCATGGTGAGGCTGGCTTGCATGGTTCTGTGGTGCATAGGGTTGCAGTGTCACAGTGGGGGTGGTGGCATGCATGGGGTTTCCTGCAGTGGTGGTCACTGCTCATGGGGGTGTCTGGGGGTCACGGTGCAGGGTGTGCTCTGCACTGGGGGGATGGTATGGCATGGGATGGTCAGCCCTCCTTGTGTGCCAGTCACAGCTTGCCGGTAGGTGTGATGGGGCACCATGGCCCGGCTGTGGGTTGTTTTCTTGTCTCCATGGGCCAGTGGTTATTCCAGCCCTCCCCCAGTTGTGCAGTGCATGGGGTGTGGGGGGACGATGTCTGTTCTGCTGAGTGTTCCTGTGCCCATCTGTGGCATGGGTGGTGGCCCCCTACCTCCCTAGTTGTGCAGTTGCATTGCTCTGCTGCTGGGGGGCGTCCCTGGTTGCACTATGGCACCTCTGGACTGCTAAGCTGAACATCCCTTGTTGCGCTATGGTGCATCAGATCTGCTCAGCTTCCCCTCCCTAGTTGCGCTATGGCACAGGTGGTGCAATATTCAGTCGTCAGCTGTAGGTGCAGTTTTGCCTGCTCCATTTTTGAGTATCACATCTCTTGCAAATGGGCGCAATAGACTTGCACTTGCTCCTGCTATTGCGCACTTTTTGGGCGCAGTTTGAATATCTGGGCCAGAGTGACTATCTTCTTTTTTACCTCAAATGAGACCTCCTGCTCCTAATAACGTATGTTTGCTTAATCCAGAAAGGCACTGACTCCTGCTGAGATAGAAGTGATTTATCAGTAAGAAAGCTGTAGTTCTATCCAACTGTTACTTGCTCTGAATGCAAGATTCTCCTGTGCCAAAAACTGAAAGAAGAATGCAGTAATTGGAGATACCGGGATTTGTACTCTTAGGATCTTAAGACACGCTCCAAATTAGCTTCTCCCCTCTCCTCCAGACTCAGCAAATTAAGTTGATACAGCCCCTTCCTCAAACAGAGATACACACAGTGACTTTTTTCTTTTTTTTACCTTAAATGAAACCCCCTGCTTCTAATAAAGTTTTTGGTTGCTTAATCCAAACAGGCATTAACTTATGGTGAGATGGAAGTGATTCATCATTAAGAAAGCTGTACTTCCAGTCAGCTGTTTTTTCCACTGAAAGCAAGATTCTCCTCTATCAAAAACTAACAGCAAGAAGCTGTAACTGGAGACACTTGCTTTAGTACTCCAAAGCTCCTAAGACACAACCCCTATTAGATTCTCCACTTTGATCCTGACTCAGCAAAATAAGTTGATACAGCTGCTTCATCAAACAGATAGTACCACAGTGACTTTCTTCTTTTTTTACTTAAATAAGACCCCCTGTTTCTAATAAAGTATCTGTTTGCTCAGTCCAAAAAGGCACTGACTCCTGCTGAGAAGGGTGTGATTTATCAGTAAGAAATATGTAGATTCAGTAAGCTGTTACTTGCTCTGAAAGCAAGATTCTCCTCCATCAAAAACTAACATTAGGAAGCTGTGATTGAAGACACCTGCTTTTGAACTCCTAGGATCTTAAGCCATGCTCCCAATTAGCTTCTCCCCTCTCCTCCAGACTCACCAAATTAAGTTGATACAGCCCGTTCCTCAAACAGAGATACACACAGTGACTTTTTTCTTTTTTTACCTTAAATTAGACCCCTGCTTCTAATAAAGTATTTGTTTGCTTAATCCAAACAGGCCCTGACTTATGGTCAGATGGAAGTAATTTATCAGTAAGAAAGCTGGAGTTCTTGTCAGCTGTAAGTTGCTCTGAAAGCAGGATCCTCCTCCATCAAAATCTAACAGCAGGAAGCTGTAATTGGAGACACCTGCTTTTGTGGTCCTAAGCTCATAAGATACATCCACAATTAGCGGCTCCCCTCTGCTAATCACTCAACAAATTATGTTGATACAGCCCCTTCCTCAAACAGAGAAACACAAGGTAACTATCTTTTTTTTACCTTAAATGAGACCCCCTGCTTCTAATAAAGTATTTGGTTGCTTAATCCAAACAGGAACTGACTTATGGTGAGATGGAAGTGATTTATCAGTAAGAAATCTGTAGTTCTTGTCAGTTATAACTTGCTCTGAAAGCAAGATTCTCCTGTGTGAAAAACCAAAAGCAGGAAGCTGGAATTGTGACACCTGCTTTTGTACTCCTAAACTGCTAAGCCACATCACCAAGTAGCTTCTAACGTCTGCTTCTGACTCAGCAAATTAAGGTGATACAGCCCCCTTCCTCAAACAAAGAAACACAGTGTGACTATCTTCTTTTTTATCTAAAATGAGACCTCCTGCTCCTAATAAAGTATCTGTTTGTTTAATCCAGAAAGACACTGACTCCTGCTGAGATAGAAGTGATTTATCAGTAAGAAAGTTGTAGTTCTAGTAAGCTGTTACTTGCTCTAAAAAGTAAGATTCTCCTCTGTCAAAAACAAACCACAGGAAACTGTTATTGGAGACACCTGCTTTTGTACTCCTAAGCTCCGAAAACAACCCCCCAATTCATTTCTCCCTTCTGCTTCTGACTCAGCAAATTAAGTTGATACAGCCCCTTCCTCAAACAGAAACACATAGAGACATTGTTCTTTTTAAAATTAAATGAGACCCCTGCTTCTAATAAGGTATCTGTTTGCTTAATCCAACAGACACTGACTCCTGAAGAGATAGAAGTAATTCATCAGTAAGAAAGCTGTACTTCTAGTCAGCTGTTTTTTCCACTGAAAGCAAGATTCTCCTCTATCAAAAACTAACAGCAGGAAGCTGTAACTGGAAACACCTGCTTTTGTACTCCTAAGCTCTTAAGCCACACGCTGAAATAGTTTCTCCCCCTCAGCTCCTGACTCAGGAAATTAAGTTGATACAGCCACCTTTCTCAAACAGAGAAACACACAGTGACTTTCTTCTTTTTTAATTAAATGAGACCCCTTCTAATAAAGTATCTCTTTTCTTAATCCAAATTGGTACTGACTCGTGCTGAGATAGAACTTATTTATCAGGAAGAAAGCTGTAGTTCTAATCAGCTATTACTTGCTCTAAAAGCAAGATTCTCCTCTGTCAAACATTAACAGCAGGAGTCTATAATTGGAGACACCTGCTTTTGTACTCATAAGCTCCTAAGACACACACCAATTAGCTTCTCCCCTCTGCTCCTGACTCTGTAAATTAAGTTGATACAGCCCCTTCCTCACACAGAGAAAAATACAGTGACTTTCTTCTTTTTTTTACTTAAAAAAGAGCCCTGCATGTAATAAGTATCTGTTTGCTTAATCCAAATCCAGGAGGCAGTATAGCGCAGTGGTCTAAGGCTCTGAGCTGCAAATCTGGTGACATCCAGCAGACCAGACCAGGGGTTTGAATCCCACAGCTTCCACTTGCATACTGTGTGACCCTGAGCAAATCACTTAACCTCCTTGTGCTTCCAGGTCACTCCTGTAAAAAAGCTTTCAGCTTAGTGTGCTATACCTGGTTAAACAACTAAAAAAAAATAGGCACTGACTCCTGCTGAGTAAGAAGTGATTTATCAGTAAGAAAGCTTTAGTTCTAGTCAACTGTTACTTGCTCAGAAAGCAAGATTCTCCACTGTCAAAAACTAACAGCAGGAAGCTGTAATTGAAGAAAAATGCTTTTTTACTCCTAAACACCTAAGTCACACCCCAATTTAGCTTCTCCACTCTGCTACAGGCCCAGCAAAGTAAGTAGATACAGCCCCTTGCCTCAGACAGAGAAGACACAGTGACTATCTTCTTTTTTTACTTAAATGAGAGCACCTCCTTCTAATAAAATATTTGTTTTCTTAATCCAAATAGCTACTGACTTCAGAGAGAGAAAATATTTACCAGTAAGGAAGCTGTAGTTCTAATCAGCTATTACTTGCTCTGAAAGCAAAATTCTCCTCTGTTAAAAAAAAGAGCAGGAATCTGTAATTGGAGACACTTGCTTTTTTAGCTTCTAAGCGACAACCCCAATAAGCTTTTCCCCTCTGATCCTGACTCAGCAAATTAAGTTGGTGCAACCACTTCACTAACAGAGAAACGCACAGTGCCTTTCTTCTTTATTTTTACTTAAATGAGACCTCCTGCTTCTAATAAAGTATCTGATTGCTTAATCAAAAAATGCACTTACTCCTGCTGACATAGAACTGATTTATTAGTAAGAAAGCTGTAGTTCTAGACAGCTGTTACTTGCTCTACAAGCAAGATTCTCCTCTGTCATTAACTAACAGCAGGAAGCTGTGACTGGAGACACCTGCTGCTGCACTCCTAAGACACACTCTCTGCTCCTGACTCAGAAAATGGAAGTTGATAGAGAACCTTTCCTCAAAGAGAGAAACACATACTGACTTTCTTCTTTATTAACTTAAAGCTGCACTGTCTGAGTTACTGGCTGGATTTTTAATTTCAATGTGTCTTGTAACAAGTCTCCTTTGCAGAAAGTGCTTCACGGGGCTTACCTTTATCCCTTTTTGTTCCATTTCTTTTGTTTCTCAATTTCTTTGTTTATCCCTGTTTTGTTAATCCCCTTGGTCCGACAGTATGCCTCCGTTCTGTTGTCCCTGCCCACACGTCAATGCGTCCTAATGAGTATGTAGCCCCAGGCACCTAAGGTCATTTGTCACCTGTGCTCGAGCATTTCCATCTCTTTAGGCGTGCCAGTGTGGAAGCAATCCGATTCCCCTTTAGTTCCTGCTCAGATGCTCTGGAAGGTGAGTTCCCATTGATGGCAAGCTTCGCACTGCTGATAGTCTCAATCGTTTTCTGCTGTTACCACCCTAACATCCTTCTTATCGCTAAAGTAGTAACCTAATGAGAGGTACTTTTGCATTTATTTTTCATACCGTTTTCGTTTTTGTCTGTCCATTGCATGTACCAACAAATCCCAGTGAGCGAATACAGTTTCTCACTCCTTCATGTGTTCCGATGCCGGTTTCATCTGTGTAATCAAAATGATAATGCAAGGATAACCTTTTACAGAATGACAAACTATACCTATGTTGTTACTGTATGTGAATCAAAACCACGCCGCTCCACTCCGCTTCAGTTCAGACTAAAAGGCTGTTTCATTAGTAGCTGATAAAGACTTGCAGTATTACCTGTCTTTGCGTTAAATTAGAATAGTATACATTTAGTGCCCAGTTCCAAAAGCCTGCATAGATTCTTAGGTTTACAAAACGATTTGCTGTGCCGACTGTAACTGGTATATAGCAGTAGTCATGACAAGCAAGCTTGTGCATGAGGACCAGGAGCGACAACAATTTCCATAGCTGATCATGACCACTTGAATTAGTGCCGCCTTCCCCTATAAAAGTTACAAAAAACTCCTAATCTGTCTGATTAGCCTTGCATCCCGGATTTGAAGTAAATTTCTTTTCGCCGTTTTCCGTCCTATATTACACCTTGCTCCACGGTAGCTACTCATTGAGGGTCATGATATATTGTGTGTCTGAATCTAGTACTCTCATTCCTGTTGTCTGCACTAGTTCCTCTAAGATTGCAACCCTGTTGTTCAAGTTCTATGGTGTTCTCCACAGAGTTCCTTTTCTTTTTTTAAATTTTCCACTGCAAAGCTGTTATTTTTCACAGTTCACTCTGATGAAATCAAAAATCTTTAACAGAAATCATGTCTATTTCTGTTTGGTCTTTTTTACATGGGGATATTTTTTAATACAGTCTGTAAACATATCAGTGGTACAGTGCAGTTCATTTTTGGTTATTCATTGGCTCATTTCTGGAGTCATGTCTGCTTTTTCGAAATTGACAATCTTACTGTATTTAGTGCTCTATATTACTCTTCTCAAGATGGGTCATCACATTTCAATATAGATTTCATTTTCATTTGTTTGTGCTGAACGAAATTTTATAGTTAATTATAAATGCAGCTTCTGTTTTTTCCGATGTTCATTGTGTGTGATTGTGTGTGTGTGTGTGTGGGGGGGTGCGCAAACGGATCAATTTTTCTGTTTTTTCAAAGCAATATTGAAAGTGCAATATCCAAAATACAATAAGTATGCTTGAGGGCATTTTAGCCATCTTGAATTTTTATCTTTAGCCATCCCAGACCTTTTTATTTTAGTCGTGTACTTTTTTTCACGTTGAGCCCAAAGCCCTTTTTCAGCGGTGGCGTGGGGTAACACTAAAAGCAGCGATTGAAAGACGGAACACATCCAACAATTTACAAACAGTCTAAATTTCACTTGCAATGCAGGTACAACTACACCGATTCAGATGCGATATACTGCTCCATGTAAACACCGCAAACCAAAGCACCCGGAGTTAGCAAGCAAATATTGCTTTAGTTGAACTTTTACAATCACGGGAGTGTTAGCATAAGGAACATTATTATGAAAGTTGTTCCAGCATTCAGTGGCATAAACTGACCCTTCTTGGCAAGGTGTAGTATTTTCAGATTGGTTATTTTTGGCGTTACCTTGCTTGGCACACCACTATCAATTTCATCTTGGATAAACCACAAATGAAACTTTTCATTTTATTACGTGAGCACAGTTGGTTATATCCTTAGAGCTGCAACTCAATTTTGGCACAGCAATTACTGCTCTACAACAAGGGTGACAGTGAAAGGGTAAACTTTTTTTTTGCACTTAGCCCAATGTAACACCAGTGCATTTTTAACAGACAGACATGAGTTGTTACAAAACCCAGAGGTCATGAAACTACTTGGTATGATTTCTGAGATTCATGAATAGCTGCACCAATACTTCCCTGAGAGCAGGGGCCCTTTGAACCTATCTTAAGGTCTGAAAATGTTCCCTCTCCTAGCAGCATGGACTTCTAATCTGGGGCAGCTACATATGCTCCTTGTGAGCTACTTTCACAATTCAGATATCACATTAGACATTAGTTTCTGATAGCTGGCCATGCTCTGATCAATGCAGGTAATGAGTCTTTTCAATGGTGAAACCTGTTTATTGGTCTATGGTCAGCCTCCATTTGCCAGTGGGTTCAATGGTCTTTCCCATAAAAACACATACTTTTGTGTGCTACATGTGAATAGTCAAGGAAGTAGGGGGTTGCTGTATACAGACTGTCTTACAATAGTAAACGCTGTTAATCGTAACCCCACTAATTCTTGTTTGCCACAGTCCAAGATATCCATCTGTGCCCTCTCCAGGCTATCTGATATATCCCTTTGAATTGTGGATAGCTAGTGATCTGTGATTCCTCAGGCAGTCTTTTTCACCTAATTTCACCAGGAATACATTGCAGTCATTGAGCCAGCAGAACTTGGGATTAACTAGAACATTAAATAGGTGGGTAGTAAATACCCCTCTATGCCTTACTACCTGTGTGTATTTTCCAGATAGCAGGTTGCATGGGAACGGTGGGTGCAAAACAAAATAGGCAAGGATTTATCTGTCATCATTTTCAAGCTTGTTCTGATCCTTATTATTATGGTCCTTATGTCTTGGTTATACACCAGGACAGAGGAGCTGATTCCTGTAACGCCAATAAATGACCATATACAGTATATATATGACAAGACAAACCCTCAAGCTAAAGGGGGGGGCATCAGAGTAGAGGCAAAGTGGGGGAATTCAGGGAAGGGAAGTGAAAGGAGCAGGTCAGAGGGTAGCGTCACTCAATGCGAGGAGCCTAGGTAACAAATCCACAGAGTTACAGGCTCTCTTTGCAGTGGGGCATGTGGACATTGCAGCCATAACAGAAACTTGGGCCACCCAGTAGCAGGACTGTGATATGATGATCCCTGGATACAGGCATTTCAGAAAGCACAAGGCAAACAGTAAAGGGGGTGGCGCTCTCTGTAAGTGAAGGAATAAGGTGCATAAGGGAAGAGGGGAAGGAAGACAGGACAGAGGTTCTGAGGTTCAGTGTGTACACTGTATACAGTATGTGCTCATTCAGAACTCAGTTGTCAGCTGGCCATGGTGGTTAACGGTGGGCTATGCAAGTCGCTGGCTCAGTTATACATGGGGGGATTGGAGTGGCATATCTGTTAATGGGTGAAGCGGGGCTGGGGCTGTCTGCTATACCACCAGGGCATGTAACTATGATATTATACATCTTGCTATTATCATAACAGGAGATCAGGGCTTGTGGGGGGGGCTAGACTACCAGGGATTATTGACTTAAACATTACCGGATCTTAGGGCTTGGGGGAGATGGTAGACCACCAAGGATAATACATATTGTATTAAACATATGGATGCCATAATGGCAGACTGGGGATCACGGCTGGTTTGAGGGTGCTGTTAGACTACAAGGAATAATACATATTTTGCAAAACCTATAGATGCCAAAATGAGAGCTTTGAAATCGGGGCTCGGGGGGGGCGCTTGACTACCAGTGATAATGATTTAAACATTATGGGTATCGGGACTTGGTGAGGCGTTCCACTATCCCACCAGTCAATGCTTGGGGGACAGTGCCACAAAGATGCCCATGGCTTGTGGCAACATGTCCAGGAGCACCCTCAGTTTGTCGCACTGCTATGGTTGCCGCAAGGCATGGGACTTTGGCGTTGGGACACTAACGGATAGAAAATTGGGTGCATGGTCTCTGGTGCGCCGGCAATTGGTGCAAGCCATCTTTGGTAAGGCTTGAAATGACTTTTGAGAACTGTGCCCATTTATTGTACTAGGATGTCTCATTTGAGATGAAGAGATCTAGCAATGCAGAATGAACCATGCTTCTGTTGCTATTGGCCAAACTTCAAAGCTTTAAATAACTTTTACATTTACAATATGCTTACTCCAGGAATGATTTTAAAATATTGTGTAGTCATTACTACATCATGATGTTAATCAGTGCAGAGCTGTTACACAGGGGTGTAAGGAATCAGAATCTCTTTCAAGTAGTCAGTACCAAGACCGTGTAGGGCTTTGTAGGTCAACAAACCTACCTTAAATGTGTTCTACCACTGAATCGACAGCCACTGCAGATCGCAGAGCACCGGGGTAATATGTGAACTTCTAGATACCCCTGTCACTAAATGAGCAGCAGCGTTCTGCACCAGCAGCAAGTTGCAGATCTCAACCCCAGGAAGCCCTAGATAAAGAGAGTTGCAGTAGTCAAGACGAGAGGTCACAAAGGCAAGGACCAATACAGGCAGATCACTTGATGGAACTAGGTGTTTGACCCTGGCAATATTCCTTAGATGGTGAAAAGCTGACGTGACGACTGCCGACACCTGATGATGAAGGGTCAGCCCATTGTCAAGCACAACTCCAAGGTCATGCACCTGTTGAGAAGTAAGGCTCTGAGTGCCTCCCAGAAATATTCCAGAGGGACGCTGAGTCCTCAACCCCTCTATCCTGTAACCCAGGTCCACTACCATGACCTCAGTCTTTCCCACGTTCCACTTTAACCATTTCAAATTCATCCAGTCTTGGATTTCAGCTAGGCAGTTATTAAATACTGAGAGTGCTCTAACCTGGTCAGGGGCAAAAGACTGGTAGAGCTGCGTGTCATCAGCATTGCAGTGAAACTGCAGACCATACCATCTTACAATGTCTCTGAGGCGTAGCATATACACTGCAACCAACATGGGGAACAGCACCGAGCCCGAGGAACACTGCTGGACAGAGAAAAAGGGTCAGAAGGAAAAAAACCTGACACAACTCTCTGTGTTCTACCAGCTAGGAAAGATGAAAACCATCTGAGTACTGTACTTGACAGGCCTCAGATGGACCTCAGTCATTTGAGCAGCACCAGCCCTGTCACCATCCTTATTATGTATTTACTTGTTATCCACCTCTTACGCAGGACCACACATGGTGGTGGTGGTGGGTGGGCTGCCATGTTGGTCCTACTTGAGCTGAGGGGGGAGGGTGTAGCGAAACAGACCCGGACTTTTTCCCCCCGTCTTCTCCCTGGAGCACCATTATGTAATGATGTGCATGCATATGTGCAGTGGTGCACGTGCATGAATGTTGCTTGATGGCTGCCCCTTCTCTTCAGTTAGCACTCACTTGCACTATCAAATAGCTTCCACCAGGTGGTAGATTAGCAGCGATATTCTGTACCCCCTGCAGTCTGAGGGAGAACAGCTTTTCCGTGGGATGCTCAGTCCTCTCACCCTGGCTAGCCCCCAGTGACCCAAACTAATTTCCAGATCTAGGTCACCAGTATCCTGAGCATAGCCTTACCACTGAGCTGACGTGCTGGCCACAAGAAGAAGTCTAAATCTCACTTTGCATGATCTCACATAGATCCAACAATGTGAGTTTTTCTGGGCAAGAACAGAGTACTTGAACCCATGCTGTATGTAAGCAATAATATCAGCCAGGGTGGGCAGTATTGGGCTATACTGGACCACCCAGGGTATAATGACACCTGAAGCCACAAGTGGAGGGCCTTATATTCCTGGAGGTCTCTTATAGCCCAATAACACCCACCCACCCCAGAGAGTGTTATTGCACTTAGAAAATGGGATGTAGGCACTGTAGGGCACTGTAATTTTGTGTTGTGGCACTCTGTTGAAAGTCCTGTCTGGCTGAATTTTTCTCTGTGAGTGAAACAGTTCATTGTGCAGGCTCATGCTTCCTTTCTCCGCTACCCTCAAACCTGGCACCACTTTTTCACTTTATTTCAATGTGACAGTGCCAACATTTCATCTTTTGATGCTCATTTTATATGTAATCCACCCTCCCCAGTGTCTAGGGGTATGATGTGGTAATGTTCTATGGGGAGGGGGCACTGGCAGCAGCAGAAACCCAAAATTTGCACCTTACTGGCAATAGCTGGTGCTGACAGGATCCTAGGCAGGGGGTGCCATCTTCTTGGGGTTGTGCTGAAATGTAATTCATGTCAGCAGGCATAAACAGTCCCCCCAAAAATAACTGAAGTCCACTCAGGTATAACATTAAGACGGAGGATCCCACTTAATGGCTACACTTCATGGCACCATTCAAACAAGTTAGTCATAGATATCAACCGTGGGAGTCCTTACAGGGAGGTAAGTGGATGCATTTAGTGCCCAAATGGCCCCACTGAACTTAGGCTGCATTCTTCTGGCCTGGTCACTAAATTAATTGTAAGCCACAGGGAGCGCTATCATAAGGGATATTACCCCTGCCTGCTCAGTTGATAACGGGTTGAGAGTCCTGGATCCAGTGGCGGGTGCCTACACCCATAGTTCGGGGTTTGAACAGTCAAAGGCGACCTGGTCACAGCCCTCTGGGTCACTGCAGCCCCCCCTTTCTTCCCACTAGTGGCCCACAAAAGTCAATCACAGTACCTTATCACCTCCAGGATTGGTTCAGTCAGCTTGGCACTGAGGACCCCCTGTAAAGTAAGATGCATTTAGACAATGACCACCTGTATAGTAGTTCGACATAGACACACAGATCAGTCAGTATACCTTTGCAAAACAACCAATCTGACTTATTTTATGGGGGAAATAACCAGGACCAGGGGTAATCAGGTTATTTAGCTTACCACTCCAAAATAAATATATATATGTGTACACATCTAGGGCACTGTGTACAGGCCAAACCTATAAGCAACTATACCTTTAGCTATACCTATACTTATACCTAAACCTATACCTTTTCAAGGAGCTTGCTAAGGGTTGGGAGAATGGCAATCGGGCGATAATTGTCAGGCAGTTTGGGATTTCCTTGCTTCAGTACAGGGACAATCCTCGCCTCTTTCCAGATGTCTGGGATGGTCCCTAGACCAAGGGATTAGTGGAAGATAAAGGCTACTGGTGAGACAATGTGTGCACCACCAAGCTTAAGGAGTTTAGGCTGCAGGTTGTCTAGGCCAGGAATTGAGTACTGGGAGAGGCCAGATAGGCATTTCTGCTGGTCCTGAACTGATACAGCCCTGAGGTATAACATTTGATGAGTAGGGTGACCCTCCAGCAGAGTGGAGGAAAACGGGTGGGACAGAGCCTCATCAGTTGAGAAGAGGGTTGTGAAGTCAGAGAGGTCATAGAAGTGATTATTTAGGGTGTTGGCAATAGTATGGGGATTATTGGAGGAGACTCCATTTATGACCATGTCCGTAACCTCTGGATGGGAGGATCCGCTGACAAGGGATTTAATATCTCTCCAGAACCTCCTGGGATTACTGGCAGAGCTTAGTAGTGCGGACTTGCGGAAATCACTCTTTGCTGCACTGATGGCCTTTTTGCACTTGTTCGTGAGGTATCTGTACCTTTGAATAAGCATGGTATCAATGGTACCTTTGGAATGAGCCCAACACTTATCTCTCTCCCTCATCTGGGCTAGGAGATTCCCATTTAACCAGAGGGTAGCGGACCCCACCACCCTACGGGTGATCTTGGGAGCATGCTTGTCTTTCGAGGGCCCAAAGGTGGAGAGGAAGTAAGAGGTTGCTGCCAAGGGGTGAGTGGCACTGATCACCCAAGAACAGTCAGTAACTCTTAGGTCCTCAAGGAACTCCTCAGTATCTAATCTAGATTAGTTTCTGACATGCATAATTTTGTGTGGAATTTTGGGGGTGGAATTTTCCATACTGAAAACCGGTGAGTGGTCAGAGATGAGTCAGGTAATGCCCACTGATGAGATCCTGTCAGGATAGTTAGACATGATCCAGTCCAGTAAGGTGCTGGAGGATCCATTTGCTGTCCGCCTATTTGGTTCCTGGATGAGCTGGGTCAGGGCAAGGTTAGCAAGCAGAAGCTCAAACTGCTTAACATTACCACTATCCCCCAGGATTATGAGTTTGTTATCCCCGACTCTGGGACCAATTTTGTCCATGAGGTGAGTTAATCCAGGTAGCCCACCTCTTGGAGGATTATAGGTGCACACCAGGTGCAGTTTCTTTGTGTCCCCAAGTAGCAGTAACACATGTAGCAACTCACAGGGGGACACGTTTGAATCCTGGTGGGCAATTTGGGAGATTTTTAAGTGTCTCTTATGGTACATTAGTATGCCACCACCCCCTTGCCCCCAGCTCTGTCCATTTGGGGGATTTCATACCCAGTGAGTTCACAGGCAGAGTGTCCGTTCTGACCCCTGCCATGACCAGGATACACTGGAAGCTCTGTAGGGCAATTCTCCTCCCCTGGTAGCCTCCCATAGAGGTAGGTGCCCACTCAATGAAGGGTTACTTTGGGTTACCTGGTAGGACAGCAGTAAGGGGCACTGGATGGTGGTCAGGACTTGGCAGCAGTGGTTGGGGGCATTGGCAGGCTTGAAGGAGTGGATGGACAGGAGCTAGGACGAGCAAAAAAAAAACTGCTTGAATTTGCTTCTTTGAAATAAAGTGTCTTCACCTAAAAAAGCCACAAGTCATTAGTGCAGGACCTTCAAATGCATTCATGCATCTCCCAGACATGTGGCTGTTTTTATTTTCCTTGGTATCCATGAAAAGGGTGTCTTCCAGTTTTCATGTCTTTGTTCAGATGTGAATTGAGCACCAATCTGCCCACCAGCATCATAAAGCACCTGTGGGTTTGCCTTGTGAATGTCATTGACTGTGCTTTCAAAATTCATTGGCCAAACCTGTTGAAGTATTCTATCAGAAAACTTTTTGTTGTCACAGAGACTGAAGCAGCAAGTGGGAGAAAAGGTGCAAATAATCCCATTCACCTAAATCAAATGCTAACTGTGAAGTCTTTTCATAAGTAGTAAGGCAGTTTATTCCGTGTGAACATATTTACAGTCAGACTACTTTTCCAGCAAACAACAGAGGATTTTGAATGGCCCTACTGATTATAAACTTGAATAAGCTAGTTGGTAACAGTGATCCAGTGTTTAGCAATCTACAACTTAGATGCTCAGATGCAAAGAATACAATACAAACCTAACTAAAATCTAAAAACAAGCTTATAAAACACATAGAATCTATCTTAACATTTATCTTTATCTATACAAAATCATAGCAGCCCAAGTAAAACTCAAGTAAATTACATGGTACCCTGAATGGCTCATTACAACAAAGCTGTGTGGGTGATTTACTTACTGACGTTATATGCAGCAAAGAAGAAATAATGCCAAGCACAGCTGTATTCATTTTAAGCTTCTGAAATCCGGGTCGGCCTGCTGTTGCTGCAGTAGCACTGTTGCTTGCAATGCCAGCGACCCAAGGTCAGAATCAAACTCGGGTTCCCGGTATGGCCAGGGCAGTAGGATTGAGCACCTGGGGTACTGCTCTCCTCCTCCTCCGGGGAGTGTGTGCTGCAGGTCCTACTGCTTTAACACCACCACCTGTGTGACCACAGGTGGTGGTGCAATGGTGCTGCAGATTGCTCAGGAGGGGAGGCGCTAGCCAGGATCTGGAGCAGTGGCATGTCTCTATGTGACCTACCTCATTGGATCTCCTCTAGTGCTCAGTGCCCTCAGGGACAGAGACCAGAAAACAAACAAAAATCACCCCATTGACCACTGGCAGAAGGGACCCAGGTGCCGCAGACTTCATAACCATGCTCATGAGGGATCCACTGGGCTGCCCAGCATCACACTGAAGTAGTGTGGATGGGTCCTGGGGTCCCCTCCTTTCCACCAGGCAGGGGTACAACCCAGGCAGGATACAGGCAAGCCCACAGGGCTCTTGAGCATTACCTGGTGGTGAAGCTAGGGCATACCAACCTAGGGATCTCTGAAAGTGGAGACTGAGTGCTGAGAAGGGACATAGAATAGAAAATAAAAAAATTAAAAAGATGCTAAAATCTTTCTGCTGTGATGCCCTTCCTATACATCCTTGGATGCCACTTGCTCTCTGTGCCACTACTGCTGCTTCATGACTTTTAAGATAATGGAAGTCCCATACAGTGTTGAATATATTGCACAGGCCATAGTAGAAAATAGCAAGGGGTGGTGGTGGGACTGCAGAACTGGTTTCCCAAAGAATAAAGCCTACTCTACTTGTGTTTTACTATGCTAGTCTGTTATTTCACTTGTGCAACGTAGATGACCACTAAACAGCAGCTGCTAGGAAAATATACATGTATCTTTGCTTTGATTCATCTCTGAGCAAACATTCTAATTTGTTTTCTTACTTTGCACCATACAACATGTAGCTATATTAGCAACACAAGCAACCAGGATAACCTTCATAGCATTTCTCATTTTGACCAGAACAAATGTGACTATACGCATAAAGGCTATGCTATCATCCACTGAATGCCATACCGAACCAGTTCCTGCCTTTTTGTCATGTTCTTTCGGATTTTGTCAAAAGCATAGATTCTTAGACACTGGTCAGGGACGTGATTTTCATGCCAAGACTCCCTGCTCAAGGGCATTCATCACCCGACGTATATCAAACAATGTCTCACTACATTGTACAGTAACAATGTTGTACAGAGTGTATACAATGTAGCGTATCAATGGGATTCCATTGCATACCGCTGAAATTATTATGCTTTTCACACTGATCGTCATATATGTCAATATATTGAGTTATTTATTACATTGCTTCTTGTAAGTTATCGCTCATGATCCAACACTGTTCACTTTTATACAGTACTGCTGCTTGTCACCTTTTTAGCTGTTTATTTGATACAATCCTTCTGCTGATCAATTGGTTTGTGTTTTTAGTGTGCCGTGTGCATCACATCATTACAGAAACTGTACTGTGTATATGACAGTGGTACTGTCTGGCATCATTTCAGATCTTTTGTTTACTCACTCCTACAGTGATTAAATGCATGAGCAATTTTATCTCTATTTCATCACTCATTTAATACCATGTTTTCAGATTTTCCACCTCTCATATTACTACTATGAAACTATCACCATCACCGATACTCCACTACTGAAGCGTGGCCGTCCTCGTACACTCACTGATTCCTGCAGGAAAAGGCACAAGAAAGCACTCGATGCTGCTTTCGTGCAAAAGCAGATCTCATTGGTTCACAAATGTCTCAGTGATTTATCAATCAAGCAAGAACATAACATTCTTCACATTCTGACGTTGCTTGCTTTCTACTTGACAGTATGCTACCATTTAATTTGTTTTGCATCGAATTAGGACTACATTTTTCATGGTTCACTCCCTACAGTATCAGTTTTACATTCCTTTTCCACAGGTATTATAATACAAGTCATGGAACAATCTCTGCACTGCCCACATCACCAACTGTGCACTCACTCTGCAACAGGCAAATATAAGTTGAAACAATGCCGAATGATGCATTCAGATGACCATGGACCAACACAGTATCATTCACATACAGTGCCACACGATGTGATCCAAATAGGCAAGTGCAGTGGTGTCATTCGATTATCACAGAATCTAAAAGTGTTTGTGATAATTGAAATATGAATTCTTCTTTTATTAATATATGTTGTTGTTTCCATGCAGTTTGCCAGATCCAGAGCTTTCAGATGAAACAGAATGCAACAATCCACAGAGAGGCAATTTAGCTGCATACTATGGATACACTGAAACAAGAAATAACACTGATGGATTCCTATACATGCCAATCTCTCAGTACGTCATCTTGATGGGTTTCTGTTTCATTCTGTGTAGTTCTAGTGCCACCCTCATAGCAATTTCCATTCGTCTTTTGTTCTGCTTTTTAGCATTTGTTTTGTATTTCAGGTGTGACGACTCCTGCAATCAAGACAATAGCGACGAGTCTGACTAGTTTCCTCTGGATAATCATTGCAGCACCACAAGAATTTGGTTTTGCAACAAGGTACCATAGTTCAAGGTCATGCTGTTGGGTTGAGTGTTTTTTTGACGGCGCTAACATAAATGATGACCAACACTAAATATGACTGGTACCTACACATTGGTCAGACACCGCTTAAGTAGGTTAGAAAGGATGGAAGGGGTATGAGTGACAAAGTCATGGGTCTACATTCACCTTTTTTTACACTAGCCAGCAAGTGACGTTGATTCCAAATGGCACTAGCCTACAGATGGTTGCAGTAGCCCTTACTTATGATGGTATTTTTAGTCACTTATACTGGAAACAATGCAAGCAAAGTCACTAAACAATCTGGTTATTGCGCATTCATCCTTCTCCCACATTGCTTCCTGCTTCCAAGCAGAAAAAACAAGACTAATGCCATCTATTGCAGACAAACTCCTCCCACCATTGTTTAGTGCCATGTTCTCCTCTCTTCTGCTTTCTGCCCCCCCACATACACACACCAAACAGAGAGAGGATATCACAGCATCAAATGTTCATTCCAGCTGTCATGGCTCTGTGCACACAATAGCTGACATCATAATGGATAATCCTTGGTGAATTGGTTTAAATACTTCATTGGCAACATTTGAACTTGCCAGGGAGGCACTAGCAAGCTGTGTAAAATCTAGCTCCCACCATCAACCCCAAAAGAATCCGTATAGTAAGTGATGTAAACTCCAAGATAGAGATGTTGATGGAGAAGTGCAGTGGTACATGAAGAAAATGACTAATGCAATGTGGACAGGTTGGAGCCAAAAGTGGTAATGCCATCAAAAATGGATGGTTGGTAAAGACCTACCAGTGCCCGTAGTCTGGCAAACAAGCTCCTGAACTGGAATCCTTGATGGAAGAAGGATGCCTGGACAGTCATAGCAGTCGCACAAACATGGTACTCAGAGACCCTACTGGGATGTTAACATAGCAGGGTGTCTTAACCGACCAGGAGACACCAGGAAGGTACAAGAGGGGCAGAGTAGCTCCCAATGTATATGAAAGGATAATTACAACTGAACAAAAGAATACATAGGAGGCGAGGAGGCAGTGTGTGTCACATAGAGCCTGTAAATAGCATCATACTCCACACAGGGTTGTATACAGAACCACATGTCCAGGGGTGAGAATGTACAAGTATATTATCAAGAGGATCCTTAGGATGGCAGAGAAAGGGGAGATACTGTTGATAGGGTAACCAGAATATGACAGATGTTAACAGGAGCACCTTTGCAGTGTCCACATCAAAAGCATGGCCATTCTCGATCTTTAGGTGTCATGCCTCAAACAGCTAGTTTTGGAACCCACTCGGAGTGAGCAATCATAGACATTGGACTCTCACAGTGGGACAGTGAAAGCATCTCAGATCTAGAAGTGTGTAGCTATCTGGGATGAAGTGACCACTAAACAGTGTTGTTCACTGCAGGTCAAGCCATACAAAAAGTGCTGCTTCTGTGGACTTCCGGAGGCAGAGTTTGGCAAGATGGGAGAATTCCTTTTGAAAATCACTAGCAAACAGGCTAAAAAGAGGCGGCCAGAGCAAAATGTGGAAACATCAAGATTGCCATCATAGAGGCAACAAGCATTTGTGTGAAGCAAATACACAAATCTAAATGAAAAGCATACTATGGTTCTCAAAAAGTGGTGGCATGGAAAATCAAGGAGAAAAAGATAGCATTTAGAGTATACAGAAACACAGATGGAGCAGGACAGACAGCTGTGCCAGTTAAGAAACAGATGCAGGCAGGAGGTAGTAACAATAGCAAAGTACAAAACCTAGGAAAAGATAGCAAACTCAGTTAAGAAATTGGGGTAAAACCTTTAATAGGTATATCAGTGAGTGTAGAAAAGACATAGGGAGGGAGAGTGAGGAAAAACAAAATGGATGGTCAGTGGGCATTGAGGACAGTCAAAGAAAGAGGTACTGAACAATTGCTTGTTATCAGTATCACTATGAAAAGGAGCAGGTGGAGAGACTATGAAATCGGGATCGGGCGGTGGGATATCAGTGCTTTCACAGAAGAAAGTGTTCTGAAAGAACATCTTCCACATGAAGGTGTACAAAGCAATGTAGTCTGATGTAATTCACCCAGAATTCTAAAAAGAATAGGAAGAACTAGTGACACCGCTGACTACTTGTTAACAAATCATGGCATGGTGGCGTGTTACCTGAGGATGTGAGAAAGTCGGTTGTGATTTCCCTTCGCAAAAGTGGGAGCAAGACAGAGACAGGAAACATAAGACCTGTCGGTTTGACCTCTGTGCTAGGGAAAGTGATGGAATTACTTCTGGAGGAAAGAATTGTTGAGTGCCTGTAGGCCAGCGGTGCACCGGACCCAATGCAGGATGTACTCACAGCAGAAAGGTCATGTCAGACAAATCTTATTGATTTCTTTGACTGGGTACCAAAAGTACTAGACCAGGCAGGGTCTGTGCATATGTCCTTCCTACACTTTAGCAGGTCCCAGTGTAGTAGTCTGGGTACAACATTGGTTGAAAAACAGGACACAGAAGATAATTGTGAATAGAGTCCACTCTGAAGAAAGAGTGGTTACTAGTGGGGTACCGCACGGTTCAGTACTTGGGTCCAGTCCTTTTTAATGCCTTTATAAGTGACATTGTGGAGTGACTGCAAGGAAAAGTATGCCTCTTCGCAGACGACACAAAGATCTGCAACAGGCTTGATACGCAAGGAGGTATGGAAAGCATGATACGGGACTTGGTACGGTTTGAGGAATGGTCAGTAGAATGGCAGTTTTGATTGAATGAAAAGAAGAGTGAAATAATGCACCGGGGAAACAACAACCCTGTGTGAGATTACACAACTGGGGGGTTGTAGTAACCAAAATAATGGAAATGTAACTAACGGTGGGCAAGCACTGTGAGAAGGCAGTTAGGAGTGCTGTGGTTATACTGGGATGTGTAGGTAGAGGCATCACCAGCAGAAAACACGAACTTGTTATCCTCTGTACAGACAGTTGGTGAGCCCACATCTGGAGTACTGCCTTCCTTATGGAGACCCTATCTCTGCAGGACATAGACAGAATGGAGAAGTCAGAGGAGGTCAACTAAAATGGTCCAGTGTCTTCAAGGGAAGACATATGAAGAAACTTTCAAGTACCTCCGTGGAATCCACAAAGTGCAAGAGGGTAGCGTCTTTCAGATAAAGAGATGTGCAAGAACAAGGAGACAGAATTAGAATGGGGGGGCATTCAGGGGCAATGTGAGAAAGTATTTTTTAACAGGCAGGGTGGTGGATGCATTGACTCATCCTTCCAGAGGAGGATGCGAGTTTGACAACTATGTGAGAATTTAAGAATGTATGAGACTGACATAAGGTACTTTTTGTTTGGGGGGGAAGAAATAAGCTACAGGTTATATAGGATCTGCAGCATATCCATTAGGTAGCAAAATGTGCCTACTTGGTTGGCAACATGGTCATTATTTGCTGTCAAAGTCTATGTTTATATGCACCTCACACACTGTCACCACCACCCACAGGCAATGAACAGAGTCAGGCACAGAAGACACACTATGTCCCCACTCTATAGTCAACTATAGACCTGCACTTTTGAAAGTTTTGTACATTCTCAAGTGAGCCAGGGCACATCTCAGATTTACTTGGGGTGGGAGCTAGACAAACATAAGGTGCTTGGTAAATAGACAACTATGATATTTTTATTTGTAAAAGCATTACTCTACCCAAACAATTGTTACACATAGACACAATCAGAAAACCCTTGGTCACACCCTGTACACTTGCTGAAAGTCTTAACAGTGGATTGCGAATGACTCACACTGAGTCTTTTGTGGTATCACTCTCTTTAACTGCCAGATAATTGCAACTCTTAATGAGCCGTTAATCACACAAGGACATCTGGAACCTTTAGAGAGATTAGTATGATGACCCCTCATTAACAGCCATGAATATCTGCACTAATGAAGATGAGCAAGTAGACAGAGTTAGCTGCACTAGCCTTTGGCACTTTGCAATAGTCTTTGGGCTTCTAAACCAATGTTACAATTGACCCCTTGGCTATGTACATTACATATGGCATTGAAATTGCTAGGATAGAATAGGTGGATGTAAACGTGGAATCCTTATGGGTCACCGTACACACCCCAGCAGGAGTGAAGGGCAATCGGTTTTAATATATATCCCAACCACCCCTGTGATGGGTGATGTTCTTTATTATGGTTTTCTGGCCAACATTGTATCCATGTGCGGACAAAAAGGGGAGAGTGCGGCTGATGGTCATATTGTGATATGGCAGGTACAAACATGGGAAACTATCTCCTCTAAGGTGCCTAACAAGCTGTGGCTACTGGATGGTAGGGAGGAGTCCATCACAGCACATGCAGAGGAAACCACGATAACGATAACACAGAAGGCAGTGATGCTCACATTGCAAGTTCAATTGTACAACAGGCTGTGTTCGTGGTTTACCAGGAAAACCTCATGGCTTTGGCGCATAAATGCTCATTGACCAGTTGTGGCATCTGTGGCCAGGCCCTTGCAATCCACACAAGGGTTAGTGGGACGTGCTTGACATTGACATGGGCACGTAAGAAATGTAATATTCTGACATACATATTGTGCAAATATTTTATTGATTGCAACAATCCTGTGACACACTCATTTTTTCTTTCAGATGTGCACAATTGGCCATGTTCACTTTAAATGGTCAAGCCAGCCACAACTGAAATATGGCCTGAATGTGGGTGACTTGTTACTTTCTGGTGCCATACTCATGTCGGGCAATAACTATGGAAAGATTGCCCTCATGTACCAGTTCTTGAACCATGCAATGCTCTGTGAGTCCTCCTGTTTTCGATTTCAGCGTCTGTATGTGGTACCTGTTATTGAACGTCACTGGGTGTCAATGGAGGATTCTTTGCTGTCTTCATGCAAGCACAAAAGTGTCATTATAATGGGTGAGCAAATGCTGCATCATTGTGTGATATCTGTGATCATATGTTCTTAGGTCGACCTATTCAGACCTGTCATTTACATTTGTTATCTTCATTGTAGGTGATGGTCGAATGGACAGTCCTGGACACTCAGCTCAGTACTGTACCTACACCTGCATGGACCTGGAGTCGAAAGAGATTCTATCAATGACCATGGTCGACAAGCAGGAGACAGCACTGAAGTCACCAAATATGGAAAAGCTTGCTTTCCAAGCCTCACTAGACTATCTTCTGAATAGTGACATTTTGGCCAGTGAAGTGGTCACTGATGCACATGTTCAGATTTCGTGTGATGTAGTATATATGATCGTATGAAACAGACAGCACAAATTGGCCTCAGGGTATTTCGCGTCCTCTGTACTGCACTGCTAGCACTGCATCTCGCATCTACCCCAAGAACACCACCATTCCCACTATCCTTCCACTTACCCTGACACAACCACTCTAGAAACTACCCTCCCTTCTTAGCCAACACTATTTTGTCTTATAAGGTATTCCATTTGTCCACCACTCTTTACATGAAAAAAGGTCTCCTCTTCTCCCTCTTGAATATTCCTCCTATCGCCATCCGTGCTGTCTCATGTTACTCCCATTCCCATCTGATAAATCTATTCAGTGTTTGTCATGAGCATATCCCCACCAACCCTCCCCTCCTTCAGTGAATACATAATATGCTCTCCAAGCATCTCCTCATAGGGCTTGCTCTCCAATCCAGGTATCATCTTGGTGGCTGTTTGCTGCACCACATGTACAACAATGTGAAGTCCTTCTTCAGTACTGTGAGCTGGTATTGCTCACAGTACCCCTCTTGGTGGCTGACCAATGATGAAAACAGGGGCAGGATAACCTCTTCATCAGGAGGAGATGCATACCACATTCTATTCCAGCATGTTGTTGTCTTCTGCAGCTGCCTTCCTCCAGTGAGCAGAGTTGTTCATGCTATCCGTAATGCTCACTTCTCGGTAACTCTCCTCAACTTTACCCCTTTTTGAGTGCCGATCCCTCCCCTGGTTCCTGGCTCTGACATGCTTAACATTGCACTTCTTCCCATAGAACCCCTACTGCCATGTATTTGTTCAGTGCCCCAGCCATCACTGCTGGATTCTGAACCCATCATCCCCCACTTCTTTAAATTTTTTTAATGGTCTTTTTACACCTTTGGTCATGCGGCATGTATCGGCAGTCTACCTGTCTCCAGTCACTATGCCACCCCTCAACCCTCCCTTTAAAATGTTCCATTTTGGTCTGCATACATATGTCATTGCATTCCTGCCAGGTGACTGCCTAAAATGTCACACATAGAATCATAATCGTAGAATAGGATGGTAAATATGGACCACTTAGCCCAATTAGTCTGCCCATTTCCACACTTAACATATAAGCCTCTACCCCCCATTCAAACTGCATTATGTCTGTCCCATGCATTCCTGAATTTCCCCACTCTGTTTCACACCACAACCGCCTCTGGAAGGGTGTTACATGATTCAACTAACTTCTCCATGAAGAAATACTTACTCACATTACCTCTGAGCCATCCCCACTATAACTTCAAATTTTGCCCCTGTGTTCTTGCACATATTCTTTTCTGAAAGATGATACCCTCTTGTAATTTGTTGATTCCCTTGAGCTTTATTTCTGTATTCATTTATTAATTCATTAGTTTTAATCCTGTATCTATGCTCTTACCTTCCCCATGTTGGCCACGCTCTTCAGGGACTCTATGGTGACCAGCACCTGAGTCCTTCCAGGAGATGTACACACATATCGTTGCCATCTTCTTTTTCCCCCTAAACCCTCTGGATAACCACAGACTGTGGTGGAGGATACCCCATTAAATACACCAGACACTTGTTGTATCATGCAGCCAGTGTGTGGCGCCCCCAGAATCCCCGATCACTGTCCTCTAAAGCACATCTACCACTGTCGACATGGGGAGCAGTGGCATGCATTGAGAGCCAAGGGGTCTGGTGCATGCTGAGATGCATCCTTCAGTATGGCTATCTGTTGACCTTGAACACTCCCATTCATGCTGCTTCTTCCAGCACCTGCCACCTGCAAACAACCAGGTTGTGGTATTGCATCATGGCCTGCAGGTCCTCCCTCCCAAGCAAAGGCAAGCAGTCTTTGTTCACTCAATACTTTTCCCTTGCCAACCAACCAGCAGGCAGAGCTCATTCCAGAACCATGCTCACGTGTACGGCGCGAGGTGTCGCGTGATGTGCCTCATCCATCAGTGTCACCATGCTGGTGCCCCTGGAGGATTTTGAAAGTTTCTAATACCCCTTCTTCTGATACCATCACCACTCTTCCACTTTTTGATGCCCACATTTACTGTCCACACATCTATGCACTACATCCGATCTTTCTTCACCTTTTGTGACTCCTACATGTCGAAGTTCATCGTGATTGCCATTGAACAGTTGTACCTTTAGATGGCCATTAACAATTTCTTAACCATTCCCCACTTGACTATCATTGCAGGTAATCACTATCCATACATTAGGCATTCATTCGATATGTGGCATGGTGCAAAAAATCTTGCAAAATGAATAGTGGCAGTAAGTATAGTTCCATACCAAATGATGATGTTCATATCACTACTTTTCACAATGGAACGCTGTAAAATAGCATGAAATTTATTCTATTCTAGGCGTCACAACAACATGGTTGCAAGGCTTTAATCACATGGTGTCACAACATTGTGAAGCATTTATGTTACTGTTGCCAGCAAGCTGATACCTATACAGATTTCATGGTAGTAGTGAACATCATTCTTTGTTTAAATTCAGATCACATTAGCTTGTAATGCCCTGTTGACAGAAGTATCTTAATTGTTTGATTTGTTTATTTGCTGTTGCAGGCACTATGGGTTGGAGTGGCTCACCATGTTGTGAATGTTCATCAGTGGGAGTTTACACATGGATTAGGTGGCGTAAGAGAGTGCATACATGAACAAATGGAAAAAGCCTGTGACAAAGACTGGCTTGAGCCTGGATCACCGACACATCTTGAAATTATCAAAATTGTGATGGACAAGTGGTTTCACCACACCGTACTACGTTACATACCTTTCAGGTAACATGTTTTACTATCTTGTACTGCTGTCTTTGTATGTAGACATGTACATCTTCACAAGTTAGCTTTATCAGTATATGCATGAGCGGAATATATAGGCTGAATTGCATTTTCAAATGCATTATATACTTCATATGCATGAACTTTGAAGAAAAAGCTTACCTAACTAATGCTTACTTCATCTTGGTCCACCGCTGAATAACCATTACAAAGCATACTATTTATAATTTTTGAAAAATTGAGGATATATGCAGTCCCATCAATAAGCCATGATGTGTTACTGTACTGCTAAAAGTTTTTCTTTGATGGCAGCATAACTATCATGGTTTCATGTCATTCTCGCACAGTTCCCGATGTGGATTATTTTTTTGTTGTGTTAGTACTTTAGCATATCTCAAACTGCATAGTAACATGACCTTCAACATCTTGGCATCATCCTGGTATGTTTTTCGGTAAACCGATTTTGATGTAAAAACACAATAAAATTATATGTTCACTCTAGCCAGCACTGGACATGGGTGTTACTTTTGCCTCACAGGTCATCACAGCACCCAAGTCGTATGGCAAAATTTTACCTTTGATTTGCATGCTCAGAAACAGTACTCTTAGCAGACTCTCCCTAATCTGGTTTAGCAATTAAGTCTTGTGTCAGACATGGTCATCGTCTGCTGTTGTTATTGTACAGATCACACAACTGACCCTTTTTCTAATTAATGAATGTCTGTTATCCAACAGTTAGATGCTGACACGGTCCCCGTGACTTATTTTTCAATTCTGACTTCTTTCTTTTTGTTTTCATCAGGAGCACATCTGATCTTGAACAGTTCCAGCAACATATTCTTATGTATTCGTCAAAGCGATTTGCCTATACCTTTCCGGTGTACCGTGCCCGAAACTATTTGGCAGCCATAGACTACAATCAACATATGTCACGTCCATATTTGCTCAATGCAAGAGGGGAGAAGGTGTAAGTATTTGCTATCAATTTTATCTTTGGATTAACATTGTGCTTTTCACTCACTGTTTCAATGGCTATGTTACTGTAGGCTATGCCATTTTGTGCAGTATGCATCACTATGATTTGAAAACATGATTTCATGTGGCATACAACTTTATAACCGCAAGAAATGATACACATTGACAAGTACTTATGCAGCTAGCGTGTTTTCACTGTTATATTTATGACTCATTCCATCAGTTTTCCACATAGAAAATTATTTTGTTTGTGTTTCTCCACACTTTCCCTTCGATGTAATGAAACGTCTTCTTCATTGTAATTTCATGCCTATGTGTGCTTTTCATTCGCCATTGGATGTGTTAACTCTTTCTGAAATGAGTAAAGTTATGTACATCATCATGGATAGTTCACTCATTATGTTTCTATGCTTTTGCAGATATTGTCGTCTTTTTAACAAGCGAAGTTGTATTTGGACAGTAGTTGCCAAGAAGTTACCAAAAGAGTACTCCTATATCCCATAGATGATGGCTGATGTTCTACTGGAGCGAATGCAGAGTAACTGCACCATTACAACTCGTTCAACATTAGCAACCGATGATCCACGCCACATTCAGACCAACATTACCTTCATTCCACCACCATCCACTCAAGAGCTTATCCAGCAGCATACCACACGATTTGTTCATTGACCATTGCCCTCAAAAACATGTGCTACAAGCAATTCACATAGATTCAAGAAAGAAATGCACATTCAAGTTCAGCGACAGCACTAATAACTCAATGTCATTGTGGTATGCGTTCATTAGGTACTTTTATGGCAATCACATACCACTAAGAGCAGTTTGGTATGACACATCTGTTAAAAGGAAAAAAAAACGGACTGTGTTCTGCATTGTGTGGAACAGTTAGAGTGCTAGAAACCCTTTCAGACAATGGCTGACTGACTTTCTTGTAGTACCATGATATGGCCAAATGGCACACAATCATGTACACTGTTACACTTTCTAGTTAGGAATAGAGCTCCACATCATACTGTTGTATGCCTTAACACAGTTAGTATAGCTAACACAGTGTCAATGCATAGCATATTACTCCATTTTCTCATTCAGGATGAAGGGATACTTCCATGATCCATTGAATTTCACCTTTTGTGACATGACAAAATGTACAAAGTGTTTGCAACTGAACATCTGTAGCAATGTGCAGCAGCATGTGGCAGAAATAATGAGTACTTAAACATGTGTTCAAATGTTTCATGGCTAGAGCAATTACTAAAAACCATAGAAGTGTATACCAGCAGTGTTCATTCTTTCACAGTGTGTTGTGTATGTGCTGTTAAAGCACACCCAAGGAGGAGAAGGTGAAACATGTCGCCAGTTCAACAGTTATTGATGTTACATCATGCAAGATTGCCAAACTTCCAACTACTTTATAGAGATTCAATATAGATGTTAGTCAGTGTGTGGTGAATCGCTACATTAGAATAGCAAGTATGATTACATCAGCTGGTGTGCAAAAGATGGGTGCTGACAAAATGAGCAGACACGAAAGACCATAAGGCATACCCTGAAGTAATTTAATCATGTTAGTATGTTTCTGTAGCCTGAATAAATTTGTTCATGTTCCTGTGACATAACTTTATTTTTCATGTTGCATTTACAAACATGTGTCTGCAAAACCTTGCTCTTTCAGAAGCATGTACTATATGATCTCATACATTTCAGTGATGTGTCAATACATCGTGTATATGTATAATTATAAATACTAAACGGCAACCAGATGCCTGTCGTCTGCTGATCACTTGGTGCAATTGCACCCTGCTGCCCTAGGTATCTCACACACACAGTCAGGGTGAATGCACTTTGTTGACACCGTTGCCAGTCTCCACAGACAGTGACGTTATGCTATGTGAAACCCTAGTGTCCTCTGGCCTCTTCTTCTACATTTTTTGCTTCAGACACAAGACAGCTCAGTTTGGGATTTAGCTGCACCCTGAAACCTACCTCCATTGACCCAAATGTTCAGGGCTGCTGTGCCATGTGCACCCAAGAACACTTGAAGCATTGCTGTTCCCTGATGCCCCACATCATTTGGCACAACAGATAATGCTTCTGCATCATGCTTACCACTGTCAGACACACCATTTTCAGTCTGACATTACAACCAAAATATCACATGACAATGTTTATTGCTGCAACATTCAATACACAATAATTTTATGAATTATTGGAATGTGATATATTTCTTAGGAAGCTGTTGCACATCAATGATTAATACATAAGCTGTGTAGGTACAGTGCGAGACTGAATTCAGTGCACAGAGTGGTAAACTATGCTGTTGGAAAGAACGCAGAGCATAGATGCTAACGTTATCCATTAAGAAGAGCTCAAGGTCACAAGTGTGTAATCAATCATGTACAGGGGTGTGATCAGGGATTTCAGATATGCACACCAAGAGGACTTTGTTGGCCCCCACCTCAGAGGACTCACGTTCCCCCCCAACCCCACTTGGTTGTAGCCAGGCAATATACAAATGTACATCGGGACTGTGTTTGTTCCCTAAGACAACCACATACCGGCAAAGAGCCAGTAAAGTTGTATTGTCCTTGAGATGCAAAGAGAGTGGTAGTGACCAGTATTAGGTGTCTTAGGCAACAATGCATAGCATTACTATCTAGCACTGTCATGAGATGTAAACGTTTTATTTAATTTGCCAAAATGAATCAACATACACGGTCTCTGTGTACATTGTATATTGTCTGTCTGTCCAGTCCTGCAGAATTAAAGAAATGTTCTGTATTTTTGTTGTTAATTTTCATTGAAAAAGTAAGCAGTTCAGAGCTTATTTGCCTTCCCCCATAAATAAAATTGCGCACCACGGAGTGCATGGTGTATGCCCGCCTACACACAAGAGCATGAATACTGAAAACAAATCATGGTTCTTCAGCTTCGACACGGCAGTCATGGAAGCAATTTATGAACCACAGACTATGGTCGGCGATATACTGAGATTTTGCCCTTCCACCAGAGAATTGAGAATGTTCGTACCAATAATCTTCCTTGCCTTCTGTATATGATCCAAAATGCCACCTTTTTCCATCAATGTATTTCTTTAAATCTTGTCAATTTGTCAGTGTGCGTCTTCATTGTAATCACTTTATTGATAACACATGCAGGCACTGATTATGTAAGTGTGGTCTTTCTCAGTCAAGCGTCACCCCTGTGACTTTCTGTTGCCCTACAAGTGTTGAGCGGTTTGACTTTATTGATATGTCAACCATTGTACTACGTCTTTTATATGTTATGTTTTAGCTTGGTCTATGCTTCAATTTAATAAATACGGTGTTTTGATTGCTACCCTGGAGTGATGTGTGTTTTGTTAACATACTGTTGAGTGATGAGTATCAATGCCCATAGTCTGTGTACCAAATTGCCATGAAGTAGTGGCCGTGATAGACGTTGGGCAACAGGATATTGTAGTGACACCAGCAACAGGGTAAACAGAGAACCATGAGTGGGATGTCAACATAAGAGGGTACACGAACAACAGAGTGACAGGGAGTTTAAAAGAGGATGAGGAGGAGTTCTCTAGGTGAGTGAAGAAATCAAATTAATGCATCTAAATGGTTAATAGATAGTATATCAGGCACTGTGTCATAAAAGGTAAGCTCACAAAGGAAGTTCATCAGGAAACATAAGGGAACCCAGCAGTATGAAGATCGGCAGGCACACCAAACTTCCCCAAGGTACACAAGGAAAGGCATTAAGGCAGTGTGACGTTAAACATTATATAGTCAGAAGCGATGCAAGTCACAAGTGTGGTACCTCAAGGATAAGTCCTGGGGTACGTCCGCATCAATATCTTCTTCAGTCACATTGCTGAAGGACTGGAGGGTACTGTTTGTCTGTTTGCAGACAACAGCCAGATCTGCAACAGAGTAGATGTAAACAGATGGTGTTGGCAGAATGAGAAAAAAATCGGGATAAACTAGCAAAATGGCCAAAAGAGTGGCAACTGTTTTTTATTGCAAAGAAGTGCTAGATCATGCACATAGGAAAGACTAACCATGAAGCCACCTATAGGCTGTGAGGGAGTTGCTGGCAGTCAAATGGGAACAAATGAGACCTGGGCATCATCTTCAGTGCTGATCTGAAATCATTCAAGAAGACCACTAAAGCATTCTGTAATACTAGGTGGATGTTGTGGTCTTAGTAGGAATATCACAAGTTTGAAGAGGGAGGTAATAAGCACTTTTCACAAGACACTGGTTAGACACCATCTTGAGTTCTGTGTGCATTACTGGATGCCGCACCTCATCATGACATCACCCAATTTAGGCAGTCAATAGAAGGGTGTCCAAAGTTGCTGTTGGAAGTACGATATGTAGAAATATGTTTGCCAAGCATAGTCCATGGCCAGGTCTCTGTGGTACAAGTAGCGCTGCAATGGAGGAGTGGGTTTTGTTATGGATTACAGAGTCTGTGATGGCAAATAGTGTGTATAGTCAATAGTCATTTGCAGAGAGAACGCCTCGTTAGCTATAAAGTGTGCAGTAATGTTTGAGGCAATGGGAAGAGGAGGCATATCAACATATGTTGTTAAATGTGACATCCCATTTATGGAGAGCAGTCTTAGGGGCATTAGCCAAATTGGAGACAGCATATGTCAGTGCTGGTAGCAGAATACCCTTGGCAATTGCCAGTTTGGCGGATGTTGTTATCAGGTTCAAAGTATTATAGGCAATTCCAAGTTTGCCAATCGTAGCTTTACAGGTGTACTGTATGTGCTGACTGAAATCAATGGATTTATCAAGGAGGAATACCCTGTACTTTAAGGATGTGACACAGTTGGACATGGTTCAATTTCAGAAAAATAGCAGGACAAGTGGACACACCATGCGATTAGAGGGAGACTGATTAAGGGGTAATGTGAGGCAGTTATTTTGCACAGAAACAATTGCTAGATGCATAGAACGGCATACCGCTGGTAGTGGTGGATATGAATACAGTGCAGGGCTTCAAACAGGCATGTGATGGGCATAAGGGAGCAACACAGAGGAGTATGAATAGATAGGACAGTGACAGCACTGACATTTGCATACTGTGTGACCTTGGGCATGTCACGTATTTTCCCAGTGCTCACTGGTCACACCTGTAAACGTGCTTTATGCTTGTCCTATCTTGTCCTTGTACCTATCCTTGTAAAACAATTGGGAGAAAAACTATTATGCAATGGATTTAACACCACCCCCAGTAAAATATTAATAAACAAATTATCAAGCCTGGAGAGGAAAATTAGGACATAATAATTGTCCTGACTGCTGCAAAAAAAGAAGTTGCTTACACCCCCTAGCAGTAACAAATGACAAAGGACAAATACTAGTGGTGATGCTGGCAAAGGAGGACAGAAGTGGAAGTGATGGAAGGTGGTAACCCCGAATGCTAGGAGCTGTGGGAAAACAACGGCATCACATCAAACTTTCATGTCAGCCAGTGAGGTATAGATTGCAGCCATCACCTACACATAGGGCACCCAATACAATGTCTGGTACCGGTCAATACTAGGGTACAGTATATTTCTTAGGGACACAGTAATTGGTAAAAGGGAGGGTGACACTATAAGTGAGTGAAAGACAGAAGTGTGCATGTCATGAGGGGGAGCCTGTTATTATGAAGTCACTATAGGTGCAAATACGGGATTCCAAGCTTATGACTATCAGGAAGGAAGTGGTGATCAATCCGCCCTGCAAAACAATACAGTGAGACACGAAAGTAGCGTAAAAGATGAGGAGGACATGAGAGAAGGGTGGTGTGGAGATTGTGGGGGATGTCAACATGCCCCTAGTGTATTTGAGTATCCCGACATCTGGGTTAGAAGGGCGCAGGTACTGATGGGTGCTTTCCCAGATAGCTTCCAGATGCAAATGGTCAGTGAGCCAACCCAGTTATGGAACAAGCTGTGAAATGGTGATTTTTTCTGAGGTAATTCAGGGTGTCAGAACAAGTCGAGTAACACACAATTGGGTGGTGGGGGGAGAAATAAGGAGGGCTGATAACGTGAGGATGGGGGACATTCTAAATGCTTACCTGGCCCTAATGCACCCAAGTATTACGAAGGTGGAGAAACACTGATTCAGGTACATTTGGGAGAAAAGGAACTGCAAGTACAATATCATATGGTTTAGAAAGGAGGGTGTTTCGGTCTAAGTGGGAAGCTTAAACTTAATGATTACTTCTGCTCGGTATTTACTAAGGAGAAGAGGGTGGTGATAACCAAGGGTGAAGGGAGTGCAGAAACAGAGGGGGAGGTGTAACTGATAGGTCAATAATGGAGCAGAGGGATCTGGAGGGTTTGGATGTTCCATGCTAACATATCACCGAGCATAAAGAGCAAGATCGGTGTGTTAGCTGTCGACACCAAGAATAGAGACTGGTGGTGGATTACATAGGGGGAATAGCATGGGTTGCAGGCGGATCGGGCAGAAACTAGAGAGGTACTGAGGTGCTGCTCAAAGTCATGTGTGGTGGTACACCAATGGACATGACATGAGAGTGTATGGATGACGGTTTACGAGGGAGATTAGGTAACTGTTATATACGAACAGGGTGCTATCTTGCCGTAATGCTTCACTGTCATAAGTTTTATCCAGTCAAAGAGTGGATTGCTTCAAAAGGGGTATTATCACCGTGTCATAGGTGCACAAGTAGAAAATGACATCAAATTCTAACCTCCTTGTTCTGGCACTTGCGAGCCCATGGATTTGCTTCCCTTGACTCAATGAAGTGATTGCAGTGAGGCATGTGCTTCTGCATCACCAGCCCCTCACTGCTCCCAACATGGTCTGGTGAGGCACTTCTTCCTGGGCATCCATTGTACTGCATGTTAGCAAACCAGTTGTATCTGGGCATTGTGGGCTGTGCCTGTAACCGGCTCAACACTGTGGTGATCTAGGAAGTCTCTTCCCATTGGCCTCTAGGAGATGTTTATACTGACAGCGCCTGTCACAAAACCATTTCAATTATAACAGCACACAACTTACCCACTGTGAACTGACCTTGCTGTGTCCCCCATCTTCCTTCGGACCACCCCAACTGAGCCTGCCCTATTTACCACCTTCATGTACTTGAATACCTATATCATGGCTCCCCTGTCCCTTCTCTATTCCAATGTTTACATGAGGCAAGTAGAGTCAAAGAGGGACTGAGGGCACTGAAGGTAGACAAGTCACCAAGGCCAGATTGTATTATCCCAAAGTGTGCTGAGTAAGATGGCAGAGGTGTTGGCACAGGCACTGGCCAATCTGTACAGCACCTCACCAGAGTCGTGATGTGTGCCACTGGAGTGGAGGATGGCACATGTAGTGCCATTACACAGCAGAGTTTGCCAAGCGAGGAATGGGGTGATTATCGTCCGGTAAGTTTCACATCCATAGTTTGAAAATGCATGGAAATTATAGTAAGGGATAGACTGGTGTCATACCTGGAGGAAAATGTCCTCCAGGATGTGAGGCATCATGGGTGTGTTACAGGGAAGTATTGTCAAACCAACCGGATACAATATTATGAGTGGGTGACAAGAGAGCTGGATGAGTGTCCTGCTGTGGTTGTGCTTTACTTGGACTTCAGCAAGGCCTTCGATTCCGTGCCTCAAGGGCAGCTTGGGAGGAAGCAAAGTGATGTAGGAGTTGGGGCAAAAATGATGAACTTCATTAAAAGCTGGATGAACTGGATGCTGCAACGGATGGTGGTGATTGGGGAGCTCTCACCTCCAAGGCCGGTGACAAGTGGAGCACCACAGGGCTATGTGTTTGGGCAAGAATTGTTTGGGCTCTTCATATCAGATAATGGACATCGGGGCGGTGAGCATGGTAAGTCGGTTTGCTGATGATAACAACATTGGATCAGTGGTGAATGGAGAGGATAGGTGGAAGCTGCTGCAGTGTGACATAAGCAAGCTAGAGGAGTGGTCAGAGAGGTGGCAGCTGTTATGCAGTGCAAAGAAGTATAATGTTATGAACTTTGGGGTCAAGAACCCAAGGAGAGAATATTGGCGTGGGGTGGGTGGGTTAAGCTGGGGATCACTGAGGGTAATGATAACAGAGACTGTGAGCAACACTGCCCAGTGCAGAAGAGTTGCTTCCAAAGTGAACTAAATGATGTGATGCATAGGGAGGTGGGTTTCGTCCTGGCAGACTGTGGTCATCTTGCCCCGGGACAGATGACTGGTAATGCTGCTCTTATAGTACTGTGTGCAATTTTGGAGGCCATACAGAAAGCGTGATATCAAGCTGCTGTAGGGAGTGCAGAAGAGTGCAACAAAGATGATATGTGTAATGGTGGGGACAGACTATGACAGCAAGCTGGGATACCTCAATATGTACACCCTGGAGGATAGAAGGGACAGGAGGGACATGATAGAGACATTCAGGTATCTGAGGGGGCTCAATAAGTATGGGGCATATGGGGTCTTTTAGTTAAGGAGGGGGGTAACCAGGGGTCACGGGCTAAGAATGGATGGTGAACGATTTAGGAAGGAAATGAGGAGACACTGTATCACAGAGAGGGTGGTAGCCAAATGAAACACCCTATCAGAATGGGTGGTATCAGGTAAATCTGAGAACCAGTTCTAAAGGGCATGGGATGGGGAACATGGGAGAGTGAGGGTGGGTCGTGGCAGTGGGATGGCAAAAGGGATGGGTGTGGGCTGCACACTTGTGCATACGTAGACAGATGGTGTGTTCTGTTTATGCTGGTATGTTCAAATATTTATCTCTTTGATGCTTTACCCATAGGTACCCAGAGCCACAGATAATTTTTGTTTCCTCCTTGCAACCCATTACATGAGTTCAATGTCCCTTTTTAAGTGTGGCCTCCAAAACTGCAGACAGTACTCGAGGTACAGCCTGAAAAAGCAGTCATACAGAGGTAGTATGCTTCCCTCCCAAACCCACTCCATCTGAAGGCGCTGTCTCTATCCCAATGCTTCCCAGCATCTTATTTGCATTGGCTGCTGCACTCCTTCAAGTCTCAGAGAAGTTCAAACTAACATCCACCACCAACCCCAGCTCCCTCTGAGCCTTTGAGACTTGCAGCATTCCACACACCCCCACTGGCCAGGGTTTCTGTCTTTCGGGGCCAGTACACTGTGTTTCCCTGCATTGAAACTCAGTCCACAGTTCCTTGAGCTGTTTTCCAAAGCATCTAGGTCACTCTGTAGGGCCAGCATCCCCTCCTACCCATCCACTGCCTGCAACCCTGAGTCATCTAGAAAGAGACTAGTATCAATACTGATACCCTTCATTTTGGCAGAGACATAGGCATTGCACCAGACGGAGCCAAGCCTCGATCCTTAAGGGACCACGCTCTCCGTGGAGATGAGACTATCCACTGAGCGATGACCATCTGGGTCCACTGTGACAGAGAGTTACATATCTATCTGAGCACATTTCCCCACCCCCATTCAACCCTGTCTATCCAACCGTCACCTGTGAGTGACCAAGTCGAATGCCATTTTGAAGTTGAGAAAAAGGACGTCCACCACCCTACACAGCTCCAGGGTACTCGTCACCCAAGCGTCAAACTCAGCTAGCATTATGAGACACAATTCACATGGGAGGAAGCCATGCTGTCCATTGTCTATTCACACCATCTTTTATTGTTATAGCACTAGCCCATCCAAGGCAATACCCTCCATCACCTTCCCCACCAGTCAGTCAGGCGTGCCTGTAGTTCCCCGCCTCCTCCACTGACCCTCCATTCTAGAGGTGCATGATCTGCAATGTCCAAATAGAATAGTGCATGTGTGCAAGCTTACTGGAAACAGTGCAAAAATGAACAGCACAAATATGTGAATTTTCCAATGTTTGAAAGGAAGCACAATCACAATAGTTTTAGTCTTAGGAGACAAGTGCATATGTATGAGTGTTTGCATGACAGACAGGAGCCATTGACCTTTCTATGCACTCCATTCTTCAGCTTTCACAGTGCAGTTGGGCTCAGCTCAGGACACTTATCACCCACTTAGCTTTGTGTTGCTCCTGTTCTCCCACACACAAAAACAAAATGAAGCAGAAGAACAGCAGCAGTGAGTGGAAAACTGACCTATAATGATTCTCAAGTGTCAAATTCTACTATTTCTTTGTGATTGTCCTCTTCTGTGAGACAAGCGAGAAAGTGAAGTGCAAGGACACTAGAAAACATTTGATAATGCACCTTTAATGAGTTTCAAATTGCACTGTCTTGCAGTCTTGGACTCTGTCTGACTTTAATTCTCCCTATAAATAGCAACCACTGTTTCAAAGACCAAAATAAAATGGTAGAGTACTATCAATATAAAAATGTAGTTAATAATACAACACATCAGCTGACAGAACTCAATCTGCATATATACACCTGTTCATATCCTTAAAGGCACAGCACACTGAATTGGGGGTAGAGACACTCACAAGCCTGCACACAGTAAAACAAGAAAAAAAAATTTAACATTGGTAAAAGGAAGGCACACAGTCATAGGGGGTGGTGCAATGCACTGACCATCTGGGTCCACTGTGACAGAGAGTTACATATCTATCTGAGCACATTTCCCCAACCCCATTCAACCCTGTCTATCCAACCGTCACCTGTGAGTGACCAAGTCGAATGCCATTTTGAAGTTGAGAAAAAGGACGTCCACCACCCTACACAGCTCCAGGGTACTCGTCACCCAAGCGTCAAACTCAGCTAGCATTATGAGACACAATTCACATGGGAGGAAGCCATGCTGTCCATTGTCTATTCACACCATCTTTTATTGTTATAGCACTAGCCCATCCAAGGCAATACCCTCCATCACCTTCCCCACCAGTCAGTCAGGCGTGCCTGTAGTTCCCCGCCTCCTCCACTGACCCTCCATTCTAGAGGTGCATGATCTGCAATGTCCAAATAGAATAGTGCATGTGTGCAAGCTTACTGGAAACAGTGCAAAAATGAACAGCACAAATATGTGAATTTTCCAATGTTTGAAAGGAAGCACAATCACAATAGTTTTAGTCTTAGGAGACAAGTGCATATGTATGAGTGTTTGCATGACAGACAGGAGCCATTGACCTTTCTATGCACTCCATTCTTCAGCTTTCACAGTGCAGTTGGGCTCAGCTCAGGACACTTATCACCCACTTAGCTTTGTGTTGCTCCTGTTCTCCCACACACAAAAACAAAATGAAGCAGAAGAACAGCAGCAGTGAGTGGAAAACTGACCTATAATGATTCTCAAGTGTCAAATTCTACTATTTCTTTGTGATTGTCCTCTTCTGTGAGACAAGCGAGAAAGTGAAGTGCAAGGACACTAGAAAACATTTGATAATGCACCTTTAATGAGTTTCAAATTGCACTGTCTTGCAGTCTTGGACTCTGTCTGACTTTAATTCTCCTATAAATAGCAACCACTGTTTCAAAGACCAAAAAAAAAATGGTAGAGTACTATCAATATAAAAATGTAGTTAATAATACAACACATCAGCTGACAGAACTCAATCTGCATATATACACCTGTTCATATCCTTAAAGGCACAGCACACTGAATTGGGGGTAGAGACACTCACAAGCCTGCACACAGTAAAACAAGAAAAAAAAATTTAACATTGGTAAAAGGAAGGCACACAGTCATAGGGGGAGTGGTGCAATGCACTGGCTGTGGTGTAACAGTCTTCCGAGAGACATTCCAGAGACTGCATTGCTGCCCTGAGGAAGAATGTTGTTTGTCTCAATGCTGACCTGGCAAGCATCCGGGAAACCTGCTCCCCCACCCAGGGACCACCTCTGCCACTGCTGTTGCCTCAGAGGTGGCCAAGGCAGGAGTGTGTTTGGATCACGGTGTGATCAGGGATGTTGAGGGTGGCAGAACCGAGGTGCATCCCTACAGTTGTACCTGTCCACAATTCATTGCCCACTGTGGTGGAGCATGGTTCCTCTATGAAGGCACCCTCTGTGGAGACCAAGGAGCATGCTGGGAGTCTTGACAATGTTGACCCACATGACAGTGCCCCATGGTGCCCTCAGTGGAGTGAAAAAACTTCAGTTAGTGGACTCAGTTGTTAGGGTGGAAGAATTGGTGAAGAGAGGGGTAAGGGAGGTATGGTGCCTTCCCAGCACCATGTCTTTGAGGGACATGAAACAAATCAGCAGGATCATGGGATCAGCTGCTACGGGGAGTGAACAGAATGTCCGCATCCACCTGTGGATAAAGGACATGGCCCTGACTTGGAGCAGAGCAGTGCAACAGGAGTTTGCGGACTTGTGGCGGGACCTTAGACAGGTAGCACACATGTTAAGTGTCACAAGTGCTACCTGTGTATGGCATGGCAGATGCTCGGGTAGGCCACATCATGGGATACAAGGACAGGTTGAAAAACTGTGGCATATTTGAATGGAATGCGTACTGGGGCTACACCTTGAAGGATGAAGGCATATAGTGGTGCGACATTCTGCATCTTTCAAAGAGGTGATCCCTGATCCTAGGTCATAGGTTTAAATGCTTGATTGGCAAGCATTTTAAACTGGGCAAGGGGTGAGGCACTGAGAAGTCAAAGTTATATCCTCACCAATGCCAAAAAAAAACCTTGGTCGTTACTGAGGAGAACATCAAGATATAGCAGTCAATAGGAAGAGTGGCTGGTGCAAATCGAGCTAAAGACAAAGGCAGTCAGGACCGTGATGGTGCTGAAAAATATAAAGACATAAAAACAAAGTGGAGATTAGGGAGTAACAGTGCCAGTCATCTAATTAAAAAATGAACAGAAACGGTGGCCTTGACGGAAGAGGGATGCCTGTATAGCACGTCATTCACAGAAACATGGTACATTGAGAACCATAACTTGGATGTCAACTTACCAGGGTACACAATCTAGAGAAGGGACATGGAGGGAAGAAGAGGAGGAGGAGGATGACCTCTCTATGTATGGGAATGGATCAAAGTGACAGAAGTAAAGGGTAAACATGGAGGAGAGGAGGCAATGTAGTTCACCATGGAGACCAGAAATGGCACCACAATCCGCACAGGGTTTGTATAAAGCCCACCATCTCAGGGGGAGGAAATGAACAAGCAAATGATAGAAGACACCTTGAGGGTGGCAGAGAAAGGTGAAATATTGCTGATGGGGGGACCAGAATATACCAGATGTTAACTGGAACACCTTTGCAGCAGCCACGTACTACAGCTTTGACAGTCTCGATGACCTACAGGTGGCATGCCGCAGACAACTAGTTTTGGAATCCACTCGTGAGGGGTCATTCGTTGACCTTGTATTCTCAAATGGCTCATGCAAAAGGATCTCTGATCTTGACAGCGGCTGAAAAGGGGAACCCGTGGGCAAAAATAAACATGCATATAGGCACCATGCTGTCACCAGTTCTCTGTGAGAGTGATGTGTGAATGTGCTCTGCGCATAAAGAAACTGTCTTAGATGAGGTCTGAGGCCAGAGAAAACTTTTGGCACAAACAAAATGTAAGCAAAGTGAATGAAAATAGGTTAGATAGTCCAGCACAGTTTGTCCACCAGTCTGTGCTGTGTTGTGCCAGGCCCTTATCGACCATTTATAAGATATGATCTGGAGCAAATTAAAACATTGTCTACAGATGATGTGCATTCCAGTGCTTCAGCTAGGATGACCTCAAGGATGCTGGACCGTAAGTCCAATGAATGTAAATAAGCTACATAGTCAAGCCCCGCTATGACCCCAGCATGTGCTGATGCCAGTTTCCTATTGCAATAATTAACAGAAAAAAACATTTACAGTTTGAAGCATAGATTTATTGGTAGTGGAGGGCTGACAGTAACTGCTTAAAATACCCAAGACATTTTAAGCAAAATGAAAGCCTGAAAATTGTTGGCGCTCAAGAGCCCTTCCTTGAGCCTGAATGCATTTCGGTTCTGTGGCCGGAGAACCCCTTGTTTTTAGGTGAACAGATTTTGACTCTGAGGAGGATGTATTTTTCCAGACACAGACATAAAGAGTATCATAAACGTACCGTGACCACCTTGCACAGTCTAGGGCTATCAAGAGAACTGATGCAGACTGGGACCTAAGCTTGAGAAGTAGTCATTGCATGAGAGGGAAGGAAAAAATGCAGGAAGGTAATTCCGTGACCAATACTGAGCCAGAGCAGCCAGGTGGATTGTTGCAATATCTAGTGATCTGCCATAGTACTGTTGCATGTGGTGGTTGTAGTGAGATACAAACAAGTTAACCTCTGGGGTGCACAACCTTCTACTGCTTGCTTGCAGCACCTGATCTGAATAGACTGCAGGAAAACCCTCGTGGAGCATCATAGACTTTGTATTACCATGAATCATGAGCAGGGTGGGCTGAGATATTATCCATCCTTGCTTTTTTGTGAAGTGCATTGAGTTAGTACTGTCTGTTCTGACCTGTCCCACCCTCCCTGTACTAGTTGAGTGAAAGCCTTTATTGGCAGTAACAGTACTGTTTGCTCCTGTAGGTTTATGTGCCACAGTCACTCTGCACTTGACTGTGTGCCTTGGTTGGTGTGAACACCAAAAATAGGACCACGACAGTAAGGATGCACGTATTGCCGGAACAATGGATGGGTACTCTTTCGCAAACTATCATTTGTCAATTCCGAATGTTGGATTGCTGTTATTAGCATTGGAAATGCAGGAGTAAACAGATGCAGAATAGGAATGGCAGTGAAGTATTGAACATCACACCAACCCCACCTCCATCCTGCAAACAGCACAACGCATGTACCATTTTCTGTTTTATATGTCTAAAGTCAGCCCAAAAGAAAAGGTTTTTTTTTTTTCCTTCATTTGTTTTCATATAAACAGGCACATGTGGCATGCTATGGTGGGCTCACGGTGTGCCACAAGAGTGTTTTCTGAGTGGGGAGAGCTGTAGCCAATGGTTGGGGCTTTGTGCACACACATTGGCACACATACAGTGGTGGTGGAGGTTACAGTACAGTGATGGGGAGTGTGATCCCCGTAAGCAAATCAAGGTGGATGGGTCATGCGCATGGTAACCGCCCTGCATTGATATGTCACTCCCTCATCACAGCGGTATGCCTGACATTGCAATGACTAGGCAGCCCCCAATTGCGGGGATGAAAAAGTTGTAACCTGGTGTGATTTATACAGAACCAGTGTCATCAGGACACTGGTACTGCATTGGTCCACCAGGGCCAAGTCCACAAAGGCAGTGCTGCCTTTTGATGGCACAGTTCCACAACTCCACAATCAGCATTGAGATCGTCGGGGGGTGGAGCTCCAGGGCAGAGGATACCTCCGGTGGCAGGATGCTTAACGGCCGGGCGCCTTGAGATTGGTGGGGGAGGGAGCTCCAGGGCAGAGGAGCCCTCCAGCGGCAGGATGCTTAATGGCCGGGCGCCTTGAGATCGTCGGGGGGGGCTCCAGGGCAGAGAAGCCCTCCAGTGGCAGGATGCTACCTGTAAGCAACACACGACTCACTATATGACAGTCCATTTGCATGTAGTGCCTGGAGTAACCCTGCTGTGGGTACTGCTGATACTGAGGCAATGCACTGGCATTATTAGAACAATGGGGTGTTGATGTTAAATGATATGCCTCTGCCATGTGTTTCAGTGGTTGGAGAAGTGGTCTTTTGCAGAATTTCTGCTGGAGTTGGTTTTGTATTTGTGAGCTAAGCCTTTATCCTTCTCCCAAGAGTGCATTAACATGGACTATTCTGCAGGAGTCTTTCCTCATGGGTCATGTCCCCCTGTCCATGGATGATTTGATTTGACTCCATACCACCCCCTCTCGGAGTGTAAAGTCCCTCTTTAAATGTAGTCTCAAAAAATGCACACAATGCTGTGGTGTGGCTGAACCAGGCAGCTGGTGCAGTGGTAGTATCACTTCCAGCTTTCGTGAGGCAATCCCACTGTGGGATGCATCCCAGTATACTATTTGCCCTTGCCACTGCCCTCCTACTAGTCTTTGAGTTGTTCATTTTTACACTGACCAGTACTCCCAGGTTCCTCTCTCCCTACACAACATAAATTGGGTCTCCTGCCAGTATATGGACTAGGCCTTGATTTCTGAATTAAAGGCGCAGAACCTTCCACTTCAACTGACTGAATATGAGTATCGATTTTGCATGCCAACATTCCAGAGCTTCCAGACCCTCCTGAAAGGCCACCCTCACCTACTACTGATCCACAACTGCACCCAGCTTTGAGTCGTCTGCAAAGACAATCATTGCACTCTGGATCCGCTTCCTTATGTCTGAGACATAGGTGTTGAACAGGAGGTGGCCCAGCAGTGCCCCTTGGGTCACCACACCAGTAACACACTGTGGAGATGTGGCTAGCCTCCCAAACACCACACTCTTACTATGCTCATAAAGCCAGGTTCCTATCCATTTGAACAACTGTCTCACTGCACCCATATCCTTCAGTTTAGCCATCAGGCCACTGTGGGTAAACGAATCAAAAACCTTGATGAAGATCAGAAAGAGGACATGCAACCACCAGCCTTGGTCCTGTGCCCTCATCACCCAGTCATTGAACTACACAAGGTTCATCTGACATGATCTGACCAAGACAAAGCCATGCTGCCTATCATCCAAATAGCCTTTTTTGCTACAGTAACCTCCATATCCTATCCTTGATGATACCCTGCATCACCTTGCCTAGCACCAATGTCTGGCAAATGGGCCAGCAATTGCCCCACTCCGTACTTGATACATTATCAATCAGTATGACATCTGACACCATCCATTCTTCGAGTACCCATCCAGTGCTCAGAGAGATGTTGCAGAGTTTGTACAGGGTACATGGCAGGCCGTCTGGAAGTTCCCTCATGCCCCTGTAATGCATCTCATCCGGCCAAGGTGCTTTCTAAATACGAAGGGACCTGAGGCCTTTCGTTACTCTCTCTAGCATCATTTCATCCTCCACCCCCCCCACTCAGATTGGTCTGGTCACCTCATCTGTATCATTCCCATCCCTTCATGTGGTTTGCCACAACTACACCCGAAACACATTTCCCTTTGCCCACCCACCGGTAAAAACTGATGCAAAGTACTCATCTAGGACCACTGCCTGTTCAAAAGTTTCCAGTTACCAACACTCCCATATCCTTCTCCTGTCGATCTGCCAATTACTTTCCTTTTTGCACCCTGTGTGTCTAACTTATCACTTGTCCCTACTCCAGATATCCCTAGCCAATGGACTACTCATCTTTAACCTCAGCAGCTTCTGCTCTCACTACCCTGCTGACCCCATGTGGCTGTCCCATCATAATCTGACTGATAACTTTCAAAACTTGCACAATTTCTACACCTCTATGTTGCCTTCTTGTCCCTCAACATGTATTGAACCTCCACAGTCCACCATCACATTTTTCCTGCCTTACAAAGCTTGTGCCTTTCCCTTGCACATGATGTGGTAACCTACTGTTTTCCCCTCATACTGATCTCCCACCTGCTTGTAGCATTCCTATCTGGCCTTATCCGGTATAAACAGTCTTTAAGGATTCTTCCCTTCTACCTGAATTCTGCATCACCCTTTTTGGTCATTACCTTCCCTGTTTGGCTTTCCTCAACTCTAGGTCCAACGGATACCTCAGCTGTAGACCCCAAATCTGAGCACTGTCTAACAGGAGTACATCCAGTGTCTGGTCCTCAATTGTCAGGTTAACCCACCTGCTTGTTCAGGAACTTGTCCTTGAAAAAAGGCAGCAGCCTCATACTGATCAAATTTGTTCCTTCAACAATAAATTTAATACTTGACTTGAGCATAATTGAAATATTTTTTGCCTTTGAAGACAAGTGCATATGTATGAGTGTTTGCATGACAGATAGGTAACATTGGCTTGGCCATGCACTCCATTATTCAGCTGTGGCAGTGCAATGGAGCTCAGTTCTAGACACTTATCAACCAGTGATGTTTATGTTGGTCTTGTTCAAACCCACCCAAAAACACAATTGAAGCCAAAGAACATGAGCAAGTAGGTGCAAACGAACCTAGATTGTCTCTCAGGGACAATGTGAATGAGAGAAATGAAGTGCTGGAAACTGTTGTCAACTGCCTAATTATATGTTGTCTTTGTTACAGTCCTGTTGTGTGAGACAAAAGCCAAAATGAAGTTCAAGCACAATAGAAAATAGGTGATAACCCACGTTGAATGATCCTCAATTGTGAGTGTTAATGAGGTCAATAAAGGGCTTCAAACTGCACTATCCAGCAGCCTTGCTCTCTGTATGACTATTACACACCCTTTAATCACCAACCACAGTTTCCAACCAAAAAGCAACAATATTGGGACACAAAGAGTGAGTGAATTATTTTTTAAATGATAAAGCAAGTGGACAAACTTAGTGTGTCTATAGACAGTGTGTTCTAGTCACTATGTCAATGCATAGACTAAACATAGCACGTTGGCATATGTAAGACCAAATGTCATGGAGAGTGTTCACTAAGGGGACATTCACCTCTAGGCACCAATCTGACCACTGTCCGCCAGTACCATGTGCAGTGTCTGAGCATCACTAGTTGGCGCATTGACCGGTGGAGTCAGACACTTATCCTTGCGAACATGCATCTGCCTCTGCTCACTAGCCCAGTGGCACGGAGGGTTGAGGTGCTGGATGCCACTACTTTTGCTGCACTGTTGACCCGTGTTTGGGAATGAGCAAGGGTTGCTGGAGGTCTGCAGAGGAGGTAGAGAAATAAGCATCTGGAGGACTGCTCTCCTCTCCCAGGAATGAGAGGGGTCTGAAAATATATACCAGCCACTGCTTCCTGGATACTGGTGATGACAGTCTCCAAATATGTTCATGCCATGTTGACATCACCCATTACCACTCCCCTTCCCTTTCTTAAACCAAAGTGTAAATCGAGATTTGACAACCAGTCATCCAGAGCATGAGCCAATGCAGGTGGACTGTATACCACGGAAACCTTGACTCCATTACCCCCCTGCATCAGCATGTTGACCAAAATTGCCTCCATGGTCCCCCCCTTCATCCTATACCTATGCCATTTGTGACTAACAATGCTGCACCACAACTCACTCACTCCTCCCCCTCCCTCCTATCATTTCTGAAAATAGTATAGCCCTGCCAATGTAGGCCCCACACATTCCCTTTTTTGGTCCAGGTCTAAGTGACTGCTGCCACATCCACCACTCACTCAACTAGCATTAACTGGAGCTCAGGGAGCGTGTGTACTAAACTGTCATTTATCATGACCACCGTCCACAACTTCTCGTGCATCTCCTTTAAAATGATTCAGCTTCAGTTTATCAGCCCGTGGGCATGGGTACGATTGTAGGGGGGAGCTTGTTCTAGATCAGGCCACACATGGATGCTGTTAGTGTGATGGAGAACATGAAGAAAGGGGTGCAGGATACTACAAGGTCCAGTACAAAAGTAAGGCATAAGCATGACAGTGCCATCAAGTCGTGTTGTTGTGCCAGGGAGGTGCATGAGCTGGTGAGGGATAATGTTTCTGACTATTCATGTTTTAAGCACTATAGGAGGGATAGTGAAAGGGTTGAGTACCAGTTGATGGCTTGGAGTTGTACCAGATTGGCGAGGCAGGAGATACCACAAGCTTAATGGGAGGGAAGTGAAGTAAGCAAAGTCTAGTGTTCAGACAGTGTTGGGAGGACTGAAAGGGGCTAGGGTTCATGCTGGAGCAAATCTGGAAGGGGATGGGTGGTTGAATGGGTGTGTGGGATGGGATTGAGAAATGAGGAGTGTATAGAGTGCGGGAGGTCCTTAGTGCTGTCAAAACTGATAATGCACCCGGGAAGGATGGGCTGCAGCCGATGGTTATGAAGGAATGAACAGGCGGAGGGACAACAAGGTCCACTGGATACACTCTTTAACAGCTGTCTGCATACAGGATGGGTGCCTCAAGACTAGAGGGTTGCCTATGTGCTGACTATCCACAGAGGGGGGGTCTATGGAGGAGATGGGGAATTATAGGCCTGTCAGCTAAAGAGTGTTTGACTAGGAACTGATATCATTCAATACAAGTTATTGTTAAAAAACCTGCTTGAACAATGCTAAAAGTCAGCATTGTAGCAGTGTTCTACACCACCAGTAGAGAATATTTGGTTCATACAGTGGAGACAAAGGTTTGACCATTCATTATTGTTCTACAAACAGATATCTATGTGAACCAAAGCTCTTTTACAGATAAGTGTGAGATGCTGACACACACACAGAACCCGTGGTGATGTCACGCCACAGTAATGCAACCCAAAGTAGTCTAACCGATATGAATGATGATGTGATGACTCAAATCAGGGAAATAAATGTGTAATACTTGCAGCATGAAAAAGCACATTTTATTTTCAAGGACAATGAGAATTAGTAATGGAAATATTGACAGTTAAAAAATGTATGCCAAGCAATTTTCATTCAAGACATAAATGAACCACACAGTCAATGAAACACAAAGTAGCGGGGCACGTGTAAGTATTTTCAGTATCAAATATGGCGGTCCAGACAGTAACCAGTATACTGTCCTGATGGGTCTGGGTATACATCTTGAATGCGCCACACACAGCAGCTTGGAACTGGAACACATATTCGTCGACCCAGACATCCCAGTCGCCACAGAATGTACTGACGGTAAGCAGAATGTCTCCTTGATCTGTTAATGTCTGCATCTGGTGGCAATGAAAACATGTCCTGGTGATAGCTTGAAGCCAATGACAGCACTGCAGGATCCAAAACGAGGTGCTCCATTTCCTAGATGAGAAGAGAAACAATATTTCAGTATTTTGTCTTTCAAATGGCAAACACTAGAACGATGTACAGTGCAACAGTACAAACAGTTAATTGCAAGGCAAGCTTGCTAACAAAGGAAATGGTCTGAAAAATGCTTGCAGCAAACATGCAAATGTCATGAATCTTTTTGTATATAATAGTTACATGATTTGCCATAATGAAGGAAATCCCATTATAGCAAACACAACCATGGTTTCCATCAATGTGGGCATCATCACTTAGGAGTCACTATGTGCTAGACAAAACCACAGTTTCATTTATCCAACAATGGAAATGAACAGAAAATGCCTTTGCACTGAGAGTTGGTATTGCGTAGCTCTATTGGGTGAGCATCAGCACAGAGTAACCATTGTCTGAATCATAGAAGCAAAAAGTGCAACATAAACAAAGAAAGGAGACTGGGCGGCCAATGTAACCCAAGTGTAACGCACGCGAACATCAAATAACTTGTAGGTTGTGTAATTCTGGAGGCAAATTGAGGGAAAAAGAGCAATTTTCATAGACAAAATATGGTGGCCCGTGTGTCAACTGCAAAGTGTGACACAACCTCATGCTCATATGCTGTTGCAAACAAGCTGTGGTCTTACCGTTTGTATAGAATCTATACCCTGTGGTGTGTGGCAACTTGTCGCAACGCACAGCAGTACTTATTGCATTCTATATGTAATGAAAGCAGCCGTAAAAGAAATGTTAACACAAATGCAACGTCAACTTTCTGCATGAGCCTTCTTTACTTTGGAGCTTAAACCGTTACAAAACAGTATGAGTTATGACAAAGATGCATCACTGTGTAAATGCATACAGCCATGGCCCTGTATTTGATTCCTTAATTCCAGCTGGTTACTCATTGATTCACCACTTGGTATTGGATAACAGGTGAAGGGAGGTTGCGGTCTGTTGGAAGACTGAAGTGTGCCTCATGAATGTAACATTTGAGGAGGCAAAGTCATTTGAGTGTACTGTGGTGGCTGGTGTAAGCTGTAGGATCTTTCTCATACACTGTGCACCCGGGGATGGGAAATGGTTACTTCTTGAAGTGGCAGACTTCATCATCGACATGGCATTTGAGTCACCAAGACTGATGGTACTGGGGGACTTTAATGCATGGGTGAATGAAGTCCCGCCATTTGGACAGCACTTCCTACACCTGCTGATATCTTAGTCCCATGCGAAGTGATGCCACCACTGTGGTTTGCATAGTTTTCCACACTGTCCATTAGCAATGTAATATGCCTAGTTTTGCTGCACGCTGTGAACCACACTGTTGAAATATGCACAGTGATAATAGGAGAACAAATATGGGGAGCAGTAGTATGTACCGTCATGTCAGAAATGCAGTCACCAGGTGCACATCCGCAGCATACATTTTCAATTGCAGATGACATGACTCTGCACTTCCGGCACACACACCATTCCGGTGCAGCAGTGCTTATCATGGCACTTGTGTTTGACAAATCTGGCCGTCTTCTTTCAAGTATATTGAAAGCGAGTCCTGGACTCTCAAGAGCAGTCTCAATGCAGAAGTCAACCAGATCATCCACGCTCATATTGCAAATTTTTTCCGATTAGAAACAAGGGAGAATGAGAGAACAATCGGTCAGCTGCTGCCTAAACACATATACTGTTCATACAAGAAGCAATACACCACAGTGAAAAGCAGTGTAAAATGAATGTGTTACCATATAGTTATAACATAGGAAAGTTACAGCAGAAAAGGACCACCAGGAAAACCTAGTCTGCCCAGTTGCGTCACATCACCAAATCTCCACCCTTATTTCAACCCCCATACTTTTAACAGACACCTGTGTCTGTGCAGTGCCCTCTGACCACCAAACAAAACTGAATTATCACCCACCAATTCCCTACAAAGCCAAATCCAGCAGCTGACCACAGTCTCGGTGAAGAAGTTATTCCTGATGTTGCTGTTAAACATGCTACCCTCTACCCAGAGATCATGAAGCCTGTTTCTGGGACACTGACTGAACTAGAAGCGGTTCTCACTAGTGATCTAGTTTAATTCTGTTTGGTACTTGAAGTGCTCTGTCATATGCCCTCTCTCAGTCCTGAACTCCAGAGGGTACATGTCCCAGGATCACAGCCTCTCCTCATACGGCAGGCAACTCAGACCATTCTCCATCTCGGTTGCCCTCCTCTGTTCCCACTCTACCCTCACTGCATCTGTTTTTTGAACAAGGCCCACATATTCCAGATAAGGCAGGACCAGCTGGGTGGAAAGAGGGAAATCACATTCAAGTCCAGAAATATGGCGATGCCCAGGTACCTCTCCTCAATGGTACCCACTAGCTGCTTTACCCCCAGTGTGTATTACCTTGTCCCATTCCTTCTGCCCAGGGGCATGAATTTGAATTTCACAATACTGAGGGATAATCTCAACTTCATGGCACACTACTACTGTTTCCCCTTGGGGAATCTGCATCCTGTATGTCCAATCAACTGCAGATTTTGGTATCATCCTCAAACTGGCTCACTGATCACAAAACCCACAGCTACGTCACTTATAGAAATGTTCAATGACATGGAGGACAGTACAAATACTTGGTGCATGGCACTTGTGACCAACTACTCGTACAAGGGTACTCTGTCTACTAACACCCTCTGTATTCTGTACTGAACCAGTTTTGCACCCATCCTATAACCACCTTCCCTAGCACGAGAAATCCATGTTGTGTACCAGCACAATGTGTGGTACCATATCAAAGGCCACAATGAAATAAAGGTAGGCTATGTCCACAGAACACACCTGATCAACAACTCTAGTGACCCAGTCAAAACATCCAAGCAGATTTTTCTGACAAGATATGACCTTGGTAAAGCAATGCTGAATTGGGTCAAGAAGGCTGCTTGCCTCCTAGTGGTCCAAGTCTTCCCACAAACACTTTTTCCATGACCTTACCAAAGACTGATGTCAAACTCAATGGCGAGTAATGATTCAAGTCAAACAACCACACCACACTTATTCAGAGGCAGCACAGTCATGCACTTCCAGTCCATTGGGAATACTGTGGTGTGCAAGGATGCATTGAACAGATGGGTAAATGATGATGGCGCCTCAACAGGCTCGCTCAACCCCCTTGGGTGAATACCATGTTGCACCTTTACCTTGTCCACCCTTAGGTCCCCTGAGCAATTTTAAAGTCTCTTCTTCCCAGAATGTTAATGTGGCCAACACCACCACCACCACCACCACCACCATCTGGGAAGAAGTGACCACCAACCAGTGTGGTTCACGACCCAGTCAAGCCATACAAAAGTGAGGCTTCTGGACTTTGAGAGTGCTGACTTTGACAAGATGGGACAGTGCCTTAGAAAAGCACTAGCAAACCGGCTAAAAGGAGAGGGTGGAGCAGCAATAGGGAAACTTCAAAACTGCCATCACAGAGGCAACAAGATCATGGTCAGCCAGTTCACGACATGTTTCGCGACTTAAGCAAGGTGTCTGATTCAGTAACCAATAATAGCCAGGTGGCTAGTCCAGTGCAACAGATTTGCACCCGGTGCTATGCTTTGAATATCTGGCCCTAAGTCTGAAATCCTTTTTCATGACAAGGGATCACTTTTAATTTGAATGAAAAATGACTTATACACAGAAGTGAGTCACGAAAAAGGATTTTAAATTATTAAAAAAACACATTCCAGGGTAATTTCTGCAACAGATAAGCGCAGAATCCACCTAATGGAGTCCTGATGAGCAAGATACATGTTGTGCTGTCTCTGCAGGATGTCATTTTGGATATTTTCACATTTTTTTTTCTGAAAAACAGAAATCAAGATGGTGACAAATGAAAAATTAATTTTCCCTTACAAAAAAGTATTGGCCCTAAATGAAAAAGAATCATTTTTTCATTCCAAACATCTTTCCAAAAGACTGTACTGGCCATTGACAGAAACTGACATTTTAAAATTTCATAACTTTGGAACTGATTAATATTTTTTCACCAAACAAGTGAACGAAGCCCTTACTACCCTGAAAAGTTCAGATGAAAATTCCAAACCTTCTGTGCACAAGACAATGACAAAAAACTCCAGCAAGAAACTGTGAATTTTTAAGGGTTTTTTTGCTATGTGCATCTTGGAATCTGCATATCTGACTGGAACAAAACTTGCCAGAGCAAGAGATCTACCCCTCGAGATCACGCTTGCAAAATTTTGTGCAAATCCATTGAATAATTACAAAGGTATTAAACTTCAAAATTTGAGGTTCAACATAGAAAGCCCTGCTCAACTCTAAATATAGGATGCTACCACAACCTTATTATAAAATGGAAATAAAGCAACACTCTAGGATGCCCTTAGGGTGGTAATTGGGATGAAATAATTTCTTTTGCAAATAAAAAGAAAAAAAAATAGTCTGAGGAAAGGAGGGAAACCTTAGTGGGTATCTTGCCATTCCTGCAGGTGGTCCACAGACAATGTGATACCACTTTAGCTCTCCAAATGAAAAGAATTCAAAGTGAAATACAGGTCCTATTAGATGAAAAAAGAGAAACTGGTCTTCATTACTTGAGACAGATATACTATGAAGGGGAGCAAGAGGTTCAAACTTCTGACATACACACTATGCAAGAAAACTTAACAAGCTACCATACTGAAGCTCTATGACCCTGTTTTTAGGACCTAGTTTGTAAAGCAGAACAGATACTCCAGGTTGTGAGTACTTGCAGTGCTCAGCTTTACTCAAAGCTACAGGAATCCCCTAACCAGAACAACACAGAATTTTTTCACAAATTGCACCTTCTCAAAGTGTCAGACCATCACAACAGAGACATCAGAAATGGTGGAGGCCAATACCAGACCTAAAACATACAAAGTTTTTCCATATGGTTTTCCCATTGAGTTCTCTAGACATTTCAGGACCTCCTCCTCCCCTGTATGATACTTTCCAGCAAACTCTTTCAGGAGGCCAGCACCTTAAAACTTGGAATTGTACATCAATATAAGCTATTTTAGAACCAGCTAAAGTCTTAGAACACAATGTTTTTGTGTCAGTAATAGTGTAGCAACTTGACAGAGTTCTCTGAAAACTGACTGACCAGGATCAAGCGGGTTTCATCACCCAAAGACAGACACAAGACTATATCACAAGAACATTGCTGTAGAAAATTGTATCTTAAAATGTCATGTCCGTGTAGTCAGCAGAGATGTTAAAAAGGTTTTTGTCAGGGTTTCCTGAAACTTTCTTCAAGGCAACCTGGACAAAATGAGATTCTCCCCACATATTCACGTAAGACCTTGGTACTGTCCCTTTACAATCACCCTAGAGCATACAGTAAATGAAAGCTAATGGTTCCTTGTCACAGGCCATAGAATTGCTGTGGGCTACTAGGCAGCAATGCCCATTATCTCTATTCTTGTTTGCATGTTGAACCCTTGGATCAGCTACTGATACCATATGTGGGATCCACCTGTGGGGCACTGAACATAAAGTAGCATTCTCTGTCAACAACAAGTTGTACTTGTCACACCCACCTCTGGAAAACACTAGAGGAATATGGAGCTCTGTCGGACTATAGTCTAAACCAAGGAAAGACTGCAGTCCTTCAGTTTTACTATATGCCATCCATTGCAATAGCACAGCAATACAATTTTAAATGGGACCTACTCTTTATAAAATATCTGAGCATACATATCCCCATTCCTCACAGACCTAAATCAACTCTTCAATCAAATTTATGGGCCACTAACACAGGCCATAACAGAAGATATAGGCAGATGGCAATGTTTGCCACTCTCACTAATTGTCAAAACTGAGTCAATTTGCATGAATATTTTACAAAGGTTTTTACAATATACCATTTTGAGGCACTACTGATGGGCATCCCCATAGACTAATTTAAGAGAAAGGGCAGTTTTATTTTGAGATACCCAAGGAATGGAGGGCACCCACATATGGCCTACAGAAAATTACAGTTATCATTACAGCAAGGGGGAACATTCACTTCTCCACTTGCAACTCTATTACAGCACAGTCAACATTAAGCATGTCTGCCATTGGTTTGACTCTTACTACAAGGCACACTAGCAGATGATGGAACAGAGGAACACCTACAGTCCTTCTTATGAGCAGTCTTTGCATGCCTGAGGCTAACACTGGCAATGCTTACACTGTGTGTGTGCATATAGATGGTGCTAAAAAATATGGTGATAGACCAAAGGTGGGAAAGGAATAGCCCAGGATGCAGATTTCCACTATAGTTTGTCTTATAATGTGGATTACCCCCCCCACACACCCACACACTTAAATTGTCCATAAATACTACCACTGGAACAGATATGCCTGAAATCACATTTTTCAGTTCTATGGAGAGGAAGGATTTAAAACATTTGCTCGTCTAAGGCAGGAATACAGTCTACCACAAATGGATTGCTATAGTTATAGTACCTGCAGGTGCGTCATTGCCTGTGCACAAGTGTGAGAAGGTTTGCAAGCTGAAACACTGGCACCCTTAATAGTTTTAATACATTCAACACTTAGATGGCAGATGTTGGCTCACTTTATATCTCTTTGCTATAAGGCACTTAACACACTGGCAGCGATCACACTGAACAAAGTAAGGGCCAACCGAGAAGGGGAGTTTTGGACACTGATCTCTTAAAATGCATGGACACGGGCATCAATGCAAGGTCACGTCATCCCACTTGTTTTGGGAATATGCCTGAAAAACACAGTTCGATATTTTAAACCCCCTGTAATAATGGACAGGTACTTCCCCCAGCATACTGTGACCTGTCTGAGGGCCTGTGGGAATCAAAGCTCCACACATGCACATGTACTCTGGGATTACCCAGGGCTGAAGGTGTTTTGGAGCCAAGTACATACCGAGATAGAACAGATAATCCCAGACTTGGTGACACTCACCTCCAGGTGGCCTTCCTGTTTATATTTCCAGATGAAATTGCAGGACCTCACCAAAAATATATCCTATCAGTGGTGCAAACTGTAGCCAAGAAGACAATCACAAGTCAATGACTGCAACCTGCCTTGTCCACCACAGCACATAGGGAGGGAATCATAAAGGAAATATTAAGAATTGTGGCATTTTGCTATTTGGTTTGCCACAGGACCCCCTTACCTTCTCCAGTATTCTGTTTTCCCATCTGGTGCTTCTGCAATAGTTGACTGTTGGTACTGAATGAATGCATAAAATAATAAACAAAATAAGGTTTATTCAGGAGCATAAGCAGGGACATCTCATCAGCACAAGGTACAGACTAGACTCTGGCTAGACAGGAAACTGGGGTTTCCTAGCCCCTGCTGGTAATTAATTAGCATAATATATGACCATTGCTGGTTGCAATTACCATTCCTAGTTAAAGGGGCAGCAGCTAATCTTAAACCCCAAGCTTAACTCTGTACTCCACAGTATGGAAAAAATTGCATGTAGTCTTCAAAAGATTTCTTTATCAATGCAAACCAGATGAAATAGGTAACTACTTTATATTGTAAACAAGAGAAACTATTTTTTTCATAACATAAGATGGCCTGTTGAATATACTGCAAAACTATGGATTAAGGTGCAATGCTATTCTGTACACCATGTGCCCAACTCATTCCAGAGATTCAATTCAGTTCAATTCAATTTTTATTTAACCAGATAGAACATGATTGAGCATGCTCATTTGCAAGATGGTCCTTGGTCCTGGAAGGACAATAGACAGTTACAAAAAAAAAAAGCTGTGGGAAAAATACAATTGTACATACATTTGTGACACAAAAAAGTACATCAGATGTGGCCTGGTGGCACTGAGGGTTGAGGCACTGGACACCACACCTCGCACCACACCTGCGACCCATGTTCAGGAATGAGCACAGGTTGCCATGGGTAGGCAGGGAGGAGATGGATTGAGCTTTCAATGGACTGCTCTTCATCTCCGGGGGGGTTCTGGTGGCCAGTGCTTGCATGACCCCTAGAGGAGGCTGGGGGTCAGTGGCACATAGCCACAAGCCATGGGCACCAGACATGGCAGACACTTGATTGGGGCATGCGAGAGCATGTGCATATCCAGTTGCTGGCATCATTGCACACTATGGCCCACAGGGAGAAAAAGCAGAAAAACAGCCTGTCAGAATGAAGCTGTGCCCCACAGTGCCATCCCAGAGAAGGCATCTCCCTGGCATGGATCCATTGTGGTGGGTCGAGATGCTCCCCACCACCCTGCCATGAAGGGTAAGTCACAGGGTGCATAAGGGAGGGGGTCTGATCTTCAGGGGCTGGTGCTGGGGGGACAACAGATAGCAGGCTTGCAGCAGGAGCTCTAGAAGAGAAAATAATAAAAAAAGAGTACATCATAAAAAACCATTAAGAGCAATACAAGATGATACACATACGAACAGAATCATACTAACAATAACCTTTTTCTTTATAGAGATTACAATAATATCCATATGATTAGGTACACTTTTTTAAGAAAAAAGGAGTTGGGGGAGATTAAAGATAAAGGGAAGGGGAGGATGAGAAGCATTGAAGTTAGTCTTTGTGTTAGGGAGGGTGAGGGAAGCAGCTGAGTTTGGGTTTGAAATAAGGGAGGGAGGATAGGCAAGTTGACAAGGTCAATAGGGTGATGTAGAGGTTAGGAGATAAAACAAGGTAGAAGTGGGTGGGGGTAAGTGCTAGGGTAAGGGTTATAAGAAGCAATGTAAGTGAATTACCATTGGAGGTAATCTAAATGACTAACGATAACAGGAACACATATCCTTCAAAGTTAGTTTTCACAGGGATTTAAAAACAGATATCCCAGGAATTTAAGTAAGTCTTAGTGATCTCTGGATGGTGTTCCATAAAGAGGGAAGGGCAGAACTAATGGCTGCAGCACCGTAATGTGATTTGAACTGAGGGACTTTGAACATGACGCGGGAGTAACACCTCAGGCAGTAGGACATATGAGAGCGCAGAAAGATCTCGTCGATGTACTTGGGGAGTTTGTTAGTGATTGCCCTGAAAATCCAAAGTGAGGCATTTCTCATTCTTCTAGTGCTGAATGAAAGCCAGCTTAACATTTCATAGAGCGAGCAATGATGGGTATTAACAGGGGCATTGGGAATAAATATTACTGATGTACAAATGTGGGAGCAGCTGGGCTCGGTACTGAAGAAACAGATATATAGTACCAGAGCCCACCCATCTGAGCTAAATAGGGAGAGATTCAACACAAGTAGGAGAAAGCATTGGTTTAACAAGAGGGTAAATAAGATCTAGAATGAGCGCCCAATTGAGGTAGTAGCCAGTAAAACAATGAATGAATTCAAAACAAAGCTTGACACTTACCTAATTAGCCTTGGGTATTTCTAAAAAAAGAAAATTGGTGAGCTAAATGGACATTTGTCTTTAAAGCTCAGTATTAACCTATGAAACCTATGAAATCTCAGTACACAGTGATATAGTGTGTCAAGTTTGTTTAGAGTGGATTTTTTGGCAGTGGCTGTAAAGGATATCGGCATAGTCTAATGTAGGAAGAAAAGTAGTTTATACTAATTTTATTTTAGCCTCATAGTTGAGGAGGTATCGGATACGGTAGAAGACTCCCAGTCTCTGATGCAGTTTTTTGGCAAGCTCACCAGTATGTGTTGTAAAGCTAAGTTTACTATTGAGCCAGAAGTCCAAATATTTAAATTTGTCCACTGTTTGTAAAGGGTCCCCAAGCAGGGTCTGGATCCGAAGGTTGGGATTCTGTAAAACGGAGGGTAATGAATGAATAGAGGTAGAGATAACCATAGCTTTTGTCTTTTTTGTGTTGAGGAGTAAATTTCAACTGTAAGAGGTTATGTTGCAAGACATCAAACTCTCACTGCAACTCTGCTCAAGCAAGCTCAGGGATATAGATGACTGCGTACAAGACAGTGTCATCTGCCAAATGATGCACCTTTGCCATTTTGATGTTGGAGTGTATGTTATTTATGTATATTGTGAAGAGAAAGGGTCCCAGGATAAACCCTTGCAGCACCCCTCTCGGAAGAATATTAAGTGGTGAAAGGTCCCCATGTGCTTTGACTTGCTGCTTCCTATCAATAAGGTAGCAACTGAATCATTTCATAGTGACATTGTCTAGTCCAAGACAGTGCAACATGGACAACATGGTGCAAGCCATGGTCAACGGCATCAAAAGCCTTGCTTAGGTCTAAAAAGAGGGCACAGACAGCTTCTTTGAGTCAAGGGCATTTTGCCAGTCAGTCACCTTAGCAAGGGCAGAGTACATACTGTGTTTAGGTCTAAAGTCATATTGGATGGGATTCAGCAGGTTTTTAGACTCCACATACTCCCTCAATTGGCAATTAACTAGTTTTTCCAGATTTTTAATAGGCTAGGTAATAAGAAAATGGGTCAGTAGTTGTTGAGGTCACAGGTATCACCGGATTTAAAAAGAGGAATGATATGTGCTGTTTTCCAAATGGCAGGCGGGTCACCTCAAGATAGGGATATGATAAAGAAGTGTGTAATGGGGGTAGTAAGGTAAAGGTAACCTACTTTCAGGAGGAGGGGTTCGAGAAGGTCTGCACTGGTGCTTTTTCTGACATCCAAGGTAATAAGGAGGTCCTCGAGCTGTTTGAAGAATATAGGGCTAAAACTAAATGAGGAAGGGAGCTGGTTGTTTATGAGGTCAGGGCAAAGAGATTCCTCACTACAGGATTTGGTGAGAAGCTTACTTGCCAGAGAGGCATCAAATGCTAGTCCTGCTGTAGCAAAATGGTTGTTGAGTTGATCCAAGATGGAGGCCCTATCTGTGTAGGTATTATTTCTGACAGGAGATTTTAATGCAGACTGGTTTCAGAACAGAGGTAAAAAAATGGAGAATAGTTTTGCTATTTTGAGGCTAAATCAAATTATTCAAAAACTCACTAGATACACAAAAAATGGAGATCAGGGTTCAGTCTTGGATTTATTCTTTGTGTCTCAGGATTTAGTAAAAAATTGGGATGTACTACCATTAAACTTGGGGGACCATAATCCCATGATTTGTAATATTGATCTACAACATTTTATTTTTCAGCAGCCAAGTACATATTGGTGTATAGACTTCAATGGGTTTAATGAATAATTTTTTATAAAGCATTTGAAGCAAATTCATTGGGAGAGAATATATCTGATACCAGACATAGAATTGGCTATACAGGAGTTTAATGACATGTTACTGAATGTAATTCAGTACCATGCTCCGTTAGTAAGGAAAACTAAAAGAAACAAGGAAGACCCATGGATTACTGATAATATAAAAAAAATACTTAAGCATAAGAGATAGAACATGGAAAAGTGCTAGAAAAACTAAAAAAGTAGAAGACCAGAATATTTTTAGGGAATGGAGGAATAAATGTAAAAGCATAATTAAAAATGCAAAAAAATAAATATCATTGGAATAAAATAAATAATACTTCTGATTCTAAGCAATTTTGGAAGTTTATTACAGATTTAAAATGTCCAAACAAAGCTGTTAATAATATAAGTCTGGTGAAAGAAAAGAAACTAGTGACTGATACAATGGATGTAGCAAATATCTTCAATACCTATTTTTTGGATGTACCGGATCTAAACTTATTAAAGTTAACTTCTAATGTATTAGATCCTCCCCCAGAAAAGGACATGGCAGTTGCTTTAAATAAAAAATTCAGATTTGAGGTAATACATGAGAACGATATAGTGAAAGAATTACAAAATTTAAATTCAAATAAATCTGGAGGTATTGATGGTATAGAGGCTCGATTTTTGAAGTTGGGTGTGCAAGTAATAGCTCCTGTTATAACTTATTTGTATAATTGAAGCCTGAGTAGCTCTACTGTTCCTGAGATTTGGAAAATGGGAAAGATTATTCCCATTTATAAAGGAGGTGACAAAACATTTCCCTCAAATTATAGGCCAATAGCTCTTTTGCCAATTTTATCAAAGATCTTAGAATGCAGAGTACATGTGCAGCTGAATCACTATTTGGAATCTAATATCATATTAACAGACAATCAACATGGTTACAGGAAGGGGGAGATCCACAAGCACCGGCCTGTTGGAATTTAATGATTTGGTGGTAACATCTATGAACCAAGGGAATAGTACTGGGGCGGTGTTTGTGGATCTCAGTAAGTAAGGCTTTTGATTTGGTCCAGCATAAATTACTTTTAGAAAAGTTTGGGGCCATAAGGATTCAGGGGCAAATGTTACAATGGTTGAAGTCATATCTGACTAATCGTCAGCAATGTGTAGCATGCAGAATCTCGGTGTCAGGCCCTGGGAAACTGGAGAGGGGGTGTTCCCCAGGGCTCGATTCTGGGACTATTAATATTTAGCATATATGTTAATGATCTTGTTCAAGTTATTAGATATAGTGAAGTGAGATTGCATGTAGTCGATACTGTGCTGGTGACGTCTGCTGACAATTTCACAGATATGATAGATAAACTTCAATATGATCTGCTTCAAATGGAAAAATGGATGAGTGACTCTAGCCTTCTTAACTCAAAAAAAACACAGAGTATGTTGTTTTCAGTGGGTCAACACAGGGGAAATAAGCCTAAGATGCAATTATACCTTCAAGATGGAACAAAAATCAAAAATGTACCTACATATAGATATTTAGGATTTCAAGTAGATGCTAGGATGACATATACAGAGCACATATCAGTTCAGACTAAAAAAGTAAATAGGAGACAAGGGGCTCTCAGAAGAGTAGCGGGTAGTTTACCATTGGTAGCTAGAGAACGGTTGGCTAAACAGATGCTTTTACCAGTATTGGAATATGGTTCCACAATTTATATGAATTTGACTCAGTCAGCTTTAAATTTGATTAATCAATCTTATTATAGGATAAGAATATTTGCTACTGGTAATAGTAAAAACTTACACCAATGTGTAATTTATAAAAACTTAAATTGGCTTCAACCAGAGGCAAATTTATTTATTTATTTAGTTTTTGTTGACCGGGTAAGTGCACTAGACAAATCCTGCCTATTTTCAGGCACGACCCAGGGGAAGGGGATACAGATGAATGGCAACTGACCTTGAACCAGATTAAGCTGTTGGTGGTATTTTTAGTGAATAGAAATGATCTTTTGCTTATTACATGTCATAAGATATTACATAAAAAATATAATCGACCATAACATAAACAAGTAAAAAGAAAATTAAATAACAAAATACACATCAAAACAAGGAATTTATTAAATAATATTCCAATGTACAGAAGTTTTAATAGATTGGGAGATAGTACACTTCAGAATAGGTAGCACGAAGTTGGAATAAATTGCCATAACCACTGAAGACAGATACTAATCTCTTTAAATTTAAAAACATTTTGTCTGACTGTTTGAAGTCTTCTTGTTCATGTTTGTTTTTAAAGTAATTTGTGTAGATGTGATTCCTTTTTTGTATTTTTTGTATCCTTTTGTATTGGTATATGTTAATTGTTTAATATTTTGCATAACAAACTGAAATGCAGGATTTTGTTGTAAACGGGACTTTGTCCCAACAAATGTTATTTGCTGTGAAAAAATACATTTTAATCAAATCAAATCAATTATAATCTTAGAGGGCAGTGTAGATGGTGGTGTATCTTCAATCGCTTCAGTCTCACAAGGGATATTCCAGAACTTGGCATTATTGTTTTTGGAAGCATTGAGAGAAGCCTTGAAATATTTAGCTTTTTCCTCCCTTATTAGTGTAGTACGGGGTTTCTAGAAGCTCTGAAAACCTGCAACTACAAAACAGCTAATGATGTCACAATGTAATGTGTAGCATTGAGCATAGGCACCCACTGTTAACAGAAAACTACCAGCTGATAATAATGGAATGTACATTATTACTGATGTATGTTAAATTTTACATTTATACAATGTAGTCCTAAACTGTGTGACACGTATGTATTTCTTATCCACTGTGCCAAGCAAATGTTAATGAAATTCAAGTTTAAAAAGGATAACTGCATTTGGGACATGTGGAATGATAGTGCTGCATTACCATTACATGGGACAATATATCAAACTACCTAAAAATTTGTTTTAACTTTTGTTGACATCTGCCGTAACTTGTGATACACTGGGAGCTCTATAATGATGCATGATTTATTTACCATAAAGTGATGGGAAGTTCTCTAAATGCAGCAAAATGTTTAAAAATAGCATTAAAATGTTTTAAGAAAATACAAAATCACACATGCCCACACAATGCAAAGCATCATGGGCTGCATATGCAAATCACCGCAGAATGTTATGCTGGTTCAACTTTAAGCAGAATTGCATTAAAATGTTTTGCCACATTTAGGATGCCACAGGCACAGCCCTGAAATGGGAACTGTGCCTACAGTATCACCGCTGAAAATCTAGTCCAGACTGTCTTAATGGATATGGTATTAGTATACATCGAAGTTGAAGGTGAGCATGGTAGTTGGATACATTAAGAGGCACTGGATTCAATTAAACTAGCTTCATATCATTATAACCATCCAGTTGCTGAAATGCTGTTTTAATGTCCCCTACATATTAACATAGAAATACAAAAACATAGAATTTGTCAGCAGATAAGGACCACTTGGCCCACCCATTCTGCCCATTTTTCCCTACCTACAGTATCACTGCAGACCTTATTTGATCTCCAGCTCTTTCTCCTCCCCATTCCATTCCACTAAGATTCATTTATTCTTATCCCATGCTTTCATTAACTCCATCACTGTTTGCACCCCAACCAACTCGACTGGTAAATGGTTCAAGAAATCCACCATTCTTTCTGAGAAGTACTTTCTCACATCTCTCCTGAATCTACCCCCTCCAGATTCTTAGCATGTCCCCTTGTTCTTGAGCAATTTTTTTTTTGGAAAATTCTTTCCTCCCGTACCTTATTTACCTCTTTGAGGTATCTAAAGGTCTTTGTCTTATCCCCCCCCCCCACAAGCATGTAAATATGTACACTGTACACAGTATTCTAAGTGAAGTCATACCAGTGATCTATACAGAGGGAGTATCACCTCCCTCCTTCTTCTGGTGATAACTATCCCTGTGCACCCCCAGCATTCTACTAGCCCTCCCAACTGCTTTGTTGCATTGAATGGCCACCTCTAGGTCATTAGAGATGATTGCTCCCAGGTCTGTCTCTCTTGCTTGGTGGACATCAGTAATACTTCACCCATTTTGTACTCCGACCCGGGGCTCTACATAGATACATAGATACATACATAGACAGTGTCAGCAGATAAGGGCCTATGGCCCACCCAGTCTGCCCATTTGAGCTTGTAAGTTCAGTTCATGTTTTCCTAGAAGTCTGTTGCCCCTTACCCCTGACCTCCAGAATTCCTTTATGTCTATCCCATGCATTCTTAAATCCCGTGATTGTTTCAGCCTCCACCACTTCCTCTGGCAGGGTGTTCCACTTGTCCACCACCCGTTCTCTGAAGAAACTCTTCCTCATGTTTCCTCTGAATCATCCTCCTTCCAACTTCATCCCATGCCCTCTAGTCCTGGAACATCTTTTTCACTTAAAAATAGTGTATTCCTGCACCCTGTTCCTCCCTGTGAGATACTTGTATGTCTCTATCATATCCCCTCTCTCCCTCCTCTCCTCCAGGGAGTACATGTTCAGTTCCTTCAACCTGTCTTCATAGGACTTGTGATGCAATCCATGCACCATCTTTGTTGCCCTCCTTTGAACCTTCTCTACCCTGTCTATGTCCTTATGTAGGTATGGTCTCCAGAACTGTACACTGTACTCCAGGTGGGGCCTCACTAGTGTCTTGTATAGTGGAATCATGACCTCCTTTTCCTGCTGGTGATGCCCCTGCCTATACATCCCAGCAACCTATTTGCTTTACCTGCTGCCTTGTCACACTGTTTTCCTACCTTGAGGTCATCAGAGATGATAACCCCAAGATCCCTTTCCTGTTTGGTGCATGCTATATCTTCACCCCCCAACTGATATATTGTGCCAGGGTTTTTGTGCCCCATATGCATTATCTTGCACTTCCTTGCATTGAATTTCAACTGCCAAACCCCTAACCATTCTTCAAGTTTCTGCAGGTCCTTTCTCATTCTGTCTACACCCCCTGGTGTGTCTACTCTGTTACAGAGCTTTGTGTCATCAGCGAACAGTGAAATTCTGTCCTCTAGGTCCTGTGCAATGTCACTGATGAAGATGTTGAATAGGACCGGTCCCAGCACTGATCTCTGTGGTACCCCACTGGTCACTCTTCCCTCTGTGGAGTGACAACCATTTAAAACCACCCTTTGTGTCCTGCCACGCAGCCAGTTACCTACTCACCACACTACTGTCCTGCCCACACCCATATTCCCCAGTTTGTGTAATAGTCTTCTATGTGGCACAGTGTCAAATGCCTTGCTGAAGTCCAGATAGGCCATGTCCACTGCCCTCCACTGATCCACCTCCTAGTCACCCAGTCAAAAATTCAATGAGGTTGGTCTGACATGACCTTCCCTGGTGAAACCATGCTGCCCTGGGTCCTGTAGTCCATTGACAACCAGATGTTCCACCAATCTCTCCTTCAGTAGTGCTTCCATGATCTTCCCCACTACCAAGGTGAGGCTGACTGGTCTGTAGTTCCCTGCTTCCTCTTTGTTCCCACTTTTGTATAAGGGGCTACATCTGCTGTCCTCCAGTCTTTGGGCACCTCCCTGTTTCCAGTGATCGGCCAAACAGGATAGCCAGAGGTTCAGCCACCACCTCTTAGTTCTTTAAGGACCCTGGGGTGCACCCCATCTGGCCCCATTGCTTTATCAACTCTTATTACTTTCAGTTCCTTCAGGACCCTTTCTCATGTAAAGGGACTTGTGTCCATTTCTGCACCATTCTCACCTCTTGTACTTCCTTCAGACCCATTACCCTCCTCTTCCTCAGTAAAGACTGAGCAGAAATACCTGTTCAATATGTCAGCTTTACTGTTGTCATCATCCATGCAGCCCCATCCTCCCCTTCTGTCTCACTATCCTCCCTTTGTCTTTCTTTTTCACTTATGTACCTGTAAAAGGTTTTGTCCCTCTACCCACTGATTTTGCAATGTGTTCTTCTGTCTGAGCTTTGGCTTCCCTTACTGACCTCCCTGCCTCCCTTTGCTTCTCCTGGTACTTCTCCCTATCCCCTTCTGCCTGTGTCTTTTTGTATTGCCTGAATGCAATCTTTTTGGCTTTCACTTTCTTTGCTACCTCTTTGGAAAACCATAATGGTCTCCTCTTCCTTTTCCTCTTGCTAACCTGCTTAATGCATAATTATGTTGTTCTTGTAATCCCCATTTTAAATACTGCCCACTGTTCCTCAACCCCTGATTCCTGTCCCATTCCCCTTAATGCCTCTTTCAAGTATCTCCCCATTTTTCCAAAGTCTGTCCCCTAAAATCCAGAATATGTGTTTTTGTGTGGTTTGGTTCTGCTCTTTCTGTGATTTCAAACCACAATGACTGGTGGTCACTGTTCCCCAGGTGCTCCCCCACTGTTACCCCATCACACTGTCCCTGTTTGTGAGCACAAGGTCCAGTATTGCCTTCTGCTGAGTTGGTTCCATGACCAGTTGCTTGAGGAAGGCACCCTGTAGGGAGTCCAGGATAAATCTGCTCCTAGTTGATGCTGCTGCTGGGATGCTCCAGTCCACATCTGGAATACTGAAGTCTCCAACCAGTACTACCTCACCCTTGTCTGTCATCCTTTGGATGGCTAGCATCAGCTCCCTATCTGTTTCTTCCTCCTGGGCTGGTGGTCTATAGACCACACCTGTCGCGGATGGCTGTCCCATTTTCTTTTCCAGTTTAACCCGTATCTCTCCCAATTTGTTCCTCCTGGATCTCTGTGGCCCTTATGTCATTTTTCACATACACTGCCACTCCTCCTCCCTTCCTGCCTGCTCTGTCTCTTCTGAATATGTTGTGTAGCCAGGTATGGCCATCTCCCAGTCGTGGTTATCATTACACCAGGTTTCAGTGATGGTCACAATGTCCAGGTCTGACTGCACCATGACAGCCTCCAGATCTTCCATCTTGTTGCTAAGGCTCCTGGCATTTTCAAACATGGCTTTCCATGATTTGACCTCCCTAGACTGTTTCATTGTTCTACTCCAGCCCCTTCCTTGGTTGTCCTTTATCCCTGGTTCTCCTTGCTGTCTGCCCTTCTGCTGAATTTTGCCCCTTTTCTGCCTATCCACCTCTTGGGCACTAATCTCCATCTTTTGCACACTGCTTTGCAGAGATAGCCACTCCTCTGGTTCACTGGTTCCACTGCTAGCTGTGGGGGGTGAGCAAGTAGGTACCCTCCTTGCTGGCCTGCCACCCTCTTTGCTAGTTTAAATGCTTGTCAATGTAGCATTTAAACTTATCATTGAGTGCTTGGATTCCCTCCAGGATGGATGCAGGCCATCAGGCTTGAACAAACTCCATCCATCTCCAGGTGGGTCCCCAGTCACCAATGAATCCAAACCCTTCCTCACAGCACCAGTTCTTCAACCATGAGTTAAAGTTCCTGGTGCATGCACTCCTATGCTCTCCCTTGCCTCTCGCAGGAAGTACTTCTGAGAAAGTGACAGACGTAGCTACTTGCTTGAGACCCCTCCCCAATTTCCTAAACTCTTCCTGAACTTCCTTTGGCTCCCCATTTGCCAGGTCATTAGTACCTAGGTGGATAATGACATCCAGCTCACCCTCCCATCTTGCCTTCCCAGTGATCCCTAGGATCTTTCTTCCATCCCTCCATGCCATGGCACCTGGTAGGCACCTCACCTCCCTGTCCTCCCCCTCCTGTGTTCCTAGCTGGATCCCTCTTATGATGGAGTCCCCCACCAGGATTCACTTCCTCCTCCTCTGGGGTCCACTGCTTTCTCCGCTGAGGTCACCTCCTTGGCTAACCTCCACATCCTTTCCTTCCACTTCTCTGGGTACCTCTCTTTGGTTGTCCTCATTTGCCAGTGTGGCACATGAGTTCTTGAGTGGAATAGGATCTGGGATGTGCCTCTGTCTGACTGCTCTAACCCTCCCTGAGCCCACTGTCATCCAAGTGCTCCTCGTTCTCGGCATCCTTTGAGGCAGTTGCATTGGACTGGGTGGTCTCTGGATAGGGGTGATGGTACTCCTGACCCAGTTTACTTCCACTCTGAGTCTGGCTACCTCATCCCACAGTCCAGAGAGATGCATGCAGATAGAGCAGTACCTCAGTGTCCAGAAGGTCTGCCTGAATATGGCTGCCCCACAGCCACTGCATTGCACCACTACCCACATTATACTGAAATTATACTGCAATGCCACTACTTGTCTGCTACTGAAGCTCTCCTAGTTCCATTTTTATTAAATTACTGTCCTAAAAATCCTGCTACTGATCCTCAGATAATTTTCTTTAAAAAAGAAAGAAAAGAAACCAATAAATAAATAAATGAGTCAAAACACTTGTCGTGCTGAGGGTGGGCTTCTTTCCCCTTATGCCCCTCCTACTTCACACCCCTTACTATACCCTGTGTTTAGCTCCTGTCAATCAGATTTAACAGGGCATATAATTAAGAGTTGGGGGAAGGGGAGGAGGGGCAAAAATTTGCAGCAATTAAAGACAGCACAGAATTACACCACCACTACGTTTTAAATTTTCAACAGCCCAAAAACAATTCTAAGTAAAGACAACAAAGAAAGTACAGTGTCACCAAAAGCCCACAATCTAAGCTTAAAAGAAAAATAACAATTACCAGTTACTCTAAGCCACTGAATTGAATATGTTTCCTTCCTTCCCCTTCTGGCTTCTTCTGAGAAAATACAACTCACTTGCTACCTCAACTCTGATTAAGCCCCACCTCCAGTTATCACGTAGCTGAGGTCAGAGGCCAGACAATTAACACCCCTCACCCAACAACAGGGCATTCAGACAAGCCAAGATAAAATTTGCAGCAATTAAAGACAGCACAGAATTACACCACCACTATGTTTTAAATTTTCAACAGCCCAAAAACAATTCTAAGTAAAGACAACAAAGAAAGAACAGTGTCACTAAAAGCCCACAATCTAAGTTTAAAAGAAAAATAGCAATTACCAGTTACTCTAAAGCACTGCATTGAATATGTTTCCTTCCTTCCTTCCCCTTCTGGCTTCTTCCCTCTGTGCTCCAAGTGCATTATTTTGCACTTTTTCACATTGAAATCCAGTTGCCATACTAGTGATCACTCCTCACATTTTCTCAGGTCTCTCCTCATCCTTTCCACTCCCCCCTTCCCAGAGTATCCACCCTATTGCAGATTTTGGTGTCATCCACAAATAGGCAAACCTTCTCTTCCAGATCCTTTGCAATGTCACTTATAAAGACATTAAAGAGGACTGAGCCAAGTACTGATCTCTCAAGTCACCCCTGCTGGTCACCCTACCCTCCTTGGAGTGAACTCTGTTTACCAACATCCTCTGCTGCCTGTCTCCTAATCAATTTCTTACCCAGTTTACCACCTTTTGACCCACTCCTAGGCTACTCAGCTTGCTTAATACTCTTCTGTGTGGAGTCAAATGCCTTACTGAAGTCTAGGTAAGCCACATTCATTGCTTCACCCTGATCTAATTCCTTGGTCACCCAGTCAGAGAAATCTATCAGTTAGAATACTGTGTACAGTTCTGGAGGCCACATATCCAGACGGGTATTAACAGAGTGGAGGTGGTGCAGAGGTGAGAAACTAAAATGGTGCAGGGTCTGAATCACAAGCCCTATGAAGACAGACTGAAGGAACTCAATATGTGCACACCAGAAGACAGAAGGAAGAGGGGTGATATGATAGAAACCCTTAGATGTCTCATGGGGTACACAAGGTATAGGAAGGAAGTATGTTTCACAAAACAAGATACACAAGAAGTAGGGGACATGCTGTGAAGCTGGAGGGTATTGATTCAGGAGAGCTGTGAGGAAGTACTTTTTCACAGAAAGGGTAGTGGATTCATGGAATAGCTTGCCAGTCGAGGTGGGGGGTGAAAACAGTGATGGAGTTCAATAGTGCATTGGATGTGCGTAAAGGGATGACAGTGAAAAGAAATTGGGGGAGAGAAAAAGAACCAGAGAGCAAGTAGGGTCTGTGGTGTTATAATAGGTAGGGAAAATGGGCAGACTGGGTGGGCCAAGCGGTCCTTATCTGCTGACAAATTCTGTTTCTATATTGAGTTCCCTTGGTCTCTCCTCATAGGACTTTTGATGTAGACTCCACACCATTTTAATTGCCCTCCTCTGGATTGCCTCTACTCTATCTATGTCCTTCTAGAGATGTATTCTCAAGAACTGTGCACAGTATTCTAGCTGAGGTGTCACCAGCGATCTATACAGAGTCAACACAACCTTCCTCCTTCTGCTGGTGATCCCTCTCCCAAGGCATTCCAGCATTCCACTACCAATCCCAACTCTCTTGTCATACTGCCTTGCCATGTTTAGGTCATCAGACATGACTATGCCCAGGTCTTTCTTCTGCTTGGTGGTCATCCCACACTAGTCACCCCATTTTGTACTCTGCCCCTGGACTTCTGTACCCAAGTGCATTATTTTGCCATTTTTCACATTGAAACTCAGATGCCATACCCTTGAACACTCCTTTAGTCTTCTCAGGTTTCAGTTTACCCTTTCTACCCCCCAGGATTTTCCACTCTATTGCAGATTTTAGTGTCAGCCACAAAGGGGCAGACCTTCCCTTCCAACTCCTCTCAATTTCTAAAGACATTAAGAGGACAGGACCCAGCATTGATCCTGAGGCACCCCATTGGTCATTCTCCATCTTCGTAGTGAACTCTGTTTACCACCACCCTCCATCTCCTATCCTTGCCTTTCAAAAATCTAGGAATGCCACATCTACTGCATCGCCCTGATCTAATTTCTTAGTCACCCAATCAAAGAAATCTCTCAGATTCATTTGACATGATCTCCATGCTGTCTTGGGGCTTGAAACCCATTTGATTCAAGATATTCCACTATCCTCTTCTTCAGCAGTGATTCCATTTATGTTCCCATCACCGATGTCAGGCTGACTGGTCTATAATTGTCAGCTTCCTCTCTGCTACCACTTTTTTGAAGAGGGACTACATCCACCCTCCTCCCATCCTCTGGAACCACACCTGTTATAATGAGCTGTTAAATAGGATTGTCACTGGTACAGCCAGTACTTCCCTGAGCTCCTTCAATACCCTAGAATGTGCCCTGTTTGGTCCCGTTGCTTTGTCCACTTTCAGATTTGCAAGTCCCTTTAGGATGCTCTCTTCTGAAAAAGGACTATTGTATCTTTCACTTTTCTGAGCTCCAATTATGTTTTTTGGCCCCTCTCCTTCTTCTTACACTGCTAACACAAAAGTATTTGCTCAGTATGTCTGCCTTTTCCTGGTCCCCCTCTGCACAGCCCTCTGTCCCCTTTTTAACCTAACAATCCCTCCTCTGGTTTTCAACTTTTCACTTACATCCCTAAAAAATGTCTTATCCCCTTTCATTGCTAATTGGACTATCCTCTCTTCAGTTTGTGCCTTTGTGCTCCTCACTGATTTTCCTGCTTCTCTTTGTTTCTCCTGAAACACTTTCCTATCCTCCTTCCTCTGTGTCTCTTTATATCTTCTGAATGTCACCCTTTTAGCCTTTACCTTTTCAGCCATCTCTTTTGAGAACCACATGTGCTCTCTTTTTCCATCTTATCTTTACTTACTTGCTTGATACAGAGGTTTGTAGCCTTCTATATAGCCCTCTTTAGCTTTATAGGTTCATAGGTATGATACAAAGTCGAGGGAGCTAGCCCATTATGACTTCACCACCCATTAACTAGGATGGAAGTAATATTTATTTTCACCCATATGATTGTCCAAATTTTTTTTGAACACATTAAAGCTAGGACTATTTGCCACCTCCTGTGGCAAGGAGTTCCATACTGGAATTATTCTTTGAGTTATGAAGCTTTTTCTTTTATTTGTTTTTACATTGAATGTCTTGATTTTAATGTTATGAGATCGAGTAGAATCTAAACTATTTCCCCATTCTAAACATACAGTTTCAAATAAAGACTCATTTTTTAAGGCACGAAAAATTAGACACAAGTCACCTCTCATAGACCTGTATTCTAATGAATAAAGGTTAAGTTTTTTTAGTCTTTCTTGATAGGGAATATGTTCAAGACATTTAATTATTTTAGTAAATCTCCGCTGTACTCGTTCTCTATTTATTTTATCCTTTGTAAGTGTAGGTGCACAAAAGGGAGAACAATAATCAAATTTAGACCTTATCAAACTACTATATAAGGGGATAAGTACCTCTGGGTCTCTACTATTTAAATTTCTAAACATACAATTTATTAGATGATGGCATTTTTTAACTATTAAGTTGTTATGATTGGTGAATTTTAAGTCATTGCTAATTACATCTAGATCACTTTCTGATGAGACTTTAGTCAGAGGTGCATTTTTTAACATGTAATGTGACATTTGGTTATTCTTGCCAAAATGCATAACTTTGCATTTGTCTATATTTAATGATAAGTTGTTATTAGTAGCCCAAATTAATAGATTATTTAAATTTGTTTGGAGATTTTGATCTGAAACTGAATCATTAACAATGCAGCCTAATTTGACATCATCTGCGTATTTATTTAGCCATACCCCATGTACATACTAGAAACCACAAAATTAAACAAAATTGGTCCCAGCCCAGAACCCTAAGGTACTCCACTAGTCACACTACTCCATGCAGAATCATAGCCTCTAATACTAACCTGTTGTTGTCTTTCTACTAAACATGATATACTCCATTTAATTATGTTTTTACATATCTTTTGTTTAATTAAACATTCAATTATTATCCTATGTGAAACGGTATCAAATGCCTTTTCATAATCTAAGAAAATAACATCCACTGGAAAGCCAGTATCCAAAGCCAGGCTCACTGGTTCAAAGAAGTTTATTAGATTTTCTTGACAGGATCTTCCCTTTCTGAATCCATACCGACAGATGTCAATATCCCCATTACTTTTAATATGTTCCTCAGGTCTTTGTAAGATAAGTTTTTCCATAATTTTACCAATACTTGATGTTAGACTAATAGGTCTATATTGTTTAGTATGGAATTTTGACCCATTTTTATGAATTGGTATAACTCGAGCAAATTTCCATTCCAGGGGTACTATACCATGTTGTAAAGATTTATTAAATAGAACGGTCAACATGTCAATCAACTTAGCTACTAATTCTCTGAGAAATACAAATGGAATATTGTCAATACCAACAGAAGTTGAGGTTTTATAGGTCATCAAGGCAGAAAAGACCTCTGTGGATGAAAAGATTATGTTATGATTATTATCATGATCAAATGCAAAATCTAATTTTTCTTGCTTTTTAAATACGCTAGAAAATTGCTTATTAAAAGCATTTGCCATATCTAATTCATCTGATATCAACAAAACATCAATAATCAAAGGTCCAACCTGAGTCTGTGAATTTTTCAAGGAACCAGTATAATTAAAAAAAGGTTTCTTATTATCTTTCTGATTAACCAGATTTTTTTCAAAATTCTTTTTAGCAATACGTATCTTTAACTTAGTGTCCTTTGATTTAAATTTAAATCTCTGCCAATTAACTTCAGTTTTATTCTTATTGTATTTATTAAAGGCCTTTTTCTTTCTTAATATAGATTTCCTTATAGTATTATTAAACCATACAGGATTACGTTTTTTATTTGTATATTTAATTCTATCAGGTACCCAAGTGTTTATATATAGGTGAAGTTGAATTTTTATTTTCTCCCAAGTTTCCTCCACAGACAGATGATCTAAATCTTTTTCCCAGTCCCATTTTGATAGATAATCGTTTATTTCCGCATAGTTTGCTTTATTGTAATTTTTCATCTTTGTGATTCCTCTGTTTTCCAAAATAGTAACAAATATTTCCCAAAAAAGTGTATTATGATCTGATAATCCAAGAAGTTCAAGAATTATTGGATTTGTATAATATTGTTTTGTGTTTGTAAAAATTAGATCTAGAACATTATTATGTCTGGTAGGTACAGAAACAATTTGATCCAATCCTAACATAAAAATTGTTTCCAAGAAGTCTTTTTCATTATGAGTTAAGCCACATAAAGAATTCCAATTTATCCCAGGGAAGTTAAAATCTCCCATTATTACAGTATTAGTTGGCAGTTTAATACTTTGAATATAGTGCAAAAAAGATTCTGATTTATTATTATCTAAAGATGGGGGTTTATAACATATTCCAAAAGTAAAAGTCTTAATCTTTAATTTTATAGAAACCCATAATATTTCAACTCCTAAAGGGTCTGGAAGATCAAATTTTAATTCCAAACAATCATAGCCTTCTTTTATATAAAAAGAAACCCCTCCTCATCTGGAAAATTCTCTATTTTTCTTATAAAGATGGTAACCAGGAATTTCAAGGCCCAATTTATTTTCGGAAAACCAGGTCTCTGTAATACCACTTTATCTTTACCCACTGTTCCTCCACCCCACCTAGCTCATCTCTCCCTAGAAAGTCATCCCTGATGCATTCACCCATCTTCATGTGACCCCTCCCTTCCTGCCCCATCTAGGTGTATTCTTAAAAACATCACAGAAGGTCTGGGCAGAAAGAAAGGAGCACTTCCAAAGCACTAACATACGAAACATTGCATATACTGGACCAGGGAAAATGGATGGTCCCTACCTGCTGCTGCTTTCAAGATGCTGAATTACCTTATTCCGAGCAATGGATCCACTCCCTGAACCAACCAACCAGACCTGGACCTCCCGCTTCTCTCTCTCGGAGGTCCTGCAAAGCCCCTGCAGCCCCAGAGGCTGGATTCTTTGCCTCTGGAATATAACTCATGGCAATTTAATCAGACTGCAAATAGGAGAGGGAAGAAAAAGATTTCATTTTATTAGATCCCCCCCTCTACAATCAAATAAAGTGCAAACCACTGTTTCTCCCCAACTGACTTTATTTTCACCTGCATGGCAAATGATTCCAGCTATACAGGGGTCTTTCTTCAAGAAAATAATCAGCTCCATGGGGCTACAACTTTATACACAGTGGCTGGACATTTCAAACAGCAGAATCATTGTTTCAGCAGACACCAGAAGGATTCTTATCTTCTACCCTTTCTCTCTCAGGTGAGCTACCCAAGACCCTGAAATCCAGATCCTTGCAGTCTCCTGGCATATAAGGTTCTGGTAAGCCAAGCCTACCTCTTACTTTTACCTACATGCCCCTTTTCCTCTCTGGTACTTGTCATCCTCCTTTTCTCCGGTGTGGGAAAGTGAGCTGCCTCCCCCACCTGGACCCCTGTGCAAACAGCCTAAATTACAGGGCACCCAGGATTTTTCCTGATGACCCAGGCCCTGACCTTCCTTCCAACATCTGGCTCTGACATACAGGCTGAGGCCACTTCTCTTATCACTTGCCTCCGCTTCAGCCCTCCATGGCCTCCACTTCACTCTGGGGTTGTTCCGCTGTCACCACCTCCTTCCTACAGGGAGTCCCTGCCAGGCCCATATCCCTTTAACATGGTTTCTGGGTTTGAGTTAAGCACCAGCATGAGGACCACCTTCCAAGGCCTACCAATCCTTTGGGTCCACAACCCACCTGGCTTTTAACTGGACTGGCACCCCCAAACAGGCACCTTAAGGTGATAGGAAACAGTTATTACACCTCTACATACCTTCCAGTTGTTATTTTATTGTCTACCCAGTATTCTGATATGTTTTTGACCTTTTTTGTTAAATTAATTAATTTAAGTTAAATTAATTGTGTTGCTTTTTTAACTACCATTAATCCCTCTCTCCTCAGCAGCTGCTGCTCTCTCTTTTCATACTGCCTGAACATTCTGAGACATCAATAACACCATTCCAGGCCATTCAGATAAACAGCATGTAACAGGAATTATTGATGTCATAGAAAGTCTTAGAAATATGAAAATAAAGAGTAGCAGCTGATGAGAAGAGTGGGACTCTATGAAGATCTGAGGACAGCCTAAAGCTAGATTATTTATTTATGAAAAATCATCAGAGCATATCAGAATACACAGCTGGCATGGAAAGGAAGATGGAAGGGCGATTAACTATGAAAAAATTATTTCTTATCTCCCTTAAACGGGTGAAAGGCTCCCTGGCTCCCTCAACCCCACAGGCCGCCCTGCCACACTGGGTACTGAGGGGAACTTCTGCCATTTGTTCCCCTCCTGAGAGGGCCCTGCCACAGCCCTTCCAGTCCTGGTGACCTGGGAAAACACCAATGGGCTCCCTAAGGGCTACTACATCTCTTTTTGGGCTTGCTAAAGCCTCTCTAACATCCTAACCCCACCACAATGCAGGACCTGGCTACCTGTATTCCCCACAGAGCTCCCTGCCCCCATTCCTCATCATCCACAGTGCACAAAGCCACCCTGATTGCACTTTACATTGGGGGGGTTTCCCCACTGGCCCTCCTGGACTCCCAAGCTCTCTCATTTGCCCACCTATCCTGGTCCTGGTTCTACTCTCCAGCCTCCTCCCTCGGGCCGGTTGCCTGGGCTGGAAAAGTCAGCTACTTCCTGTATTTTCACTTATATACCCTATTTGCTGCCCTCTGATGCCCCTTGAGGCATCCAGTGCTTTTGCTACCCCCAGAGCACTAAATTGATTTCGTAGCTTGGGGGGGGGTAGGAGGTGGAAAGAGGTGCCTAAAACATGGGAATACAGTATAAGCCCTGTATTTGCAGGGGGCTTACATTTACAAAATCTGTCCTCTTGAAGTACACAATCTTTACCATTGTGTGGTTCAATTCCACAGTTGTCCTTATACTGAACCACACTGTACAGTGATCACTGGTCCCAAGGAGACCTCCCACTTTGAAATCTGACACACTGTTCCTGTTAGTGAGTACCAGATCCAGTATAACCCCATCGCTAGTGGGTTCATTGTCTATTTGCCTGAGGAATGTCCTCTGTAGGGAGTCCAGGGTGTCCCTGCTTCTGCTTCTAGCTGGAATGACAACTGGTAGGCTCCACTCTACATCCGGCAGGTTGATGTCCCCCACCAGTAGCACCCCCCCTTCTGCCATTTTGGCAATGGCTTCCACTAGAATCCCATCTAACTCCACTTCCTGTCATGGATGTCTGTAGATCACACCAGTGTAAATAGAAGTTCCTTTCACCTTTTTCAGGGTGACTCATACCTATATTCCCCACACTCACTTGTTCTTGGCCACAGAGCAGCCTGTTGGGAGCAGTCTGAAGGTAACTAGAAGATTCTGTTCTCCTGGACCTGCTGTTATTTCTGGGGATGGTTAGCATGACTACCTCCTGTATGATTAGCAAAATCCCTAATTTTCCACTTGTACATTTTATTCGCTGACCACCAGGGAGTAGTCTTTACCTCTGTTTCTCCCTTCATCTCTTACTTCTCCTGCCTCCTCTTAGACCCACTTTCACCTGCCTTCTCCTGCCGTTGCCTGTCTTCCCCTCCTCATCTGCCTCTTTTTTTCCTCTCTTTTTCACCTTCCTGTTCTCGGGTTCGAACCCTTGACCCTCTGCACTGTAGACAGCAACCCTGCCAGTGCACCATTGACTCTGGTGAGTTTCTACCTGTCATCTGTTTTCATTTCTACTCCTTGCCTTCTTGGCCCTAATTGTTAACGTCCATGGCCTGCCCCCACAATAAAAAAAAAAAATGCTCTCATTTTGTTCCATGTCATAATAATGATTGAGCAACAACGATTGCTATTATGGTGAGTGTCGTCACCAAAAATAATTTCAATGATGCACACATTTTGAATGTGGGGGGGGGCTGTGCCCCCTCACCCTCTACTTATGGATTCTCAACTCCAGGGAGGGTGCATGTTGTGGGGAGGGACTTAGGTAATACAAGCTGCCAGGCAGCAAAACAAAACCCCGCACCACGCCAGACCAGAACCTGGTATCCCATGCCTCCCAGCCTACCACCCTCCCCATGACATCAGCAATCTGGCTTGGCAGGTGTTCACCGCAACCCCTCCCACATGCCATCCCTCCCCCGCATCTTCCCCCCACAGGTGCTTGCATGTATACGTGTGAGTTCCTGTCGTGGTTTTCACTGACCGCAGTATCTGGAAGCCCTCCTCCTCCCTAGGTAGCCATGATCGCTGTCGCTGAGACTGAGCCGCCAATTTTCTAGGTGCTCAATCTCGGTCGCTACGGTCATGGACTACCCTCTCATTTAGGCTACTTTCCCCCTTCCTCCTGTTGTTGCTCCCCTTCCCTCATATATCTTTTCCTGCTTCGCCCCTTCCCCGTACCCCTCAACAATGCAGTTACACTTCTGCTCAGCTGACTGGCACTAGTAGTATCTTACCCAACTTCACTACACATCTTCAGGGCATGGTTCCCTGCTCTACTAACCATCCCTTCAGGCAGTCCTTACTCCTCCTACCTCATGTCCTCTATCTCCCCATTCCCTCCATTAGCTCCAAACCCTCCTATCACAATCAATTTGCCAAACCGAAGCTGCTGAAAAGTGTTTTTACTAGGTTTGCCCTCCTTCTCCTGCTCCTCTCTGGCAATGTGCACCCTAATCCTGGCCCATTTCTTTGCCCAACCCCACTAGTTGTCTTGCCAATGGCATCCTACTAGCTTCAGTCAACATATGCAGTGTACTGCAGAAACTTGACATTCTCCATGGATGGATTATGCAGCACAAACCTGACATTTTGGCTGTTGCTGAAACATAGCTCTCTCCTAAAATACCGGACTCTGCCATTGCCCTGAATGGCTATATGCTTTCAGAGTGGATAGGCTGGGTAAACAGGGTGGTGGTTGTGCCATCTACCTCTGTGATTCCCTCCAAGGACATGTACTCCAGACCACCCCCTCAAGCAATGGAGTCCAGGCCCTGTCTATCAAAATAGCTACTGGTAACAAAGGTAAATCACTCATAGTAATGTCCTTCTACATCCCTCCCCATAACTACCAAACTTGCATTCAACTCAGTACTCGACTGCCTTTCCCAATTACCTAATAAGGCTGAGATCATAGTTATTGGTGACTGCAATATTAACTGGTTGGCCCCCTCAGCAGCGCCTTTCAGGGATGTACTGCTGCCATCGACCTTACACAGGTTGTGCCCTCGCCCATTAGGATCAATTATAGGATGGGTACCAGTACCCTAACATAGAAACATAGAATCTGATGGCAGATAAGGACCACTTGGCCAACCTAGTCTTCCCATTTCCCTACCCAATGGATAAGCTGCAGATCCTAGTTAACCAACAGCCTACTTCCTTCTAACCCCCACTAGAATTGCCTTATGTCTGCCCCATGCATTCTTGAATTCCCCCACTGTTTTTGACTCTATGACCTCCTCAGGAAGGCTGTTCCATGCATCTACAACCCTCTCTGTGAAGAAATACTTCCTCACAATTGCCTCTGAGCTGTCCCCCTCTATCTTCAAATTGTGCCCCATTGTTCTTACACATCTCTTTCTCTGAAAGATGCGACCCTCTTGGACCTTGTTGATTCCCTTGAGGTATTTGAAAGTTTCTATCATGTCTCCCTCTCCCTCCTTTCCTTGAGGTTATACATCTTAAGCTCCTTTAGTCTTTCTTCATATGTCTTCTGGTGCAGACCCTGCACCATTTTGGTTGCCCTCCTCTGGACAGCCTCCACCCTGTCTATATCTTTGCGGAGATGGGGTCTCCAGAACTGTACACAGTACTCCAGATGTGGTCTTACCAGCTATCTGTTCAGAGGGCCAATAATGTCATGTTTTCTACTGGTGATGCCTCTCCCAATGCATCCCAGTATCCCCCCAGCCCTCCTTACTGCCTTCTCACATTGCTGGCCCACCTTTAGGTCATCTGATATGACTACCCCCAGGTCCTTTTCCATTTTTGTTGTTGTCAGTATCTCACCCCCCCATTGTGTACTCTTCTCCTGGGTTTTTGTTTCCCAGGTGCATTACTTTGCACTTCCTTGCGTTGAATCTAAGCTGCCATACATTTGACCATTCCACCAACCTTGCCAAGTCCCTTTTCATTCTTTTCACCCCACCAAGCATATCAACCGTGTTGCAGATCTTTGTGTCATCTGCAAAGAGACATACATTTCATTCCAGTCCCTCTGCGATGTCACTTATAAAGACATTAAAAAGGACTGGCCCCAGTACTGAACCCTGAGGTACCCCACTAGTACCCCTCCTTTCTTCACGGTGGACTCCATTTACTATTACCCTCTGTGTCCTGTTGTCCAACCAGTGTTTTACCTAGGCTACTACCCTGGGACCCACTCCCAGGCTGGCTAATTTGTTAATTAATCTTTTGTGTGGGACTGTGTCAAATGCCTTGCTAAAGTCTAGGTAGGCCATGTCCACAGCCCCTCCCTGGTCTACTATTTTGGTCACCCAGTCAAAGAAATCAATTAGATTTGTCTGACATGACCTTCCTGCTGTGAATCCAGGCTGTCTTGGGTCCTGTGCCCCACTGGCCTCTAGGTACTCAACAATTATTTTCTTCACAAGTGATTCTTTCATTTTCCCTACCACTGAGGTCAAACTGACAGGTCTGTAGTTTCTACCTCTGTCTTGCTCCCACTTTTGTGAAGGTGGATCACGTCTGCCCTCCTCCAGTCCTCAGGTACCACACCATCCTCCCATGATTTATTAAAAAGGGTAATCAGTGGTGTTACTAGTTCTTCCCTTAGTTCTTTTAGAATTCTGGGGTGAATCCCATCAGGCCTCATTGCTTTATCCACCTTCAATTTTAAGAGTTCTTTCAGAACCCTTTCTTCTGTGAAAGGATTAATATCAACCCCCCCATCCAGACTGCTTCTATTGACTGGATTCGGTATCTCCCCCTGCTCTTCCATTGTGAATACTGAGCAGAAGTATTCATTCAGTGTCCCTGCTTTTTCACTGTCGCTGTCTTCCCACCCACCTTCTTCTTTATTCAGCCTCAGTATCCCTGCCTTAGTCTTTATTTTCTCCCTAATGTACCTATAAAAGGTGTTATCCCCCTTCTTAACTGAGTTGACTATCTTTTCCTCAGTTTGGGCCTTTGTTATTCTGACTGCCTTCTCCGCTTCCTTCTGCTTTAACTGGTACAGTTCTCTGTCCTGCTCCTTTTGTGTTTCCTTATACTTCCTGAATGACATTGAATCCTGATTGGCATTGTCCTAACCAACCACCCTGAGAGACTTAATAATGTCAGGGTCTTAACTGACCCTTTAAGTGATCACTCTCCGATTCTTTGCAATTGGTCCAACTGCCTTGCTCTTGGCCCTTGACATTGTCCTATCACCCCTTACCAAAATACTTAATGTCTCCCTCTGACTTGGCCAATTTCCCTCACAATGGAAGTCCACAGTGGTTACTGCTAGACTTAACAGTGGTGACAGAACATCATTTGGTAACTATCATCTGATCTCTATCCTCCCTCCCATCTCCAAAGCCCTTAAGAGGATAGTATCTGATCAACTCTCTGACTATCTCTCAAAATACAACCTTCTTTGTCAGTGGCAACATGGTTTCAGAAAGGGCCACAGTACCACCACTGCACTCCTGGAATATACCAATTTCATAAATAAAACCCTTGATCATGGCCGCTTAATTGGGTCTGTGTACATAGACCTATCAAAAGCCTTTGGCACAGTTAGCCACTCACTCCTTAGTGCCTTCCTACTGGCTCTGGGCCTCTCACAGTACGCTACCACCTGGTTTGCTAATTACCTTACTGGGAGATCTCAGTGTGTGAAAATCAATGACACCCTTTCCACCAGCCTACCGGTTCACTCTGGGGTCTCCCAAGGCTCAATTCTTGGCCCTCTCCTGTTCAGCCTTTTCCTCAGCATCCTCCCCCTTGCCTGTTCTGGGCGGATGTTACTCTACACTGATGACTCCTTAATCTTTAGTAGCCACCCTGATCCCACCCCTTTGCACAGCAATCTGCAAAGGTTCTTTTTGGAATCTGAATCATGGTTCTCTCATCACAAACTTATTTTAAATTAAAAAAAAACTAAGATGATGCTGTTTGCCAACCCTCAAAACAAAAACAAAGACTCTCCGCTTAGAATTCTAGACTGTCATGGCTTACCTTTGGAACAGGTACACAATTTCAGATATCTTGGAGACATGCTCTACTCCACCCTTTCCTTCCAAGAACACATAAACCTGGTCTGTAAGGTGGTCAACACCAGGATAGGCCTTTTCTATAGGCATAGGTCCTGCCTGCCATCTGATGCCCTTCGGCTGGCTGTAACCAGTTCAGTCCTGTCTATTGTCAATTATGACATTGTTATATATGACTCAGTGACTGACACAGCACTAAGCAGAATTAAGGTCGCACTGAACAAAGCATGCTGGCTTGTTATTGGCTGTGATCAGAGGAAGGAGGAAGTAGGCTGTTGGTTAACTAGGATCTGCAGCGTATCCATTAGGTAGGGGAAATGGGCAGACTAGGTGGACCAAGCAGTCCTTATCTGCCATCAAATTCTGTTTATTTGTTTCTGTCAGTACACACACACTTGTGACCTATACAAACAAACCAAATGGCTAAACTTTGAGGGTAGGCTCTTGTATCAGACCATCCTGCTTGCTAAATAAATTGCCATTGGCCTCTGTCTTCCTGCTGCCCACCATCTACTAACTCCTGCTCCCACTACTCAAGCAACCAGGGGCTCATCCAAACCCCCCTTCCCTTGTCCCTGTTCTGCAGGACTTCAATGAGCCAAAGGGCCTTCATGTACAGGGTCCCTCTCTGGCTGAATGGCCTGCTCTCTGAGGTTTCCACAGTAAACAAAGTTGGCCCCTTCAAACATGTTCTCCAGCAGCATCTCCTTGCCTCCTGCTGCTGTGACTGTTAATGGCCTCATCTGTTTCCTCCATCCCCTGTCTTTGTCCCTCTCCCCCTTATCCTCTTCTTGTCTTGACAATGTCATTTCTGACTGGATCCAGTTTTTCTCCTCCTATCTTACTTTTCCTTCTGTTCCATTCCTCCTTTGTGTTGACAAGGTCTTTTGGACTGATTTCTAGTACTACCGCCTCCTCTCCAATTCCCACTATTCCCCAGCTCATGTTGCACCCCACCCTCCCTTACCCTGCTTACTCTACTACTGCTACCCCTGCCCCCTTGCTCCTTTTCTTTCATGTCCTTTGTCCTCCCGATACTCTAATCCCAGCTTGTAACTTGTAATTTATGGTTGCCAGTGCATTGCATCATTGTATAAAGTAATTCTGTATGTTTTGCTTATTTGTATTTTCTTTACTTGATGTATTCTGTTTCTGCACTTGTACTTTGTTTTGCACCCCTTACATATGAACATACGAATCTGCCAGCAGAAACAGACCACCCGGTCTGTCAATGTCTGCCTGAGAGTGCAGCTGCCCCAACCCCCTCCCCATTTGTCATTCCCATGACGGCCTCAACCTCCTCCACCCAGACCTTCCCTTTTCCTTTGTCCCACTCCCTCTTAAAACTTCCTACTGTCTTGCATGATACCACCCCCTCTGGTAGAGTGTTCCATTTAGAAACCACCCTCTCCGTGAAGTAGTGCCTCCTCATCTCTCTCCTAAATCTTCTGTCCACCAATCTTAGCCCATGCCCCCTCATGTCCCTACCCCTCCTCAGTTTAAACACCCCTTCAGTGCTAGCTTTGTTTATCCCCCTCAAATACTTGAACGTTTCGATCATATCCCCCCATCCCTCCTCTCCTTCAGTGTGTACACATTCAGCTCATTCAGCTTGTCTTCGTAGGCCTTGCTCTCCATACCCTGTAATAATTTTGTTGCCCTCCATGGCACACCTTTCAGTGAATTAATATCCCTCTTTAGATACGGCTGCCAGTGCTGCACACAGTACTCCAAGTGTGGCCAGACCAAAGATCTGTAGAGGGGCAGGATCACCTTGCTATGCCTGGATGAGAAACCCATTGTGATACAGCCCAGCATCCTGTTCACCTTAGCTGCTGCTTTCTTACATTGGGCAGAGTTGTGCATGCTCCCTGTTACCAACACCCCTAGGTCCTTCTCTTCCTCAGTGATCCCCAGCCTCACCCCACCCAACCAATAGTCCCTCCTTGGGTTCTTTGCCGCAAAGTGCATAAACTTGCACTTTTTTGCATTGAATCTCAGCTGCCACTTCTCTGACCATACCTCCAATTTAGTTAGGTCCCCTTGTAGTTGCTTCCAACCATCCTCTTTGTCCACCACTGCCCCCATTTTTGTATCATCTGCAAACAGACTAACCCTGCTCTCAACTCCATGTGCAATATTTGAGATAAAGAGCCCAAATAGCACTGGGCCCAGCACTGAGCCCTGTGGCACACCACTCATCACCAGTCTAGGTGTAGAGAACCCCCCCACTACCACCCATTGCAGCCTCCCTTGCAGCTAGTTCCTTATCCAGCTTTATTTTTTTAAACTTTATTGCTGCACCCTACCTCATTGGACTCTCTCCAGTGAGGTTGTTTGGTGTAGCCAGCTTTTTCCCATCCTCCTGAAGCCTTCAGTCTCTCTCGGTGCTGCCCCTGCATCACCACATCACAAGAACCCCCCCCCGGATCTAAGTCCCCTTGAAGCAAGAACCCCCACTCCATCTGGCACTCTATCCACAGTATCTGGTGGGGATGTATGAGGAGAACTGGGAGGACATCTAAGTCCAGAACTGGATGTGGTCCCTAGACCCTACCAATGGGAAGGGGGTATTTCTAAAGTTACTGTACCCCCATTGGCTTGGCAGTGCAATGCACTCCAGCATGGCATATGAGCGCTCCTGCTCACACCTGCAGAAGAGCCGCTGTGGCCACTGCCCTGCAATTGCCTGGATCCTGACTGCTGATTTGACCCCCAGTTACCACTAGGGGTTGACAGATGGCAAGACCTGTATCCTCCCTCCCTCCCAGGAAAGGAGAGTTGTCCTCTGGATGCTCAATCCTTTCCTTCCCTGCCAACCCCGATGACCCAAGTCTGCTTTCCAACCCAGGTCACTGGTGTGATGCAAGGTGTGGCATCCAGTGCCTCAACCCTCAGCACCACCATGCCGGCCCTTATCCAGCTTGTCAGCTTTGTCCCCACCCCCGCAGCAGAAAGCTTCCCCCCAGCCTCCCATGAGGCACTAAATCGAAGGCCTTGCTGAAGTCCAAGTACAAAGCTGCTACGGCATGACCCATATCCAGCTCTTTTGTTACCCAGTCATAAAATTCTATTAGATTGGTCTGACAAGACCTTGGATGCGGAGCCTTTGTAAAGGAGTCTTTGATTCAAAGGTTGTAATTCCTAGACTTCAATAAATAAATAAAAAATATTAATTTTTTTTTCAGAATGTTTGGCAGGAAAGGTTCCAAGTACATCATATCAGCTCAGGGAGGTTATGTGACTTGCTTAGGGTCACATACAGTTGTGGTTTCAGACCCAGGTCTGCTGGGTCTCCAAGTTAAAAGCTTATTGCTTTAACCTTCTAGTCTACACTGCCTCCCAGTTAATCATCTATTTCTCAGTGAAAAATCAATTAAATAAATTAAACATTTTGACTATGTAAAGGGGACTCTAGATCACAACATTCAGAATACTGTATTTATCTAAATCCAGTAAATGAAAATGTTTTTTTTATTTATATGCTAATTTGTAAACACATTTATGAACACTAGTTATAACTTAGTAAATCATCTCTTATAGTTGTGCTACTTCTTTTAGGGATATTTCTGTCAGAGTTTCTCATAGGTTTATTTAAAAGGGGAAATGTTAATCAGTTTTACCTTTTTACTTGCATCATCAAGTTATTTTGGTAAACTTGCTATATTCTGACTTTAAAGTATCTTGAGTCAACCTGGTAAGTTTTACCTTGGTAGGCCTTGCCAAATGAAGTAAATTAAAAGAACAGACTTTTAACACATTGGAAAGCACCTACTGTACATAAACAAACTCTAGCCAGAGCCGATATGGCTATGGAGAGCTTGAAGAAGCTCCAAGTAATGAATGCCATGGGCACTGCTGAATGCCATCACACATACACCATGCAAGGAAACCTTCAGCATTGACAAATGCTTGTTTTTTTGTTATCTTTGCATGGCTTCCAGCAGTCTGAGATGAAGACATAATCTCTGATTGTACACTGCAGTCACTAAACATTTTAGTATAATTCATCTTGTTCTGTGCTGTATATTAGAATGTAATCCAATCTACCCGTTGCTGACCAGGGAAATTCTAAGTTGGAAGAGCATTTCTGACAGATGGCAATCCTCACGGGCAGGGGTGCCAGAAGACTGAAATAGATGGGGGTGCTGAAAATTGGAAGGGCATTCGATATATACCATAATACAACAGTGTAAGATACTGTCAGCCATAGAGATTAAGTATTGCCAATGGCAATCATTCTAATGTCTTCAGCCATTAATTGCAAATACCGCATAGTTATAAAATCTGCTTTTAAGTATGTGAGATAGTTAGAAACATACTGATTATGAATACAATGCATCTTTTGCTAAGAAAATAAAATTGATGTTGATTAACAACTATTGCTGCTTTAAGTGAACTGAACAAACCCCTAACATAATTTCATGGAAAAAAATGTGCAGAAATGGGAAGTACCAGATTTTAAAAGTGTGAAATTATTACCATTCATGTGTTATTCAGATTTTATAACATAAGAAGCATTACTACACTGAAAACAGGGCGGCGCATCTTAACTGGACAATTTATCTGTCTGTCTGTCTGTACACACACACACATATGCACAAATGTGGTCTAACACTTTCCAAAAGGAGACATGTTCTGAGACTGCATAATAAACAGCTTGAAGTAAAAACTTATAAAACCAGCAAAAGGGGAAACTTTTTTCCAATAAGATCATCCATTATATGGAACACCTTGCCACAAGAATTGGTAGAGGCAACTAGTGCCACTGTCTTTAAAAACAAATTAGATGTTTGGTTGAGGGATAATAGATAAATAATGTCCCACATGGTGTGGGGAACAGTCTCAATGGGCTCTGGCCTTCTTCTGTTCTTTCATACCAAGTAATACACACACACACACACACACACACGTGTTTAACAAATATGAGCTGTGCTTTGAACTTTTACTCTGAGGTGTGCAATGGTCATGGTGCCCCTAGTCCAGTAATGCATAAAGATTTAATGAAAATTAATATAGTAGGCTATCCTAAATCTTACCAGTAATTGCACAACATGACATTGCTGGAGGGGCATGTTTACGTCATTGTGCTACTTTTGTTATAACAAATGTGACTTCTTTTAGATTCTGACAGAAAGACTGTATTTTTCTTACTAGTATAGCATAGTGGTTAAGAGCACTGATCTACAAAGCTGGAGACCTGGGTTTGAATCCCCTCAGCTCCCACTTGCATACTGTGTGACCCTGAGTAAGCCATCTAACTCCCATGTGCTCACAGGTCGCACCTGGAAACAAGATCTGGATTAGTGTGACTTTCCTGTTTAAACAAGTCCCCCTTCCCCTTTACTGTACATTGGCTTGCTAAATGAAGTTTGGCTATAAATAAGAGTTCTTGCTTGGACATACTTAATATAGTGTAATAGTGTAATGAAGAAAAAAAAACCTTTTACAAGAGAAATGCTGCATGAAGTGGATACATGTCTGAACCAAAACAGAGAAGGTAAATTGTCTATACAAGTAGGCAGTATAGTGTTGTGGTTAAGGGCACTGAGCTGCAAACCTAGAGAGTGGGGTTTGAATCCCATCAGCCTCCACTTGCATACACTGTGATCCTGAGCAAGTCACTTAACTTCCCTGTGCTCCCAGGTCACACCTGGAAACAAGCTGTAGCTTACTGTGCCTTTACTGGTTACACAATTTCCCCTTTTCTTTTCCATATATTTGTCGGGGTTATATCAGGAAGCTGGTATGCATAAGAAAGATGGTAAATAAAGTGATATTGGAGGCAGCCATATTTGAATGAAAGTAAGTGCATTGGATTGTGTATAACATTAAGTGCTGCAAATATAGTTCTGTTTGTCATTCATGCTAAAAAAATATGAAAGTGATTACAAGGTTTTATAACGGTGACAATTTCCCTGTTTCACAAAGATACTTTTCACATCCATATCAAAATTAAAACTGGATCTCATTTTCAGTACCAACCATATGGCTTTTTAATACAACAAAAATCATGGTGGAGGTGTCAGAAAAACACCCTTTCAATAAGTGTATTTATTTATTAATGCACCATTCATGGTTGCATTTGTTGGGTTTTGATTCATTCAACTTTAGAAAAACATACTGCTGTAGGGGAAATCTTTATTTAAAAAGAAACATAGGTTAACAGTTGAAAAAGCAAATGAAAATGAAGATAGTCACCTGTTAACAATGTGCTGTTTTCAAAGGGTTAAGTCAACCTAAAGTCATTTTCCTTGTGGTCCTGTGAGACTGTCTTTGTTTAGCTAACCTCTTTCACCAACATTTTAAGCTTGCTTAGAGAAGTGAATGGGGGGGGAGGCAATTTGCATTTATATGTACATCTTTTATACAATCTTTTTCTTGCCTTTTTGTGTTTAAAAACAATATTTTGTTTTAAAACAGTGGTCAAGATCAGTGTGCTTCTTTTTAAACCCCTCCATGAAGGCTATTAAGAAGAACTAGCAACCACCTGATTAATTATGGTCATAAAACTCTTCTCCACCCAGCTAACTTCAAAGGTATAACTCAGGATCTGATGTTAAGTTAGGCATGACAAGATATAAACCATATGTTGGTCTCAGCATAGTAATTTCACAAAGCAGGCTGTCTGAAATGCAATAGTAGTTAAGTAGAAAGAAGGAAGTATTCGCTTTAATGAGTTCCACGGAAACACCTTTTTTCAAGTGAAAACAGGATGGCTGTAGGCTTCACACACAGACATAAAAACAAGGTCATGCATTGGCATGTGGTCTGAAAAGAAAACAAAATGGTAATATTAAATGCACACTGAAAATTTAAAATAGACTTAGAATCGACGTTTTGACCATAGGTCTTCTTCAGGAGTTGTCTAAAAGAGAAAAAAAGCAAAGTTAGTGGCAAGGTTTTGCCCAGGATGATCCTTTTCTGCTGATACATTACTGATACTATGATACCTATGGTCAAAATGTTGATTCTAACTCTAATTTCTATTTTCAACCACACTATAAGAAATACAAAAGTAATTCAAAGGCACCACTATGGTATGCTCATTGGGTGAGGAAGGCAATTAAGGAAAAAGAAAAAGCATACAAAAATCTTAAAAGGAAACATGATATTGTTGCATGAGATAACTAACGGAAGGAACTAAGACCTTGTAAAAATATACTTATTGCAAAGAAGAGGTTGACAGAGGAAAAGGTAGCCATAGGTTGTAAAAGTAACAACAAGAGCTTTTTTGCATACAGTACATCCGTTCTGTCCATAAAATAAGTGCAGTAGTGGGATCATTAACTGTTGATGACAGAGTATATAATAGACGTAAGGAAAGGCAGAAGTTCTAACCCACTACTTTTGCCCAATTCTTGAGGCAAAGCAGGCATCACTTATGATGGTACCTATGGACAACTTATATATTCCTGAACCCATTAGCACTGAGGTGATTAGCAAACTATTAAGTAATCTGAACCCAAAGAAATCAGCTGGGCCAAATGATTAGCACAGAAGAGTATTTAGGGAAATGGCATTTGCTTGGGCAGCTCCCCTAACAGGTATTCTAAATCAATCAATCACTCTCTGAGGGGTAGGTTCTGGATAACTGGAGTAACACAGTTGTTCCATCTCATCTTAAAGGGGGAGATGGGGTAAAGTGGGAAACTATAAGCCTCTAAATGTAACCTCTATAATGTGCAAAATAACTGAGGCCTGTGTGTGGGAAAGAGTACTGAAACCTGTTACTGACAATACATTGATGGATATCACTCAACATGGTTTCAGGAAAAGGAGATCATGTTGGCTCAGTTTTCAACTACTAACACATGGCTCGCATCAAGCCCTGTGACAAAGCCATTTTTTGCCACAGCTGCACCTAATTCCTTTGCCGCAACTGCACCCAATTATATATTGTCAGGCACAGTTGTGACAGGTTCCTCAGTTTACAGCAGCTTAGAAACATAGAATGTGATGGCAGATAAGGACCCCCAGGCCCATCCAGTTTGCCCTTTATTCCCTACCTCCTAAACAAAAATACCCCAGATCCTGCTTGATCTCTGGCTTCACATTTTCTTTAGAACTGGTATGGTTTCCCTGTGTCTGTTCCATGAAGTTTTGAATTCCTCTATCAACTTTCCTCCACCACCTCTGCTGGGAGGCTGTTCCATGTCTCCACTACCCTTTCCATGAATAAGTACTTCCTCACATTGCCCCTTAGTCTGCCATCTTCCAGTTGGACAGACCCCATAAAAAAAAGTCCCCCGAATGCTGCAACTTAGATCAGGAAAAAGATGGTTTAACTTGTGTCATTTGATACTCAGAATTGAGAATCCAGAATGCCAGCTGGGAGAATGCCACAAACCCCTTGTGCCAAACAGTTGGTGCAGTGGAGGCTTGGAGCATTTTTGCGGCTTTGGAAATTAAGCCCCATGGCTCACCATCCTGACATATGTATATGAACAAATTAGTAAAGCACTTGATAATAAACAAAAGAGCACACTGGTGCAGCTTGCAATACTTGTAATGCACACTAAGAAAACAGAGATTCAGTTGTTCATGCTGTTGGCATACATTTATTCAGCAGAGTACAAGCAAGTTGAAAGAGGCACTCAGGATATGTTTTTTAAAAGGAAAAATTTGATGCAAGCTGCCTGCACCAAAAAGGTATAATGCAAGTGGCATTTTGAGTTAAAGTTTGTGACTATCCCAATTTTTGAACACCAGCTGCATCAAAACTAGGATGCCATGCATCAAAGCCACCCTGCACCACCCTTGTGGAAGCAGTGCCTGTAAGCCAGGTCACAAGGGTGGTTGTGTCATGGAGGGGCTGCACCATTCCCTTTTTTGCAATTCAAGAAGCCCTGCCATGGTCACAATAGGGGGCTGACTTTAGACTTGCCAGAAGGTGGTCTAAGGGCCTTGCACCGCTGCCTGACAGGGTGGTGATTGGGGGGACCTGGAAGGTGGGATCCAAGGGCCAATGGAGCCCTGAGGGTACCATGGGGGTGAGAGGGGCATGGCAGCAGTGAGAGAGACATGTAGAGGTACCCAGTGGAGGTGCCATGCCATCCCACACAGCTGATCAGGCCAGGTAGGGGGGGACATGGCCTGACTATCATGACCCAGATCCCAGGTAGCTGTAGCCATGGCACCTGTCCCACAGTCCCTTAAATGCAGTGAGTGGCAGTGGGTGCAGGTTGCAATGCACAGTTGATGACCAGGGATGTGCCCCAGGCACTGTGACATTCCCCATGTACAGAGCCCCCCATGTGGCAGCCAGCAGATGCCCTACTACAATGCTGGGTCCTGTGGGTCCTGTGGGGCTGGTGCCAGGGATGCTGTCCACTGGGGTCCAGGTCATGATGGTCCAGCTATGCCCCCCACCCAGCCTGATCAGCTGTGTGGCAAGTCACATGGCATCTCTAATAGGTTTCTCCACATATCCCTTCCACTGCTGCTGTGCACCCTTGCCCCCCATGGCACACTCAGGGCTCCATTGGCCTCAGGTCCCCACATTCAAGGCATAGTTAACCACCCAACCTCTGCAGATCATCTAGGATTGCGACTGGTGGGGGGGTGACAGATCCCTCTGTCAAACCCAATAGGTGCACTAAATGTTTGGTGCAGCCCTGTGGCTACAGCAACTCCATGGTTTTTGACACAGGGACCCCTGTTTTACAAAATAAAGCACAGGTTCCCTGTTGCACCTGAAGTTTGCTGCAGCTGTAGATCAATGCAAATTGCAGCCATCTACGAGTGGTTGAAAATCAAACCTCAATGTTTCACCCTGTGAAAAGGCATTGTCAAGAATGAAGTCGGCTGCAACACCACCACAATTTATGCTGACTTTATCCAAAGGGTGTGAGCTAACTGATGCCATCATTGCAAAGCATTTAATAGTCCTGTGTGGAATGTGGAATTCGCTAGCAGAATTATCTTGGAATGACCATTCTGCCTGAGGAATTTCTGCCAGAATTTCGCTGATCCTGTGGAATTTTACCTGCTGTGATCTGCACAGAACAGCATTTTTCCATGGAAAATCATTCCGTAATCATTTCTAGGTAAAGTGTTGAGAGTCATGGATTAGAATTCTGCAGAAATGTAGCCAAAACCCATTCCTCATTTTTCAGTGGCAGAAGTCTGCCATTCTGTTCTGATGAAATTCAGTGGAATTTTGGCTGAATTTAGATATTTCGGCAACATTCTGTTCCACTGGAATCTGAAAATTCTGCACACTACTAGTATTTAAAATGATAAACACTACAAGATAAAGGGTACATTAACTACATAAAACAAGTACAAAAGTGGGTTAAAAAACTGGACTCCAAAATTTGTGAACTGTTAAACTGTATGCTGCAATTTTTTTCTCTTCATTCTGAAATTATTTATTTATTTATTTATTTCAATCTAGGACTACAATTCCTTTGAGCCGAGGCTCTTTTACAAAGGTTCCACATCAGCGTGTGCAACAGTTACCATTTTAGTTACCAACATATAGTCATTGACTTACAGACATGTAGTAACCAGTACAAAGACTTGAGCTATGAGCAAGACAAGGGAAGAGGCGGGTGGTGGGGTAAGTGAGGGTAGGAGATCGAGGAGGGAAGGAGGTGCAGGGGGTAAAGGGGAGTATGGGAGGTGGTTGGGGCGGGGGCAGGAGTGGAGATATGGGGGGAGGTGGGTGAAGGTGGGAGACAGTGCAGCCAGGGGGCCTTGTTGAGGGAATATGACAGGTAAGGTGCTAGGGGTGCAAAGACTGATTGTAAGTGCTGTGTGCTGGGGCATTTGCAGCTGGAACAGTGGAAATTTTAAGATGGGCAATTGCAGGATACAAGCAGTGAGAGGCGCAGCTTGGACTTGAAGAGGCCGAGTGTTGGAGCTGTCACTATGTTACTGCCAAGAGAGTTGAGCCAGTTGGATGCCCCATAGGCGAATGATCTTTGTCCTTGGGTTGTGCGACATCGTGGGATATGTAGTAGATGGGTGTTGGATCTCCTTGTAGTGACGTTCCTATGTCTAGGCTTAAGGAGGGCACAGACACCAGGTGGGGCCAGAAGACCCATTATAATTTTCTTGGCCATGATGCAGGTTTGGAATTTTATGCGCTTGTCCAGTTGAAGCCATCCAGATTGGGAATAAAGGTCACATGTGTGGGTACGGCGATGTGAGCCAGTGATGAGACGATAGGCCTCATTCAGGAAGGTTGTGATACATTTGAGAGCAGAGGTAGTTGCAGACTCATCTAAGACCATAGTCTATGATGCTGATGATGGAGCTTTGGATGGCCACTGCCAGTGCTTCTGGGGTTAGGTGTTTCCTGTGCTGGAATAATATGCCTAACCTCTCATTGGCAGACTTTTCAACATTGCTGATATGGACAGCGTATGAGAGGTGGGGATCAAGGGTGATGCCGAGGTACTTGAATGATTGTATTTGCTCTAGGATGGCTCCTTGTTTGGTTGCAATGGAGAGGTGGAGTTGTCTGTTTTTGTTGTGGGGGCTGCAGAAGACCATAGACTTGTTTTTTTTCTGGTTGAGAAGCAGTTTATGATTTAGAAACCAGGATTCAATGGAGGAGAAGGCCTGCTGAAGTTTATTTTGTAATTTGATTGGATCAGGGTCCGAGGTGAGGATCACAGCATCGTCGGTGTAGAGAATTATTTGTTCGGGGCAGATGTCCGGTAGAGAGTTTAAGAATAGGCTGAAGAGGAGGGGTCCCAGAATGGAGCCCTGGGGGACTCCCAAGCAGACTGGTCTAGGGTCTGAGAGTGTATCAGTGATTCTTACTGTTTGGGACCATTCTTCAAGGTAGCTCTTAAACCAGCCAATGGAGTCAGTTGACAGCCCAGTGTTCTGAAGCTGGACAAGCAGGAGGCAGTGATTGACGGTGTCGAAGGCTTTAGTTAAGTCAATGTAGATTGAGCCTAGTAGTTCACTGGAGTCAAGTGCATTGTGGATTGCGCCGGTGAATTCAAGTAGGGCTGTGGAGGTGCTGTGACCTTTGTGGAACCTGTGTTGTTGCTTGCACCGGATGTTGTACGTATCCAGGTATTCTGAGAGCTGGTCCGAGACGATGCGTTCTAGTGCTTTGGAGAGTGGGGGTAGTAGGGAGATAGGTCTGTAGTTATTGTGGGCAGTTTTGTCACCACTTTTATGGATTGGGGTGACAGTAGCAGATTTCCATCTGTCCGGGAACTGGCTAAGGCTGAGGGAGAGGTTGAAAATTCTGGTCAGAGGATTAAGCACTTCATCAAGTGTGAGAGACAGGATTTTGAGATCGAGGGAGTCATTACTGATTCTTGATTTACCAAGGGCTTTGGTTACGTAGTTGCGCACTTGGTGAGCCTTGACTGCTTTCAAGTAGAAGCAGGGGGAGCTGGTGGGAGTAGTGTTCATTGCGAACAGAGGGGCTTCATCATCTTTGAAGTAGTAGGAGGTCACCTGTGAGCCAAGGGTTACTGAGTGATTTGACTTTGCATTTCTTAATAGGAGCATACATGTCACAGGCCACAGTGAAGAAGTTTATGAAGTGGTCAAGGGCAGTGTTTACATTGGTTGCATTGAAGATAGAGGACCAGTCTTGATGGAGGAGGTGGGATTTGAGTCAAGGAAGGTGACCACTGGGTAGAACCCTGCTGGTGATAGTTTTTGGTGGTTGTTTGATGAATTTATTTGACCAGGTGCAGCTAACAGGGGAGTGGTCACTGAGAGAGTCAGGGAGGACATTAGTGTTAGATATCCACGATGGGTGACTGGTAAGGATCCAGTCCAAGAGTGTGCTGGTGCCTGTCCTGTAATTTTTCCTGGTTGGTGAGTCAACCATTTGTGTGAGGTTCGCCGCAGCAATGGTATCCTTGTGTGCACCAGCATTGGCCGCAGGCAGTTGATGCTGAAGTCGCTTAGAGGATGGATTCGGTGTCTGGTGGAGTGACTTTACAAAGTCAAGAACAGCTGTTAGACCAGTTCCCTGTTCTTTGGGAGGGATGTAGATGGTGGCAACAGTGAGGGTTTTGTTTTGGGCTCCGAGGAGGATCTCATGGCAGTATCTGAGCAGTGGTGGGTTGGAGTGAGGTAATGATGTGGTGCCCTGTATGGAGTCTTTTGGGTAGAGGCGCAGCCCCACCTCTTTTGGAGAGGCGATCCAGCCTAAAGATGTTGTAGCCAGGAAGACTGATTGCATGGTGCAGTACTGATGGTATGAGCCAGATTTTGACAACCGCCAGGATGTCAGGGCTGTGCTGGCTGGTGAAGGCCTGTAGGGCATCCATTTTAGGAAGGAGACTGAAGATGTTGATTGATATGAATGAGAGGGCACCCAAAGGCTTGCTCAGATTAATGGCTTTAGAACAGAATGGGCCAGGGTTTGGGTGCACGTTGCCTGACAGCATTAGGAGGAGGAGGACTAGCCTCAAGGAGCTGTGGAGTATTTCTTTAAGGGAATGCTTTCACCTGCTAGCATCTTGGGAAATTGCCAAGCATCGACGATAGTGGATGAGGGTAGATGGGGGGGACCAGAGTGGAGGGCTAGGACCAGTGTCGATGTAGGACAGTTTCACAGCAGTAGGATGGACCAAGGGGCAGTGACCATTGTGCAGTGTGCCTAAGTGGAGGAAGGATGTAGGAATGTAGAAGCTGTGGGGGAGGGAGGGAAAGCAGGCTTTTGGGGTGTGCTATAGGGGAGGAAGACAGGCAAGAACAAATAGAATAGGGGCAGAGAACGGTGGAGGCACATGATTAAGGTAGGATTCGGGGTAGGCGGAGGGAGTTAAGACAGGCTGGCAGGGCTAGAAGAATGGGGCGGAAGAGCAGTAGCTGGATCAGTGGGAAGTTAAGATACAGCCAGGAAGGCCAGGCAACCAAGGACTGTGTCTTTCAGAGGGTATATACTGTATATTTCTTTTCTAATGAAAGACCAAGAATCCCTCTAGTGGCAGGTCTGTATAACCTGCTAATGGAAAACTAGCCAAAAAAAAAAAAACTTCTATTACACACTTGAAATGTGCTTAGTTCTATCTAAAATCTATTAGTAAAAAGTGCCAGGTGGCAGAAGCAGGGGAAAAGTCCTGTCCAATCATAGCGGGTTTGCTGGAAGTGCCCGTGTTCCGATTGGCTGCATTGTCCCGTACCTTCCAAGGAGCTGCAGGAGGGTGTCCTGGTCTCGGTCGGTGGCTGGCTGGGTGCTGGCCGACCATGGGGGAGCTGAAGCAGCCCCATTCAAGGGCAGGCAGCTTCCAAGGAACTGCAGGTGGGCGTCCTGGTCTCGGTCGATGGCTGGCTGGGTGCCGGCCGACCGTGGGGGTCGGTGGGGGAAGTAGAAGAAAATATAGCATATAAGGGAAGGGATAAGGGAGGGGCTGACTAGAAGCCCTCTCCTCCAGATGAGGGAGTAGCCAAACCCAAGGGGGAGGGGAAACAGACTGGGGTGGAGGTTTCAGGAGGAGCAAAGGGAGGATGGAAGTATAAGGAACCTGGGTGGGGTTCAACAAAGGGATCAGGGATAAGGGTGTGGGGTTGGTGTTAGTAAATGCCAGGAGCTTGGGAAACAAGTTTCCAGAGTTCCAGGCCATGCTGTTCGGGGGGGGGGGGGTGGATGTGGCGGTGGTCACGGAGATGTGGGCCAACAAAAACCATGACTGGGACCTAATCATGCGGGAGTACACTATGCTTAGGAAGGATAGAAAGGAGGGCAGAGGGGGTGGCATGGCTATGTTCATTAGAGATGACATAGAAATTGCTAGGGTAGAAGAGGCAGAGGAAACGTGAGGCCTTATGGGTCACCATACAATCCCCAGCAGGAGATAAGGTCAAGTGGGTGTAGTATAGGCCCCTGGGATGAGTGATGTTCTAGAGGATGGTTTGCTGGACAACATCATCACCCAGTGTGGACCAAAAGGGGAAGGAGTAGTGTTGATGGGGGACCTTAATATGCCAGGTACAAACTGGGGAACCATGTCCTCTAAGGTGGCCAAGGAGCAGAGGCTGCTGGACGGCTTCCAGGATGTGTTCTCAACACAGCATGTGATGGAACCCACAAGGGAGGGGCATGTCCTGGACGTGGTTCTGGCAGATGGGGATCTGGTAAGGGACCTGATTGTAGAGGACCCCCTGACTGGGAGTGACCACAATACTGTCTGGTTTCAAATAAGTATGGGGGGAGGGGGGGCGAGATCTAGGACACTGGCAGTGGACTTCGGGGGGACAGACTTTGAGGGCATGGGAAATATTCTCAAGGATCACTTGAAGGGGATTACATCAATGACAAGTGTGGAAAGGAGATGGGAGGTCATAAAACCGGGACTTCATGAGGCAGTCAGGATCAGCGCTAAGTTGAAATGTAAGGGAGCAAGGTCACATAAACCATGCTGGTGGTCCAGTGAGGTACAGGTAGCGGTCAGAGAAAAGAAGGTGGCCTACAAAAATATAAAACAACAAGAGGGATGGGGATAAGGAAATGTACCATCTTGCATCTAGAAAAAGTCACCCGGATGGTGAGGGAGCAAAGTCCAGTAAAAGAGCAGCGGCTGGCACAGGGATACATGGAGGGAAAAGGGTTCTTAAGGTACATTGGGAGTGGAGAAAACTAAGAGCCATCTCAGCAGATTGAGATCAGAAGGAGGGTGGATGGAAGAGGCGAGGGACCAGGCAGAGGTATTTAACGAGTACTTTGCCTCTTTGTTCACTAGGGAAGGGGATGGGATATCTACAAAGCAAGGCACAATGCGGAAAGAAGCGGCAGTGAGTGGGATCAGGGGAGCAACAGAAATGGATCAAGAGGGGGGGAGAGGTACCCCAGGGGTGTCACATCTGGATAAGGATAAAAAGGCCAGTAAGGTGGAGGGGATGGATGGATGATGCTATCTCCGCCAAAAGGGTGTGGTTAGCCCTCAAGGCCCTAAAGAAAGACAAATCTCCTGGGCCAGATGGCATTCATCTGAGAATACTATGGGAATTGGCAGACATACTGGCTGCACCCCTGGCGGAGCTCTTCAACAGGTCACTTGAGACAGGGAGGGTACCTAGGGACTCGTGAGAGGCACATGTGGTGCCAATCCATAAAGGGGGGTCGAGGGAAGTACCAGGTAACTATAGACCCATCAGCTTGACCTCGGTGGTGGGAAAATTAATGGAGAGTATACTAAAGGAACGATTGGGGTGTGCTTGGAGGAGGTGGGAGGTCTGGATAGTCGGCAACATGGGTTTGTGCCAGGTAGATCATGTCAAACCAATCTTGTGGAGTTCTACGAATGGGTAACATCAGAACTGGACAGGGAAAGCCTGTGGATGTATTATTCTTGGACTTCAGCAAGCGTTTGACTCTGTCCCCACAATGGTCTGGTGGAGAAACTGATGGGTTAGGAATAGGCCCTTTGAGGGTCAGATGGCTTGAAAACTGGCTAGCTGGATGCACCCAGAGAGTAGTGGTCTGTGGGGAGCTCTCGAACCCTAGAGAGGTTGGTAGTGGGGTACCACAGGGCTCGGTCCTGGGTCCGATCCTGTTCAATGCATACATATCGGACATCAGGGAGGGTATAGGGTGTGAAATGAGTCTCTTCGCTGATGACCCCAAGATGGGAGCAGTAGTTGAGGGAGAAGAGGGGAGGTTGGCCCTGCAAGGACCTGGACACCTGGAAAGCTGGGCTCACACATGGAAATTAAATTCAATATCACCAAGTGCAAGGTGTTGCATCTTGGGAGGGAACCCAACACAGGTACACTCTGGGAGGGAGGCGCTGGAGGCCTCAACAGGGAAAAAGACCTAAGGGTCACGGTGGATGCATGTATGAATAACTCTGAGCAGTGCAGGAGAGCGGCTAGCAAGGCAAACAGGATGTTGGGATGCATCATAAGGGGGATCACCTCTAGGAGCAAGGAAGTGATTCTGCCGCTGTACAATGGACTGGTTAGACCACACCTTGAGTACTGTGTACAGTACTGGAGACCACACTTGAAGAGGGACATACAGCTCCTGGAGAGGGTACAGAGGAGGGCTAGGGGATTTGACGTATGAGGACAGACTTGAGGAGCTCTGCCTGTTTTCATTGGAGGAGAGGAGAGACAGGGGGGACATGATTGAGGTCTTCAAGTACCTCAAGGGAATAAATAGGGTAAACATGGAGGGGATCTTTAGACTAAAGCAGGGAGGCATCACCAGAGGGCATGGTTTGAAGTTGGAAGGTGGAAGGGTGAGGGGGAAAAGAAGAGGAGGTTTTTCACTGAGAGGGTGGTGGACCCTTGGAATGCACTGCCTGGTGAGCTGGTTCAGAGATCCACAGTGGAGGGCTTCAAGAGAGGGTGGGACAGACACAGAAAGTGGATGTATCAGATGATGGCCTGTCCCTGGGGGTGGGGATGGATGATAGGGGTTTCTGGAACACAAGGGAGGGGAGAGCCTCGGCACCCAACTAGGGATCTGAGGTTCAAGCAGACTCGATAGACCGTAAGGCCTAATCTGCTGGCAAATAGTATGTTAGTAAGATACACCTATATTAAGTTGTAACAAGTGCTACTTAGATTATGGCTACATAGATAAATTACTCAGTTATGGAAACTAAACTTGATTTATAGCTGTATTTTACTAGCTAGAATTACAAAACCCCTATGAGGTCGAACCTGTCATTAAGTTGAGATGGTGATGTGGCTTTGGAATGAAAAATCCCAAAAGCCTCTGTCTTAGACAGTAGCTATTCATGTCACCAGCCCTTGGACCCATCACAACCTTTTCAATACCCATGTGCTTAAAGCTATGTTCAGCCAGATTTCTGGAGGTGTGCACATGGCGTGCAGTTGGATACTCCATATTCCAACTGGTAATAGCCTGTTTGTGGTCCTCCACCCTCTCCTTTGGCTTCCTTTTTGTTTTTCCGATATACTACCGGCCACACCTACTGTACACTGAGCTTTGTAAACAACATATGTTGTGTCATAGTTCAGAAAGTATGTAATCTTTGCTTTACCTTGCCCTGACTACCCAGCCAGCAGCACTGCATCACTTGTGGTGTGTCCTGTGGCAACTTGTATTTTAATTACTGATGGCTTTGCTTTGCCTTCCTTAGACTACCCAGCCAGCAGTACTGCATGACCCATGACCATGACCTATGGCAAGCAAGCAAGGAAAGGAAAATTGTTTAACCAGGAAGGCACAATAAGCCAGAGCCTGTTTCCAGGTGTGACCTGGGAGCACAAGGAGGATAAGTGACTTGCAGGTGGACAGGAGTCAGGAGGTCACACAGTATGCAAGTGGGGGCTGATGGGATCCAAACCAGGTCTCTAAAGTGCCCTATCCCTGAGGCTCAAGGCAGTGTACAAAAGACAGGCAGCTGAGGAACTGATTATCTAACTTAAAAACGTAATAATTGTTTAAATAATAAAACAATGAACTAAGCCCCAGAGGCTTCCCTAAAGAGGTGTACCTTCAGACTTGATTTGAAAGCTTCCACTGAGGGGGCCTCCTTCAGGGATCTAGGAAGTGAGTTCCACAGGACTGGTGCTGCCACCTCGAAGGCACACTCTTTGATGTTTTTAACTGGGCCCTGGGAACCACCAGAAGGCCCTCCTTGGCAGAGTGAAGGGAGTGCAAGGACGGGCAGGAGTCAGGACATCATGTAGATAGCCTGGAACTGAACTGTATAGGGCCTTAAAGGTGAGAAGACCCACCTTGAAGACGATCTTCCACCTAACCAGCAGCCAATGCAGACAGCGCAAAACTGGGGTCACATGACAGGACCTAGGAAGGCCTGTCAGGAATCGGGGTGCTGCATTCTGTAACAGCTGCAGGTGGCGCAGGACCCCCACTGACCCCAAGATAGAGAGTGTTGCAGTAGTGGAGTTGAGTCATCATGAAAGCATGTACAATCAATGGTAGATCTTCTCGAGGGATAAGGGTTCTAATCCAGACAACGTTCCTAAGATGGTAAAAACCCATCTGGACAGTGGATGACACCTGAGTCTCAAGAGTCAATCCACTGTCTAGGATCATGCCCAGATTCTTCACTCTCACAGACACCAAGACAGGGACCAACTTGTATAATTAATGATTGCTTTGCCTTCTTCTGGACTACTCAGCCAGCAGCACTGCACCACCCATGACCATGACCTAAGGTAACTTGTATTTTAATAACTGATGGCTTTGCCTTCCCCTGGACTACCCAGCCAGCAGTATTGCACCATTTATGACTGTGCTCTATGGCAACTTCTATTTTAATTAATAATTGCTTTGCCTTCCCCAGACTACCCAGCCAGCAGCACTGTACCACCCATGACCGTGACCTACAGTAACTTATACAGAAGAAAGTATGGGGAAATATGTGATATGAGAATTTAATGCACACCAGAGGTGTGGGATGCTACTTTGGCCTCAGGGTTTATTAAAGCATCCCACACCAAGGGTGTGCATTAAATTTGAGTTTCACACACTTCCCCATATTTTATTTTATATAATAAGTGGTGAGAAATATTTTCCATCCTGAGTTCTGTGATCCTGTGTTACACAGAGATACAGACACACACACACACACACACACACACAATCTCTCCCTCCTTCATTCTGCAGAGTTAGGATTTTGTTCTATATATTTAATTTTCTTTCATTTATTTACTTATTCTTTTCCTTTTCAATTTTACAGTTTCGAATTGTGATCGTACGGATCAACCAGACAGAGCTTTTTATTTATTTATTTAAAAGTAGGATCACCCAGATAGATAATAAAAAAACAGATAATGAGGAGAGATGAGTGTTGTTCTAGTGGCTTCTTGGCAAGTGTCAGATAGAACAGCCATCTTTGCAGAACTGTTAAGTCCGCCCACACACAGAACGGGAGCCAATGAGGGAGTGCTATGTTTAATAGACAAAGCACATGAATGCAATAATAACCTGCGGGTTACTACGGAAAGTATCAACTTGCTGAGCTCTAAGAAAAAATTGCTCACCAGTTATATATAATAATAATAATAATAAATAATAATAATAACAACTTTCTTTTTATGGCACCTCTCAAAATATCAAGGCGCCTAACAAATTTAAAATAACACATTGGATATCCAGAATCATAAAATAGTATAAAACAATTAATCCAGTTACAGAGTCATTCATTCATTCATGAAAAGCTTGGAACCACAAGTATGTTTTTAAAGCTTGTTTGAATCCCTCCACAGTCGTGCACTCCCATGACAGACAGGGTAGAGAATTCCATAGGGTTGGGCCACATGCATAAAGGCCCGAGCCCCAGAAAATTTGAAACACACCTTTGGAATCTCTAGCCACCCCCTGGTCAGCTGAGCGGAGCAATCGCCCAGGGTAGTAGGGGACCAGAAGCTCTTTCATGTAGTCGGGGCCTTGTCTGTGTAGGGCTTTAAAAGTCAGAGCACTGACTTTAAAGGTGATCCACCACTGTATTGGGAGCCAGTGCAGTCCGCACTGTATAATTATTGATTGCTTTTCTTTTCCCTTCCCTGGACTACTCAGCCAGCAGCCCTGCACCACCCATGACCATCACCTATGGCACATTGTATTTTAATTATTTTGGCAACTTGTAGTTTAATGTTTTTTTTTTTCTTCAACAATTTATATGTATTTTTTTATTTTGGAGCAATTGCTTGCCCTCCCCGAGACTACCCTGATATTAGCCAGCACAACTAGCAGCACTAGACTACACTACAGCAATTATTCAAACACTTTTTTTTGGCACATGCCACAAATTAATCCTCCTTTTTCTCACAAGTTTGACTTTTCTTTTTTTTCTTATATGTGGGCTCTCCCACCCGCCTACCTGTCCAGTCTCTTCCTCTCTCCCCTGCCATTGGCTTGGATCGCTAAGGTTCCCATTAAATGATTTCCTAACACTTTTCAGGCAACACTGGCTGTCCCTGCATAGTCAGTGTACTGTTGTATTTTCTTTTTTTTTTGTGGTTTGGGCTCGTCTCTCCACCTGTACCATTTCACTTACCATGCCCATCAGACAGCAATGTACTCTCTCAATTAGCTCTCTTTCCTTTGTGCTCAATGTCATGCTTACATGGCTTTATAACTGACTTGTTGGTGTTACATGGCACCTTGTCAAACTCCCTTTTTAATTAGGTGCCGCTGGCCACCTGTGATGAGCATGGTGTGTGTTGATGGCATGTGGGTGGTTGAGAAGTGGGGTGGAAAACAACAAGTTGCTTACTCATGGACCAGGAAGCAGAATTTTTAGACAAAGTCCATATTTGTCCGAGTCCATAGGTAAGCACTGGATATAGGTGGGGGTTGATTTATAACAGAGCAGTCCGCCCAGCCCTAGTACATAGGCAGGATGACATCCCTACTCCTGCAAGTACTATTCCTCCTAATTCACCCAGTTGTTCTATTGCTTTTGCTGATTGTCTCATTACAGTGTTTTGTGTGCCTGAGGTTGTTGTTAATGTACTACCAAGATCTGTCTCGCTAAGGTTCGTACTGAAGTGTAAGGAGCTGAGAAGGCAGTTGGCCCATTGATGCTCCTATCCATTTATCCATAATAAGACAGTTTGCTTCCATTTAAAATATAGGAATCTAACCTATTTTTGAATTGTTTTTTATCTTTACTTATTATGATTTCCAGTGGGAGTTTATTCCATGGATTAATTATTATTTGGGTACAGAATGCTTTTCTTTTGTTTGTGTTAAATTTTCTAGGTCTTAATTATAAAGGTTGACCTCTAGTGCCCTTCTGGTCATTTCTGAATTCAAAATTCAGTTCACTAAACAAATAGTCATCTTGTATGTAACACAGAAGTAAGTCACCCGTATTCTTTTAGTTTCTACATAGATACATAGATACATAGACAGGTGTCAGCAGATAAGGGCCTATGGCCCACCTAGTCTGCCCATTTGAGCTTGTAAGTTCAGTTTGTTTTCCTAGAAGTCTATTTCCCTTACCCTGACCTCTAGTGGCATCAAGTCAAGTTTCATTAATTGTAGCTATAGGGTAATGTTTTAATGTTGTGTACTATTTTTGTAGCCTGTCTTTGGACTCTCTCAATCTTTTCAATAGTCCCTGTGTTGACTGGATCCCATATAGGGCTACCGTAGTCCAGAAATGGTCTAGCAGATGGCATTATCATTTGCTCACTTCTACTCTTGAAGTTTATTTTTATTGTCCAATGCAACCTTTTAGCTTTAGTAATCACTTCCAGAATCAAATGTCCCAGCTTGCAAGCTGACCTAGGGTTCTTGTTTCCAAAGTGCAAAAAGACTAATTTCGCATGAATAAAATTAATTTTGTTGAAAATTCCTTTTGTTGATTAGTGACCATTCATATAAATCAGTCTCAGCCTGAAGTAAACCAGCTTGGTGATCACAGTCTAACAGATGTCCAATCTTTGTCAGTGAACTTGCCGATTCAACCTTCTTTGTTATATCCATGTTAGAAACATATGTGTTAAAAAGGGTTAGACCTAATTCTAATCACTGAGTACACTGCTGGTGACAGCTATTTTCCAGAGTCTTGTCCAATTACCCTAACACTCTAGCATCTATCAGTTAACCAGGACTTAATCCATAAAACAATTTTGGTATTTATTTATCTTTAAGCACTGACAAGGAACACAACACACAGCACATACTACACAAGACACATACACACAGCATCTATCTAGACTCCTCTTCCAGATCAAATCTTTTCTTTAACAAGTTCACATGCTGGAGTCCCCCATCCATGTACCTGAAACATCTGTGTACCCCTTTACCCCTTATGTGTGTGGGCTCTCCAATCCCTGTCCATTGTGCCCTCAGTCCCTCCTTTACCTGCATGGATCACTGTGTCCTGACCCACACAATTTGCTAAAAGAAATACCCAGCTAATGTGCACAGTACTGTATTGAGAAGTACAATTTAGACTTGTCAAGCTCCTGTTTTGTAAAATAAATTATAATCTCCATCTTGCCCAGAAGCAGCCCTGCTTTGCAGACAAAAAATACATATTTCTGCTCATCTCACAAGTGTTACTGTAGTGCCTCTGTACATCCACAGTCAACCCTCCTCCCAAAAAAAGCTCTTACTGAACAGGATCATGGTCACCACATCAGTCACTGGGTCATCAGGTCATGGTTGTCTGTCATAGATTATCCAGGGCCTTCTTCTACTACCTCTGCATTCTTTAATCAAGCAAGGCTAGGGTGGAATATACACAGTGGCCTCTGCAAGCAGGAGAGAGTAACAGTAGCAGATGGTAAAACAGTATTTTGGTCCCCAATCAGGGAGCTGTGAGTGACCAGTGTGGATGTGGCAGGCAACCTGCAACCAGCCAGTACAACTTACACACAAGTCAACTCTACCAAACAGAGAATTGAGCAATGGCAGTGGCAGCAGCCCTAGTAGGGAACATCTTTAAAAATCAGAGAATGTGTGGCAGGTCAGGTGGATAGATACAGAGTCTGGTGTGAGAGTTGGGTGGCAGGTCCAGGATGAGCATCAGACACGCTGATGAATTAATAAAGAAGAGCAGTGACAAAAGGAAGGAAAAGCATAGTGTCAGCTGCATATTATGTCAGGAGAATGAACCCCAACAGCGAATCTGGCACAGTGACACAACCCGTTCAACATCCACAGTGTCAAACAGGTTGTGCATGGCGATGTACTGATACATCCACTCCTGGTGTTGGCCGCTCTCCCCGACATCCTTCTAATTTCGGTGGGTGTGGGGTGCAAAGACCCCTGCAAACAATAAATGACTCCAGCATTGTTGGGACTATCAACACTTTGCTGCGGTGATGTGATCATTGTCAGCAAAGTGGTATCGCTGTAAAGTCCTGACAACTTTGTTGTCAAAGTGACTAAAGTGTACCATGTCAGCTGTGAGCTGGCAGGTCGAGGATGAGCCCTAAGTCCAGATCCACTAAAGAATTTAAATAAAATGAATCAGGGTGGGAAATAGAGGAAGTGCTGTATTGGTTGGGAGTGGACAAGTCCTTGAACGCTCTGGACCCACTGAAGAAATTAATAAAAAAAGCAGAACAGCTTTTTTCTGAGTAGTCTTCTGTGAAGCAGGCAACCCTCACTATGGAACCACAAGACATGATCTCAGTGACTGTACGTGTAGAAATAAACAAAAGCTCAGAATAGAGTTCCAGGGAGCTTTGACCACCAATCATTGAGTGGGGACTGAAAGCATTGGCTGGAGCTAGGAAAGGGTGGGGGAGCTAGAGGATAAACAGAGACTGGATATGGGGTGATATATGGAGAAGTGACTGGAGAGCTGTAGATCACCCTAGAGAGGGTGGAAAGTTACAGAATACCTTGCTAACCACAACCTGTAATGTCAGGAGCAGCATGGTTTTCAAAAAGGACATAGTACCACCACAGCTGTCCTTGAATTCACCACTTACATCCATAATGCTCTGGATCAGGGACATCTTGCCAGCGCCACCTTCGTCGATTTGACAAAGGCGTTCAACACTGTCAACCACTCCCTGTTATTTGAACAATTATCTTGCCTTGGCTTCTCAGATGATGCCGCACATTGGTTCCAAAGCTACCTTAGCGACCAAAACCAACAGGTCAGAGTTGGTGAGTCCCTCTCACCCTCCTGTCTGATTTGCTCTGGAGTTCCCCAAGGGTCCATCTTGGGTCCCTTGCTTTTCAGTATTTTTCTGAACAATCTCCCTGCATCATGCCCTAATAGACTCCTGTTATATGCAGATGATGCAGTTATTTTCACCTCCAACCCTGACCCCTCCCTCCTACAATTGCAACAGCAACTGCAAACACGCTTTAAGCAAGTGGAGACATAGTTTAAATCTCAAAAACTCATACTAAAGCCCAAAAAAACTAAAACAATGATGTTTCATGGCATCCATAACAAGCATAAAAACAAATGTCTATCTATCACAAACAGTGAAGGGACATTGCTCGAACATGTTCAACTGTTTAAATACCTGGGGGGTTACCCTCGACAGCACCTTGTCTTACTCTGAACACATTGAGAGCATTGCCAAAATCTTGAACACCCACATACGACTTATGTTAAGACATAGGAGCTGCCTCACCAATGAAGTCCTAAGCATTGCCATTCAGAGCTCTGTTATAACAGTAGTCAACTATGGGCTTGTGATCTACGGCTCTGCCACTGACACCGCACTTCAACGAATAGCCATTGCCCTTAACAAGGTATGTTATCTACTGACCTCTGCTCCATGCCTCTTGCATACCTGTTGTCACAAACACACTCAGCAGGTCAGTACCTCTGCTCCCACAGTGCCAACCTCTAAGCGCAGTAATGTGAACAGGTAACAGACAGGGTAACCCTCATGTCTGCATGTGGGTCTGAATCACCTTTAGTCTCAAGTTCTGGGGGGATTCAAACTGTGAACCTTATGCTAGCATACCCAAATGTACAGGCTCAATTAATCTGCCCTGCCAGATATCTTTCACCTAAGGGCACCTAACCAGATATCCAAAATGAACCCTTAAAACTCTATAAAAGACCTTAGGTATATTCTTACCTTTTCCCAGTTTGGTAACACCATCAAGCATATGAACAGTTTTAGTCAGTCTTAACCCTCTATATATCATATGCAGAAAACACTTCAAAGACACACCCAGGCAGTCTTTGGAATAAAACCTTTACTTAAAAATGGATAAAAATATGTTAAATGTAAACACAGAACACTATATCAAAAAGCATACAATCACTTAAAAAGAAAAGCAAAGAAAACTACAGACAAACTCCTACCTACATACAGTTAGACTTTTTCTATCTAATGTATTACCTTTTTACAGTGCTTAAGCTAGATCTTGTTTCTTAAGAGCCCAAAAAGAAATGTCACGCAGTTGTAACACACAATACAGTTTAAAATGCAGTATTTTCACCCTTCTATGATGTCATCTAGCTCCTCCTTTTAGAATATAAAAAATATATAAACAATGATCTTCCTGTCAGGAGATATTTTAAATACTGTGACTTCAGCAAAACTAATTTCCCAATATGACTCCTTAATTAGCATCCCCTCTTTGATCTCAAGCAGTTCCTCTTCCCAGGGCACATCAAAGGGTTTATGACCTTTCACACCATGGTATAAATTTTTTTCCCTCTAAGACATCATAAAAGTTTACCATCCCTATATCCTGGCAACTGGGTCAGCTCCAATTACAGGAGATCCTTAATTAAGTCCCTCTTGTCTTTTAATTACCTCCTGTTTTCAGGTCACTTGACTGTAACTAAAACCGGGGGCACTCATGGAAGCATTGACAATCACACACTATATTTTTATATTACAAATATCATAGAACAATCCTAACCAGCTGGCCAATCATCACACCTGTGACATCTACAAGCAAACAAACTGGCTCCAACTCCACAGCAGACTCAAGTACCAGACCTGTATGCTAGCAAAAAAGATTACCTTAAATCTCTTACCCTCAAGGGTTCAGTCCTTACTGGCCCCCAGCAGTGGCACCCACCTATCCTGGAGCTCAGAATATCTTACTTTTTCTGTTCCACACTGCCATACTACCCAAGGACAACGCTCCTTTACATACAGAGCCTTATCCTGTTACAACTCACTTCCACCTGCTGTTACCAATGACAGTACCCTGGGCACTTTCAAGTAGTACCTGCATCAGCACCTTGCTACAATGGACTCCTGTGAATGTTTCTCCTAACTAAACTTACTCTCCTTCCCTCTAATTTCCCCCCTCTAAGTCTCTCCCACTTTTACCACCCACTTTCTCCTATCTCCTCCCTTTTTATTTCCCCACTATTATCTACTTTCTCTCCTCATAGCTTCCTCTACATGTATCTACCATCTCTCCTAGCAGCTTCTAATTTATTCTAGTGAACCATATTACAACTGTGTTTTTATTGTACATATGTTCTTGAATAATATACACAACTTACTGTAACTTAACATACATACTGTGAATCATTGCACATATTACAGTAATTCCATTTGAAAGCTTTAATCTACCCAACAAAGCCTATGGCTGCTTGAAACTACTGTACTTGTTATTGTCCTCACTATGTTCTGTATTGTTTGCCCGACGTGGAACCTTTGTAAAATAGCCTTTGCTCAAAGGTGTCTTCCAAAATAATAATAAACTAAATAAGACTGATAAATTAATAAAAATAGAGAAGCAGCAGTGGCTGGGTTGGGGCGTGGGAGGGAAAGCATTGGCAGAAGCCAGGACCAGGAAAGGCTGGGAGAATAAGAGAATGTGGGCAGGGAGAAATAGATATGGAGAGTTGATGAAGGAGGACGAGGGATAGTCTGACTCTGGGGAATGGGGAGAGAAAGAGAGAGCAAGAGAGAGAGAGAGGAAAGGGCACCGATTCATAAATACTTATTATGTGCTTCAACTCCACTGCATGAAGCAACCTTATGTGATGCATTTGGTATAAAGTCACACCTTCCAGATCCCTATTTTCTCTCCTCATTGTTAGCTCCTACTTTACACCCTGCCAGGAACAAGGTGAATGGGTCCCACACAACTACATAGGCTGGTGGTGCAGGGTCAGGGAATGGGCTCTCTCTACAGCCATAAAAGGAATTTAAAATACACATAGATAATCTAACAATGAGTAAGGATAATCTGGCATTCTACCTCTCAGTAGTTGGGAGTAGCCTCAATGGGCTTCTGGCCTGCTTCTGCTCTTAGAACTGCAGTATAAGCCAAAGTATAAGTATCTCTTACCTGCTGGCTGTGCCTTTATTGATAATGTTTGTACAAATATGTTCATACCACTTGAAATATTGCTGCAGGACTGTTTAGTCACAAGTTATGCATGTAGTAGTATGTGAGCCATAGCTTAGTGGATAAGAGCACAAGGACAGTATTCCAAGGGTCTGGGTTCAAATGGCAGTGGGTCACATTTTTTCTTTCTCACTACAATTTCTGACTTAAATTGCTTAGCAGTATGCTGGTCTGGTGATGCTGAGGGTTGAGGCACTGGACACCACACCTCATGCCACACCAGTGACCCACATTCGGGAATGAGCACAGACCATCGGGGGTTAGCAGGGAGGAGATGGAGCAAGCATCCGTTGGACAGATCTCCATCTTCGGGGAAGGGGGTACCCTCAATCAGTGCATGCCTGACCTCTGGCAGAGGCTGGGGCTCAGTGCTATGCTGCCACAACATTAGGGGTGGAAGCAGGGCAGATGCTTGGTGGGGCAGCATGCAGGTCCATGCGTGAGCCCGCCACAGGCATCACTGCATGCTCGGCTCCCACAGGGGAAAAGAGAAAAATGTGAAAAAGGCCCTGGTGGCTGGTCATTGTGGCTTGATGGCCATTCCTGTCATGCTCCGTTCCTGAGGTAATGCCTCAAACTGGATCCTGTTGGTTGGGGGTGGTCCCCGCTGTCTCACTACAGGGGGTAAACCATGGAGGTTACAGGGGTGAGGGCTTGAAGGAAAGGAGGTGATGGATGGCAGCCAGATGAGGGCTGACCAAAGCCACCCTGGTCAGCCCTCATACTTCTCCCTTACCCTGAGGGAGAAATATGAAGCAAAAAATTGCTTAGCAGTGACAAATACTGCACCAAAAAGAACATCTGGGGCCAGATATACAAAACTTTGCACTAGGCAAACCGTTTGTGCCAGGTCTGTGCCCCATTTGTGCCAGTCTCTATATTCAAAAGACCAAATAGCATGGGCAAACTGGAAATTATAATGTATGCACTGGGCAAAGAGAGGGGGCGTGTACATGAACACAGGTGCTATGCTATATTCAGTGCATTAGCGCCACGGAAAGTGTATTTCCATGACTTTGAGCGACACTTAGTGTGATGCAAATTACGGCCCAGAAAAAGGTAGTCTTAACTCTGGGCAAAACAAGGACAGGGGATGTGGACACAGCAGCAACAGGCAACAAGGCTGTATGCAACAACAGCAGCATGGTGCACCTGATGACTGCAGCCAATGAGGAAGAAGAGAGGGTGAACGGCCACCCTGGGCCACTCCATATGCCATGGAAGAAACATGCTGCACACAGATGGCACCACCCATGTCTCCATAATCTGGCACCGGCCCCAAATCTGCCAGGCATTTGAGGGTGCCCCAGTGCCCCATGGACACCTTGTCAGTGCGGCAATGCAGCACACACCACCAGTCCCCCCATAGGGGTACACCAACACAATCCAGCACACACATGCAGAACTGGGGGAATGGAGGGTGCTGATGGGAGGGTGTACAGGTAGCCAGGCTGCACCACATAGTAGGTGCTGCTACACGGCTGGGGCTAGCCACACAGTGCACATGTTCCAGTGATGGGAAATGTCCCTGACTTCAGTGTACTGCCTGATGGTATGTGTCGACCCCCCCGGGCACATACCGCACACCTGTACAGACACCATGTCACACATGGCCAGCCATGTGTATGGTACTGTGAGAATACCATGCCATTGGCACAGCATATGTGGGTCACAGGACAGCATGATAGTGGTGTCCACTGTCAGAACACACCTGCCAGCTGGTCCTGTCACTATGTGGCTAGCAGCAATCATTGATGCCTGACACATCGTAGGCATTGCTGTGTCCCTCACAATACCAACCACTATGGCACTGAAGCATCAGCTACGCACTGTAGCAGTGACAACAATATGTCTGTGGCATGCAGCACCACCACACATGCCTGTGGTGCTAATCCCCTGGGGCACAATAGTGTCTGCTGCAATTTACAAACATAGCCTGCAGCTACTGATCTGTTGATCTGGTCTGACATACAGGTGGAACTGTGTGCATACCCAGCCTACAGCTACTGACCTGTAGTTCCAGTCTGATATAAAGGTGAAGCTTTGTGCACCCTGAAATAGCACTGGGCAATCTTCATGGTAGTGCATGCAAATCAGGCCATAATGACATGCTAATGTGGCTGTCTGCCCTCGGATTGCTCATTTGCTATCAGTTTTGAATATAGCAAAATTTTGCCCTGTGCTAATATGTTTGCCCTGGGCAAACGTGTTGGCACCGGGCAAATAAGTTTGTCCCAGGCAAACCTGTCAAAACCATAACACAGTTCTGCACTGTTTGGTCTGCAATGTTGTTTGCAGCTGTTGTGCACCACTTCATTGCTATCACCCACATTGATCACGTAGTTCAACTTTGCCTTACTCCACCTCTGCGTGCACTGGGCTGCTGTTGCAGTTTGCACTGTCGGGTTGCTATATTCAGTGCTGTCTTCTTTGCTGGGCAATTTTTGCACTACACTTTCTGCCTTGTTTGCCTGCCTTCATTTATCTACTATATTCAATAGGTTTTGTCCCAGGGCTATTCCTTTGGAAATTGTGTTCAACTGGATGTGGGATAATTTTGCACAACAGGCAGGTCAAATTTTGCTCGGGCATAGTTTTGAATGTCGGGCCCCTGGTTTGCATCTTTGTTCCTAGTTGCAGGATTGTACAACACCAGAGAAAGAATGTGTCCAGGAAAACACAGGCCTTGCCATGTGAGCCATAGCTTACTGGTTAAGAGCACCAGGACAGTATTCCGGGGCCTGGGTATTTCTTTCTCACTACAATTTGTGATTGAAATTGCTTAGCAGCTGCAAATACTGCACTAAAAAGAACATCTGGTAGTAATTAAACTAGTAATCCTTGTAAACTGTATACATATTATTGTTTAAGTCATTACTTTCCTGTTCATCCTAGAAATAACTTCAGCTTGATTTGTGTATTTTCACCTTTTTCTTTTGCACTGTTGATATACTGTACATCCCTTGCATGTTTCTTTATGTAACTAATTTTGCTCGCCCCCAAAAATGAACTTTGGTTTCAGTGGACCTACTCCGTTATCCAGAGGGTTGGTACACTGAAAAATATCCCCCTACCCCCCGAGGAAACCCAACCAGGGTGAAGTGGCAGTAATTTCTTTTAATTTCTTTATGAGCTATTGCCGTTTCACTGTCTTTGTGGAGGTAATTTATTTGGCACTGGTGTAAGTTACACTTTCATTGCTGTCTCTAGTGTGAAGCTAGCATATCCTTCATGTTGCATTTTCTTGCAAAGCACCTTTGTTATCCAGCATATCCGTGATCATTGGACATTGTTCATTTTTTCAGTGCAACAGACCTGACTGTGGGGTATTTTTTTTATTCAAATCAAAGTTTATTAATTTTTAAGAATAGTGAGAACAGATCCAGAAAAAACAATCTGAGTTATACATAAAACCAGAAAAGACAATATACTCTGGAACTGTTCCCCCCTTCCTAACCCCTGCCAGCCCTACCCTTCCCATTAACACAGAACCCCCCACCCCCCTATTCAGCACAGCCATTTCTCGAACATATTCATTAAGCTATTAGCCAAAAACAATATAAGATAAATTAAATGAGAACAGCATATGAAGAGGCTCCCATATCTTTCTGTATCTGTCCAGCCTATTATTGAGGCTTGCTACCATTTTCCATTCTGAGATTAGCAAGTAATTCTTTTAGCCGCTCAGAATAAGAAATGTCAGTATTGTCCTTCAATGATGAAGAATGCCTTTTTGACTGACAGGGCCTCGGGGCTATGTGATATCATCTGGTGGATACTGAAACTATGGCATAATCACCTAAAAGGCACACTTCAGGGGTTAAAACATCAGACAAACCTTAAAAGGTCCTTTCCTGGATGTCAGTCCAGAGAGTTGTGGCTTTAGACAGGTCCAAAATATGTGATAAATAGAACCCTCTACCTGTTGGTAACGAGAGCAAGTGGGTGAATCAATAAGACCATAGTTATGTAATTTTTTTTTTCATTCAACTTTTATTAAGGTTTTCGATACAGAGAACAAATCCACAACAGACTCGACATAATGAAAGTAAGACAACTTCAAATTTTATAATGATTCATTCTCTCCCTATCCTCCCTCCCTCCCCACTCTCATAACCCCCAAATCTCAGCGCAGCATTATACCAACAAAGTTACAGCGTACACTATAACAAAGGTGTGTTTCAACCTTGTAAGATATATAGGGTTTGTAAAGGGCCCCATATCTTGTTAAACTTCTTAGTTTCATTAGAAAGGCTTGCAATAGTCCTCCGTTCTGAGATTAGACAGGAATTCCTGGAGCCACTCAAGATAAGTCAAATTGTCAGAATCTTTCCAATGTCTAAGGACCACTTTTAACAGACAAGGAAATTAAAGCCATGTGATATTTCTACACACCACAGAAATAGGGAGAAATCCCCAATAGACATACTTGGTGTGAACAAATCTGAAAGTCCTAGAAGCGGGTCAGCTCTATGTTTAATAGTGGTCCATAGTAAAGCAACTTTGGGACACTCCCAGAAGATATGAAGAAGGTCTCCAGGCTGCAACTTACATCTTGTACAGAGTGGAGAGGACAGAACTTCCAACCTAACCAGTTTCTGTGGGGAATAATAAATACTGTGTAAGATTTTAAATTGCATTAGCCTAAGTCTATCCTGTAACAAAAATTTGTGACAGTTGTGCCAGAGAAGGGATCAGTCTAACTCCTTATCTGGAAAAAGAGAGGACCAATAAACTGCAGGGGCAAAGTTGTCAGGATATGCCCATGTAAATAAGTGACTGTATAACTTAGACACAGCGTGAGGCAAGCCGGCCAGCTCCGCTAAGGTGGCCTGAAACCGGATATGAGTTCCGGGAGGTGGGATTACTCCAAATACTTTTAGCAAGAGAAGCCAAGCTGGTAAATCTTGAAAATATTTATACCGGGTATCATAAACTTATGCATGATTCCAGCTGAAGAAGACCACTGCCTATCAGCTGTGATAAGAGTCTTCAAGCTGACAACTTCCTATCTGAGGAAGCCAATTGGGTGACAGGGGTTTATTATCTAATTGTAAATTAAGATTAACTTTTATGGGTTGAGATAAATCCTTAGTATTATCATATTTAAGAAAAGCACACAGTTGAGGTGGGCCTTAATTGATATTGCTATGGGAGAATCACGTAATGAACGGGGAAGGGATCCTAATGTGGTATATAGCATCGCACTTGGAAGGTATCCGTGCTTTTTAATAATGGCTAATTCTACTCTTAGCCATACTGGGGTATAACAGGATTGGGCTAATAATTGGTCCGCTACCAGCCACATAAGATATTTATTGGCCTAACTGGCCCAATAATACAGCCCCAGATGTGGAAGTCTTAACCCTACTTTTCCTTTGGGTGCGGCTAATTTGTGGAGCGCCATCCTTGACTTTTTGTACCCCCATACAAAATTGGAAATCATACTGTGAACTTTTTTAAACCAAGACGTCGGAAGCCCAATATTCAACATGTTAAGGGGGTAAAAAAAGGCGGGGAAAAAAATTCATTTTAATTAAGTTAATCCTGCCCCATAAAGAGAGAGGAAGTAGGGTCCATCTGTGAAGATCTTGGTCTATTTTATGAACCAGTGAGTCTAAATTTAACTGCTTAAGTCGAACCATATTCGTGTCAAAATAATTCCAAGATATTTAATAGAGTCAGACTTCTCGCAAGCCCAAAAGTGGTAACTTCTTGTTTATAGACTCTATGATTAAGAGGAAAAACAAAGGCTTTTCCTATTTTAAGTTTATAATTAGAAACCTTGCTAAGTCCTCTATTATCTTGAGAATAGGGGGATGGATGTGACTGGATTTGTTATTTGCAACAGGAGGTCATCTGCATATGCTGCTACCTTGACTACATGATCATTTAGGAAATACCTGAGATATCCTGGGCTCGTTAATCCCTGAATAAAGGGCTCTAGGTATATATTAAAGCAGCGGGACAAGGGACACCTTGTCTAGTTCCCATACAATTTAATCAGATCTGAGATCACCCTGCTGCAGGAAATTCTAGCTGAGGGTAGTAAATATAATGAGTGACCAGTTCCAAAATTTCCTGGGAAAACCAAATGCTTCCATTGCTGCAAACAAATAGTTCCAGTAGACCCTATCAAAGCCTTTCAGCATCCAGGGAGATCAGAGCCATCGGAGAGTGGCATCCTGGAGGCCGAAAAGCATGAGCCAGAGTTCGCAGGTGGTCCACTGATGATCTTCCTTTCATGAAACCAACCTGTTCCTCCCTATTATGGAAGGAAGAACTGTATTCCACGATCAGCGAGTAATTTGGCTAAAATTTTAATATTCTGATTAAGTAGGGAAATTGGTCTATAGCTTGAGACCAGGTCACGTGGCTTGTCTGGCTTGGGCAGTAAAACAATCAGGGCTTCAAAAAGGGAGGGGTCGGTTGCTTGACCAGAGAGAAGAAATTGGAAAAGCAGTAATAAAATGGGAATCAGTTGCTTGGAAAACACTTTATAAAAGTTAGAAGTAAACCCATCCGGGCCAGGGGTTTTATCAGATGGAAGAGATTTAATTACCCTTTCTATTTCATCCTCAGAAATAGCAGATGTTAATATAGCTTGCTGAGACTTGGTGAGGGAGGGTAAGTATAAATCCTCAAATATTCTTGCAGTTCCTCCTCTAAAGGGGGATTTACCATGGGACCAGATAGATCTTGAAATAACAGGTAAATTAGTCTACTATCTCTGAAGGTGAAGTTTTAAGGGAGTCACCTTCTGAAGAGCGAACTACGACGATGAATCTGGCAGACTCTTGCTGTTTAACACGCATTGCTAGCATCCGCCCAGCCTTCACCCCTTGGTCAGTATAGACTGCATTCATTCTTAAGATAGCAAGTTCAGCATGATCCCTTAACAGATCAAGGTAAGCATCCCTCAATTTAACTAGGTTCTGCTTAAAAGTCTCCGATGAGGCTGGGGAAAGACGGGATTCCATACTCCTGATTTGGGACAAAAGACGGGAGGTTTCATTTTCCTGCTCTTTTTTCCTTTTTGAGGTTAGGCCAATTATAATCCCCCTCAAAAAAGCTTTAAGAGACCCCCATTCCATATCGGGTCACCCTGTAGAATTATTATTTAGAACCATAATTTGGGATGCTATATATTCAACCTTATCCGGTTCCTTCAAAACTTGGTTATTCAGCTTCCATCTACTCCCCTTATTAGGTAAAGACGACACCGATAATCGACAGGTTACTGTGGAATGGTCTGATGGTGGGCCCAAAACAATATTGGAATCTAAAACCCCTGGTAAAAGAATTTGGGAAATAAAAATGTAGTCGATCCGAGAGGAAGTGCCATGTACTTGTGAAACAAATGTGTATTCCCTAGCTTTGGGATGAAGTACCCGCCACATATCACATAACCAAGTGAAGTCTAACAGGTCCCTGAAGGCCCATTGAGTGGTCGAGAGGCCTTGATGGAATCAGCCCGACCTTATCTACAGACTGATCGAATACCAAATTAAAGTCGTCCCCTATTATCATAGGGATATCAAAGAATGGATTTAAAACTTCCAATATTTTAACAAAAAACCTTGGAGTATCCATGTTAGGCCCATAGACACTACCCAGAATAATGTCAAAAGTATGTAATTTACCCTTTACAAATTAAAACCTCCCTAAAGGATCAGAAATAGTTTGGAGAGGTCGAAAAGGAATCAATCTATGTAAAAGAATCATGACCCCTCTGCTTTGGGTAGTGCCTTGTGCAGCAAAAATCTGTATCTTGTTGGCTTCAATATTGAGCAAATTCGTCTCCTGTAAAAACACAATTTCTGTTTTTAAATGATTTAAATATTTCAGAATTTTATATTGTTTGGTCTTATACCTTGCCTTTAACATTCCAGGTGATACAGTAGCCATTGCCCTTTGGAACCCTTGGAAGCTTTATAGAATACCACCTACACTTGTGTATGATCTTACTACTACTCTTTGTTAGGGTATATGCTGTGCTTGCACACCCACCCCCCACCTGCACCCATTCCCCTAAACCTATATGAAACCCCCAAGAAAATAACCCCAATAACATCTGATAAGCCCCAACCCCTCCACTCCCACCCCCATATTGCTTGGTACATGATAAACAGCTCACCTATACATCCCCCTACCTCCTCCCACCCTCAATAACTAGTTTAGCTATTCTAATACTACAAACAATTCTGTCCTGATAAACCAGTAACTAACTTCAATTAAACATCACTTATTTAAGTATGCCAGTGTCCAGATGTATGAACCGTGGAAAATGTTAGTCCCTCCAAGCCATGCAGCTTGAGGAAGGAAATTTGACCTAAACACTGTACATACCTCGAGATAGAACTCACACCATGGGAAAAGGCATTTGTCCTAATGTTATAAATCAGACGAAAAAAAGAGGGAGATCTTCATCTAAAGGCATCTAGCCAAAACCGCTTCTAGTAGATTAATCTCCCCTCATTTTATACATAACCAAATAAAGCATATGTTAACTACCCACTTCAGTCATTATTTCCTTGTACTTATATCAGAGGAGAGAGATAAAAATTCAAAACCTGTAACCCCTTGCGAGAAAATATCAGAGAACACAACGTCTGCAACTGCCAAAAGTCCTTTCCCAGTGTAAACCCAACATAAAGTCTGTCTGTGTGATTTTGCACAACATACAGTCTTTGGCGCCATCTAGCGGCGAAAGGTCCATGCTGCAGGTTTGGGTTACAAAGCAGGTAGCAATAATACACTTATGAGGAAAGCTGCATGATCCCACATTTCTAAATTCCCTCATACAGATCTGGATTGAAGTGAGAAAACATAAAGTCCAAAAAACAGAGACCTTAAAACACTTTGCATGAACCGCTCTCACATCTTCCTCAGCTTCTTAGAGCAGGTCCCAAGACCTCCAGAAATAATGAGGAAAGCCCCAATAGGCACAAAAATTAACTGGATGGATTAACACAAGCCTTGCACCTCTTGCAGAAAGGGGAAAAAGAAGAAGGGAAAATTATAGGTTGAGATATATTTCCCTTTACCTCAGGGGGTACAGCACAGTACTGGTAGAGCTGTTGCATCTTACTTTTATTTGAGAGACCAGCTGGTACAAACGTAGCTAAGTTCACAAAACTATCAAGGCAAGCAGTGCCCCTGGCCTCCCCACTTCTTGGATAATGCTCACAAACATTCAGGGACAATGAGCAAAGCCCCCATCAGATGCCAGACTCTTTTAATTAAAACCATGTTGGGCAATAGGCTCTGTTGCTTAGGTTCCCATTCAACCATATCCGACCCCTACCTCAGGGAGTACGGAATAACTCTGGAAATGCAAGCTTGAGGCCAGCAGCCATGGACTCTGCATCCTCGTATGTTGTCCAGGAACCTGCCACTAGCACTTGAAATCTGTCAGGATAACTCATTTTGAACTTGATGGCTGCCGCTATTAGCTTTGTGACTATTGAGTGATAAGTAGCCCGTTTCTGGCGCACTGACAGGGGCAAATTCTGCGTGACCTTTAGCCTGGTTCCTTCCCACATAAGATCCTTGGTTTCCCGTGCTTTAGATAAGAAATGCTGCCTCTCTTGGTAATTCAAAAATCGGAAGATGAAGGTCCTAGGGGCAGCTCCTTGTGGTGGCATTGGTCACAGCGCTCTATGGGCTCTTTTGATTATATAGTCAGAGCCAAACGGAGATGGACCTGCTACTCTTTCTATGAATTTCCTGGCAAATTTAATCGGGTCTGCACCTTCTTCACGTTCTGGCAAACCTTTTAATACCGCATTGTTGTGGCGGCTATGACCCTCAAGGTCTTCCACTTTATTCTCCATCTTGGCCAGTCGTTGCCTCACGGCCACCAGTTCTGGATTGAATTGGTCTTGTTTGCACTCCAACGAGTGTATACGAGCCTCATTGTCTGATGTCCTCTGTGAAAGGGATTCTAGAGCATCGGATATACTTTTGATTTCCCCCACAATTGTCTGTATTTCAGTTTTAAAAGGCTGAAATTTTTGAGAAATCTAGCAGGGTAAGAGGATCTGAATTTACGCCCGGCACCAGTAGTCTGCGTCTGTGAGTACAGTAGAGGCCTTGGGCTTCTTTGGGGCCTTCTCAGGAGTTGCTGGAGGGTATGTTGAGGAAGCTTTCTTCATTTCTATTTCATCTAACCCCTCGCCGGTGAACACCGTTGCAGAGAAGGTTCCACAGCAATTAGAATAGTTCACCGCTCAGAGAGAGAGTTTAAACAGTATAAAATAGAACGGGGGGCAGGAGCTCATGGAGGAGAATGCTACTCGGTGCTCTGCATCACGTGACTCATATTTCTGTAATTTTTGAGGGGTGTAATATATATTGTGTAATATATGGAACTGAGTAACCCGTAGCCTATCCTGAGTGAGATATTTATGACAATTACGCCATAAGGTATTCCAATCAATTTCCTGATTGGGGAAAAAACAAAGTCCAGTACTGCACTGGTGCAAAGCAAGTCGGGTACGCCCAGTTATATAAGGTCTTGTAAATACTAGATACAGAATGTGACGAGTTGCCCGTAAGGGTCAGCTCCTCCAGGAAAGTTTTAGTTCCCTTTTGGGGAGGTGTCACACCAAATACTTTCACTATTAAGTTTCTTAGTTGGAAAATTTTAAAAGTAAATTTAGTGAGAATGTTGAGACTTTTTAATATCTCAATGGAGGAAGGCCATGAATTATCCGTTGTGATAAAATAGGAAAGCCAGATGTCCTCCAATTGGGGAAGCCAAGTAAGTGTGATCGGCTTGTTATCTATTTTTAAATTTGGATGACCCCTAATCGGTTGTGTTAAATCACAAATATGATTATACTTAATAAAGGCGCATATCTGAGTGTGAACTCTAACAGAAGTTGCGATGGGTGTTGATTTTAAGTTTAGTGGGAGAGCACAGGGTTTGATATGGAGCAGGGCAGCTGGGGCTAGACCATTTGCTTGGATGAGGGACAATTCAATTTTAAGCCAATTAGGAACAAAAGCAGAAGCATTAATTTCCTCTGTATGTCCTAACCACTTAATATATTTAGCAATATGATTCGACCAGTGAGAAAGTATTAAATGAGGGAGTCAGAGACCTCCTTTATCTTTGGGTGCCACTAATTTGCGAAAAGCAATCCTAGGCTGCCTATTGGCCCAGATAAACTTTATAATCAAACCATTGATTTTACTGAACCAGGTCAAAGGTAACCAGATATTAAGTAGGTAAAGGGGTAAAAGAGCCTGGGAAAAACATTCATTTGATTAAATTAACTTGGCCCCATAAAGAGATGGGTAATTTGGACCACCTATTTAGATCTAAGCCAATAGTGTTTGCCAGGGCATCTAGGTTTAATTTTGAAGTGAAGATGGATTTCTGCAATTTGAATACCCAGATACCTTAAGGAATTCCTGTGTCCAAGAAAGACCCAAGTCCGTAATGGTGTTTTAATAACCTTGTGATTAAGAGGAAACACAAGGGTTTTATCAATGTTAGGTTTGTAGTTAGATAGTTGGGAATATTCTTCAATAATTGAAAGCATAGGGGGATTGACGTGTTTGGATACAATAGCTGCAACAAAAGATCATCAGCATAAGCCGAGACCTTAATGTCATGTCCCCGAATGGTAATAACCTGAATCATAGGACAGGACATTAAGCTGTGAATAAGGGGTTCCAGGTATAAATTATAAAGTAAAGAGGATAGAGGGCAGCCTTGTCTAGTACCAGAATGTAACATAAAGAGATTGGATATGGCTCCATTCACCATAATCTAAGCTGAAGGAGTACTATAAAGAGCCTTAATCCAATTTTGAAATTGTAAGGGAAAATTATAAGCATTGAGAGTACAAAACAAAAAATCCCAATCCACCCTATCGAATGCCTTCTCAGCATCCAGTGAAACCAAAACTGCTGGATAAGTGCCATCCCTGGATGCCGAAAGGACGTGCGAAAGGGTTAGAAGATGATCAACCGAGGAGCGACACTTCATGAATCAGACCTGCTCAGGGCCAATGAGGTCAGGCAAAACTAATGTAATTTGGTCCGCTAATAGCTTAGTTAATATTTTAACATCTTGGTTCATCAGGGAGATTGGACGATAGCTTGTGGTTAGTTCTGGGTTCTTATCCGGTTTAAGTATAAGAACTATTAGGGCTTCTAATAATGTAGGGTCAGTAGGTGCACCCGACAATATATATTGGAATAAGAGGACTAATAGGGGCAATAATTGCTGTTGAAATACTTTATAACAAATCAGCCAAAAAAAATCTGGCCCTGGTCATTTATCAGAAGGTAAGTTTTTAATAACACTAAGGATTTCCTTGGAGGAAATTGGGGATATAAGCAGGTTTTGTTGAAATTCAGAGAGTGAAGGCAAGTCAGATGCATCTAAATAAGCATCTAAAATTTGTTCTGATGGTGGCACTATCCTAGAATTATATAACTGTGTATAATTCCCACTAAATTCCGATACTATATCCGTGGGAGATGTTTTTAAGGTGCCATCTAATCGAGAATGGATTGATGAGATATATCTAGTAGCTTCCTGTTGTTTAATTTGAAGCGCTGATAAACTACCCACTTTTTCTCCTTGATCTGAATAAGCTGCCTTAGTTCTCCGAATAGCAGATTCTGCCTTGTCTCTCAGAATCTCAAGATAAGCATCTTTTAATTTGGCAAGATCTTGTCAAAGGGCGTCCGAAGAATTAAGAGAAAGGTTTGCTTAGGCTGAACGAATTTGAGAGAGGAGAGTATTAACTCTCTTTCCTTTAACTTTTTCCTTTGGGAAGCTGTACTAATTAATATCGCTGTGATAAAAGCTTTAAATATACCCCAGATAAGATCTGGTAGAGAAATAGAGTGGAGGTTGGTATCAATAAATTGCTCAATATGTTTATTAAGAGATGTAACTACCAGAGGATCCTTCAACATCTGATTATTAATTTTCCATCGGGTACTGCTCTTGGGGAGAAATGAAAGGGTAAGATGACAGGTTACCAGAGAATGGTCGGAGGGCAGGCCAGGCTGTATGGAAGCCTCTAAAACACCTGGTAAAAGAGCATGGGGAAAGATCACGTGATGCAGAGTGCTGAGTAGCAGCTCCCTCAAGAAGCTCCTGCCTTCCATTTATTAATTGATCTCGTTCTGACATCCTAATCTACTATTTTCTCTTGTTTTTGAGATTCAACATTGTGTAATAGCTGTTGCAATCTGGACTGGCTATATCTTGGGCAGATTACATGAAGAAAGACCGCAGAAGCATACCCTCCAGCAACTCCTGAGAAGGCCCCTAAAAATCCAGGGCCTCGGGTGGCTCTGGGCCTGATCCTCCGAGCCAAATTGGTGAACAGGAGCCTTTAACACTTTTCAGGTTCCTTGAGGAATTTAACACTTTCAAGAGAGAAATGAAGGATATGGCAATGGATTTGAAATCGCTTATCTAGAAAGCTGGATGAACCTCGCTATCTGTGTCTGATAATACAGCCAATTGTTTCCATTGAGAAAGTTTAGTAGTCTCAACCTGACCTGGTCTCGATGCTCAGAAATTGTCTGTTTTGAAGCTAAGCTCGAGGATCTAGAGGGTCGGAGCCAGAAATAACGTTGTGATCCTCGGATTACCGGAGGGAGAGGAAGGCCAATATGTTGTGGCATTTGTTCAGAAGCTGGTTGAGCGAGTGGCTGGCCTGTCTTCATTCGGCCCCGGTTACATTATAGAGCATGCCCACAGGGCTTTACTGCCTAAACCTTCCCCGGAGGATCCCCCCCGCCCCATTGTGTGCCGGTTGTTGAACTATTTGGAGAGACAACATTTCCTGCAAAAAGTACGAGCTCTGCAAGAGGTTTGCTGGGAAAATACAAAGTTGAGAATCTCACAAGATTTACCAGTCTCGGTTCGCTTGAAATGCAAAGCGTTCCTACCTATTGTTTCTAAGTTAATCGCAGCAGGTTTGAAGTTCAGGGTGGGTTACCTGGCCAGACTGCAGATCTCAATTAACGGATCCTGGAAAAGCTACGAGGACCCCGGAGCGGCTTTGATGAGTCTTAAATCCACGTTGCCAGATCTCTTTAAGGACTCTTGAATGGATGTGGTCCAGTGTGGAGTACTACACGGACTCGAGAGCTTGAACTTTTGTTTTTCCCCTTAGGGGAATCTTCTAAGTGTGAAGACCTGGGGAGATTGCATCTACTGTTTTGGACTGGGGGGTCATAGCGGGCCGTCCTGACTTTTCTTTTCTCTCCACCTCACAAAGGGCCCACGCTGGTCTGAAGCAGTGGACACTTTGGTTTGAGGCCTTCTTAAGGGGGAATTGCATGCCAAGTCTTGGCAGTTACATTTGTTGGGGGCAGAGGGAGTGTAGTTGGATTAATTGTGCACCAGTTTTTCATTTTTTCTCATTTGGATTTGTACTAGGATGGTCCTGGGCTTTCTCCGTTCCTGACTTTCATTTAGCTAGGACAGGGAACTGGCTGCTAGAGGGCATTCCAATCTTAAGGGACTTGCGAGGAAGCACAACTCGAGGAGGATTTAACAGTGCTTTACCACTTGGTTGGTGCGTAGTACTCTCAATTTTGCAGGGAGGACCTATGCATTGGATGGCGGGCTTTTGTGGGTAGAGGCATCTGCTATGCCTTCCCCTTCAGTGAAGTGATCCCATCTTCTCTTATCTCTATTCCCGCTCTCAACATGTGCTGTAGCTATCTCCCCCTTTAGGGGTTTCTGGTCCGGTTTTGGTTATAGGTGGCTTACCTTGTGTGGCAAACTGGGTTTCTGTTTCCTTCTCGACTCAGTCTTGGTTACCACAAACACTTGGGTGGTGTATGGGTCTCCCTGTGGTCCCTTATAAACAAATTCCCTTATGCCTATCTTCTGAGGATCAGGATGAAAGCTCAGGACCGTTCTCTCGCTTTGGGGTTTCTGCAGATTGTGACTGGAGTGTAACAGTGTTAACTATCAGGGTCATTATCAGGGGGCGGTGAGAGGGATTAGAACCAGTACTGTGCTGAGCGTTGCTTGTGACAGTTTGGTGGGGGTTTGGGGCATGGTTCGAGGGGGGGATAGAGAGGATGGGTGGATTCTATCTTTGGGGGGTTAGGAGGAGGGTGGGTGTTACTGCAGTAACCCTGGGGATATGTTTACAGGGGATATATATCCCGTGTGCTGAGTGTAATTGTTTTAATCCAACTATTTTTTCTAGATGGCTAATGAGATAACATTTGCAACTTGGAATGTTAAGGGCATCAGAAAGAAACACAAGCAATATCAGGTTCTCAAACATTTAAGTTTATTCAGCTCACATATAACCTTTTTGCAAGAAACCCATTTATTAGAAGTGGAAGCCTTGCAATTAAGGAGGCAACAGGTGGGCTCAATTTACAGTGCCCAGGGCACCACAAATAGTTGCGGGGTCATGCTCATGATTAACAGGAGCATTCCATTTGTTTCCACACAGGTTATCAATGATACCGAAGGAAGGTTTATCCTTGTTAAAGGTACCCTCTGGTCTGTCCCAATATTATTGGGCTGTATCTATGGCCCTAATCTGGACAATCCAGGATTCTTTATGAGGCTTTTATCTATCATTCTCCCAATGCTTCCCATTAGAATTATTTTAGGGGGAGATTTCAATCAAGTTCTTGACCCTTATTTAGACAGATTGGGCAGTAGCCTGGGAGGGGCCACCCCCAGACAGAAGGCATTCAAGGATTTATTAGACCAATGTGGGCTCTGCAACGCTTGGCATGTTTTACACCCAGAATCTAGGGAGTTTACATTTAGGTCTATGGCACATGGCTCGCAGTCCCCCATTGACTATTTACTCATTTCTCAGTGCCTCCTGCCCAGGGTGAAGACCTCCTTGATTCAACCTGGCCCAATTTCTGGTCACTCACTAGTAGTATGCAATTTGGTACCTTTATTTACCAATAGAGAAACTAGATGGAAACTCAATGACCAGCTACTCAAGGATGTGAAATATTGCAAACTTATAAGGGAACAAATAGAATCCTTTTTTTCATTAAATCCTTTAGATAGTGCAAAGCCTGATATTTTGTGGGGGGCCTTTAAAGCCTTCATGAGAGGAATACTTATTAGCATGGCAGTTGGTAGGAAAAGAGCGCGGGAGAAGGAACTAAAATCCTTATTAACCCAGATCAGATCCCTGGAAGTTAACCTTCTGGCCAATCCTCTAGATGAGGATACATAAAAACTCCTGGAGTTAAAGGATAAATACTTGGAGTTACTTCGAGAGAAAGCGGAACTAGCCATTTTCGTACCAGGGCTAGCTACACTGATTAGGGGGAAAAAGCAGGACGTTTACTGGCATTGCTTATTAAACAACAGGAATCAATGAGATTTATCCCTCCCATCAGGTCAATGGCAGATGGCTCTCTTAAGGTGTCTCCCACTGAGATAGCTCAAGAATTTGCTTCTTATTACACAAATTTGTATAGCGACATGGAGCACCCCCCTTGCCCTGAAGATATAGAGGGTTATTTAAGGGACTCCCACTTGCCCCCTCTCACTGGTCGGTGTGGAGATGCTCTGGTTGTCCCTATTTCCCAGGAGGAAATTGCTAAGGTTATTAGCGAACTGCCAGCTGACAAGGTCCCTGGTCCAGATGGATTTTCCTCTTTATTTTATAAGGTCTTTCCAGACCTCCTCTTACCAATACTTGGTAGCTTATTTCAGCAAATCCTATCTGGGGCAGAGACAGATCCACATCTCTATGAGGCCCTGATTGTCCTGCTTCCTAAACCTGACAAAGATCTCGAAATGGTTCAAAGTTACAGACCTATCTCGCTTTTAAATCAGGATATTAAAATCCTCTCTAAAATTCTGGCTAATAGGCTGGCAGTGGTTCTTCCTGGGTTAATAGGTACAAATCAGGTTGGATTTATGAAAGGGCGCTCATCTTCCGATCACTTACACACCTTGTCGCATGTCTTCTCGGCTACCAGGGATGCGGAATTCCCTCGAGGGCTTGGTTTCCCTGGATGCCGAGAAGGTATTCGATCGTGTGAACTGGAATTTCTTGTTCCACACTCTAGAGGCCTTCCACTTCCCCTCTCTGTTTATCTCCTGGATCGACGCCCTTTATAAAAATCCCACAGCAAGAATTTCCATGAATGGGGCCTTTTCCCATCCTTTCTCGCTTCACTCAGGTACGAGGCAGGGGTGCCCCTCTCTCCTCTATTATTTAACTTATATCTGGAACCTCTTATTCAAAATATTCTCAATAATGATTCCATACAAGGGGTGAGAATTGGGCGGCATGAAATTAAAGTCACTGCATATGCAGATGATTTGTTAATACATCTGTCCCACCCAGTATCCTCTGTCCCGGCCTTACTAAGGGAAGTAGCAAGGTTTAGTGGTCTGTCCAATTACGAATTGAATGCCAGTAAGTCCCTATTTTTCCCATTAAACCACAAAGTCTTCAAAAGTGATATCAGCACTCTCGGTTTATGTTGGACCCCTAGGTCATTCAAATATCTGGGTATCAAACTTTCCCATAACCCCCTAGTATGGTTTAAGGAGAATTTGGATTCACTAATACAAGGGATTACGCATGACCTTGAGAGGTGGTCTAAACTCCCTATTTCTCTATGGGGCCGGATCAACATAATTAAGATGAATATATTTCCTAGGATCTTCTACCCATTGTCCCTTCTCAACACCTTTATTCCTTTACTCTGGTTTAAAAAGACACATGGTGTCTTCACTAGATTCATCTGGGCTGATAGGTATCCCCGCTTGGCTTATCATAAGCTGGCAGCCCCAAAACTGGAGGGGGGGATTGCGAATTCCCCATCTGGCTATATATCACTGGGCTAGTCACCTTGCAAAATGTTCAAGATGGGTATCTCCCGGCCCAGAAGAAGCGCAACCTACTTGGCTCAAAATAGAACTGGATGCAATCAAGGACAAAAATATGGACCCTTTCGCGTTATTTTTCCTCAGGTTATCCCAAGTAAATGTGGCTGTAGAGTGTCCCACGATAAGGACCTCTTTAAAGGTCTACTCCCAGATTTGTTCCTTTTACAGTATTCCCCATCTGGACCTGGCCCAGTCTATCTGGAACTCTCCATCATTTACTATTAACAAGACTCAGATTTCCATCTTTGGTTGTCTCAACTGGGAGAGGGAAGCTCCTGGCCTTTATTGATGGTGGGGGCATTGGTTATCAGTGGAAGAGAGCTGGAAATTTATCATCCCAGCTTCTTCCTACTTTAAAGCCCTGCAACTGAAACACCTACTCAGAATTACCCTGGTAGTACTCCCTTCCCAGAATATCCCTTCTCTGATATCCGAGGTATCCCACCTCTGGCTCTCCTGGTGCAATCTCTAAACTATATCAGGTTTTGCTTCATAAAAGTTCGGGGTCCATTTGGGCCATCAAGATTTTGGAGTAATTTTTTCCCTGACCTACAGTTAGATTGGCATTCTCTCTGGAAGTCATGTCATAAATTCATTTCTCAAGATATACTGCGCCTCATGCAATAGCATGTATTGCACAACCTATACTATACTCCGGCCAAACTTTACAGGTGGGGCTACCTAGACTCAAACAAGTGCAATAAATGCTCACAGGAAGAGGGCACACTTTTTCACATGCTTTGGTCTTGTCCAAAATTTCTCCTTCATAGGTTTCAATCCCAACTTCCTTAGACCCCTGTTGGGCCTCCAAGAATATTTTACTCCTGAGATTTGCATGTTAGGGGACCTGTCTTCTATTAGAGTTAGGTAACAAATTTCATATTTCCATGGTTGCCTTATCAGCTAGGAAAATAATTCTTCATCACTGGAAAGACAGGTCCTCCCCTTCTCTCCAGGAATGGGTAAGAGAAGTATTATCTAACCTATGAACAGAAAAAGCAATAGTCAGTCTTCACAATAGTCTGACAGCTTATACTAGAATTTGGGATCTCCTTCACTCACTAATCTCTCTGGTTCCAAGCTAAACCTATACTAGGGTTATTATTCCTGTATGGTTTTTGGTTAGATGCCCAGCATCCACGGGTATTGGGATGGGTTACTGCAGTAAGAGGAGGTTGGGGTGGTGGGCAGCTTCCTTTACTATGTATCAATGAGTCTCTGTCATTTTCTCTGTATGTTGCCTTTTATGGTGGAAAATGTATTAATAAATTTTAAATTATAAAAAAAGAGCATGGGATAGGAAAATATAAGCAATACATGAAGCTGTTTTGTGGACTGGTGATAGAAAGGTATATCCTTTTTCTGAGGGGAGTAACACTCACCAGACATCACAAAGACCATAATGTTCTAAAAACTCCTGAAGGGCCCTTTGAGCCGGTGAGCGTTCTCTGCTCATACCGGAAGAACGATCCAATAAAGGATCCAGAACTGTGTTTATATCACCCCCCAGAATAATTGGTAGGGACAAAAATGGATATAGGAGCTCCACCAGCTGCGTAAAGAAGCCTGGAGAATCTACATTGGGCCCATAAAGACTACCCAACAGTATTTCTGTCATATATAAGATACAATGAATAAACACAAACCTACCCTGCAGATCTCTAAGAACCTGTTTAAGAACAAAAGGAACCTTTCTATTTACCAATATAAAAACTCCAGCACTATTGGAAGTAGCCCCTGTGGAAAATACATGACCAATCTGTTGTCTTCTCATGCGATTTACCTCTGTATCTAACAAATGTGATTCCTGTACAAAAATAACGTCTAATGATAACAGGGCTAAATTTTTGAGAACTTTATGTTGCTTTCCACATTGCAATCTGTATGGCACTAGACTTTATTGCATTTACAGTGTAAATTAGACAGTACTATTAACTTATTCCCCATTTTGAGCAACAACACATTTCCTAATAAGACTGTGCTGAATCCCCCGAACCCTTATAATCCCCCTCCCATCCCTCATCCCAACAACAAACATTCCTTTCAAAATTAAACATGTCTAAACTATTAACCCAACCCACCCCTCCCCAAACTGCTACGGGTTGCAATCTGCAGAATACCTTTATTATAGCTCCTCTCTCCAGCCACCCTTAGGTAACTCTAACATAACGTTTACTTAAGGAGAGTATGGGAAATAACATCATAATGCAAAAATAACTAACAATTAACTGTGCCAGTTCCCATTATATAAGTAGAAACAACTATAATAACACACTAGTACTCTAATCAAACATGAGAAAGTTACCCTTAGAGATCAAAATCCCCAACTATACTATAAGCAAGGTAAAACAACTAGCCTAAATTTGCTTTTTATACCTATAACCCATCAAAAAAGTAACTCCAAAAAACGATCTTGTTACTGAGTCAAACACAATAAACTAGCGATTCTCACAAGCATAAAGAATGGTCTCTAGGGTCCTCTAGTGGCCACTCAGAAGAGCTGCTGAAGACCTGCAATCAAGATCTAAAACGAAGTAAAGAATCACCCTGAAAACTCTCTCATGAGTTTCCCCAAATGTCTGCATCTATCTGAATCCCTGCAGACCCAGTTAAGAAAAATTAAGCAGATACTCTTTCAAATAAGACTTTACGATCAAAAGCACTGAGAGGAAGAAACCAGTCAATAGGGAAGAGCTTGTAGACAGTCTATTTTCACCGCTCCACTTCCTCCTAGGCAAAATCAACCTTGCTCCCAAGGTCATTTACCTAGCTAAACAGTAGAGAACTTATTCAAAACAGCAAACCTGACCACAAATGCAGTTCATATTCCTCGAAAGAGATCAGGTACAGCAGACTTTGGCCTGGAGTGTGCCATTTCAGGATCTTCAGAGGTTAGCCAGGCACCTGAGACTAACACTTGCAGATGAGCAAGGTAGTTCATTTTGAAGTAGATTCCTGCAGTGATGAGCTTTGAAACCAATGGATGGAAGGCTGTATGGCACTGTCTAATGGTAGTGGGGAGATCCTGGGCAATCCTCACTTTGGCTCCCTCCCAGCAGACATCTTGAGTGTCTTTACCTTTCCTCAAAAGATGCTGACATTCCAAAAAATTGGGGAATTGGAAAATTAATGGCCTCGGTGGGGATCTAGCTGGGGGACCGGTCTTAAAACCCTGTGCACCCTCTCAATGGTATATTTTGACCCAAATGGTGAGGGTCCAGTGATCTTCTCAACTAACTTTTGTACGAATAAGATGAAGTCTTAACCTTCCTCAGTCTCTGGCAAGCCGATCAGGACGGCATTGTTTCTTCTGCTTCGACCCTCAAGGTCCTCTAATTTTAGCTCCATCCTGGCAATTTTCTTCCTGGTTGCCACCAGCTCCAGATGCACTTTATCTAAGCGTTTTTCCAAGGAGAACACTTTTGCCTCAGAATCCGAAGTTCGCCGTGAAACATCTTCCAGAGTTTGAGTTATGGATTTGATCTCCGAGATCAGAGATTGCAATTCCTCCTTAAACGGTCTAAATTTGGCTAAGAATCTCACCAGCGTTAACGGGTCCTGGTCCACAGACATGGAAGGTGTCTCCACTAATTCAGCCACACTAGTAGGCCTGGGCTTCTTTGGGCCTTTCTCGGGAGTTGAGGGGGGTGTTAGTTTTGGCAGTGCTTTTTTCATCTCGACATCCATTTGAAAATTGAAACTGCCAAAGGTGAGACAACCACTTTGGACTTCCTCTAATCTCTTATCCAGCTATTTATTTTAGTTTAAGTTGGAAATAAACAAAAAATGATCGGGTGGCTGGAGGAAGGAAGGAGCTAACACTCAGTTATCTAGATCACGTGACTCCCTGTGAGGTATTTTTAGCTACTTGAGTAACTGTTTACATATTTTATGAATGTATAAGCAAAATAAAAAATTAAAAAGAGATTGACACTACTCTTGAAGCCAGTGACTTATATTTTAGGATACATAGCATCATTTAGTTTGTGAATTACCTTCACTGAGGGCCCCTATGCATTGAGGGTATCCCACACCTACATGCCTTTTATGTGGTGTATAGGACTGGGGCACACACATCCCCCATGTCCAATAGACACTTGAGGATACACTAATGGCATGCACCCCTGCCCGGGACCATGCAAGGGGATTCCATGTAACTATGTGGGCCAATTCTGGAAAGGGCAGAAAGTGGCTATGTCAGCAGAGGCCCAGCAGAGCACTGCATGCATAATGCCATTTGTACTCTGACTGGTTGGTGTCAGGCTGCATAATGGCTGTGCGCCCCTCCAGACCAGAGCTGCTGCTGCACCATGGCACCCTGCAGTTGCAGACCCCTGTCCCCCTCAATATCATGGAAGGCTAGAGGATGGTGGCAGGCATTGGGGCATCATTCTTGGAAACTGTAAATATGTTTAGGTGCCATTGGAGGCATGGCAGCCCATACATTGGCTGCCATATCTCATGATCCCCTGCTGTCACAGAGTAGGGTATCCACTATGAGGCCCAATTGGGGTTTCCAACAGAAAGCTCCCAGACTGACTCATGTTAGACCCTGGCTGGCCCCGCTGCTAGCATGAAGATATGTGGCTGTGCTTGGGATGCCTGAGCCCACCCAGAGGGAGGTGCATACCAACCCTGTGTATCCTGTAGGGGCCAGCTACACAGGTTGCACTTCTGTGGCCTGGTACATGCCCTTAATTGTGAGCACTGGGCCCATTAGTGATTACTGCTCTGTGTGTACCAACCCCTTTGGAAAAATATATTTTTGTTAGAGGATTAGCCAGCCTTTGGCATCATTTGCACTTATTGCACCATTTGGAATTTGGCCTACCCAGTTACAAAAACCAATATATATATATATATATATATATATATATATGTAGGCGTGGTCACACCCCTATAATTAGGATTGAGTAAGCACTTTAATGTTTAATCTCAATGTTTGCACATTAATAACTTTCCAACTGCTCAATGAATTTGCATGAAATTGGGCATGTGCAGTCTTGTATGGTAGATCCCTTGATTTATCAAATTGTGTTTTGGTCAGACTTATGGTTTCTGTGCAGCAAAGTGCTGAAAAATGCGTTTTTTGCCACTTTTGACATGGTTTTTCTGTATGGCGCTGTGATCACAATGTTTGATGTTGTGGTCTGAAATTTGGAATTTAGACAGAGTGTGGGTCAAAGAACAATCTGGCATTGGTGTGGTTAAAAAAATTAATCCATTCCAAAGTAATTTATTTTTAATTTTGGGGTTCTGAGCATGGTTCACTTCAAGATTTATATGTATATTTTCAAACTAGATTGGGCTCACAGTCAAGGATTTTGTCAACTCATGGATGAGGATTTAAAAATCCTCCTCCGTCAGAAAAATTCCTTGTCCGTGAGCCACCATCTTGTTTTCATTCCTCAAAGAAAATGTTGTAGCTTCCACGGGTGACTTTTTGTTGTAATAAGGTTTGGATTTTGTTCAGGGTCACACCCTGTACAAACCTATACCTTTAGTTTGCTTTGTTTTGTCAAAAATAGTGTTTTAAAATTAAAAACTTTTGACCATGATTCACTAACAACCTTGTTTCACAAGGCGACAAAATCCTAGTCCACCAGCCGATACTCTTTGTGAGGCTGCAAAATCCTGTCCATCACTTTGTGACCAGATGGCCCTCCTTGCAGATGAGTATTAAGCTGATGGTCAAGGATTTTGCTACCTCACAAAAGAGGATCAGCTCGTGGGCTAGAATTTTGTCAACTCATTAAAGAGGATTGGGTTTTTGGATCCTCTTTCATGAGGTGACAAAATCGCAGTCCGTGAGCTGTCAGAATCCTAGTCCATCACCCGATCCTCTTTTGCGAGTTAGCAAAATCCTTGACCATCACTTTGTGACAAGGTGGCCCTTCTTACGGACAAGGACTGCTTCATGGTCAAGGATTTTGCTGCCTCAAGGAAAAGGATTGAATAACAGGCTAGGATTTTGTCAGCTCGCGAAAAGGGATTGGTTTTTTGAATCCTCTTTTGTCAGTTGACAAAATCGTAGTCTGCGAGCTGTGAAAATCTTAGTCTGCCACCCAATCCTCTTTCATGAGGTAGCAAAATCCTTTCCCTTCCCAAATCAAATCAAAATCCCTTCAGCCTCTGCACTCCCACCATGTGATGTCTTGTGACATAGTAATAGGAACAACAATGCAAACAGAAATGCGAACAGTGGCGCACATGGTAACGCAAATGTAAATGGTAAAGGAAACTTTGATAGAAATGCAAGCACAAAGTGATGCCGAAGCGAACAGTGAGGCAAACCAACATTGAAGAGCATATGAAAACGCAACTGGCAACATGAACAGTGATGGCAGTGGTGTTTAAAATGGAAATGTTAAGTGTCATAGGAAAAAGAACACAAAAGGGAACAGAAACAGAAACGAGAACACAAGCGCACACATAAACGCAAACCGTGATGCACACATGCATGGTACCACAATTGTAAATGCAAATGGTAAAATTAACATGAAGAATAATGCCAAAGGAAACAGAAATGGAAATGGGAGCAGAAGCGTTTATGGAAATGCAAACCAAAATGCGATGGGCACAGTACCACAATTGTAAATGCAAATGGTAATGGTAAGAGCAATAGTAACAGCAAAGGAAACAGAAACACAAAAGGAAATGGAAGTGGATATGGAAACGCAAACCATAATGCGCAAATGGTAACAGTAACAGCAAGGAAGATGCAAAACGAAAGAGAAACTGAAACGCAAATGAAAGGGCTATCAGAAATGCAAATAGCAATGCACATGGTGGCATAAACAGAAACAGTAGTGGAAGCACAAATGGTAACAGTAACAAAAATGCAAGAGCAAATGAGAACGCAAAGGGTAACGCACACGGTGGCGTACACGGGAATGGTAATGCAAACGTGGACATAAACGCAAGTGGAAACAGTAACTGTAACAGTAATGGAAGCACATACCATGTTTTTGCCAAACAGGTGCATAGAGAAAACACAAAGAATGTATGTATTGTAATGGGCATGGAAGCATAAAACGAGCATTGGAAGTACTTAATTACTAATATCTCAGCAACCGCACAACATAGAAAAAAAATTTAAATGTCCCAAAAATCATGATTTTCCTGGCTATGTTTTTATATTGCATAGCCCTCAAAAAATCAGTATCTCGCATCGTTTTCGAGATACGAGCCCCAAAAGGCACGGCGTACGCCACCATGTTAGTCTAAGGGAAAATGCCATTTGAGTACCGTAACTTAGCAACCATGCAATATTTTTTCACCAAACCACCAAAAGGCACATTTGTGAGATGTTGGCTACCTTCCCTCCAAATTTCAGCTGAAAAGACCAAGCCGTTCTTTCGCAGCAGGGTGGCAAAGAATTGTTGTCATTTTGCCCAAGTCTGGAAACAGTAGTGTCGCAATTTGCGACAATTTTCACCAAATTTTGCAAAAGTGTCATGCTTGCGGCACTACTTTGTGATACTACTGGTTTGAGAAATTTGAAAAACATATTTCTGGGGTGTTTTACCCCCAAATAAAGACATGGCTATCATCCTCATGATCCGACTAGGTGAACACAAAAATAATTGTGTCCCTGGAGGGTCCCACATTTAAGTGCCAAGCATTTTTCTGATCACTAACTGAAAACAAAATGGTGAATCTGTGACATTACTAGGGCCATTTGTGACACTAAAAAGTGCACTTGCAAAAGTGCCGTGTTTTTTAACTTTTCTCATAGACCTATAATGGGAACTTGTTTCTTAAATAACTTTTGAACCGTTTAATATTTTTTCACCAAATCTTCAAAAGACACATTGGGGACCCTGGCCGCATGTTTCTTGAAGTTTTCAGACCAGTCACACAAACTGTGCAACCTGTAGGCAAGAGCAAGAAATCACAAAAAAGCGTAATGCGCAATTGGTTGTCGCTAATAACTCTGCAGTCATACATCCGACGGTACAAAACTTGGCAGATCCCAAGATCTACCATGCCCATTGTGCATAAAATTTCAGGCAAATCTGTTGAATGGTGGCAAAGTTATTAAGGTGCTAAATTTGAACCTTTAACCTTAAAAGTGCTACTCAACTCTGACTATGGTAGCACTACCGTTACTATAATATATATATATATATATATATATATATATATATATATATATATATATATATATATATATATATATATATTATATATATATTTATATTGCTACCATAGTTAGGGTTGAGGACATTTCTATGTTAAACCCCAAACTTTGCACCTTAATAACTTTGCAAACTGCTTGATAGATTTGCCTGAAATTTGAATTTATGATCAAGAACCATAGGCCTTGGGATCTGCCAAGTTTCATACTGGTCAGGTATACAGCTGTGGAGTTATTATGTGATCTATGCGCGCATTTACGCTTTTCTGGAATTCTGTGGTCGTGCCTACAGGTCGACGGTTTGCGTGATCGCCCAAAATCTTCAGGGAACATGCAGCCAGGGTCCCTGGCGTGCCTTTTGAAGATTTCAAAAATATTAAACGTTCAAAAGTTATTCTAAAACAGTTTCCATTATAAGTCAATGGGAAAAGTTAACAAAAAGTTCAATACTTTCGCAAATGCATTTTTACTTTCGCAAATGGGCCTGTTACTTTCGCAAATCGGCCATTTTGTTTTCAGTTGGTGATCAGAAAATGGTTGGCATTTAAATTTGGGACCCTCTAGCAACCTAATTTTTTTTGTATTCACCTAGTCGGGCCCTGAGGATGCTTTCCATGTCTTTATTTTGTGGTAAACACCACAGAAATATATTTTTCAAATTTCTGAAAAAGTACTTTGCAATTATTTCGTATTACTAAAGTGTCGCAAATTTTTATGAAGCTTTGTAAATTGCGTTAGTAATTTTCTAGTCTGTGGGAAAATTACAGCAATTCTTTGGCACTGCACTGCAAAATAACCGCTGGGAGTTTTGGGCTGAAATTTGAGGGAACGAGTCGACATCTCATAGATGTGTTCAGTGTTGTATTGAAAAAATATTACACGGCAGCAAAGTTATGGCACTCAAAGTTGACAGTTTTTCCCATAGGATAACATTACGGCGCCTCAAGCATTACAGGAATCCTTTGGCACCCTGCTGCAAAATAACGGTTTGGTCTTTTTCCTGAAATTTGAGGAAGACAGCCAACAGTACACAGATGTGCTTTCAGTAGTTTGGTGAAAAATATCACATGGCGGCAAAGTTACGGCACTCCAAAATTGACATTTTTTCCCATAGGATAACATTACGGCGCCGTAACGTAACAGAAATCATTTGGAGCCCTGCTGCAAAATAACGGTTTGGTCTTTTTCCTGAAATTTGAGGAAGACAGCCAACAGCCCACAGATGTGCCTTTCAGTAGTTTGGTGAAAAACATTACAGGGAGGCAAAGTTATGACGCTCCAAACTTTTCTTTTTTCCCATAGGATAACATTATGGCGTCGCCAGGCTAGGGCCGGATCTCGGAACGGTAAGTAGATACGGACTTTGTCGGAAAATTCTTAGCTCTCAAATGGGGCTAAACATCAAATTAGCCAGGACAGTTGTAAATAATATGACTTTAAATTTTTTTCTATCGCCAGACGGTTCCTGAGACATAATGTATTTAGTATTCCAAGATCTCATTTTCATACCGATACTCATTATTTTGCATACATTATTTGTACTCAATGTCTTTCTCAATGCAGGTTTTGGGGAAAACCAGCCTGTGCGCTTACATTACTGTTACTGTTGCCCTTTTCACTTGCGGATCCGCATCTGCTTCACTTACCATTGACGCCTGCGCCACCATGCGCGTATCTCATGCTTTCATTTGCGCTATGCTTCTGTTATTTTTGCCATTTCTGTCTACAGTACTGTTTATCTTACTGTTTCACTTTATATTACCATGCCCATTGACATTTCTGTTTGCAGGCACCATGTTACTTATGTGACAACACATCACGTGGCAGACCATTCCCTGCCTATGCCACCATGTGCGTACTCCTTTCTGTTCTCATTGTGCTTGTGTTACCATGTGCGCCACTGTTAGAATTTCTGTTTTGCTGTTCGCGGCCTCCACCAACGCATTATGCAGCGGGCCTCGCCCTCCCGCTGCATTACATTCACTATTTCTCGTTATCATTCTCAAAAGAAGGGAATTAGAGGCAAAAACTCGTTTAATGCATTAGTTAGGTTGTTCCAAGCGACAAAAGTGAGGAAATTCGCTGTTAGGGTTGAAAACCCCTTGACCTCTCACCACCCCCCAACGGTATTGGGGTGCGCATTGGGATCGTGGTCCTAACTTCCTCACCCATTCTCCTATACTTCTGCTGCTTACACATGTCATGGGGTGAGAGTTAGAGGATGATTTATCCTCATGTTATTTTGTCGTTGAGTTGTGGTAGTTTCACCCTAATAGTGAATTTATTCATGTTATGAATTCCTAACATGTATTAAATATGTTTTTTGCTCTAATATACATATATATATATTTATATTTATATATAATTAGAGGTGAAAACTCCATTTAGTGCATTAGTTAGGTTGTTCCACAGCGACAAAAGCGAGAAATTTGGAGTTAGGGTTGAGCCCCTTGGACCCTCCGCCCACCCCCAACCGGCATCGGGGTGTGCATTGGGGTTATGTTTTAAGCTGGACCCAAAGAAGTTTTTCTCTTAGATGCTAGCTTACACAGAAAATGGCTTGGAGTCCATTCTCTGTATGAGAAGAGTGGTATTTTCTTGTCTTGGAACTCATGCTGCCAGCTGCAGAGTCATGGAAGATCCGCTTCTGTGCACTTTGTGCACACAATACATTTTGTCTATTGGGCATACTGGAAGCCCACTCCAGTATGCCCAAATGTACTTTTTTATGTCTAAATACCTGTGAAAAAGAAAACCGTCCCGCAAGGTCTTTTCTTCAATGCAGAATCCTGCATTGAAGTGTACTCAAATTTTGATGCCGAATCCTACATCGAAGTACTGTAATGTGCCACACAATTCTTTCCCATGCAAAACCATTGTGCGGCACATTACAGTAGTTCTATGTAGGATCCTACATTGAAATTTGTGCACATTTTGGTGTAGGATGCTGTATCGATCTACTCTGTCTCTGCCTCTTTTTGACATCGAAGTGCCCAATCCCCATGTCGATGTGAAACCCCACTCCTCCCAGTATTGCGGCACACTGGGAGCCCACCCCAGTATGCTGATATATTTATTATGTTAATTTAAGCTTTCTGACACTGGGATGCCCACTCCTGGTGTCAGATGACCACCCTCCAAGCCCACTATTACTGCCAACAGGAGTGCCCAATCCCCCTGTTGGCATGATGATCTCCCCAAAAATCTTATGTGGCACACTGGGAGCCCACCCCAGTGTATCCAAATTGTCTTTTTTTCTTTGTTACTGTAATGAAGAAAACCATCCCTCAAAGCCTTTGTTATTTTCTTTAACCTGTAATGAAGAGAACAGTCCATCATCATCTTCCTCATTCCCCATTGCCCTCCCCATCCCCACCCTCCCTCTGCAAACCCACCTCCCCACCCCCACCATACTTACCATCTGGAGTCCAGGAGCCTTGACCTTCTCTGGACCGAAAGACAACTGCACTCTTCAAAGCCAAACTGCGAAATGAGGAATTGGGTAGGTGCTGTAAAATTGGACTGAATGGGGGGGTTAACTTAGGTTGATATCTCAGCCAATTTTAGGAATTTGGGCCCCAAATTTTCAACATGGGGTTCTTGGGAACCCTCCTTGTGAACACTGTCACTGTCATTTCATTTCTCAGTTTCGAAAGGTGATTTAGTGATCACTGCACCGAATCACCATTCAGGACTGATTTAAAAAATGAGAGTGCCACTGTTTTTGAGGTGGGGTCCCAAAAAGCCCATGTTGCAATTTAAGTGAGAAAATTCCAAAGAAATGACTGCATTATGAGCATGCATTGTGCAGTTTCTGCACAAGCTCATAACTTCGCCAATTTTTAATATTTTCCTTTCAGATTTTCAAAATTGCCTTTTTTTAATACCACTGTATGAACAGTAGAGCTGTCATTTTTTATATCCTGCCCAAAATGTGTTTTCACACCTGTGACACTGTGTGAAATCAAATTTTGGGATGGATTAACAAAATGACAGTGCCACTGTTCATGAGAGGAGGACCCATGAAGCACATGTTCAAAATGTGGTGAAAAATTTCAAAAAATAACTGATTACAGGTATGCATTGTGCACTTTCTACACTCGCTCGTAACTTTGCCAATTTTTCATATTTTCACTCCAGATTTTCAGCATTGCCATTTTATTACACTACCTTAGGAGCAGAACAGCTGCCATTTTGCACATCCTGTCCAGAATATGATTTCACACCTGGGGCACAGAATTTATTTATTTATTTGCTTTTGTTAACCGGGTAAGTTTATTAGACAGGATTGCCCATTTTCAGGCATGACCTGGGAAATAGTGCGGTAGCTGAGCGAAATCAATTTTGGGATGGATTAACAAAATCACAGTTGCACTGTTCATGAGGGGAGGTCCTGTAATGCCAATATTGAAAATCTGGTAAAAACATTTTAAAAAATGAGCATGTTACGAGCATGTGTTTTGCAGTTTCTACGCATGCTCAAAACTTTGCCAGTGTTTCCCATTTTTCATACTGTTGTACTATCTGGATGGGGGAATGGGAGCACAGGGTCTGAAGAACCCTGGCTCCCACTATAGCATTTGGATACTGTTGTACTATCTTGCTAGAGGGATGGGCTCCCACTATAACATATGGATACTGTTGCACTATCTTCCTGGAGGGATGGGAGTGCAGGGTCCTTTGGACCCTGTGCTCCTTGGACACTGCACTCCCACCATGGCATATGGACACTGTTGTACTATCTGGATCATGGGTTTGGACCCTGAACTCCCACCATGACTTATGGACAGTGTTGTACTATCTTGATGGAGGGATGGGCAGGCAGGGCCCAAAGGACCCGCGCTCCCCAAGTAAAATGATGATACAATTATACTATCTGAAAAAGAAGAGAAATTCTTTGCAAAAAAACTTTGTTAATGCATCAGTTAAGGTTGATGTCACAGTGACAAAAGTTTGGAAATTCGATGTTAGTGTTACCCCCTACCACCCCACCCCCAACCCCTCATCCTCCACACAGCAACAGACTTTGAGGTGTGCCATGGGGTTGTCATTCCTAACTCTCACCCCATTCTCCTATACTGCAGCATGTCAGATTGCTTACACATGGAATGGGGTGAGAGATGAGCTTGTCAACTCGATGACACACCCCAACGTGTGTTGGTGTGGGAAGTATCGGTAGTGGTGGGGACTTAGGGGTGACTAAACATTGGATTAAAAACTTTTGTCATCAGGATATTAACCTAACTGTTGTGATTAACAAAGTTTTTGCAAAGAATATATATATATATATATATATGGCATGGCAAAAAACTCCATTAGTGCATTAGTTGAGGTTGTTTCCACAGTGCCAAAAGTGTGAAAATGTGATGTTGGGGATACCACCCCCCACCCCACCCATGACCCACATCCTCAAACCTCTAACTCTGCATTCCTCCCACCTCCACCTCCCCACACACACATGCAAGACATATGCAAGATTGTAACAGACTATACCAGTCAGTCACATATTTAAGCACAATAATCACAACACTCTACTACTTTCACATAACACTATGTTATGAAAAACAAATACAGTATGATCGACTCTATACTGCTAGCACTGTATGATGACAATTTATAGCTGGCATATTTTGCTCACAAACAGTCTGCACAAACTTTCTAAATATTGATTTTTATGTGTCAGAATTCAACGATTGGCTCACTGCAGGTATCACTGCTACCACATAGGCATGTGGTAGCAGGACAGACACAGCTGACACATACATAGTACTTTTCACATACTGCTCAGGTATAAAACTAGCACCATCACATGTTAAAATACTGCTGCATAAACTGGAAATACTCATTAGCAGCATGTTATGGTTAGCTTTGAATGTTACAGCTGTTGCTGTCACATGTTGATGTAAACTGTACTACAAAACATTACTTTTATTATTACCATTTGTTATTAGGACTGACTCACTCTATCAGAAAAACATATGCAAACATCCACTGACTGTTGCTAGGGTTATCCAAACCCTCATTTCCAATACAGCTATGTATAGATAACATACTGTGTATTTCATAATTTTTTAACAAATGAAATACAAACATCTGCTAAAATCTTGTTACTGATGTTTGTAACAAAAGATGCTTACTGTGGGCCATCTCCCATGGTTGCCCAGCATGTGTGTGTACCCACAAGGCACTCAGATGGCAGCAGAACTCATACAGTTGGTGGACCATGATGATGGATGTGTCTTGTACTACTTGCATGTGTTTGTGTGTGGGGGGTGGAGAGAATGCAGAATTAGGGGTTTGAGGATGGGGCATGGGGGTGGGGTGGTGGAGTGGTAACCCTAACATCACATTTCAACACTTTTGTCACTTTGGAAACAACTCTAACTGATGCATCAACAGAGTTTTTTTTGCCATGTATGTGTGTGTATAGATAAATATATATATCTAATGCAACAAACTTCATTAATGCATCAGTTAGGGTTATTCTACAGTGACAAAAGTGAGGAAATTCAACATTAGGGTTCCCACTCCTTGTACTCCACCTCACCCTGCCCCCACCAACAGGCATCAGGGTGTACATTGGGGTCATTGGACCTAACTCTCACCCCATCCCATGTGCAAACAAGCTGAGGTGGTGCACTGCAGGAGAATGGGGTGAGAGTTAGGGCCGATGACCCCAACACACACCCCAATGCCTGTTGGTGGGGGCAGGGTGGGTGGGGTGCAAGGGTGGGAAACCCCATCGTTGAATTTCCTTGCTTTGTCTCTGAGAATAACCCTAACTGATGCATTAACAAAGTTTTTGCATTTAATTTCCTTACTTTTAAGAAAGAATAGAAAAGTAGAAATCGGAAGTTGGTGGGACCGTGGGGCCCAAGGGCCCCACACTCCCACCAACTTGTAAGTGTTGGACCACATTATACAGCTAATGACTAAAAAGTACATTGACAACAACACAAGCAGCCACTAAACAAATGTTAATGTAGTAGAACAATAGAAAATGCTGCCCGCAAAACATTAACTGCACCATGCAATCTCTCCACACAAAATAAAGTGTCTGACATGTAAATACTGCAGTTCACATCCACAGGACATCCTGTCAACACTCTCCAAATTTCAAGTGAAAATACCAAAATGTGTCCGAGATATAGCATGTCACAGTTTGAAATTTTCATTTGTCACAGTAGCACAGTTCCACACCTGATGACATTTAACACACACAACGACTGAAAACTACATCCATGACACTAAGGCTAGGTATCCTATCAATTTCAAGGCACCACCACAAGCAAAACGGTGTCTGCAGAATGCAAATTGTGCCACGCCATATCTCCGGCAAAAAATCGTTTTCCGACATGTAATTACTGTAATTTGCATCCACAGGACATACCGTAAACACTCATCTCATCCCTCGATCGTGATGCAGGATCGTGATCAAAGAATCTCGCGATCAAAGAATTTGCAGGCTCATGATCAAAGATTGTTAGCGAGCCGTGAACAAAGATTTTAAAAGCTAATAATTCTATTTTTTGACCAATTTGGATGCAACCAAAGGCATGGCTCAATAGATCAGAGCCCCCTGAGTAAAACCTATCCAAGTTTTACTTCAGGAGTGACCCCTGAGCCGAGATATTTGTGTTTTTCCGATCGGAAAACTAAAAACAAAATGGCAGACCTCACGATCAAAGAATTTTGAAAATTCTCGGGGACAAAGATTTTTGCACTGTGAGGCTGCAAATTCTTTGATCGCCAGGCGGGACCAGATGGACAGAACCCCATTCTTTGTTCACAAAACATACATATAAATTTTCCCTTTGACTTATAATGGGAACTTAAAAGTGGCATAACTTTTGAATGCGTTAATGTTTTTTCACCAAACAAAAAGTGGCATGTTCAGCCACCAAAGCTCTTTCAAACAAGCCATCTTGCAGAGCAGTACACCACACAACAGTTGTGCAGGGCCACATCCAAAATCCCAAAAGCAGCCTCCAAAAATGGATAATTTAGCATTTTTCAGCGCTTTTGTATGCAAAGACCGTAAGTCTGACTGAAACGCAATTTGGCAGATCAAGAGATCTACCATGCCCCACCATGCATTCCAATTTCAGGCAAATCAGTTGAATGGGTCCAAAGTTATTAATGCCCAAACTTTTGACTTTAGTATATAAGTGACCGCTGAACCCTAACTATAGTGACATGACCGCACCACTATAATATGTATATATTTATACAATGGGAGTGTGAGCTCCACAGTGACAATAAAACTTGTTATTTCCACTAGAGTGAGATATCTGAAGCTGACATCAGAGAAGTTAAAATATCTACCGTTTATACATATCTCTCTGATATCAGCTTCACTACCTCCTGCACTCCAAATAACATCCACTCAGATCCACCTCCCTAAATTATAGCATGTCTCACAAACCAGAGTGCAAACCAGGTACTGCACAAATGGCACCTCCAGAACCTCCAAGAACTGCACCAGCAACTGCATTCCCAGAAGTAAATGCCGACTTGCTTCCAAAACCCCATAATTGATGCCTCATATGAAACTTTTCACATCACACAGGGTGAGTAACAGCTACCACTTTCAGACCCAAATCACATTTATACAACATTAGTTACTAACCATCTACCTTGTCTCCTTGCAGGTCACCAATATCAGCAATTCCCAAAAACATGACAGTGTCTCATACCTTCTGACTCTGACTCTGACTAGGGAACCCGGAGAAACAGAAAGATGCACAGATGCACCAAACTCTAACTTCCAAAGCAAGAACATCCAGAAGATGCACCGATGCAGCCAACAACATGAACTAATTAAAAATACTGCTGTCATGTAGTGCTAAAAAGCACAACCTTTTCTGTGAATAAAATTCACTGACAGGCAATAAATAAATTTTGCCTACCAAAAAGTTTTTGTTAACCGGACTCTGTGTGCATCACCAAACCGGAAGGAGTACTTTTTGTTAACCAGTATACAGTAGGTGAACATAATGAACCGGACATAAAATGAACTTTAAAGAAGTACAACAGCCACGATCACTGTACATAAAATAAAACCTACACCCCAAAAGAAATGTACACATATGGAAGTATGTTGAATGCTCAACACAATACCACTATTCTCAATTCATTCCTGTATCACTTCTAGCAATGAAGTCCCACCCTGTAACATATACAACAGGAGCTCCCACTTCCATTGTATAAACCACACACATGATGTGTAGATCGTGTGATAGGCAATATAGTCTCACTCCTGCATCATGAGCTATGGATACTCTCATGCGTGCCTTCGGCATTTGTGAGCATCCATAGCTCACTCTGCAAGAGTGAGAATATAATGTCATATCACACTCCTACCCATGATGTATCCCATATATATATATATATATATATATATATATACATACACACATATATATATTATAGTGGTGTGGTAGCACCACTATATTTAGGGTTGAGTTGTCACTTCTATGTTAAAGGCAAAATTTTGTGCGGTAGTAACTTTGGACCCATTCAACAGATTTACCTGAAAATTGGTATGCATGGTGGGGCATGGTAGATCTCTTGATCTGCCAAATTTAGTTTCAGTTAGATGTACAGTCTTTGTGCACAAAAATGCTGAAAAATGCTAAATTATCCAGTTTTGGAGGCAGTTTTGGGGATATTATCCATGATTCCGTGCGGCCATTGTGTGGTGTGCCACTCTGCAACATGGATAGTTTGAAAGAGTGTCACTGGCTGAATATGCCACTTTTCGTTTGGTGAAAACATATTGAGGCATTCAAAATTATAGCACTTTTAAGTTCCCATTATAAGTCAATGGAAAAATTTATATAGTTATTTTGTGAACGAACAATGGAGTTTTGGCCATCTGGTCCCTCCTCACAATCAAAGAATTTTCAGGCTCACAAAGATTCTTTGATCCTGAGGGAAGGACTATATGGCCAGATTTGGAGGGACCAGATAGCCCAATTTTAACAACTTTTAAAATTAAATATCTCAGAAATGGTTTGGTCTTTTAACTTGAAATTTGGAAGGTGTTGACAAGATGTCCTGTAGATGTGAATTATGGTGCTTAGGTGTCAGAAAATACATTCATTGTGGAGATATAGCATGGCACAGTTTACATTTTGTGGTCAGTGTTTTGCATTGTGGTAGTGGCTTGAAATTTATAGGGTAGCTAGCCTTACTGCCATGGATGTACTTTACAGTTGTTAGGTGTGTAAAATATAAACAGGTGTGAAATTCTGCCACTCGGACCAATGAAAATCTCAAACTTTAAAATGTTATATCTCGGACACTGTTTGGTCTTTTAACTTGAAATTTGCAGGGTGTTGAGGAGATGTCCTGTACATGTGAATTATAGTATTTAGGTGTTGGAAATTAGGTTGCTGCTGAGATACTGTGAGACACACTTTACATTTTGCTTATAGCGTTTTACATTGCAGTAGGCACTTTTAATGTTAAACCTCACATTTTGCACATTAATAATGTTGCAACCATTCAACGGATTTGCACAAAATTTGGAATCACAGTCTGATGTGGTAGATCTCTTGATTTGCTAAACTTTGTTTCAGTTGGACATATGGTTTTTGTACAGCGAAATGTCAAAAAATTAACTTTTGCCACTTTTGCGCATTTTTTGTCCATGGCACTGCGTGGACACCATGTGGGCTATTGGTCCGAATCTTGGGATGAAGAAAGAGTGTGGGCCAAGGAACATGCTGCTTTTTGTTTGGTGAAAAAAATATTAATTTGTTCAAAAGTTATTGCAATTTGAAATTTCCATTATGTTCTACGGGAAAATGTATATGTATTTTTGGAATGTTAATGAGAAAGACCAGATGGCCCAAATTGAGATGACCATATCTCAATAACAGTTTGGTCTTTTACTTGACATTTGCAGAGTGTTGAGGTGATGTCATAGAGATGTGAACTATGCTGTTTAAATGTTGGGAAATCATTTGTTGCAGAGATATTCAATGGCGTAATTTACATTTTTCCCATAGGATTACATTGCAGTCTGTGTCATGACTTTCGCGGTTATCTCAGAAATGAAGCGAGATACATACTTTTTGTTACAGGTGGCTTAGATCACCTTAAAGTGATCTAGCCACTGGAAAAAGATTTGACATTGTAGAGTAAGTCTGCAGTAGAATTTTGTTTTTACATTGCACAGTTCATCAGATATTGTGACAGTACTGTCACAAGGGTTGAAAGAGTGCCTGTTCAGTACTTTTTGGTGTCCAAAGCTTGGAAATGATGTGAGGTGTGGGTACGATCTTTCTATTGCATGAAGTACATACTGTCATGATTACAATGATGCTAGAATTTTTTTTCTAGCTCTTACGGTTCCCAAGATATGTGCAAATTACTGTTACAAGGGTTTGGTGCCCTATCAATCAATCAATCAATAAAATCTTTATTTATCCAGGCGAACATCATTGAGCACAGCTCATTTGCAAGATGGACCTGGTAAGGTCAAGGTTCAATTTACATAGATACATAAAAAATATTCAATATACACACACTCTAGGATACTACATAGAATATTCAGTATACACACAGTCTAAGGATACATTCTAATCAGACTATACATTAAATTCAGGTGTAGTGGTAATAAGGGTGAGGGAAGAGGGAGGGGAGTGGTGTGCCTGGCTGGTGGGGAGGAGGAAGATGGTGGGGGCCTATACTGTGGGACGGATAAACTGTGGGCCTTATGAAGATGGCAGGAGGGTGGCACTGGGGATTTGTATAACAGAGGTATAGGGCTGTGATATATGACAAGGGATTAAGGGGAGGCAGATGGAAAGGAGGGTGCATGGAGTGTGAGGGTGGTGACTCTTAGTAAAGGTGGATACCTTCCATTGGGAGGGAGATGGATAAGATTAGAATACTCTACTGTTTGTGGAAACAATTACATTTTTCTTTGATAAGCCTCGAATACAGATATTTAAAGGATGTAAATGAGCTGTATCTGTTCACTTTCAGGGTCTTCTGCATTGCATTCCATAAGGCAGATAAGACATAGCTGATAGCAGATCTACCATATCGAGAATTGAATTTGGGCACTTTAGGCATGATGAAGTTTAGACTTCTTAGGGCATATTTACTTGATGTGATTTGTGTGAAGCAGTCTGAGACGTAATTTGGAAGCATCTTTGATATCGCTCTATAAATCCATAGTGTGGCATTCCTGTCTCTTCTAAATTGGAGCGAGGTCCATCCAACTGCAGCTTAAAGCGAGCAGTGGTGAGTGCTGAGAGGAAGATCTGTAATAAACCTCAAGGCTCTATGGTAAAGTGTGTCCAGATGCTTAGATATGATTTGGGGCAACGACCATATAGGAAATCTGCATAATCTATTACTGATAGAAATGTGGCCAGGACCAGCTTCTTTTTAGAATCACTTAGAAACCCAATAGTGCTGCTGCTTAGCTCTATAGCTTTGCATAAGTGGGAGCATGGTCCCAGATGCATATTGTTATGCAAAAATTGGCAACTAGGTGGGAGCTGGGCTCCAACACTCACACCAATATGTGTTTTTTACTACTTATATTACATTTTTCAAAAAGTAAGGACATTCTATGCAAAAAACTGTGTTAATGCTTCATTTAGGGTTAAAGCAAAATAAGTCAGGAAATGAGACATTAGGGTTAAACCCCTAACCCCCCTCACACACACCACCCCAATCCTCCACAGTCTGACAGATGCCTTGGTTTGTCATTGTGGTCATGAGGCCTAAATCTCCCCTATTCTCCTTTACTGTAGCATGACAGCATACTCAGTCATGGAATATATTATAGGGGCACGGTCACACCCCTATATTTACAGTTGTGAAGCCTATTCTATGTTAAACTCACAGTTTTGCTCGTTAATAACTTTGGACCCTTTCAAAGGATTTGCATGAAATTTGGTATGCATTTCGGTTGGACTTACAGTTTTTGCACACCAAAATGCTGAAAAAGCACTTTTCGCCAGTTATGTGGGCAGCTTTTTTGATTTTGTCCGTAGTGCTGTGCAGCCGTAGTGTGGCGTGCTGCTCTGCAACTTTGCTCAGCTGAAAGAGCTTGGGTCAAGGAACATGCCACTTTTCATTTAGTGAAACAATATTAATCCATTCAAAAGTTATTAAAGTTTTAATTTCCCATTATAAGTCAATGGGGAAATTTATATGGTAATTTTGTGAAAGAAGTGTGGGGTTTTGGGCATCTAGTCCCACCTCACGATCAAAGAATTTGCAGGCTCATGATCAAAGAATCATAGATCATGAGGAATTCTTTGATCACGATGGCCGCCATCTTGTTTTTAGTTTGCGGTTGGAAAAATTCAAATATCTCTGCCAAGGGGGGACTTCTGAGGTGAAACTATGGTGGGTTTTGTTCAGGGGTCTTGCCTCTATCAAGCCATGCCTGTGGTTTCTTTCAAAATGGTCAAAAAATAGAGTTTTTAACTTTTTATTGTTTGATCATGGCTCACTAACGATCTTTAATCGCGAGCCAAATTCTTTGATCGTGAGATTCTTTAACCGTGATCTTTGATCGTGAGGGCATGACTAGATGATCACTAGAAAAAATTTCAGGTCAGGGGTTGCTTATTAAGCCAAATGAGGGTGGGTTTTGCTCAGGAGGCTTCGTTCTATTAAGGCATGGCTGTGGTTTCATGTATTTCTGCCAAAAATTTACTTTTAAAATGTTTTATTGTTTGATCATGGCCTGCAAATTCTTTGATTGCAAGCCTGCAAAATCTTTGATACCAAGACTGTTTGACCACGATCTTTGATCGTGAGGGTGTGACTAGATGGCCACTTGAAAAAATCAATTTTCTCAGATCAGGGTTGGCTTATTAAGCCAAATGAGGGTGGGTTTTGCTCAGGGGGCTTCATTCTATCGAGGCATGGCTGTGGTTTCATGCATTTCTGCATAAGAATTGACTTTTAGCATTTTTTATTGTTTGATTGCGGCCCTGCAAATTCTTTGATCGCAAGCCTGCAAATTCTTTGATCTTGAGATTCTTTGACCGCGATTTTTGATCACAAGGGCACGACTAGATGGCTACATGAAAAATAAAATTTTCTCAGCACAGGGGTCACTTCTAAAGGCAAACTAGGGTGGGATCTGATCAGGGGCCTTTGTTCTGTTGAGTCATGGCTGAGGTTTCATGTATTTTTCTCTAAAAATTGTTTTAACATTTTAAATTCTTTGATAGTGAGCCTGCAAATTCTTTGATCATGAGATTCTTTGATCATGATCTTTGATCACGAGGGAGGGACTAGATGGCCAGATTGGGAGGGACTAGATAGCACAATTTTAAAAATATTTCAAATTAAATATCTCGGAAACAGTTTGGTCTTTTAACTTGAAATTTGGAGGGTGTTGATGGCATGTCCTGTAGATGTGAATTATAGTACTTAGTTGTCAGCCAATACATTGTTTGTGTAAATATTGCGTGAGGCAGTTTACATTTTGTGGACAGTGTTTTCCATGGTGGTAGTGGCTTTAAATTAGTAGGGTAGCTAGCCTTGCTGTCATAGATGTACTTTTCAGTTTTTAGGTGTGTAAAATGTTAATAGGTGTAGAATTCTGCCAGTGTGATGAATGAAAACCTGAAACTTTCACATTTTATATCGCAGAAACAGTTTGGTCTTTTACATTGAAATTTGGAGCTTCTTGAGGGGATGTGCTGTCCATGTGCATTATGGTGTTTAGGTGTTGGAAAATTAATTTTCTGCCCCCATATTGTGTGACACACTTTATGTTTTGCATATGGCGTTTGCATTGTGGTACTGGCTTCACATTTATAGGGTGCCTAGAGTTACTGCCATGGAGGCAATTTGTAGTGGTTAGGTGATTGACATGTAAACAGGTGTTGAATTATGCCACACTGATGACAGACACTTTGCTTTCTTTCAAGGTGGTGGGCCCCACACTCCCAACCATATGCGCTGCCAGCAATACACATGATATTCAATACTTGAACTCTTATCTTAGTCAGGAATTTGCAAGTTGGTGGGAGCACGGGGCACAAAGGGCTGTGCTCCCACTAACTTGTGCAACTTTCTACTTTTCTATTCTTTCTCAAAAAGTAAGGAAATTCTATACAAAAAACATCGTTAACACATCATTTAGGGTAAAAAGTCAGGAAATGAGACCTTTAGAGTTGGTCCATTCCCCCTCTTGTGGACCCGCCCATCATCCCAAGATTGACAGCTGATGGAGTGTGTCATTGGGGTTGTGAGGCCTAAATGTCAAAGAGTTAGGACTGATGACCTCAACGCACACCCCAATGCTGGTTGGGGGGTGGGCTGGTAGGTGTAAGGGGGGCTTTCAACCCTATCACTGAATTTACTCACTTTTGTCGCTGTGGAACAATCCTAACTGATGCATTAAATGGATTTTTTTGCCATGAATTTTCCTTATTTTTGAGAATGAGGACTACAAATAGTGAATGGCATGTGATGGTGGGAGCGCGGGCCCTTCAGGCCCCGCTCTCCCACCACGTGATGTCTTGTGACATAGTAATGGTAAGTACAATGCAAACACGAGTGCTAACATTATGCACATGGTAACATAAACATAAATGTTAACGCAAATCTTAATACAAAAAGCAAGTGCAAAGTGACGCCAAAGTGAACAGCGCAAATGGAGATGCAAGCGCATATGGAAATGCAAATGGTAATGCGCACGGTCACAGTACTGCTATTGTAAATGCAAATGTTAACTGTTACAGCAACATTAATGCCAAAGGGAAGAGAAACACAAATGCAAACGCAAGCACGTAGAGAAATGCAAAGCGTAACACACACGGCGATGGTACCGCAATTGCAAACACAAATGGTAACGGTAACAGCAAAACTAAAGCCAAAGGAAACAGAAGCAGAAAGGCAAAATCATGTGCGTACAGGCATGGTACTGCAATTGTAAATGCAAATGGTAACAGTAATGGTAACAGCAACAATAACGCCAAAGGAAACAGAAATGCAAATGCAAACACGTACGGAAATGCAAACCGTAACGCGGACAGTCATTGTCGCAATTGGAAATGCAAATCGTAATGGAAACAGGTAAAATAATGCCAAAAGAAACAGAAACGCAAATGCAAGCACGTGTGGAAATGCAAACCATAACACACATGGGCACGGGAACACAATTGGAAACCCAAATATTAATGGTTACAACAACAATGATGCAAAACGAAAGTCAAATGCAAACGGAAGGGTGGCCGCAAACTCAAATGGCAATGTGCACGGTGATGCAAACTGAAATGCAAAGACAAACAGTAGTGGAGATGCAAATGGTAATATTAACACAAATGCAAGTGCAAATGAAAACGCAAAGGGTAACGCACATAGTGGCGTACACGGGAACTGTAACACAAATGGGTACAGAAGTGCAAGTGGGAACACTGAGTGTAACAGTAACGGAAGTGCACACCCTGTTTTTGCCCAACAACTGCATAAAGAAACACAGTGGCCCAGATATTCAAACTGCGCCAGGCTGTGGCGCAAGCCTGGGTGCAGCACAACTTGACTGTGCAGGGGCGTTGACTGGGCGATATTCAACTGAGCTGTGCCATGGCTCAGCATCATTGAATATTGCACCCTGGCCACCAGCAGTGCTCATGGTGCAGTGGCACTGTGCCAGTGCCAGTGCCAGTGGCCAGAGTGGAGCATGTGGATGCACTAGCACAAGTTCCATTGTGCAAGGCGCAGCAACTGCGATATTCAAAAGCTGACATGCAAATGGGGCCATAATGTATACAAGGCACACATGGAGCCATTTGCATGTCATTATGGCCCCATTTGCATGCAGGTGCAAGATCCCCGATGACTTGTGCCTTAGGCCCTGCCAGGCAGCAGCCGTCAGGGACCGACACCCCCATCAGCGCGGCAGTGTGCCCCATAGTTCTGATCTGCGGGCCTGCAGTAAAAAATAGAATAATCCTTAACTTGGTGGTCTGGATGCTGTTCACCGACACGGCCAAGTAAATGAATAGCGCATCTGCTCATGGTCCAGGACACCGCCCACTCATCGCTGGCTAAGTAAATAATACGATATCTTATTGCCCCTGGAATAGTGACCCGTTCCGAGTCAGCATTTAACCAACCCACATCTCTGCGGTCCAGTGACCCCTACCCACTGATCTCACTGTCCCTCTCCCTCGGTCCAGTGGCGGCTGGCAGTACCACCCGCCTGCCACCTCACTGCGCCGCCGACTGACACGTTGGTAGGGTTGCATCGCGATTGGTCCACAGTGTGAGCCAATGGGTGTGTATACCGTACTACACATTCCAGATATGTAAGATTCACATATCTGGAATGTATGTCCACAATAGGGCTGCACACCCATTGGCTCATGCTGGTGGACCAATGGGCATACAGCCCTACTAACGGGTGTAGTTGGCGGGCAGTGGGGAGGTGGGGTGCTGCCACCCACTCACTGGACCAGGGGATCGGGCGGGGATCAGTGGGCGGTGGGGAGGGGTCCACTGACCGCCAGGGATGATAGGTTTCATTAAATTCTACTTCAGCCACGATCAGCAGACAGGTCCACTGGGCCACCAGGATAATAGGATTTATCATTTATTTACTTAGCCCATGATTGGTGGGCACCGTCCACTGACCACCAGGGATATTGGAGTTATATTTTATTTACTTAGGCCGCGATCAGGTGGGCAGCGGTCCACTGGACCACCAGAGATTTTGGATTACCTTTTAATGATGCCCACTATCAGGCATGGGGCCACCACCACGGGAGGTGCAGCCAGAGTTAGTGGCCACCCACAGGTGCAGCTGCCATGTTGCACCCTGCAATGCAGCAGCTCACCTGTGGGTGGCCATCCGTTGTTCCTTTTTTTGGATCAACTTTGTGCTGGCTCAGGTAGGGGTTGTGCATGCATGGCTCCACACATCCTGGGCTGAATATCGGACTGTGCAGAGTACGCATGGGCACGCCCTCCCTACCTGCTCCTGCATACATTACTGATGCGCTCCGGCGTGTCGGGATTTGTGCTACACACTTCCCCCTTTTGAATATCGCACCGGGGCGCAACCCCTTTGAATATCTGGGCTGGTGAGTACAAAGAATGTATGCATAATAATGGGCCTCAGACCAGAAAATGAGCTGCTGGAATACTAAATTGCTTATATCTCAGGAACCATACGATGTAGAAAAAAATTAGAATTTTGTATGAATTCTGACTTTCGTGGCTTGTTTTGAATTTAGCACCTCATTTGGGGGGGCTAAGCATTTTTCCAACAAAAGTCCATATCTCGCACCATTTACAAGATACGGGCCCCAAAAGGCGTGGCAAATGCCGAATGTTAGTCTATGGGAAAAACATCAACTTTGAAGTACTGTAACTTTGCATCCCTGCAATATTTTATCACCAGACTACCAAAAGGCACATCTGTGAGATGTTGGCTGCCTTCCCTTCAAATTTCAGGCCAAAAGACCAAACCGTTCTTTTGCAGCAGGGTGGCAAACAATTCCTGTCATTTTGGCCATAGGGTTGAAAAGTAGTATCGTGATTTGTGACACCTCTCACAAAAATTTGCGACAGTGTTGCAGGTGCGACACTACTTTGTGACACTATTTTTCCCAAAAATTTGAAAAACATATTTCTGGGGTGTTTAACCCCAAAATAAAGACGTGGCTAGCATCCTCAGGCTCGACTAGGTAAACACAAAAAGAATTATGTCTCTAGATGGTCCCAATTTTAAATGCCAAGCATTTCTGTGATCAGTAACTGAAAATAAAATGGTGGATTTGCGACACTACCAGGGTCATTTGCAACACTAAAAACTGCATTTGCGACACTTTTGAACTTTTTGTTAACTTTTCCCATTGACTATAATGGGAAACTTGTTTTGTCAGAAATAAATTCAGAGCACCTCTTTGCGTTAACTCTCATAATACACACAGTCTGTTGCTGACCATGGAGGTGAGAGATGGGCTGTGCCAGTCACCAACTGGGAAAGGGTGGGGGGGTGCTGGATGGGCTGGCATGGCTGGGTGGGGGGGTGAGAGGCCACTAGACTATCAGGAAATTGGAAATCCTTATGTATCTTATTAGGATGGAGAGGGGCCACTAGACTACCAGGGATATGAAAATAATTATAATGTAATACATATCAGGGCCTCTAGACTACCAGGGATCTAAAAAGGAATATGTATAAAATACACATGGGGGCTACTAGACTACCAGGAAATTGCAGATAGTTATATATTTTATTATGATGGGGGGCATAGACTACCAGGGATATGAATAACAATTATTATTTTATACACATCGGGGGCCACTAGACTGCCAGGCATATAAAACAAAAATATTTATGACATAGACATGGGGGTCCACTAGAGAGCATTATTAATTTTTTATGATGCGGGAGCTAGACTACAGGGATATGAATAACAAAGATCGTTATATATTTTATCATGATGGGGGGCACTAGACTACCAGGAATATTTAAAATATGATTTTACATTCAGATGGGGCAGAACAAAGCCCGCTGAGAAAAACCCAGCCTCATTAACTTTGTAGGGCACCCTGGGCTGAGAAAATACTTTTTAAATCTGGCCATCTCATTCTTCGTCTTTGTTTGTGAGCGAGCACTTTCTTTGATCGAGATCCTGCAAATTCATTGACCGTGAGATTCTTTGATTGTGATCGTGCATCACAAGTGAGGGACAAGATGGCCAGATTAAAAAATAAATTTTCTCAGCCCAGGGGTGTCCTAGGAAGACAAATGAGGGTGGGTTTTACTCAGGGAGCTTCATTCTGATGAACCATGGTGGTGGTTCACCGCAATTCTTTTTTTTTTTAATTAGAATAGTTTTTATTCTTTAGTCGTGACCCTGCAAATTCTTTAATCATGATCATGCATCGCGAGCTAGGGATGAGATGGCCAGATAAAAAAAATAAATTTTCTCAGCCCAGGGGTGTCCTAGGAAGACAAATGAGGGTGGGTTTTACTCAGGGAGCTTCATTCTGACAAACCATGGTGGTGGTTTACCACAATTCTTTGACTTTCTTTAATTTGAACAGTTTTTATTCTTTATTCATGAGCCTGAAAATTCTTTGATCATGAGCCTGCAAGTTCTTTGATTATGAGATTCTTTGATCGCCATCTTTGATCATGAGGGAGGGACAAGATGGCTAGATTTTTTATAATGGAATAGATAGGGACATTTTACCAATCTTTAAGATTGAATATCACGGCAATGGTTTGGTCTTTTTACTTGAAATGTGGAGGGTGTTTACAGCATGTCCTGTAGATGTGAATTGTGGTGTTTATATATCAGAGAAAATTTCTTTTGCAGAGATATTGTGTGAAGCAGTTTACGTGTTGAGGACAGTGTTTTGGATTGTGCTGGTGGCTTGAAATTGATAGGGTGCCTAGCCTTAGTGTCATGGATGTAGTTTTCAATTGTTGTGTTTGTTAAATGTCAACAGGTGTGGAACTGTGCCACTCTGATGAATGAAAATTTCAAATTTTGACATGTTATATCTTGGACACGGCTGATCATTTTACTTAAAATTTGGAGGGTGTTGACGACATGTCCTGTAGATGTCATTAGTGGTGTTTATGTGTCAGACAATATATTTTTTGTGGAGATATTGTTTGGCACAGTTTATGTTTTCTGGATAGCATTTTCTATTGCTCTACTTGATTAACATTTGTCTGGTGGCTGGACTTGCTGTTGTCAATGTACGTTTTAGTCATTGGGTGTGTAATGTGGCCCGTACTCCCACCACCTTGCACAATTTTCTACTTTTCTGTTCTTTCTTAAAAAGTAAGAAAATTCTATGCAAAAAACTTTGTCAATGCATCAGTTAGGGCTCTTCTACAGTGAAAAAAGCAAGTAAATTTGATTTTAGGGCTCCCACCACTTGCACTACACCCCCAGCCTACCCCCCAACAGGCATTGGGGTGTGCATTGGGGTCATCGGCCCTAATTCTCACCCCATTCTCCTACACTGTACCACCTCAGCTTGTTTACACAAGGAATGGGGTGAAAGAGACAATGACCCCAATGCACACCCTGATGCCTGTTGGTGGGGTGGGCTGGGGTGAGGTGAGTGGGGAACCCTAAAATCAAATTTCCTCACTTTTTCAATGTAGAAGAACCCAACTGATTCATTAATGAAGTGTTTACATAGATATATATACCCACAGTCCTTTGTAGTGCAGATTTGGTCAGTGACGCTCAGAAAAGGCTTGCTACTGCCTTTATTAATTGCTGCACCTCCTCTGTCTCTCTCCAGCCTGCTTCCTTCAGCCCACAGCAACCAGCTGAGCACTGGGGCTTCACTCTGCCAGCGGGCGGTCGGCTGCACCTAGCCAAACTTGGGAACCACAAGGCCGGGAGGAACAGTGAGGGAGCAGTCGGGAAAGGCTCAGCCAATCGGTAAGCGTGCGCTCCACCAGGCACAGCAGCCGATTGGCTCTCCTGCCCCATTGACTTACACTGGCTCAGTTTGCATTGCTGAAATCTGTGTGGGACTTGAAAATTTGTTTTTCTTTTTGTCTTTTACTCTTCCCCTGGTGTTTTACTGCAAGTTTCCCAGAAGAGCTGCTTCCACTCTGGTGAGACATCTATAGAGGGCAACTGCTGTTGATTCTGTTGAATTCTGCTGGACTCTATTAGCAGCAGTGGGCCAGATGCTGAGGCGCCACTCTCCTTCTAGTTTTATATGTGTAAATCATCAAAAAAAGTGCTGTTATCCACTATTGTATTGTAAGGCGGAAACTACTGTTTTACTGCTCTTTAAAGCAATTGCAGCTCCTTGTCTGAATATGTAAGGTGGGCCAGATGCTGAGGCGCTACAGGACCCCCCCCACAGTCCTTTGTAGTGCAGATTTGGTCAGTGATGCTCAGAAAAAGGCTTGCTACTGCCTTTATTAATTGCTGCACCATCCTCTGTCTCTCTCCAGCCTGCTTCCTTCAGCCCACAGCAACCAGCTGAGCACCGGGGCTTCACTCTGCCAGCGGGTGGTCAGCGGCACCTAGCCAAACTTGGGAACCACAAGGCTGGGAGGAACAGCAAGGAAGCAGTTGGGAAAGGTGCAGCCAATCGGTAAGCGAGCGCTCCACCACGCACAGCAGCCAATTGGCTCTCTTGCCCCATTGACTTACACTGGCTCAGTTTGCATTGCTGAAATCTGTGTGGGACTTGAAAATTTGTTTTTCTTTTTGTCTTTTACTCTTCCCCTGGTGTTTTACTGCAAGTTTCCCAGAAGAGCTGCTTCCACTCTGGTGAGACATCTATAGAGGGCAACTGCTGTTGATTCTGTTGAATTCTGCTGGACTCTGTTAGCAGTGGGCCAGACACTGAGGCGCCACTCTCCTTCTAGTTTTATATGTGTAAATCATCAAAAAAGTGCTGTTATCCACTATTGTATTGTAAGGGGAAACTACCATTTTACTGCTCTTTAAAGTAATTGCAGCTCCTTGTCTGAATATGTAAGGTGGGCCAGACGCTGAGGCACCACAGGAGCCCCCCCACAGTCCTTTGTAGTGCAGATTTGGTCAGTGACGCTCAGAAAAAGGCTTGCTACTGCCTTTATTAATTGCTGCACCCTCCTCTGTCTCTCTCCAGCCTGCTTCCTTCAACCCACAGCAACCAGCTGAGCGCGGGCTTCAATCCCACCAGCTGGGCGGTCGGCGCATTCCCAGTCAACTTGGAACCACAAGGCCGGAGGAACAGTAGAGGGAGCAGTCGAAAGGCACAAAACTTTTGCCCACCACCTTCCCCTTCTTGTGTGTTAATTTATAGGCATCTTCCGCCGAAATCTCTTCCCCGCCCACAGCACTTTTCTAAACCAACAGAGAGTCACACCAGCTTGCTGATCCAACCAATCAGCAACTTCGCTCTCCTATTGCCAACTATCAATATCCCCTCAGAATGGGGAGCTTGCTACTGATACTCCTGTCACTATCAGCCATAGGGTTCCACAATGAAGATGACCCTATTATACAATCTAAAGTGGTCAACCCGACTAGTTTCTCTGAACATCCCCTTGGCTGACACCCAAACCCTCACATATGCCTTGCCATTGCTGCATTGACTACAGTGGTACAATCACCATAAAGTTACACATATCACCACATATATGTCTCAGCCAAGGCCCCACTGCTGGGTATATAGATCCCCACTAAGCCTAGTCATCAATCTGCTAATTGGTATCCCGACACACTACCTTAAATCCACAGGGAGCACCCAAAACAAAGAGTGGCAACGGAATAAAAAAAGGAGGACCAAAGACAGCCCCCTCTCCCTATCACCTTTATGAAATTACTGATCTTCCTATTGCTCTGTATTGGTAACGTGGAAATCAACCCTGGACCTCTTGAAAGTGTCACCTCTCCATCAGACCTAACCTCAACTAAAGGCATCAGGTTCCTGCATATTAATGTATGCAGTCTGTTGAAAAAATTTACATTGCTACAAGCTTGGGTTGCCCATACCTTGCCAGACTTTCTTGTGATAACTAAAACATGGCTCAAGACCACCACAATGGACAGGGAAGTTAACCTACCTAACTACCAGCTATTCCGAGCTGATCGCCAAACAAGGGAGGCGGAGTAGCCATATATGTAAAGCTGGTTTAGTTGTATCCTGTACTGCTGCAACATCTATGCCCAAGGAATTTGAGTGTCTATCTCTAAAAGTCTCTCTCCCAATACAGCAGCTTTCCATTTAATTGGATGCTACAGACCCCCTCTGCTGAACACAAGCTCTTATCCCACCTGGGAAACCTGGTCAAGTCCTGTACTAAAGAAGTCATTATCATAGGGGACCTGAATTTCAACTGGCTCACCCAGGCAGCTACACCTCTGGTATCATTCTGTGACACCTATGGCTCACACAGTTAATTAATGAACCAACAAGATTAAATGCAAGGAATAGTAGTAACAGTACTCTACTTGACATCATGCTAGTGAGTAAACCACATCTATTCACACATGCTGGAGTGCTCCTATGCGACATAAGTGACCACTGCCCCATTGCAGGGGTAAGATCCAACAGCATTAAAACAGATCCTGCAAAATTCCTCATGAGGAGATCCAAGAAAAACACCAATATTGAAGGATATCTGCATGATCTAGCCTACTCTCCACACTGGCAAATGTTCTATCTTGCACATTCTGTAGAAAAAGCTCAGCAAGTGCTAAATAGCATTATAATAAATGCCCTTAACACCCATGCCCCAATCTCTAGTATCTGAATAAAAAACAAATCCTGTCACTGGTTTTCAGCTGACCTCAAAGCTGCACTGCTGGAGAGAGATAAACTTTGGAAAGTAGCAAGAAAAACTAAAAATATCATGGACTGGATGATCTTTAGGAAAGCCAGGAATAAATGCACCAGGAAACTTAGGGATGCAAAGGCTGCCTACTACCTGGCCGAGCTTGACTCCTCCTACCATAATACTGCTAGATTTTGGGGCACCATCAAGGGTATGATGGGCCAGGATGTTAACAACCCCCCTTCCAACCCAATTACACAGTAACTATGGCCCATTACTGGCACAATGGAAATCCTGGATGCATTCAACAACCACTTCACAACAGCTGGCCTTGCCTTTGACTCCTCCCCAGCTAACCTATTAAGGGATCAATTAAGCTCCCATTATACTGGTGATCAAAGAGTCCAACCAATCAGCAACTTCGCTACTCCCTATTGCCAACTATCAATATCCCCCTCAGAATGGGGAGCTTCAAACCTATACTGTTGAAACAAGTTGAGGATCTATTATGGCATCTGGATACCAAAAAAAGTGCAGGAGCAGATCTTCTGGACCCATTCTTTCTAAAGATTGTGTGTCATGTGCTTGCAGTCCCCCTAACTCACCTCTTTAACCTTTCCCTAAACTCTGGCTCTATTCCCACACTGTGGAAGACAGCCCAAGTGGTCCCCCTTCTAAAATCAGGGGGACCCTATGGATCTTAATAACTACAGGCCCATTTCCATCCTACCTGTGTTATCCAAGATGCTGGAGAAATTAGTGAGTATTCAGTTAAGGGAATATCTGGACAATGCTAATCTATTAAATCCAGCTCAATCTGGATTCAGGGCCAAACATAGCACTACCACTGCATTAGCCAAGGTCACCAATGATTGGCAAACCGAATTGGATAAAAAGAACAATGTCTGTGCAGTATTCCTGGACCTGAGCAAAGAATTCGACACTGTGGACCATGAACTGCTACTCTCATCCCTACACTCCATTGGCCTAGATCCATCCTCCCTTAAGTGGTTCAGATGCTACCTCTCCGGTAGATCACAGCAGGTAAAAGCTGAAGGTGACCTATCCCCATTAAGACCACTGTCAAGAGGAGTCCCCCAAGACTCTATTCTGGGTTCTATCCTTTTTTGCCATTTATATAAATAAAATTGATTCAACCCTTACCAAGTCCTCAGTACATCTCTTTGCTGATGACACTGTACTGTATGTTAGCAACCCTTCACCTAAAGTTGCTCATGAAATCCTACAAGCAGAATTCTCCTGTTACAACATCAGCTTCTCAAGAAAAAGCTTCTGCTAAATGCAAAGAAAACCAAAGCAATGATATTCACAACCCAAAACTCCACCAACACATCCTCTTCAATCAATCTCCCCCAGCTATGCACTATACTTGGAGAAAATCTGGAGTATGTTGAAAATTTCAAATACCCAGGTGTGTGGTTTGACAACAGACTTGACTTTACTCAGCATCTAGAACAACTGCTGAAAAAGCTTTGCCTAAGGCTTGGCCTCCTCGACAGATTAAAACCCTTCCTTAATAGAGATTCAAAGATGAGACTAGTCCAGGCCATCTTTCTATCAGTCATTGACTATGCAGACTTCCTCTATAGTCACTGCCCCACTCCCTACCTTCAAAAGTTGGATACCTTATATCATAGAGTAATAAGGTTCATTACAGACCTGCCATATAATACTCACCATTGTTCTCTCTATGACGCAACTGGATGGGTTTCCCTTCATGTCAGGAGGAGCAGAAATGCAGCTCTATGGATCTACAGAGCTTTATCAAAAAAACTCCCAAGCTATATCCTGGACTGCTTCAACCTGACCACTCCTAGCTCCTATGCCTAAGAAGCAACAATATCATCCTGCTCAAATTGCCCAAAGTCAACACCAATATAGGAGGGCAGCAATCAGCTATTCTCTAGCCATAGCATGGAACACCCTACAAAATCCCTTAAACTGTCCATTAGCATTCCATTTACATCCTTCAAGCAGCACTGTACAGCCTTCTTCACAGAGAAAATGCAGCTGCTATCACTAGAATAGAATAGTCATCCCACAAAACCATATTCCAATCACATATGGCATATTCCTTCCAGTCAGACACCGCCAGTATATGGCACCCAATATTCCTTCAACATCCTTGTACTCATTATGTGAGTGACTGTCATGATCCTCATTGAGATATATATGTACTGTACATATTGTAGATGTTAGTTTAACTTTCTCTTAGCCAAACTTTAACATGTGAATTCTCTGTATATTATTGTGTTATAAATAACATTTTCTTCTTCTGTATGTATAACTGTCTCATAAGTATGTGATGTAATTGCTGTGCATCAACTCGAACCTTGACCTTATCAGGTCCATCTTGTAAATGAGCCTTGCTCAATGATGCTTCGCCTGAATAAATAAAGATTTGATTGATTGATTGATAGATATATATACATTAGAGGCAAACAAATCCATTTAATGCATCAGTGGGGTTGTTCCACAGCAACAAAAGTGAGGAGAATTTGGTGTTAGGGTTGATAGCCACCCCCCAACCTGGCCCAACCACCAATGTAGTGTGCGATAGGGTCATTGGTCCTAACTCTCACCCCATTCTCCTATACCTCAGCTTGTTTATACATGTGATGGGGTGAGAGTTAGGGCTGATGACCTCAATGTACACCCATTGGTGGCTGGGTTGCAGGCTGGGGGTGCAAGGGGGGCTGTCAACCCTAACACTGAATTTCCTCACTTTTGTCGTGTGGAACAATCCTAACTGATGCATTAAATGGAGTTTTTTGCCTCTAATATATATATATATATATATATATAGATAGATATATATATATATATATATATTTATATATTCTATGCAACAAACTTCATTAATGCATCAGTTAGGGTTCTTCTACAGTGAAAAAAGCAAGGAAATTCAATTTTAGGGTTCCCACCCCTTCCCCCACCCCAGCTCGCCTCCACCAACAGGCATTGGGGTGTGCATTGCGAGTCCTTGGACCTAACTCTCACCCATTCTCCTACACTGCACCACCTCAGCTTGTTTACACATGGGATGGGGTGAGATTTGAAGCTCAAGGACCCCAACACACCCCGATGCCTGTTGGTGGGGGTGGGCTGGGGTGGGGTGCAAGGGTGGAAACCCTAAAATCAAATGTCCCTCACTTTTTCACTGTAGAAGAACCCTAACTGATGCACTTGTAAAGTTTTTGTATAGAATTTCCTTCTTTTAAGAAAGAATAGAAAAGTAGAAAGTTGCGCTAAGTTGGAAGGGCCCCCGTACTCCCACCACATGATTTTGTGTGACATAAGTAAATGTAATGCAAACACAAACGCAAACAGTTACACACATGGTGCTCCAATTGTAAATGGTAACACAAACGGAAATAGATATGCAAGCGCAAAGTGATACCAAAACAAATAGTGAGGGAAATGGAGACAGAAACGGAATTGCGTTGAAGCACAACTGGTAACACACATGTTCACAGAACCACAATTGAAAATGCAAATACTAACAGTAACAGCAACAATAGCGCCAAAGGAGACAGAAACGGAATAACAAACGTAAGCGCGTGTGGAAACTCAAACCACAACACGCATGGACATGGTACCGCAATTGCAAATGCAAATCATAATGGTAACAGCAACAATAATGCCAAACAAAAAAGAAACAGAAATGCAAGCACAAATGAGAGTGCAAACCGTAATGCACACAGTGGCATAGATGGGAATGGTGACACGAACAGTAACAGAAATGCAAGTGGAAACGCTAACTGGCACAGTAACGAAAGGGCACACCCTTCTTTTCCCCAAAAACTGAATTGAAAAACACAGTGAAAACAAAGAATGTATGCATAATTATGGACCTCGGAGCACAAAATAACGACTTGAAATACTAAATTGCTTGTATCTCAGGAACCGTACGATGTAAAAAAAATTTAAATTTCATATGAATAATGACTTTCCTGGCTAGTTTTTCTGATGAAAAGTCCGTATCTTGCACTGTTTCCGAGATATGGGCCCTGAAAGGCGTAACAGATGGCATAATGTTATCCTTTGGCAAAAGTGTCAACTGCTGAGTACCATCAGTTTGCTTCCCTGTAATATTTGTTCACCAAACCACCAAAAGGCACATCTGTGGATGTTGGCTTCCTTCCCTCAAGTTTCAGCCCAAAAGACCAAACTTTTATTTTGAAGCAGGGGCAAAGAATTCCTGTAATGCAACAGATGCTGTAATGTTATCCTATGGGGAAAGCATCAACTTTGTAGTGATGTAACTTTGCTGCCCTGTAATATTTTTCAACCAAAGCCACATCTGTAGCATGTTGCCTTTCTTCCCCAAATCTCAACTAAAAGACCAAACCGTTTCCAACATATTCAATGGCAAAGATTAGTACAATTTCCCTATCTATTCCATTATAAAAAATCTGGCCATCTTGTCCTGCCCTCACAATCAAAGATGGCGATCAAAGACTCTCATGATCAAAGAATTTGCAGGCTCATGATCAAAGAATTTGCAGGCTCACTAACAAAGAATTAAAAAATAAAAAAACTGAAGAAATTGCGGTACATCACTGCCATGGTTCGAGACAACGAAGCCCCCTGAGTAAAACCCACCCTCATTTGACTTCCTAGGACACCCCTGGGCTGAAAAAATAGATTTTTAAATTGGGCCATCTCGTCCCTCGCTCGCGATGCACAATCGCGATCAAAGAATTTGCAGGCTCGTGATCAAAGAATTTGCAGGCTCACGAACAAAGAATTAAAAATGTCATAAGTCAGGAAATTTAAGGAATTACAGTAAACCACCACCATGGTTCAATAGAATGAAGCCCACTGAGTAAAACCCACCCTCATTTGACTTCCTAGGGCACTCCTGGGCTGAAAAAATTGATTTTTTAATCCGGCCATCTCATCTCTTGCTCACGATCTTGATCAAAGAATCTCACGATCAAATAATTTGTAGGCTCGCGGTCAAAGAAATAGCACGGTCGTGATCAGAGCGGAGTGACGAGAAATATTTTCAGAGCGCCTCTTTGCATTATTGATCATAATGCAAACAGTCGGCAGCTGGCCGTAGAGGCAAGAGGTGGGCTGTGCCAGTTGCCAGCTGGGAAAGGGTGTGGGGGGTGCTGGGTGGGCTGGCACAGCTGGGTGGGGGGCCACTAGACTACCAGGAAATACTAAATAAGCATATATGTTATTATGCTGGGGAGGGCCGCTAAACTACTAGGGAATCTCTACAAATAATATTTTTTAATACAGATAGGGGGCCACTAGACTACCAGGGATATGAGGAATAAAAATAATTTTATACAGCTCAAGGGGAAGCCACTAGACTTCCAGGGATGTATAAAACAATACACATTAGGGGGACACTAGACTACCAGGGCATTACAAATAACTATATTTTATTATGATAGGGGGGCCACTAGACTACCAGGGATAGTTAAAACATAATTATAATCTTTCACACGGGGCAGAACAAAGTCCCCTGAGCAAATTCCACCCTCATTTTACTTAATAGGACACCCCTGGGCTCAGAAATAACAGTTTTATATCTGGCCATCTCGTCCCTCGCTCTCAACGCACGATCATGATCAAAGAATCTCCCGATCAAAGAATTTGTAGGTGCGCAATCAAAGATCATTAGCGAGCCACGAACCAAGAACTTAAAATCAAATAACTCTATTTTTGGACCAATTTGGATGGAACCAAAGCCATGGCTCAATAGACCAGGGTCCCCTGAGTAAAACCCTTCAAGTTTTACCTCAGAAGTGACCCCTGAGCTGAGATATTTGTGTTTTTCTGATTGGAAAACTGAAAACAAGATGGCAGACCTCGCAATCAAAGAATTTGAAAAAATCCTCAGGGCCAAAGATTCTTGAACCATGAGGCTGAAAATTCTTTGAGTGCCAGGTGGGACCAGATGGCCAGAACCCATTCTTTGATCGCAAAATATACATATAAATTTTCCCATTGACATAATGGGAACTTAAAAGTGCTATAACTTTTGAATGCCTTAATATTTTTTCACCAAACAAAAAGCAGCATGTTAAGCCACCAAAACTCTTTCAAACAAGCCATCTTGCAGAGAGGCATACCACACAATAGCCGTGCAGGACCACATTCAGAATGCCAAAAGGTGCCTCCAAAAATGGATAATTTTGCATTTTTCGGCGCTTTCGTATACAAAGACCGGCACTCTGACTGAAACGCAATTTGGCAAATCAAGAGATCTACCATGCCTCAATGCATGTTCCAAATTTTAGGCAATCCATTTTACGGGTCCAAAGTTATTAATGCCCAAACTTTTGACTTTAGTATGTAAATGACCGCTGAACCCTAACTATAGTGGCATGACCACACCACTATAAGATATATATATATATATATATTTTAGAGGCAAACAACTCCATTTAATGCATTAGTTAGGGTTGTTCCACAGGGACAAAAGCGAGGAAATTCAGTGTTAGGGTTGAAAACCCTAACTCCGCATTCACCCCCACCCCCCCAGCACCACACACACACAGATACACACACACATGCAAGTAGGGGGGAGGAGCAAGGCAACACAACCAATCAAAGACAACCACAGAAGGTGATAGAAATAAAATAGAACTTCTAAATATACTACAAGTCATCCCCACCATCCCAGACCAGGCACTGCATCCTCACTGGAGATCCACAGGAAAACTGGGGCCACATACACCAATGGTACATATCCCTGATTGCAGGTGCACACAAGTTACCACACTTAGGAGTTGCATGGCCTTGGCTAGCAATGCCCCTGCCCCGGCACACAATGTTCTGCACTCTGAGTGGAGAGCAACTACAACACTAAGACCATGGACATCTATGGTATATCTTCCTGACTGCAGGTACACACAAGTTAACACAGTTAGGAATTGGAGGAGCTATGCCAGGCAATGCCCCACCCCCCCAGACCAGGTACTGCATACTGAGTGGAGAACCACAGCAACACTAAGGCCATGGACATCTATGGTATATCTTCCTGATTGCAGGTACACACAAGTTAACAGACTTAGGGATTGGAGGACCTCCGCCAGACAATGCCCCACCCCCAGACCAGGTACTGCATACTGACTGGAGAGCCACAGCAAAATACACCCATATGGACATCAACAGTGCAACTTGCTGGATCACGTGATGACCTAGAGGGAGAGGAGACATCCTGAGTGCAGCTCCGGGCCTTCGCTAGTTAATTTACATTTAAACTACAAGTAAGGCTCAATCGGATGAATTCAATTGAGTCGGGAAGATTCCTAAACTTGCTGCCTCTCAAATGGGGAAAAGGTAGTTAAGTAAGTATTTGCCGGTTTGATGGATTGGAGGAGGCCTAGCAGGATGGCTGAGATGTAGTGTGGAGCCTCGGAGCCCATGTCAGCTCAGGTTGCGGCAGTGAAGCACCAGAAACCCCTCTCACCTGTGCCAGAGGACCAGGATGAAAGGGGAGGGCATGGAAAAAGGAGAGACAGTGAAAACAGAAGACATTCTGGAGATTAAGCAAATGCTGCAGGGTTTAGTCACAGATTTTTTCCACTGTCAAACCGACTCGGAATGCATTGGTGAGAAGAATGGGAGATTTGGAGGCCAGAGTTTCATTGCAGGAGAAGAAATCCATGGGGATAGAGCAAGAAGTGGTGGTGCTGAGAAAACAAGTTAAAAAGCTGGAAGATCGTATGGAGGATCAAGAGTCGCGTAGCAGAAGAAATAATTTAATTATGGCAGGACTCCCAGAGAAAACGGAGGGGGTGGACTGTGTAACTTTTATGCAGGATCTGCTGATGAAGCTGTTTGGCCCAACTCCATATGGGGAGGCTTACAGTTTGGAAAGAGCACATCAGGCCCTTAGAGAGACCCCCCTGGGAGCTCGCCCGTGGGTATTGATCATGAGGTTTCTCAATTATAAAGAAAAAGCATTTGTTCTTAGCAAAGCTAAGCAGTTCAAAAGCTTGCAGTGGAATGGGGCGAATTTATGGCTGTTGCAAGACCAAACTACTTCCATTAGAGAGCAACAGAAAGAATACTCAGATATTAAAAAGAAGCTCTACCTGGCAGGGATCAAATTCCAGATGCAGTATCCAGTGACCCTAATCATGAAGCTCCAAATGGGGGGACAAAAAATATCTAACAGCGCGGGAGGCTCTGGAGGGCTTGAGATATGAGCTTCCATCGCTCTTCAAATCTCCGACTTGATGGACCTGGTAGTGGTATGGGGAAATGTAAACTCACCTGGACAAAATATAGAACAGATGGAAATGTTATGTGTTGACTGAATTTATTAAGAGTTGTTCAAGCAAATAAAACTTTGCATATGTTTTGAGTTAATATAGCTCTGAGTTAAGAGGGGGAGGAAGAGATGTTGAGATATATAGGGAGACAATGGGGGTTTGGGTTGGTAAAATATAATGGAGGCCTCCCTTTCCAGGGCTTATACAAGCAGCAGCCAAGCGATTTGAAGGTGCCGCCACTAGAGGGCAGATGTGAATTTCTTTACTTTCAAACCAGGGAATTTCAGAAACAAAGGTGGAAGGTTTATTTTTGGGATATGGAAATCCAGGGGGGATAACTACTCCATTGGAGCACAGGGGAAGCAGAGCTGACTAATTTTTTTAGGCTACCCTTTTTGTTGGATAAGGGGGGGCTCTCATATTACAGATCAGCCTCCATACCCCGAGTGAAGGTAAAGGGAGGGCGAGGGAGGAGGAAGATCTCTCTGGGGTAGCTAAGGGGATCGACTACATGAGTCAGCTACCAGGGTAGTACAGGAAAAGAGATATATTCAGCAAGGGAGAGGGTCATTTGCGGGGGAATGCTGGTATGGGGTGAAATGGTCGATTGTGAGGGAAGTGGGTTATGACTGCAACCTCCAGTATGTATTAGGGCATGGCAAGGACCATCAGGCAGATTAGCTTAATGCTGATATAAACTTGGGATCAGTGGTACAGGGATGTACTTCCTCTGGTCAATGGGGTTGAGAGAAGGTGAGGAGGAGAAGTAATATGGAGGAGGAATAAAAGAGAGTAAAAAGAGGGGAACTTCCTTCCTGTTTAGATCAGGATTTTGAGTGTGAGCTTGAAGAGAGGACTAGGGGAGCACTCAGGAGCTGGCTTAGTCATGGATTGTCAAAGTTTTAGGAGGGTGATCAGGAAAGGGGGAGGGAGGGGTAAAAGAAAAGAGAGAGAGTCCACCAATTGGGATCAAGATATTCACAGACTGTATTGAAGTAATGGAAGCAGAGGTATATATGTATAATGTCACAAATTAAAATTATTTCTTGGAATGTAAAAGGCCTTAGGGGTAAGAGAAAAAGAATGGCGATTTTGAGACACCATTCAGTGACTGGGGGCACAAATTGTGACTTTACAAGAGACTCATCTTTTAACAGAAGAACTAAATTTGCTAAAAAGAATGTGGGTGGGTCATGTGTTTGGAGTAGGGAATACAACAACCTTGGGAGGAGTAGCCATATTAGTGGGGAAGACATGCCCATATGTGGTAAAGAGGGCAATAATAAAAGGGGATAACAGGGGAATATTTCTCTCGGGATCTATTCTGGGGTCAGAATTGTCAATTGCCTCTATTTATGGCCCAACCCCACCTAACCCGAATTTTGCTTCACTGTAGAAGTAGTCGGACTGCCATCACATCCGATCATATTAGCAGGAGATTGGAACTTGTGTTTAAATAACTGGGAAGATAGGAATCCTCCTCTAAGAAACCCCTGTCCAGGGTGCAGGAAGCTATGGGGTGCTTTTGGAGCCACTGCACTGGTGGACCCTGTTTGGCTACATGGTAAGGGACCTAGGGCATGACCTTTTTCAGGGGCCCACAAAATGCAATCCAGAATTGACTTTTTCCTGGTTAATCAGAAGCGTTGGTAGGCATAAAGGAGATGACTACCCATAGTAGAATTTATATGATCACTCAATACAGATGGTCGGAACTAAAAGCTGTTCCACCTAAATCATATAGGTGGAGATTAGACAAATCATTATTGTCTGATACTACGTTGCATGGGAAATTAGAGGAAGTCTTAGCGAGATCATTAGGGTTCAGCTGCCGACATTACAGGACAAACAATTAACTTGGCCAACCTGTAGGTCTTTATTCAGGGATAGCTCAAGGTATGCAGCTAGAGAAACAAACTTAGACAAGCTAGAGGGAGTTTATTTCAGGGCCATAGATTCTTTGGAGCCCTTAGAAGGGTCATCAGTAGAGTTGGATGCAGAACTTAAGGAATTGAGGGATGAGATGGCGGACTTGATTTATACCAAGGTAGATTTTTGGTTGGAGAAAATTCAGGCCAAGTATTTAATGCAGGGCAATGTGCCTGGCCGCCTTTTAGCAGCTAGAGTGAAAGAATGGGAAGCAGCATGAACGGTAAACTTAATAAAAGTAGATGGAGCATATATACTGACCCCCAAGAAATGGTTGAGGCCTTTGCGGTCTATTATAAGGATTTATCAGGGTGGAAGGAGTATCAATAGGGAAGAAATACAAGCCTTTTTGAGGAATATACCCCTCCCAGTTCTAAATCCAGCACAGGTTCAAAGCCTAGCAGTTCCAATTAGTGAGGGGGAAATTCTAGAGGTGGTAAAATCATGGTAAAACTCCGGGGCACTCCGGGGCCTGATGGCCTCACAGCCAGGTTTTATAAATCACATACCCCAGCAGTACTCCCTCTCCTTAAAGACCTGTTTAGCAGGATAATGCAAGAAGGGGTATGTCATCCCCTGCTCTATCAAGCATGCATCACCCTTATCCCAAAACTGGATAAACCAAAAGAGCTCCTTGAAAATTACTGACCGATTGCACTAATGAACCAAGATATCAAGATCCTGACAAGGATCTTGGCCAAAAGAATTCTGAATGTTGCCCCAACTTTAATTAGTCAGGAGCAGGTGGGTTTTATGCTGGGCAGGGGGGCTCATGATGCACTAAAGAAACTGCACCATATCTTTAACTATGCAGAGGATTCTCTGATATCTATGGCACTGATATCTTTAGACGTGGAGAAGGCCTTCAACAGGGTCTCTCACCCTTTTCTTTTTGCCACCATGGAGAGAATGGGATTCCCTGAAGGCCTTCTCAGGGGAATCAAGAATTTATACACAACCCGCACAGCTCAAGTGCTATGTAATGGATATCTGTCCCAGGAAATTGAATTAGATAATGGGACCAGGCAGGGTTGCCCCCTCTCCCCAATTTTGTTTAACATTTACTTAGAACCTCTACTACGGGCACTAAACTTAGAACCTAAAATCCGGAGAATTCAAATTTGGGTGAAGGAACTCAAACTGTCTGTGTTTGCGGACGACATACTCTTGCATTTGCAGGATCCAGCTGAGGGTTTCAAACAGGCATTGGAAATCATACAAAGATATTCTGAGGTATCGAATTATAAATTGAATTTAAGCAAGACACAAATTTTACCCCTTACACCTCATACCTTTAGGGCGGACTTTGAACCCCTGCAGATATACTGGGCCCCTCAAGTAATTAAATATCTGGGTATTTGGATCACACCTAATGTTGAGGTGGGTGATGAAGTTAACATGGAAAAACTATTAGTCATAATTCGGGGAGACATCCTCAGATGGAACAAACTACCATTAAATTTTACAGCTAGATTAGGACTGATCAAAATGAATCTGCTGCCCAGGCTGTTGTATCAGATTCACCTGGCTCCGTATCTCTTTCCTCAGCCCTGGTTTATAAAAGTTAGAAAGCTGTTATCGGCCTTCCTATGGAGCTCAAAGCCATCAAGGAAGAAGCATACGGTTATGCGTATGCCACAGAAGGTGGGGGGGGGCTTTAAGATGCCAGATCTTCAATTATACTATGTGGCAGGGCAGTTGGGAATAATGGGACGGTGGAATGGATGGGGGGGGGGAGAGGTCTATGTACCAGCCTGGCTTTGTATGGAGAGACAGATTTTAAGGGAAATGGGGCTTTCCCCATATGCATTGCTTTTTTCACACCCGGACAAGCTACCTACAAAAGCAAAGTTGACTCTGATAGCAAAAACTGTCAGTGCATGGTGGTTTTTTGTAATGCCGGCACAAAGGAGAGGACAGGAGAAGGCATGGGAACAACTGATAATGGGTAATCCGAATTTCAGGTTAGGGGCCAAATTATTAAAAAACAGTGGGCTAGGCAGTTAGAGGGACTTAAGCTGGTTGATTGCATTAAGGAGGATAAGGTTATTCTTCTTTCCCAAAGTCAGGGACTGCCTTTCTTTAAGAGGATCCAGATTATTAATTATCTAAACAGGGTAAAAAAAGGGATGGTAGATACCCAAAAAGAAAGGGTTCAACTGGGGAGAACTAACTGGGGTGAATTTGATAAATAAGCCAATTTCCCAAATTTACTGGATACTCTTAAATTTCCTGGACTCAAGCGACCCAATCCGCATCCCATATTGGGATAAAATTATGGCTCTCCTAAGACCTAATTGGAAGGATGTATGGAATAGTTGTAAATACGTAACTATACTGAAACTTAAGAATATGCAATTGTTCATTTCTTCTAATATGTATTACACTCAAGCAAAGCTATGTGCAAGGAACCTCATACAGACAGACCTATGCTTTAGGCGAAATGAGAAACCGGGGGATATATTGCATGTGATGTTGGATTGTGCCAAGATTTGGTCCCTCTGGCTTAAAATTAAGCAGAATATGGACCCCATCTTAGACTACTCAGAGTTTGTATTGCCTGAGGTATGTGTACTTGAGGATCTGTCTCAGGTTTCAGGGAATACGTCTAAGTATCATATATCCTTACTCATGGCTCTGGTCAAGTCCTTTGTCTTAATACATTGGAAAGACAGCCTTGTCTATACCTATGATCAATGGGTAGGGGATTTGATGAGGACCCTGGGAAGGATACGAAAGCATATGTTGAACGAGGGTAAGATGGGATTATATAAAAAAGGTGGTAGTCTCTCGAAGCTGTCTATTCTATACAGCTAATAGATACCCGGGGAGAGGGCCTGTCTGTTGGGGTAAGATTAGCGAATGAATAATTGTCTGAAAGTTTGCTTAATAACAAAGCTTTGTTCATTGATAGATTTGTCAAGAACATAACTGGAATGGGCCACCTGACATATGAGGAAAGACTGAAAAAATTGAACTTGTACAGTATGGAATATAGATCAATGCTGTAGATCTTTGTCTGCTTTATAAAGCAACCAGGGATGAATATTTATTTGATACCTTACATTTGACATGGAATCCTACTTCTGTCCAAACTCGTTCACACATAATTTAAAATTACTTTCATTTACTAACGAACTATGAAAAGAAAGCAATTCTATACTCAGCGAATAGTTCCAATATGGAATCTACCCCCATTTGAGGTTGTAAACTGTGTAAATTTGACACAATTTAAAATTAAACTAGATATACATATGAACGATTTAAAATTTGTAACCCACCTAGCCTAGGTGGCATGATCCTAATGGGCTTGTCCCTTGATCGTGTAATACATCTATGAACCTATGAATCTATTGTTTGTGTAATTGCTTACTAGAGAAGAAGTACATTTGGTGTGATACTATGTAGGAACATATGGATCTGTGAAGTAGGCAGGGGTGGGGGACTGTCTCCTTTCTAGGGCGTAGCTACAGCTGTTAGTCTGACCTGGCTACATGGGGTTAGCACAGGCTAAGTGTATTGGTAGGTGGGCAGTGGCTATTAGACGGAGTTAATTGAATGCCCACTTCATTAGGGGGTTGGACATGCTTTAGTTTGCCTATTAGAGGCAAGGTTACTTTATTGTAGCTGTGTATGTATAAAGTATCTGCAGCCAGTTTTGGAGCTAGGGGATCAGGAGTAATTCTTGGTTTATGTGTGTGTGTCATTGTATGTCTTAAATGTGTGTAAGTAAAACCAATAAAGATGGTTTAAAAAAAGCAGTGCAACTTGCTGATTGCAGCTGTACAGAAGTTAGCACACTTAGGAGTTGCACAGTCTCAGGCAGGCAATGCACCCCGCAGAGCAGTTACTGCATCCTGCATGGACAGCCACAGGAAAACAAAGGCCATTGACATCAATGGTACACCTCCCTGATTACAGGTGCACTACAGTTAGCACAGTAATGAGTTGCATGACCTCAGCTAGGCAATGCCCCCCAAACCCTGAGACCAGGTACCGCATCCTGAGTGGAGACCCACAGCAAAACAGAGAGTATGGGCATCAATGGTACACCTCACTGATTGCAAGGACACTCGACTTAGCACAGATAGGATTTGCATGGCCTCACACAGACAATGCCGTCCTCGAGCAGGTACTGCATCCTGAATGGACAGCCACAGATGACCATGCGTATATCAGAGCAGGACTGCACACCTGCTGCTGGTTGTCTGTGATTGGTCATGTTGCCTTGGTCCTCCCCACTTGCATGTGTGTGTGTGTGTGTGTGTGTGTGTGTGTGTGTGTTGTGCTCGGGTGGTGGAGGGTGAATGTGGAGTTAGGGTTTTCAACCCTAACACCAAATTTCCTCACTTTTGTCACTGTGGAACAACCCTAACTAATACATTAAACAGAGTTTTTTTGCCCCTAATTTCCCTTCTTTTTGAGAATGATGATGAGAAATAGTGAATGTAATGCCGCGGCAGGACAGGAACAGTGACAGGAACAGCAACTCAAACAGAAGCGTGAACAGTGGCGCACATGGTAACACAAATGCAAATGATAAAGGAAATGTTACTAGAAATGCAAGCGCAAAGTGAAGCCAAAGCAAACAGTGGCAGAAACGGACACTGAAGCATGTCCGAAAATGCAACTGGTAACGCGAACAGTGATGGCAGTGGTATTTTAAAAGGAAATGTTAAGTGTCACAGCAAAAAGAATGCGAAATGGAACAGGAATGGAAACACTAACGAAAACGCATACGTAAACACAAACCGTAATGCGCACAGTACCACAATTGTAAATGCAAATGGTAAAGTTAATATGAAGAATAACACCAAATGAAAGAGAAATGGAAACGCGAACAGAAGCGTGTACGGAAGTGCAAACCAAAACATGCACGGGCACAATACCGCAATTGTAAATGGTAATGGTAACAGCAACAATAACAGCAAAGGAAACAGAAGCACAAAAGGAAATGCAAGCACATATGGAAATGTAAACCGTAATGCGCACAGGCACAGTAATGCAATTGCAAATGCAAATAGTAACAGTAACAGCAAGGAAGACGAAACAAAAGAGAAATGGAATGAAATGAAAGGCTGCCATAAACGCAAATGGCAATGTGCACGGTGAAGCAAATAAAAACGCAAACAGAAACAGTAGTAGAAATGCAAATGGTAACAGTAACAAAAATGTAAGCAAGGATGACAATGCAAAGGGTAATGCACACAGTGGCATACATGGGAAAGGTAATGCAAACAGGGACATAAACGCAAGTGGAAACAGTAACTGCAACAGTAACGGAAGAGCTTCACCTGTTTTTGCCAAACAGGTGCATACAGAAACAGTGTGTGCAAAAATGTATGCATTGTAATGGGGATCGAAGCTTAAAACAAGCATTGGAAGTACTTAATTGCTAATATCTCAGCAACCACATGATGTAGAAAAAAATGTAAATTTCACAAAAATTTTGATTTTCCTGGCTAGGTTTTTGCCATAATGTAACTCGCAACAAAAAGTCTGTATCTCACACCTTTTTTGAGATACGAGTCCCAAAAGGCGTGGTGGACGCTACCATGTTAGTCTATGGGAAAAAATGCCAACTTCAGAGTACCATAACTTGGCAGCCGTGCAATACTTTCTAACCAAAAGGCACATCTGTGAGATGTTGGCTGCCTTCCCTTCAAATTTCAGCCAAAAAGACCAAACTGTTCTTTTGCAGCAGAGTGGCAAAGAATTCCTTTCATTTTAGCCATAGTCTGAAAAAGCAGTGTTGCAATTTGCAGCAATTTTTGCAAAATTTTGCGAAAGTGTCATGCTTGCAACATTACTTTGCGACACTACTGGTTCCAGAAATTTGAAAAACATATTTCTGGGGTGTTAAACCTCAAAATAAAGACATGGCTAGCATCCTCATAGTCTGACTAGGTGAACACAGAAAGAATTGTGCCTCTAGAGGGTCCCACATTTAAATGCCAAGCATTTTTCTGACCACCAACTGAAAACAAAATGGCAGATTTGCAACACTACTAGGGTCATTTGCGACACTAAAAAGTGCATTTGCCAAAGTGTCAAACTTTTTGTTAACTTTTCCCATTGACTTATAATGGGAACTTGTTTTTTGAATGACTTTTGAACCATCCAATATTTTTTCACAAAATCCCCAGCTGCATGTTCACTGAAGGTTTTGGACTGGTCGCGCAAACCGTGTGACCTGTAGGTGACAGCAAAGAATTAGCAAAAAAGTAACCAAGTTAGGAAATACCCTTGACCTTGTGCTGGCAAATGGGGACTTTGTGAGAGAACTTACAGTGGAGGAACCGCTGTCAGGGAGTGACCACCGCTCAGTATGGCTCACATTGGATATGGGCAAGGAAGGAGTGGAATTTGGCACAATAGTGCTGGACTTCAGGAGGGCCGACTTTGGGAGGATGGGAAAAGTGGTAAAAGGGTACCTGGCCAGAATTCAGTCTAGTATGGACACTAACCAGAGGTGGGAGCTCATAAAGCTGGGGATAGTGGAGGCAACCAAAACCTGCTGCAAAGCCCAGAGCAAGAAGGCTAGGGCTAAGAAACCGATCTGGTTGAGCAAGGAGGTCATGGAAAAGGTAAGGAGGAAAAGAGCTGCCTTTAGGAAGTACAAGAAAACAGGGAGGGGGAGGACAGGCATGAGTGTGATATGGCAAATATTGTCACTCGTGAGATATCCAGAGATCACTCTGCGGAGTGACAATATTTGCCATAGCACATGATCTGCCCATCATGTATTCGATATATACAATAGGGCCAAGAGTTTTAGAAGTTTTGTTATGCTGCCTTGTGTTCTGTTCCTGTTTATGTGTTTGCTCATTCTGTGTGTGCGCTTTTCTGAATGGGCTGGCAGTGTTATAAACTCTGGGAGACACATGAGTGTGTTTTGCAATGCTAAATGAGTTAGTTTTAGGTAGGAGTGAGAAACAATTTTGTGAGGCTGTATTGTTTAGAAGTCTGGCTGCAATGAAGCTGAGAGCATCACATTAATTGTAATAAGCTGAGAAGCAGAGTGTCAAAACAGCTGATACTGTTTTTGGTGGTAATTAAGTTAGCTGCAGGCAGAGTGCAGAGCGTTCTGTGAAACTGTGCTCTTTAGGATTCTGGCTGCAGTCAAGTTGAAAGTATCACAGTAATTGTAATGGGTGAGAATCAGAGTTTGAGGAACAAGTGAGAGTGTGTTTCAGTGGTAGCTGAGTTAGCTGCAGGCAGTAATTTAGACTGTTCTGTGAAGCTGTGCTGTTTCGAATTCTGGCTACAGTCACAGTAATAAGCTAGAAGTTGGGGGGTAGGTGTGTTTTGTAATGCTCACTGAGTTAGCTGTAGGGAGCAGTGAGACCTCTGAAGTAGTTCAGCATTTGTGTCTATGGTAGTAGCTCAGGTGTTTCTTGCATGCTGAGGGGAAAGCTGCCTAGAGTGATGACCTTTTGTGACCTGTGTGTGTAATTGGCTGATATCATCACAGTAGGACCTGTTCAATGGATCTCTTGATTTGACAAATTGCGTTTCAGTCAGACTTACGGTCTTTCCGTATGAAAGCGCTGAAAAATACAAAATTAACTGGTTTTGGAGGCAGCTTTTGGGATTTTGAACATAGCCCTGCATGGCTGTTGTGTGGCATGCTGGTCAGTGAGATGGCTCATTTGAAAGAGTTTTGGTGGCCGACATGCTGCTTTTCGTTTGGTGAAAAAATATTAAGGCATTCAAACGTTATGGCACTTTTAAGTTCCGATTATGTCAATGGGAAAATTTATATGCATGTTTTGCGAACAAAGAATGGGGTTTTGGCCATCTCGTCCCACCTGGCAATCAAAGAATTTGTAGCCTTGTGGTTCAAGAATCTTTGTCCCGGAGGATTTTCAAAATTCTTTGATTGTGAGGTCCGCCATTTTGTTTTTAAATTTCCAATCATAAAAACACAAATATCTCGGCTCTGAGGTCACTTGTGAAGTAAAACTTGGATGGGTTTTACTCAGGGGGGCTCCGATCTATCGAGCCATGCCTTTGGTTTCATCCAACTCGGTCAAAAAATAGAGTTATAAGCTTTTACAATCTTAATTCGTGGCTCACTATCTTTGATCGTGAGCCTGCAAATTCTTTGATCGTGAGATTCTTTGATCGCGATCTTGCATCACGACATACAAACATAAATATCTCAACTCAGGGGTGGACTAGGGACACAAATGAGGGTGGGTTTTGCTCAGGAGGGTCTGTTCTATCAAGGCATGGTGTTGGTTCAGTTCAAATCAGTAAAAAATTTGCGTTTCACCATGTTTTATTCTTTGATCATGAGTCTGCAATTTCATTGATCGCGAGCCTGCAAATTCTTTGATCGTGAGATTCTTTGATCACGATCTTGGATTGTGACCTAAAAACACAAATATCCTGGCTCAGGGGTGGGCTAGGGACACAAATGAGGGTGGTTTTTGCTCAGAAGGGTCCGTTTTATCGAGGCATGGCATTGGTTCAGTTCAAATCAGTGAAAAATTCATTTTTTATTCTTTGATTGTGAGCCGGCAAATTCTGTGATCGTGAGATTCTTTGATTGCGATTGTGCATCGTGAGTGAGGGACGAGATGGCCAGATTTAAAAATAAATTTTCTCAGCCCAGGGGTGCCATAGAAAGTCAAATGAGGTTGGGTTTTACTCAGGGGGCTTTGTTCTGTCGAACCATGGCGGTGGTTTACGGCAATTCCTTACGTTTTGATTTATAAGATTTTGAAGCCTGCAAATTCTTTGATCATGAGCCTGCAAATTCTTTGATCGTGAGATTCTTTGATCGCGATCGTGCATCGCGATAGAGGGACGAGATGGCCCAATTTAAAAATAAAGTTTCTCAGCCCAGGGGTGTCCTAGGAAGTCAAATGAGAGTGGATTCTACTCAGGGGGCTTCGTTCTGTTGAACCATGGTGGTGGTTTACCGCAATTCCTTCAATTTTTTTATTTATAAAGTTTTTAATTCTTTGTTCATGAGCCTGCAAATTCTTTGATTGTGATATTCTTTGATCGCAATCTTTGATCGCAAAATAGGGACAAGATGGCCAGATTTTTTATAATGGAATAGAAAGGGAAATTTTACTAATCTTTGACGTTGAATATCTCCAAAATGGTTTGGTCTTTTTCTTTGAAATTTGGAGGGAAGAAAGGCAACATCCCACAGATGTGCCTTTTGGTGGTTCGGTCAAAAAATATTACAGGGTGGCAAAGTTATGGCACTACGAAGTTGACACTTTTTCTTAAAGGATAACATTACGCTGTCCGTCGCATTATAGGAATTCTTTGCCGCCCTGCTGCAAAATAACTGTTTGGTCATTTGGGCTGAAATTTGGAGGGAAGAAAGCCAACATCCCACAGGTGTGCCTTTTGGTGGTTTGGTGAGAAAATTTTACAGGGCAGCAAAGTGGCAGCACTCTGTAGTTGACGCTTTTTCCCATAGGATAACATTATGGTGTCCATTGCACCTTATAGGACCCGTATCTCAGAAACGGTGCGAGATATGGACTTTTTGTCACAAAATGCTTAGCCTCCCAAACAGGGGCTAAATACGAAACTAGCCAGAAAGTCATAATTCATATGAAATGTACATTTTTTTTCTACGTCGTACGGTTCCTGAGATATAAGCAATTTAGTATTCCAAGCCCTAATTTTGTGCTCTGAGGTCCATTATTATGCATACATTCTTTGTTTTCACTGTGTTTCTCAATGCAGTTTTTGGGGAAAAGAAGGGTGTTCCCTTTGGTTACTGTCCCAGTTAACGTTTCCAGTTGCACTTCCGTTACCGTTCGTGTTACTGTTCCAGTCTACGCCACCATGTGCATTACAGTTTGTGTTTTCATTTGCCCTTGCCTTTCCGTTTCTCTTTTGTTTGGTGTTATTGTTGCTGTTACCATTACCATTTGCATTTGCAATTGCGGTACCATGTGCATTACGGTTTGCGTTTCCATATGCACTTGTGTTTACGTTTATGTTTATGTTTCTTTTGGTGTTATTCTTGCTGTTACTGTTACCATTTGCATTTACATTTGCAGTACCATGTCTGTGCACATTATGGTTTGCGTTTCTGTATGTGCTTGCATTTGCGTTTCTGTTTCTGTCTCCTTTGGCATTATTGTTGCTGCTACCATTAGCATTTACATTTCCCCCAACAGGCATTGGGGGTGTGCATTGGGGTCATTGGCCCTAACTCTCACCCCAGTCTCCTACACTGCACCACCTCAGCTTGTTTACAGATGGGATGGGGTGAGAGTTAGGCAAGCGACCCAATGGATGCCTGTTGGTGAGGACTGACTTGGGGTGGGGTGCAAGGGTGGGAACCTAAATTGAATTTCCTCACTTTTTTTTGCTGTAGAAGAACCCTAACTGATGCATTAATGATGTTTTTGCATAGAATATAAATATTCAGTTGGAGTGCCGGTCTTTGTGTACCAAAGCACTGAAAAATGCAAAATTATCCATAATTGGAGGCACCTTTTGGCATTCTAAATGTGGTCCTGCATGGCTGTAGTGTGGTGTGCCACTCTACAAGATGGCTTGTTTGAAAGAGCTTTAGTGGCTGAATATGCCGCTTTTTGTTTGGTGAAAAATACTAAGGCATTCCAAATTTATGGCACTTTTAAGTTCCCATTATAAGTCAATGGGAAAATGTATATGTATATCTTGTGATCAACGAATGGGGGTTCTGGCCATCTCGTCCCACCTGGTGGTCAAAGAATTTGCAGCCTTGTGGTTCAAGAATCTTTGATCCCAAGCAATTTCAAAAATTCTTTGACCACGAGGTCCACCATCTTGTTTTCAGTTTTCTGATCGCACAAACACAAATATCTCGGCTCAGGGGTCACTTCTGAAGTAAAACTTCCATGGGTTTTACTCAGGGGACCCCAATCTATCAAGCTATAGCTTTGGTTCCATCAAAATCGGTCTAAAAATAGAGTTGTAAGCTTTTAAATTCTTTGTTCATGGCTCTCTAATGATTTTTGATCACGAGCCTGCAAATTCTTTGATCACGAGAAACTTTGATCGCGATTGCGCATCTCGAGTGAGGGACGAGATGGCCAGATGGTAAACTTTGTTTCTGTAGCCCAGGGGTGCCCTATTAACTAAAATAAGGGTGGGTTTTGGTCAGGTGGCTTCCCTTTTCTATATCTGAATAAAATAGTGTACTTTTTATTATCCCTGGTAGTCTAGCAGCCCCTTCCCATCATAGCAATGTATATAAAGATGTATCTTATCCCTGGCAGTCTAGTGGCCCCCCAAATAAGTATCCTATTAGTATCTTTGTTTATTATCCATGGTAGTCTAGTGACCCCCATGTGTGTTTATGCATATTTTTTTAATAATTATATCCCTGGTAGTCTAGTGCCCCCCCCACCCATGATCTGTAGTTCTTAATAATTAATATTCCTATCCCTGGTAGTCTAGCAGTCCCCTCCATCATAATTAAATTGACTCTATTTAGCAATACCTGGTAGTCTGAGTATCCCACTCCCCCACCCATCCATGACAGCCCACCCAGCACCCCTCACCCTTCCCCAGCCAGCGACTGGCACAGCCCACCTCTCACCTCCACAGCCAGCTGCCGGCTGTGTATTATGAGCGCAATTGTAAGAGGCACAGGCATGACACTTTCGTAAAATTTTGCAAAATTGCGACACTACTTTTTCAGACTTGGCCAAAATGATAGGAATTCTTTGCCAACCTGTTGCGAAAGAACGGTTTGGTCTTTTGAGCTGAAAGTTGGAGGGAAGGCAGCCAACATCTCACAGATGTGCCTTTTGGTGGTTTGGTGAAAAATATTGCATGGCTGCCATGTTACGGTACTGGGAAGTTGACTTTTTTCCCCATAGACTAACATGGCGGCATCTGTCACGCCTTTTGGGGCTCGTATCTCAAAAACTGTGTGTGATATGGAATTTTTGTTGTGAGTTCCATAGCTGTATGGGCTATGTAATAACAAAAACCTAGCCAAGAAAATCTAGATTTTTGTGAAATTTTAATTTTTTTTCTATGTCATGCAGTTGCTGAGATATTAGCAATTAAGTACTTCCAATGCTTGTTTTAAACTTCGATCCCCATTACAATGCATACATTCTTTGTACACTTTGTACACACTGTGCTTCTGTATGCACCTGTTTACAGTTTACAGTTACAGTTGCTGTTTCCACTTGCATTTATGTCCCCGTTTGAGTTACCGTTCCCGTGTACGCCACCATGTGCGTTACCCTTTGCGTTGTCATTCGGGTTTTGCGTCACTGGAGTATTGCCAAATGAGTGGTCAGGTCTTCTCCCCCAAAGTTATTATGATGCCCACCTTCAGTGTTGGTTGGGTCTTCCTTCTGTTATTGATATGACACCCCCACAAGCCCATTGTTATGTATCATTGCCAACATCAGGGGGGCCAGTCCTCTGCATGGGCATGTATAGGCCCCCCCAGCAGTGTGGGATACTGGGGAGCCTATCCCCCGTGTTTGGAAGTAGCTTTATTATAATAACTGTTCCTTCAAAAAAGGAAACCATCCTGTGACATCTTTTTTTGTAACCTGAAAGAAAGAAAATGTCCCTCATCATCGCCACTGTCCCACTCCCCAAGTCTCAACCCTCTCACTGAGCATCCACCCACCCACATCCCCCTTACCTTATACTTACCAGCCAAGGTCCAGCTCCATAATCCTGTCTAGACCAGAGGCATGTCTTCACTCTTCAATGCCGAACCATGAACTGAGGAATACAGGTAAGTACCGTATAATGTGTTTCAATGGCATTTTAAATTTCTCTTCATAACTTGGCCATTTTTAGGAATTTTTTTCACAAAATTTTCAACATGGCTTTTTGGGGACCCCACCTCATGAACACTGGTGGTGAAATTTCATTAATCAGGCCAGGAAGGTGAATTTCCCGGTTGCTGCATGAAATCACTTTTCAGGCCTGAGTAATGACTGTTCACTGTCAGTGTTCATGATATGGTCCCAAAAAGCCATGTGTGGTAATAAATCCAAAAATGACCAAGTTATGAGCGTACATTGAAAATTTTCTACACACGCACGTAACTTTTGTAATTTTCTAAATTTTGACCCCAAATTTTCAGCATAGCCAGTTTTTCACATTTCCTCATCAACATTGCAGCTGTCATTTTTCACATCCTGGCCAAAATTTGTTTTCAACCAGTGGAGCAGAATGGTGTTTCAGCAGGGATTTAAACATTTTCACCTATCAACTTCATGAGGTGGGGTCATAAGAAGACTATGTTGAGAGTTTGGGGTCAGAATATTAGAAAAAAGAATTTATGAAGTAATGTTTGCTGGGATGTTTGTTACCCCACTGGGAACTATGTTGCCTTACTGTGGCAGTGACCTGAGCTCAGGTGTGAACTCAGTGTGCCAGTTTAATGGGACAAGGCTGATGGGGAAGGTGTTGCAGCAGACAGCACCAACCCTGGCTTAGGTACAGATGGAGCAGTGTTTTGGTTCAGATGCAGCACTCTGTGGTGGGTCAGGGAGCCCTCCCCACACGGTGTGCTGAGGCCTGCTGGGTCCATGCACTGGGTCAGGACTGTCTACAATACTGTATTTATCTAATTTTGCCCAGGTTTTAAAAGAACCTATGCAAATGGAGATACAGTTCCACTATCAGAAAAAGAAGGGAAATTAATTGCAAAAAAACTGCATTAATGCAGACATTAGGGTTGAAGAATGCAAAGCACACAAAGTAGGAAAATGAAAAACCATTAGGGTTTTGGGTCTCTGGAGTATTGCCAAATCAGTGGTGGGTCTTCCTTGGGGTTGTCAACCTAATGCCCACCCCATCCCCTGAGCAAACAAGTTCAGATGCGATGTCTTCATACAGCGCCTGCAGGGCTCTACAAGAAGAAAGCTATGACAGATTATGTTTAGGGAGTGACCAGCCTTTTTTAAAAGTGTATAATATTGTTAATGACTCCACCAGTTGGTTGAGGTCTGGGGCCACCAGGCCTCTATACAATTTTGGCTTTTTTGATGCTTATGGCATTTGGGGCCAATTGTGGAAGTATACAGTACCCTTCTACCATACCAGTCCCATTGTTCTGGCCCCTGGTGGCTGCATAGTTTCATTTTGGCACCCACTGTTAATGCCATCCTTGCAGTTCAGGCATACAGTTAGGTACTAAGCATTTGTAAAAATGATGTGTGCTTAATAACTAAGCACTGAAGGCTGTTGAAACTGTTTAAGAATTATAATATATAATAGTACTAGAACAAGCTGGGGTGGCCCACAGACAATTTTAGTTTTTTTTTTTGTATTCTGGTGCATTTTGGGGCCAGTTATGGGAGTTTTACCATTCCCTACTACCACAGCCTGACATACCACTACAGTTCCACTTTGCTAGCCACTGGTGGCTGCACACGTAGATTGGAATGGTAGGAACACTGGCTGGTTGGCTGACTTGTACTCCTCTGGTTCTACTGGGTGACTGAAGATGCTATCGTTGGTCTGAGAACTTCTTCAACGCCAGTACTTATCTAGGAAAAATAGGAGGGAGACTTGACAAGACAGAGATACTGAATAAATACTTCTGTTCAGTATTCACTAAAGAGGAGGAGGAGGGTCAAGGACCACATCTGGGTAGCAGAACTGGGATCAGTCCTGTTCAATGTATTCATTAGCGACATTGCAGAAGGGCTGGAAGGAAAGGCCTGCCTATTCGTAGATGACATCAGAATCTGCAACAGGGTGGATACTCCAGAGTGCAGAGGATGGGGAGGGATCTGTAAAAGCTTGAAAGTTGGTCTGAGGTATGGCAACTGAGAGCTAGAGAAAATGAGAATGAATCTGGTTACCTGGGTGGTGACACCTGAACATTTTTCAGAGGTGGTAACTGAGGTGCAATGCAAATGCAAAGAAGTCAATGCAAAGTAATGTACCTGGGGAGAGCAATAGAATGGCATTGGGGGCAGACAGTCAGCAATGAGGAAAGAGACCTCTACCCCCCTACACACAATCACACTCTGGTAACCAACCAAACAAAAAGCCTTGCCTGGTGTCTCATTTCCCATTCCTCTGAGAAGCACTCACCCAGAAGACAATGTTGAATTGCAGCCTGTGGTGGACTTACTGGACTGACTGGTTGCATGCGATGACACTCATATATCCATGAGAGGCCCTCCAACCAGACCCATAAATGTATATTGTAAAATCCACACAACCCATTAAGGTAAAAGTACCAATGTATAAAATTGAAAACATTTTAAAACCAGGGTCAGCATTTCATGGAATTTAGTCATATTAGATTATTTTCCAGTAAGTTAATGTTAAATGTGACAATAGAATTCAGTATTTATCGCATCTTTTCTGCATAGTCAAAAGTTTGTTGGAGCACAGCATCAGGTGATTTTTCAGTAAACCAATACTACTATCACCATTCACCAAAGCAACAGATAACTGAGAAAGAGCATTACATTTCAGCAAAGTAAAAGGGCAGTATGTGACATGCGCCAACCAATACAAGTGCAAGTAGGAGGCACTGTACCAACTGACTCGAAAACACCTAGTGTCAAATTGTCTAACAGTCTGAGCCACACTATGCATATACTGCTTAAAATGCATCATCAGAGCAGGCTAGATTTTGCCGCTCATTGTGCCATCTGAGGCCCAATAGTTAAATTCAAATCTGTGGAGATTTTAATACCAACATCAGCAATGCCTCCAGGTCCAGAACACACACTTAATAGTATCAGAATATTGAACATTACTCATTACACTGCTAGAACTACAGTCATATATTGTATGGATATATTCATTTACTAAAAATAACACAAAATTCAATCAACAGCTAATGTGTGGCCTGCCCTCTCTCTTCACAAGGCAGTCTGGATTATCCTCAATAATATTTGCCATGCAGACTAAGGTTCATACTTGTCTCCCTCAGCTATCCTGCTGAGGGAGACAACAATGAACCCTAATCTGGATAGCAAATATTATTAAGGATATTAAATACAAGCACTGCATTAAAATATTATGGGCTAGGGTGGATTACTGGAGGGGATGGAGGAGGGAAAATTGTTTAACCAGGAAAATCACACTAGGCCAAACTTGTTTCCAGGTGTGGACTGGGAGCACAAGCAAGTTAAGTGACTTGCTCAGGATCATACAGTATGCAAGTGGCTGTGGAATGATGGGATTCAAACCCAGGCCTTCTAGTTTGCAGCTCAGTGAGACCTGGGTTTGAATCCCATCAGCTCATACTTGCACTCAGTGCTCTTAACCACTATCTATACTGCTTCCTAGAGTCCATTAGTCATTTGAACACTTATTCACTTTTTTTGCTTATTTGTTTTTTAATAAAACTTCACAATTAGTACCCTCCTGTCCTCCTGCCATGGCACAGAAAAGCTTTGCAGCAAACTGGTGATGATATTAGTGGCCCATCTGATATTTACTAGCACTGAAAATTATTTCCAATTCCCTGCTAGTTTGCTACTAGTGTTCCACTAGTGTTCCATGTAGCTTTGGGAAAATAAAGACCAGGTCCTTCCTGCCACTGTGCTAGTGCCACAACTGAATTTGCCAAGTGCAATGCCACAACTCCGGTTCAAGCCAAAGTCATTTCCCAATTCCCATCCTGATTCACCACAATGACCCACATGCAGTTTATCTTACTACTCTCATGTAGACAGACAGTGACAGTCAAGACTATTAAGTATTAGTGTAGCTATTAGCTACCAGGCTGTGCCAATGCCAAAAGCAAAAAACATCAGAAGAGATGAGGCAGGGACTGGGACGGCAGACACTGAAAATGAGGGGCAGTCATCAAAGGAGGCAGAGACTAGACATCACAGTCACAGACTGACATAATCAGGGAGATAGAATAGAAGGTGGCCCACCAGCGGCGGGGGAGAGGGAGGGGGAGCTGAACTGAAGATGGAGCCAGAGGAGGAGACACAAACCAGTGGGCAGGAAGGGAGGGGTACCAAGAGCAAGGAGGCAGCTGCTGCCTAACCATTTACCTTAGCCAGCAGCCTGGCACAGGCATGACTACGGGCAGCTGCTTCTGCACCTTCACTGTCCTTCCTACTTTCTTCCTGGAACTTGGCCTCTGCAAGTTCTGCTTCAGCTTGTGCTGCCCACTGCACTTTGTTTGCCTTCCTGCTGTTCTTCATTCACCACTGTACATGTCATCTGTTGCCAGAGAGTGCTGGGCCTGGGCCAACAACAACTTCTTGGAGTCCGACTCCGAGACTGAGGGAGTAGTCTCTCCCACGGCAGCCTGATGATGATCAGAAGAATATCTCTTTCTTGTGGCAGCTCTAAAGAGTTTACTTTTGGCTTAATAGCCAATCCCTCGGAGTGAGCAGCAGGTGGGTAAAACTACCACAAAGTGGTTGGCAGAGCAAAGACACACGTGGACAAAACTGTCCGGTTGGTCTGCCAGATACTGAAACTGCAGCTGCTGCCTCTGAGTGCTGCCGGTGCCACCTGCCCCCCCAGTGCCAAGGACTGGAGGTCAGGACCAGGGTTCAGGTCCACTGGCCAACATGGAAAAAAAAAGGGGGATTTTCATGGACTTTTTTCTGTACGCATAGGCATACAATAAGTATGCATGGTTATGCCACTGATTATGTTGGCCATACTGTATCACTATGAGGCTTTAGCTTGGAGCTGTACCTTGTGCTTCAGACAGGAGGCTATGGGCTGGGGGAAGGGGGTAGGCATTAGAATTGACAAAACCAAGAAAGAACCCACCACTGATTCAACAATACTCCAGAGACCCAAGACCCAATGGTTTTCATTTCCCTACTTTATGCTTTGCATTCTTCAACCCTAATGTCTGTATTAATGCCATTTTATATACATATACATATACATATACATATATATATATATATATATATATATATATATATATATATTCATGGCAAAAACTCCTTTTAATGCATCAGTTAGGTGTTCCACAGTGATAAAGGTGAGAAATTCAATGTTGAGTTCCCTTCCCCCCTTGCACCCCACCCTCACCCCGCCCCCACTAACAGGCATTGGGGTGTGCGTTGGGGTCCTTGGTCCTAACTCTTATCCCATCTCATGTGCAAACAAGCCAAGGTGGTGCAGTATAGGAGAATTGGGGTGAGAGTTAGGACTGATGACTCCTAATGCACACCCCAATGCCTGTTGGTGGGGGTGGGTGGAGGTGCAAGGTGGGAACCCATCATCGAATTTCTCACTTTTTGCTGTGGAACAGCCCCAACTGATGCATTAAGCAGAGTTTTTTGCCATGAATTTCCCTTCTTTTTGAGAATGAGCACTATAAATAATGAAGTAACGGCAATGCAAATGCAAACATTAACACACATGGTGATGCAAACGTAAATGATAATGCAAACGGCAATATAAACACAAGCACAAACATTAATGAAAACAGAAATGTAAACGCAAGCGTGTTCGGGAAGCAAACTGTAACGCACGTGGGCATGGAAACATAATTGGAAATGCAGACACTTATGGCAACACAAATGATGACACCGAAGGAAACACAAACAGAAATGCAAATGGAAGCACGTATGCAAATGCAAATGGAAATGCAACATGGTGACGCAAAAGGAAATGCAAACAAAAACAGTAATGGAAATGCAAATGTTAACAGTTATGCAAACGCAAGTGCAAACAAAAATGCAAAGGGTAACGCACACAGTGGAGTAGACGGGAACAGTAACACAAACAGAAATGCAAATGCAAGCGTGTACAGAAACACAAATGGTAACGAGCATGGTCATGGTACTGCAATAGGAAATACAAATGCTAATGGTAACAGCAATGATGATGCCAAAGGAAATGCAAATGCAAATGGAAGCACATACGCAAACGCAAATGGTAATGTACACGGTGACGCAAAATGAAATGCAAACAAAACCAGTAATGGAAACACAAATGTTAACAGTAATGCAAACACAAGTGCAAACAAAAACACAAACGGCAGTGCACACAGTGGCGCACACGGAGACGGTAACGCAAATGGAAATGCAAATGGAAACGCGTATGTAAACACAAATGGTAATGCGCACGGTCACGGTACTGCAACAGGAAATGCAAATGCTAATGGTAACAGCAACGATGACACCAAAGGAAACACAAACGGAAGCGAGTACACAAACACAAATGGTAATGCACATGGTAATGCAAAATGAAACGCAAACAGAAACAGTAATGGAAACGCAAATGGTAACAGTAACGCACATGGTGATGCAAATGTAAATGATAATTAGCACAAGCACAAACAAAAAGGCAAAGGGTAACACACATGGTGGCATAGATGGGAATGCTAATGCAAATGGTTACGGAAACGCAAGTGGGACTGCTGTGACAGTAACGGAAGCGCACACCCTTTTTTTCACCAACAGTTGCATAGAGAAACACAGTGAATACAAAGAATGTATGCATAATAATGGGCCTCGGAGCAGAAAATAAGCACTTGGAATACTAAATTGCTTATAGCTCAGGAACCATACGACATAGAACAAAAATTAAAATTTCATATAAATTATGACTTTCCTGGCTAGTTTTGTACTTAACCCCCTAGTGGGGGGGCTAAGCTCTTTTCTGACAAAAAGTCTGTATCTTGAAGCATTTCAGAGATATGGGCTCCAAAAGGCATGGCGGATGCTGCAATGTTAGTCTATGGGAAAAAAACGTCAACTTTGGAGCACAGTAACTTTCCATCCATGCAATATTTTGCCACCAAACCACAAAAAGGCACATCTGTGGAATGTTGGCTTTCATCCCTCCAAATTTAAGCCCAAAAGACCAAACTGTTGTTTTGCAGTAGGGTGACAAAGAATTCCTGTTATTTTGGGCATAGTGTCGTAAAATAGTGTTGCAAATCATGACAGTTTTGCAGATGAAATCATGAAATTGTTGTGAGTGTGACACTACTTTTTACAAAAATTTCAAAAACATATTTCGGGGGTGTTTAACCCCCCAAAAAAAGACATGGCTAGCATCCTCAGGGTCCAACTAGGTGAACACAAAAAGAATTGTGTCCCTAGAGGGTCCCAAATTTAAATGCCAAGCATTTCTCTGACCACTAACTGAAAAAAAATGGCTGACTCACGACACTACAGGGGTCATTTGTGACACTAAAAACTGCATTTGCAACTCTATTGAACTTTTTGTTAACTTTTCCCATTGACTATAATGGGAAACTTGTTTTTTGAATAACTTTTGAACCATTTAATATTTTTTCATGAAATCTTTGAAAGGCATATTGGGGACATGTTTGCTGCATGTTTCCTGAAGTTTTTGTACCAGTCGCACAGACCGTGCAACCTGTAGGCACGAGCAAAGAATGCGAAAAAAAGCGTAAATGTGCTACTGAATGTCGCTTTATAATTCTGCAACCATATATCCGATCATTATGAAACTTGGCAGATCCAGAGAGCTATGGTACCACTCCATGCCTGCCAAATCTGTCATACAGTGGCAAAGTTATTAAGATGCAAAATTTCACACTTTAACCTAAATGAGGTACTCATCCTAACTATAGTGGATTTATCACACTCTGTTTATCTCCACCCATTGCATATATATATATATATATATATATATGTGTATATATATATATATATTCTATGCAACAAACTTCATTAATGCATCAGTTAGGGTTCTTCTACAGTGACAAAGTGAGGAAATTCGACATTAGTTTCCACCCCTTGCACCCCACCTGCCCCACCAACAGGCATTGGGGTGTGTGTTAGAGTCATCGGTCTTAACTCACCCCATCCCATGTGTAAACAAGCTGAGTGGTGCAGTGTAGGAGAAAGGGTGAGAGTTGGACCCGATGACCTAACGCACACCCTGATGCCTGTTGGTGGGGGCAGGTGGGGTGGGTGCAAGGGGTGGGAACCTAATGTCAAATTTCCTCACCTTTGTCACTTTAGAAGAACCCTAACTGATGCATTAATGACATTTTTTTGCATAGAATTTCCTTACTTTTTAAGAAAGAATAGAAAAGTAGAAAGTTGTGCAAGTTGGCACCGTGCTCCTACCAAGTGATTTTGTATGTCTATAGTAACAGTAAGTGCAATGGAAACGCAAGCACAAAGGGTTATACACATGGTGATGCAAATGTAAATGGTAATACAAACAGTAATAGAAATGTAAGCACAAAGTGATGCCAAATTGAACAGTGATGTAAACAGAGACACAAACAGAAGTGCGTACTGAATGCATCTGGTAACACATACGCTCACGGTACCACAATTGTAAATGCAAATGGTAACAGTAACAGCAACAATAATGCCAAAGCAAACAGAAATGCAAGTGCATACAAAGACACAAACCATGATGCGCACACTCACGGAACCACAATTGTAAATGCAAATGGTTACGGTAACAGCAGCAATAAAGCCAACAGAAACAGAAATGCAAGCGCATATGGAACACAAACCGTTACACGTACGGTCATGGTACCGCAATTGTAAACGTAAATGGTAATGGTAACAGCAACAATAAAGCCAAAAGAAAAGCAAGCACGTACTAAAACGCAAACCGTAACGAGCACGGGCAAGGTACCACAATTGCAAATTCAAAAGGTAACAGCAACAATAATGTCAAACAAAATGGAAATGCAAGTGCAAATGAAAATGCAAATTGTAATGCACATGATGGCGTAGACGGGAGCAGTGATGCGAACGGTAATGGAAGCGCAACTGGAAACGTTAAGTGGCACAGTAACAAAAGGGCAAACCCTTCTTCTGACCAAAAACTGCATTGAAAAAACACATTGAAAGCAAAGAATTTATGCATAATAATCGACTTTAGGACAGAAAATTATGACTTGGAATACTAAATTGCTTATATCTCAGGAACCGTATGACGTAAAAAAAATGTAAATTTCGTATGAATTATGACTTTCCTGGCTAGTTTTCTGCTTAGTCTCTGTGTGGGGGTCTAAGTACTTTTGTGACAAAAAGTCTGTATCTCGCACCATTTCCAAGATACGGGCCCTGAAAAATGCAACAGACTGCCATAATGTTATCCTATGGGAAAAAGCATCAATTTTGGAGTGCCTTAACTTTGCTACCCTGTAATATTTTTGTGCATTGGGATCATCGGTCCTAACTCTCACCCCATTCTCCTATACCTCTGCTTCTTCACACATGTGATGGGGTGAGGATTGGACCAACCAACAATCATCACATGATGCGGTTGGGGGTTGGGCTGGGGGGTCAAAGGGATCTTTCAACCCTAACACTGAATTTCCTTCCTTTTGTCACTGTGGACCAACCCTAACTAATGCACTAAATGGAGTTTTTTCTAATTTCACTTCTTTTTGAGAATGATGATGAGAAATAGTGAATGTAATGCAGTGGCGGGAGCGTGGGGCCCTTTGGGTCCCATGCTCCCACCATGTGATGTCTTGTGACATAGTAACAGGAACAGCAACACAAACACAAGGTGAAAACAAATGGTAACAGTAAGGAAAACGCAAGTGCAAATGACAACGCAAAGGGTAATGCACACGGTGGCATACACGGGAACGGTAATGCAAACAGGGACATAAATGCAAGCTGAAACAGTAAGTGTAGCAGTAATGGAACTGCATACCCTGTTTTTGCTGGACAACTGCATAGAGAAACACAGAGTGCATAAAGAATGTATGCATTGTAATGGGAATGGAAGCTTAAAACAAGCATTGGAAGTACTTAATTGCAAATATGTCAGCAACTGTACAACGTAGAAAAAACATTTAAATTTGACAGAAATCATTATTTTCCAGGCTACCATTTTGTATTACATAGCCCATAGGTTATGAGCTGAAATTTGGAGGGAAGAGAACCAACATCCCACAGATGTGCCTTTTGGTGACAAAATAGTTCATGGATGGAAAGTTACAGTGCTCTGAAGTTGACGTTTTTTCCCATAGACTAACATTGCGGCATGCACCACACCTTTCGGGGCCCTTATCTCGGAAACGCTTCGAGATACGGACTTTTCATTGGAAAAATGCTTAGCCTGCCACTAGGGGACTAAGTACAAAACTAGCCAGGAAAGTCATGATTTATATGAAATTTTAATTTTTTTTCTACGTCATACGGTTCCTGAGATATAAAAAATTTAGTATTCCAAGTGCTCATTTTCTGCTCTGAGGCCCATTATTATGCATATATTCTTTGTATTCTCTGTGTTTCTCTATGCAGCTGTTGGTGAAAAAAGGGCGTGCGCTTTCATTACTGTCACAGTTAGCGTTCCCACTTGCGTTTCCATAACCGTTTGCATTAGCATTCTCGTCTATGCCATCGTGTGCGTTACCCTTTGTCTTTTTGTTTGTGCTTGCGTTACTATTACCAATTGCATTTCCATTACTGTTTCTGTTTGCATTTCATTTTGCATCACCATGTGCATTACCATTTGCATTTGCGTACGCATGTCTGTTTGCATTTCCTTTGGCATCATCGTTGCTGTTACCATTAGCATTTGCATTTTCTTATTGTGGTAATGTGACCGTGCATGTTACCATTTGTGTTTCGATATGCGCTTGCATTTGCATGTCCGTTTGCGTTACCATTCCCGTGTACATCACTGTGTGCATTACCCTTTGCATTTTCATTTGTGCTTGCGTTTGCATTACTTTTAACATTTGCATTCCCATTACTATTTTTGTTTGCATTTTGTTTTGCATCACCGTGTGCACTACCATTCACGTTTACATACACGCTTCCATTTGTGTTTCCTTTGGCATCATCGTAACTGTTACCGTTAGCATTTGTGTTTCCTATTGTGGTACCATGACCATGTGCATTACCAGTTGCATTTCTGTACGCGCTTGCGTTTCTGTTTCCGTTTGCGTTACTGTTCCCATGTATGCCACTGTGTGCGTTACCCTTTGCAGTTTCATTTGTGCTTGCGTTACTGTTACCATTTGTGTTTCCATTACTCGTTTTGTTTGCGTTTCATTTTGCGTCACCATGTGCATTACCATTTTTGTTTGCATACGCACTTCCGTTTGCGTTTCCTTTGCCAGCATCATTGCTGTTACCAGTAGCATTTGCATTTCCTATTGCTGTACCATGACCATGCACATTTCCATTTGTGTTTGCATTTCTGTTTGTGTCTCCTCTGGTGTCATCGTTGCTGTTACTGTAACTGTCTGCATTTCTAATTACATTACCGTGCCCCTGTGCATTACAGTTTGCATTTCTGTACTCACTTACATTTGCGTTTCTGTTTTCATTAATATTTGTGCTTATGTTTGTATTACCGTTTGCGTTATCATTTACGTTTGCATCACCCTGTGTGTTAGCATTTGTGCTTGAGTTTCCATTGCCGTTACTTCACTATTTATAGTGCACATTCTCAAAAAGAAGGGAAATTCATGGCAAAAAACTATGTTTAATGCATTAGTTAGGGTTATTCCACAGCGACAAAAGCGAGGAAATTCGATGTTAGGGTTCTCACCCTTGCCCCACCCCACCTGCCCCCACCAATAGGCATCCGGGCGTGTGTTGGGGTTGTCAGGTCTTAACTCTCACCCCATTCTCCTATACTGTACCACCTCAGCTTGTTTGCACATGGGATGGGGTGAGAGTTAGGTGATGACCCCAACGCACCCCGATGCCTGTGGTGGGGCGGAGTAGGGTGGGTGCAAGGGAGTGGGGAATCAACATTGAATTTCCGCACTTTTGTTGCTGGGGAACAACCCTAACTGATGTACTAAACAGAGTTTTTGCCATGAATATATATATATATATATATATATATATATATATAGATATTATAGGGCGCAGTCACACCATTATAATTAGGGTTCAGCAGTCACTTACATACTAAAGTCAAAAGTCTGGGCATTAATAACTTTGTACCCATTCAACAGGTTTCCCTGAAATTTAGAATGCGTGGTGGGGCATGGTAGATCTCTTGATCTGCCAAATTGCGTTTCAGTCAGACTTACGGTCTTTGCGTATGAAAACACTGAAAAATGCAAAATTATCCATTTTTGGAGGCAGCTTTTGGGATTATGGATGTGGCCCTGCACAGCTGTTGTGTGGTGTGCTGCTCTGTGAGATAACTCCTTTGAAAGTGCTTCAGTGGCCAAACATGCCACTTTTTGTTTGGTGAAAAAAATATTAAGGCATTCAAAAGTTATGCCACTTTTAAGTTCCCATTATAAGTCAATGGGAAAATTTATATGTATGTTTTGTGAACAAAGAATGGAGTTCTAGCCATCTTGTCCCACCTGGTGATCAAAGAATTTGCAGCCTCACGGTTCAAGAATCTTTGTCCCCGAGAATTTTAAAAATTCTTTGATCATGAGGTCCGCCATCTTGTTTTCAATTTTCCAATCAGAAACACAAAAATATCTCGGCTCAGGGGTCACTTGTGAAGTAAAACTTGGATGGGTTTAACTCATGGGACTCCGATCTATTGAGCCATGCATTTTGTTTTATCCAAATCAGTCATAAAATAGAGTTCTGAGCTTTTAAAGTCTTTATTCACAGCTCGCTAATGATCTTTGATCATGAGCCTGCAAATTCTTTGATCGCGATCGTGCATTGCGAGTGAGGAACCAGATGAACAGATTTTAAAATAGATTTTTTCAGCCCAGGGGTGCCCTAGAAAAGTTATATGAGGGTGGGTTTTGCTTAGTGGGCCTCGTTCTGCCCCATCTGAATAAAAAAAAATACGTTTTCAATATTCCTGGTACTCTAGCGCTTCCCCGATCATGATAACATACATAGCGATCTATGTATCCCTGGTAGTCTAGTGGCCCCCCCAATGTGTATTTTATTAATAATGCTTTTTTTATCCCTGGTAGTCTAGTGTTCCCCAAATGTGTATTTCATTTATATGTCTTGTTTATATCCCTGGTAGTCTAGTGGACCCCCAATCTGTATTTTATTATTATTATTCATATCCCTGGTAGTCTAGTGGCCCCCCATCATAATAAAATAGATAAGCATTTGCCATTTCCAGGTAGTCTAGTGACTTCACCCCCCCACTCAGCTGTGCAGCTCCCCAGCACCCCACCCTTCCCCAGATGGCGACTGGCACGCCCACCTCTCTCCTCCATGGCCAGCCACCCGACTGTGTGTGTTATGAGCACTAATGTAAAGAGGTGCTCAGAAATAATTTCAGAGCCCCTCTTTGCATTAATGCTCATAATACACACAGTCGGTGGATGGCCGTGGAGGTGAGAGGTGGCTGTGCCAGTCACCAGCTGGGGAAGGGTGGGGGGTGCTAGGTGGGCTGGCACAGCTGGGTGGGGTGGTGGGGGCCACTAGACTACCTGGAAATGGCAAATGCTTGTCTATTTTATTATGATGGGGACCACTAGACTACCAGGGATATAAACAAGAAATATAAATGAAATACACATTGGGGGTGCCACTAGACTATCAGGGATAAAAAAAGCAATATTAATAAAATACACATTGGGGGGTCCACTAGACTACCAGGGATACAGAGATCGTTATCTATGTTATCATGATTGGGGCTGCTAGACTACCAGGGATATTGAAAACTTATTTTTTACATTCAGATGGAACTGAACGAAGCCCACTGAGCAAAACCCAGCCTCATAACTTTGTAGGACACCCCTGGGCTGAGAAAATACATTTTTAAATCTGGCCATCTCATCTCTCGCTCTTTGTTCATAAGCAAGCAATTTCTTTGATTGCCAGCCTGCAAATTCTTTGATCGTGAGATTCTTTGATCGTGATCATGTATCGTGAGCGAGAGACGAGATGGCCAGATTAAAAAATCTATTTTCTCAGCCTAGGGGTGTCTTAGGAAGACAAATCAGGGTGAGTTTTACTCAGGGGGCTTTGTTCTGATGAACCATGGTGGTGGTTTACCACAGTTCTTTTACTTTTTTATAGTAGAACAGATTTTATTCTTTGGTCATGACCCTGCAAATTCTTTGATCGTGAGCCTGCAAATTCTTTGATCGTGAGATTCTTTGATCATGATCGTGCATCACAAGCGAGGGACAAGATGGCCAGAAAAAAAAATCCATCTTCTCAGCCCTGGGGTGTCCTTGGAAGACAAATGAGGGTGGGTTTTACTCAGGGGGCTTCATTCTGACAAACCATCATGGTGGTTTACCACAATTCTTTATTTTTTTTAAATTAGAACAGTTTTTATTCTTTGCTCATGAGCCTGCAAATTCTTTGATCGTGAGTCTGTAAATTCTTTGATCGTGAGATTCTTTGATCACCATCTTTGATCGCGAGGGGGGACAAGATAGCCAGATTTTTTTATAATGCAATAGACAGGGAAATTTTACCAATCTTTCAGATTGAATATCTTGGAAATGGTTTGGTCTTTTCATTTGAAATTTAGAGGGTGTTTACGGCATGTCCTGTAGATGTGAATTATTGTGTTTATGTGTCAGAAAAATGTTTTTTGCAGAGATATTGCATGTTGCACTTTCTGTGTTGTGGACAGTGTTTTGGGTTCTGCTGATGACTTGAGATTGATAGGGTGCCTAGCCTTAGTGTCATGGATGTAATTTGTAGTTGTGTGTGTTAAATGTCAACAGGTGCAGAACTGTGCCACTCTGATGAATGAAAATTTCAAATGTTGACATGTTATATCTCGGACACGGCTTGGTCTTTTTACTTGAAATTTGGAGGGTGTTGACACTATGTCCTGTAGATGTCAATAGTGGTGTTTATGTGTTGGACAATATATTTTTTGTGGAGATATTGTGTGGCACAGTTTACATTTTGTGGACAGCGTTTTCAATTGCTCTGCTAGATTAATATTTGTTTGGTGGGTGGCCTTGCTGTTGTCAATGTACTTTTAAGTCATTGGGTGTGCAATGTGGCCCGACACTTACAAGTTGGTGGGAGCGTGGGGCCCAAAGGGCCCTGTGATCCCACCAATTTGTGCAACATTCTACTTTTCTAATCTTTCTTAAAAAGTAAGGAAATTCTATGCAAAAAACTTTGTTAATGTATCAGTTAGGGTTCTTCTACAGTGAAAAAAGCAAGGAAATTCAATGTTAGGGTTCCCACCCCTTGCACACCACCACCAGCCCGCCCCCACCAATGGGCTTCAGGGTGTGCATTGGGGTCATCGGCCCTAACTCTCACCCCATTCTCCTACACTGCACCACCTCAGCTTGTTCACACATGGAATGGGGTAAGAGTTAGGGCCGATGACCCCAAAACACACCCCATGCCTGTTGGTGGGAGTGGGCTGGGGGTGGGGTGCAAGTGGTGGGAACCCTGAAATTGAATTTCCTCACCTTTTTCACTGTAGAAGAACCTAACTGATGCATTAACAAAGTTTTTGCATAGATATATATATATATATATATTAGAGGCAAAAATTCAATTTAATGCATTAGTTAGGGTTGTTCCACAACGACAAAAGCAAGGAAATTCTGTTGGGCTTGAAAGCCCCTTGGACCCCCAGCCCACCCCACAACCGGCATCAGGGTGGGCATTGGGGTTGTCTGCCCTAATTGTCACCCTATCACATGTGTGAAGAAGCAGAGGTATAGGAGAATGGGGTGAGAGTTAGAACTGACTACTCTAATGGCGCACCTGATGCCGGTTGGGGTGGGCTGGGGGTCCAAAGGGGCTTTCAATCCTAACACCAAATTTCCTTGCTTTTGTCACTGTGGAACAACCTAACTAATGCATTAAATGGAGTTTATTTGCCTCTAATTTCCTTCTTTTGAGAATGATGACTAGAAATAGTGAATGTAATGCAGGACCTGTGCTCCTGCCACGCGATGTCTTGTGACATAGTAAAAGGAACAGAATCGCAAACAGAAGTGTGAACAGTGGTGCACATGGTAATGCAAATGTAAATGGTAAAGGAAATGTTAATAGAAATGCAAGCACAAAGTGATGCCGAAGTGAACAGTGACCCAAATGCACATTGAAGCACATACAAAAACGCAACTGGTAACATGAAAAGTGATGGCAGCGGTATTTTAAATGGAAATGTTAAGTGTCACAGCAAAAAGAACATGAAAGGGAATAGAAACGGAAACGCGAATGCAAGTGCACACATAAATGTGAACCATAACACACACAGGCATGGTGCCGCTATTATAAATGCAAATGGTAAAGTTAACATGAAGAATAATGCCAAAGGAAAGAGAAACAGAAATGGGAACAGAAGCGCAAATGGAAATGCAAACCAAAACGCACATGGGCACAGTACAGCAATTGTAAATGCAAATGGTAATGGTAACAGCAACAATAACAGCAAAGGAAACAGAAGTGCAAAAGGAAAAGCAAGCGCATATGGAAACACAAACCGTAATGCACACGGGCATAGTAACGCAATTGCAAATGCAAATAGTAACAGTAACAGCAAGGAAGATGCAAAACGAAAGAAAAATGTAAAAGCAAATGAAAGGGCTGCCAGAAACGCGAATGGCAATGTGCACAGTGACGCAAACAAAAACACAAACAGAAACAATAGTGAAAATGCAAATGGTAACCGTAACAAAAATGCAAGCGCGAATGACAATGCAAAGGGTAACGCACACGGTGGCGTACACTGGAATGGTAATGCAAACGGGGACATAAACGCAAATGGAAACAGTAGCTGTAACAGTAACGGAAGCACATCACCTGTTTTTGCCACACAGGTGCATACAGAAACACAGTGTGTACAAAGACTGTATGCATTGTAGTGGAGATTGAAGCTTAAAACAAGCATTGAAAGTACTTAATTGCAAATATCTCAGCAACTGCACGACGTAGAAAAAAAATTAAAATTTCACAAAAATCATGATTTTTCCTGGCTAGGTTTTTGCAACTTGCATCATTTTCAAGATACAAGCCCCGAAAGGTGCGGCGTACACCACCATGTTAGTCTATGGGAAAAAAATGCCAACTTCAGAGTATCGTAACTTTGCAGCCATGCAATATTTTTCACCAAACCACAAAACGGCACATCTGTGATATGTTGGCTGCGTTTCCTCCAAATTTCAGCTCAAAAGACCAAACCGTTCTTTTGCAGTAGGGTGGCAAAAAACTGCTGTCATTTTGGCTGTAGTCTGAAAAAGTAGTGTCATGATTTGCAAAAGCTTTCACAAAATTTGTGAAAGTGTCATGAGTGTGATACTACTTTGCGACACTACTTTTTCCAGAAATTTAAAAAACATATTTCTAGGGTGTTTCACCCCAAAATAAAGACATAGCTAGCATCCTCAGGGTCTAACTAGGTAAACACAAAAATAATTATGTTGCTAAAGGGTCCCAAATTTAAAAGGCAAGCATTTTCTGATCACTAACCAAAAACAAAATGGTGGTTTTGCCACACTACTAGGGCCATTTGCAACACTAAAAAGTGAATTTGCGAAAGTGTTGAACTTTTTGTTAACTTTTCCCATTGACTTATAATGGGAACTTGTTTTTTTAATAACTTTTGAACTGTTTAATATTTTTTCACAAAATATTCAAAAGGCACATGGGGACCCCAGCCACATGGTACCTGGAGATTTTGGAGCAGTCTCGCAAACCATGCAACCTGTAGACATGAGTAAAGAATGCGCAAAAAAACATAAATATGCACATGGATATTGCTTAATAACTCTGCAGCTGTATATTTGACTGGTACAAGAGTTGGCAGATCCCAGGATCTATGGCTACGTCCTGTGCCTGCCAAATTTCAGGCTAATCCATTGAATGGTGGCAAAGTTATTAAGGTGCAAAGTTTCATCTTTTAACCTTAAAAGTGCTACTCAACCCTAACTATGGTAGCACTACTGTGCTACCATAATATATATATATATATATATACACATATATTGCAAAAACTTCATTAATGCATCACTTAGGGTTAAAGCAACAGAAGTATGAAATGAGGCATTAGGTTGAGTCCCTACCCCCACCCACACCCTACCACCCCACCTCATCCTCCACACACCAACAGGCATTGGGGTGTGCCATTGGGTTGACAGGACTAAATCTCACCCCATTACATGTGTAAACAGGCTGACATGGTACAGTATAGGAGAATGGGGTGATAATTAGGCCTAATAACCCCATGCCACACCCCAATGCCTGTTGGTGTGTGGAGGATGAGGGGTGGGGTAGTAGGGTATGTGGGGGAGTAGGTGCTCAATCCCAATGCCTCATTTCCATACTTTTGTTGCTTTAACCCTAACTGATGCATTAACAAAGTTCTTTTTTGCAATTTATTTCCTCACTTTTTCAGATATTCTAATAGCATCTTTATTGTACTGTGGGAGCACTGAGTCCTTGGGATCCTTTGCTCCTATCCCTCCACAGATGTACATATGTATGTAGCTGTGGAAACACAAGGATCTCTGGCCCTCGCACTTCCACACATTAAATTACGAGCAGGCATAGCAAAATTGCAACAAATAGTCATAACTGTGCAATCTTAAATAATTTTTTCCCAAGATGTTCAACATAACCTTCTTATCACCTCACTGCATGTACCCAGTACAGAAAACTTTCAAATCCTTGTTGAAATGTAATTCTGCACAATTGTAATGCTGTTTTGCACCAGAAGTGCAGAAAAACATTTTTGGCAGAATTTAAAAAATTACACTTGTGCTATTCATGAGGTGATGTGAAAAAATGGTAATGTTGAAAATCTGGAGTGAAAACATGAAAAAATGGCAAAGTTATGAGCATGGTCATTGTTTTGAATTTTTTCACCAGATTTACACCATGAACTTTTTGGGACCTCCCTTCATGAACAGTGGCACTGTGATTCTGTTAATCCATCCTGAAAGCTGAGTTTGCACAGTAACTGCACCATTCTGCATCACAGGTATGAAAACAAGTTTCAGGTAAGATGTGAGAAATGACAGCTATACTATTCATAAGGAGGTGTTACAAAAATGGCAATGTTGAAAATCTAGGGTGAAAAAATTTTAATTTGGCAAAGTTACGGGTGTGCGCAGCAACTGTGCAACGCATGCTCATAACACAGTCATTTTTTGGAATTTTTGTGCCAAATATGCAACATGGGCTTTTTGGGATCCCACCTCATGAACAGTAGCTCTGTCATTTAATTACTCAGTCCTGAAAGGTGATTTCACACAGTGATCATGAAATCACCTTTCAGGACTGAGTAATGAAATGACAGTAACAGGGTTCATGAGAAGGGGTCCCAAGAACCCTATGTTGAACATTTTAGGTCAAAATTCCTAAAAATAGTTGAGATAGCAACCTAAGTTGAATCCTCCATTTACTGCCCATTGTACTATAAGGCGCTTACCTTTGAATCTTCAGTTTGTGGTCCGGCTTTGAAGAGTGCAGACATGTCCTGGTCCAGAGAAGATCGCTGCTCCTGACCTGTGGAGGTAAGTATGGGTAAGGGGGGGTTGCGGGAGGTGAGTGCTCAGTGGGAGAGTGAGGATGGAGGGGGGGACTGTGGAGACGATGAGGGACCATTTTTTTTTTTGCAAGTTAAAAAAAACCAAATTAAAGGCATCGGAGGATGATTTTCTTTACTCCCTGATATTTTAAAAATATTATATATTTGGGCACACTGGGGTGGTTTCTTAGTGTGCCATATTAATGTGTGTGTGGGGGGGTGCATACATGCTGAAATGGGGATTGGGCACCCCATGTCGGCAATTGAAAACTACGGACTTGGGAGGTGGGGGGGGCATCATCCAACACCTGGAACTGGCATCTTGGTGTCGGAGCATTAACATTTTTTAAAAATATATATATATTTGGCACACTGGGGTGGGCTCCCAGTGTGCCATATTAGTTGAGGGGGCAAGAGATACATGCTGACATGACACAGGGTTTGGGCCCCCCGATGTTGGCATTTAAAGAATAAATACTCTGGTAATTTTTGCTAGGGGAAATCCACCGTTGTGGATCCCCATTCATCATTTGATCCCCGTTCGTGAGGTGGGATGAAGACCAGATGGCTCTGTCTGACCATCTGGTCTTCATCTCATGACCAGATGTCCAGATCTGACCATCTGGTCTTCATCTCACGAACAGGGATTTTGACACCTCACAAATGGGTTTTGGCTGACGAATGGGGATTTTGACACCTCACGAATGGGGATTTTGTTTGGCTAATCCTTGCTCATGAAGTGTCAAAATTCCCATTCGTCAGCTGAATCCCCATTCGTGAGGTGTCAAAATAGCCATCTGGTCCTTATCTTATGAACAGAGATTTTTTTTAATTTTTTTCCCAATTGTTTAACCAGGCGAGACACACTAAGATGAAAACTTGTTCACAGGTGCGACCTGGGAGCACAGGGAGGTTAAGTGGCTTGTTCAGGGTCACACAGTATGCAAGTGAGGGCTGTAGGATTCAAACCCAGGTCTCCAGATGTGCAGCTCAGATCCTTAAACCACTGGGCTATACCTCCTCCCTATTTTGACAGTTCATGAATGAGGATTGGATGATGAATGGAGATTTTGACACTTCACGAATGGGGATTGGAAGTGAGTGATGAATGGGGGTTTCCCATAGCAAAAGATTGCCCTTTTTAATACACTAATGGAAACCAAACACATGGGTTTGTAGAGGGTGTTGCCCTGAACAAAATCCATGCATTGCTTTCCACAGAATACTTTCGTGGGGCAAGTACCAACATTTTGTTTGGCTCAAAAAGTGAAAACAAGACGGCGGCTCATGTGAGCCGAAATCCTTGTTTGCAGCTATGCATCTATGCAAAAGACTGAACTGAGCATGCTCAGAACCTGAATTTTCAAATTTGGATCAGAGTAATGCAAATTTCAGGCCAAAAAACAAAATGATGTTTGTGCAACACAGTCAGGAAAAATCTGGAAAAATAGTCTAAAAAAAGCAAAAAACAGACTTGTTACACTACATGCTGCTCAAAATATGCACATCTGATCTAAACAAAACTTGGCAAGTCAGGAGATCTACCCCCCACAGGATAGCACATTCCAAGTTTCGTGCAAATCTGTTGAATGGTTGCAAAGTTATTAAGGTGCAACATTTGGGGTTTAACATTAAACTGCCTACTCAGCCCTAACTATAGAGGTGCGACCTCTATATATATCTATATATATGTGTATAGTGCACATTACTTATGAGGCCAAAGGCCGAGAGTCCTTACACTCCTGGGAAGTGCATTAAAATGCACACCATGGAGTGGTTTATCACACTTATAAAACGGGCCACCATTATAAAAGAATTTGTTTGATTTACTCTTATAGGGATTAAAACTTATTTACTATTTTCAAAAGGGTGTACAATACATTACCTCTAAAACATCTAAAAACTGAAAAAAGCAGTCCCTATTAATGCAATAGGTTAACTAGTATAGTACTTTGCAGTAAAAGTATTTATTAGTAGAGTTGGTTGAAAAAAAATGTTTTCTCTGTAACATGTAAATTGTTTCATTTAAATGCACTGTAATGTTTGTAAATTTGTAAAACATAAGCAGTGTTTATAAAACTTAATTTTCATTACACTGTAGTTATATACTGTAGTTTCATTGAAGGCACCTTTCTCTTTATTTTTGTTTTTTACTTATGTGTTGTGGTCTAGTAGATAAAAAGAAAACTGCTATGGGATTAAGGTGAAACTTTCAGCTGCTGCAAGATTTCAGCTTCTGTACCTGGCTGTAGTTCTGTGGCCACTGAGACAACTGGCGGCTGGCAGAGACTCAACCTTGTTGCACCGGGCAAACATTAGTACTCTCTACAGTGAAGGGGCTGGCATTTGGGACTGTTCTGGTCCATGTGTTGCTTTCTCTCTGCTGTGGCAACAGTTTCGCACAGCACGGCTCACTAATCTGTGGCATCGTCCTGCTTACCATCAAGAGCAGGGACTTCCGCGAGCATGCCAGGCCTGGCTGTAGAATTGACTTTCCTGGGAGAGCGTAGGTGTGGAGGGTTTTCCCGTGCTTGTTTTCCTAGGAGAAGATTGAGATTTTTTGCTACATTTTCAGTTTAAAGACCCGACGCCGGTTTTCTGCACTGGTTCGGTGCTTATGCCATCTGTTGTGTGGTGTTTCTCCACGGTTTCTCTGGTCACTTCCCCCCTGCAGGATTATAAGAAAGGGGGTCTTGGATTGTGGATTCTCATGATTCTTTTGGCTCATTTCTCTTCCCCCCTGGATTATCATAAAAGGGGGACTGGATGGTGAGGACTATCTCAACTAGATTACTGCAAAGGGACCTGGACTGCTGACTTTTGTGGTTTTTTGGGCTTCCTTTCTCCCCCCCCAGATTATCATAACTGGGGAGGATTGGATGGTGTGGACCATTAAAGTTGAGCTTGCTGGAACCTTGAGGATTGCTGGATTGCAGCTGCTTTGGTGATTTTTTTCTGTTGTTTATGTTTTTTCCCCCTTTTTAAGTAAAATCCATTTTATGTTGGTCATGTACTATCTAAGCAAACTGGGATCAGGGGATTTATAGCTCTCTTAAAAAGCATTTTAAGGCCTGCTCCTTACTTCTTCCTTCCTTTTAGTGGTTGGGTTGGGTGGGTTTGGGTATTGGGTTTATTATTTTTGTGTGAATGGTGTGTGAGTGGTTAAGTTTGTTATATTAGTGGTGTGATTGGGTTGAGTGAGTGGATAAATTATCTGTCAGGGGCCATTTGTGGTTGAACTCTATGTGTCTGGGAGGACTGGGGGGCCTGGGGAGGGCCCAGATAGTGTACGGGGCATCTCAGTTGTTTGATCTGTGGCCTTTCACCAGCCTCCCAGTTTCCATCACTACAACTCATTGCTGTCAAGAGGTCAGGATTAAGAGAAGGTGCAGTGATCGTGTATGGCGTGGCGCCCTGTGCACTATGGGAGGGGGCAGGATTGGGGTGGTTGGGTACAGAGGGCTCCATGGATATCACTGGGTCTCTGTAAGTGGTGAAAGGTACCTGGTTCCAGTTTCCAGGGTTTCTACCAGACTGAGTGGGCAGGTAGCCAGAAGGACTACACTGTCCACAAAGCCCCTGAGGAAAGTGCTATGCAATGCCAGATCGATTAGGAACAAGACTGCCATCATCGTGGATTTGATTTCTTCTGTCAATCTGGTATGGATTGCAGAGATCTGGGTAGGTGATGATGCTGCTGGTCCAATTTTAGAGGCTGATGCCCCCCCTGGGTACTCTGTGGTGCACTGCCCCAGAGTGGAACACAGGCGCAGGGGAGTAGCCATTTTTTTTTTAGATCTAAGCTTGGCTTCTTTGTGCACTCGGTGGGAAGACTGGGTTCATTTGAATGTGTGGCAGTACATGGGGATCTGGGTGCAGGTTACAGGATTCTCCTGATTTACTGCCCCCCCGGGGCAGCAGGGGAATTCCTGCAGGAGGTAGCCAACCTCGTCACCGGTGAGACATTGGAGTCCCCAGCTATTTGGTCCTGGGGGACTTTAATGCCTGGGCTGATGACGAGGATTCTAGGCTAGGCTATAACCTCCTCCAGACCGTGTCATCTCTGAGCCTGTCGCAGTAGGTTTCCACTGTAACCCACCAGGATGGCCACATGTTGAACCTAGTCTTCTCACTGGGGTTCATGGTTAGTAACCTCAAGATTAATTGGGTCTGTTGGTCCAATCATTGCATGGTGGGGTTCTCACTTGGGATTCCCTCCGTGAGCCCTCCACCTGCAGAGATGGTCAGCTATCACCCTTTGAGGGGTTTGACCCCAGAGGGATCCCTGGTGGTGGCTGACCTATCTAGTGTGAACAGTGCATATGTAGGGGATTTTGGCATTGCAGTTGCCACCTATAATAGGGTGATGGTGGCGGCACTCGATTTCCTGGAAACCAGCCCGTGTATGACCCAAGTCTTCTCATTTGAGGTCCCCTTGGTCTGGTGGGGAGCTAAAGGCAATGAAGATTGTGGGTCAGAGGTTGGAATGCTGCTGGTGGAAATCTCGCCTCGAGGTGGATAGACTGGCCCTACACTCACACTATTGTGAGTACCAGGGAGCAATCGCTCATAAGAAGGCAGAGATCCTGTCCAGAGAGATTTCTGCCAGGAAGAATCAACCAAGTGTGCTTTTTTGGACTGTGGACAGGCTTTTAAATCCAGCCTGTCTCCAGCCGAAAAATTCTTTTTCGGATTCCTTGTGCGAAGAGTTTGCTTAATACTTTTCAGACTGGGTCTCTGCCATCTGGCAGGGCGTACCTCCAGTGAGCCTTACAGTGGCCTACAGTGATCATCTGGACTGTCCAGAGAGTGTTCCACCTAGTTGGGGAGAGTTTAAACCAGTGGAAGTGTCAGCGGTCATTGAGGTTGCTGCCAGGTTAAAGCACACATGCTGTGAACTGGACCCAGTGCCGACATGTTTCTTGATGAGATGTGTTGACACTGTTGGCTCAGTGTTCACCTTGATTGTCCGGTGCTGTTTGACAGAGGGGATTTTTCCAGATGCCTTAAAGGAGGCACTGGTTCATCCCCTCCCAAAAAAAACCATCATTAGACCCTGACGTCAAGGCGAATTACCATCCAATTTCCAAGCTCCCATTTTGGGGAAAAGTTGCTGAGAAGGTTGTGGCGCAACAACTTGAGGAGCACCTCATGGCCTTTGATCTTTATGAGCCATTTCAGTCTTTTCCATGTGAGTCATAGTACAGAAACTGCACTGATTCAGGTGCACAGTGACCTCCACAGGACTAGAGATTGGGGGGGAAGGGATAATTCTTCTCGATCTCTCTTCAGCTTTTGACACGGTAGACCACTGCATGTTGCTCAACCACCTGAGGGAATTTTGTGGGCTCTCTGGCTCTGTCATCTTCTGGTTTGAGTCATACTTAATGAATAGGAGGCAATGAGTAGTGATGGGGAATTTCTCCTCCTCCTCTAGCCTCCTGTTGTGTGGCATACCTCAAGGTTTGGTCCTGTCACCAATGTTGTTTGCCATGTAAATGCTGCCCCTTGGTGAGCTCATTAGAAAGTATGGCTTGGGTTTTCATTGCTATGCTGATGATACCCAGCTGTATCTTTCTTTTGCCCCAGGAACTTCTAGTGCAGTGGAAGTACTTAACAGCTACCTCATGGAGATAAATGACTGGATGTCCTCTCACTGGTTGTGACTGAACCCCAACAAGATGGAGGCACTGGTGGTGGAGTTAAACAGAAGACGGAACTGGCTGTCCTCTAGTACTGAAACTGGTTTATTCCTGGGATATGTGCCATTGAGGACTTCCTGTAGGGTGCGAAACCTTGGCATGACCTTTGACAGCAGATTGTCATTTGATTTTCAGGTGTCATCCATTGTCCAGACAAGCTTTTACCATCTTAGGAATATCACCAGGGTTAAACCCCTAGTTCCGTCTATGGACCTCCCCAACTTGGGGCATGCCACCGTGACATCCAGGCTTGATTATTGTAATGCACTCTACCTCGGGGTCTCTGGAAGGAACCTTCATCAGCTGTAGTAGGTGTAGAATGCAGCCACTAGGATGCTAACTGGGCAGCCAAAAGTTTGTCATATTACTCTGGTCTTGCATGAGCTGCACTGGCTGCCAGTTAGGTGGAGCATTCTCTTCAAGGTGAGTTTGCTCACCTTTAAGCAAGGCTCCTAGTTTTCCATGATTCCGTGGCCATGGCAAACCATGGTATTAACTGCAGAATTCATGGCCACCAGCGGAATTCATGGCTGCCCGCAGAACAAACATCCCTTGCCAATGGGGGTGCCCAATCCTCCTTCAGCTTCACTGCCCCTAAACAAACATCCATATGTCACACTGGGAGTCCACCCCAGTGTGGTGAAAGTCTTCCTTTGCCAAATGGGGGTGCCCAATCCCCATCAGCTTCACTGCCCACCCAGAAAAACGTCCATATGCCATGCTGGGAGCCCACCCCACCGTGGCAAAAGTCTCCTTTGCCAACAGGGGTGCCAATCCCCCATCGGCTTCACTGCCCCCCCAAACTACCTGGTGCCATGTTGGGAGCCCACCCCAGCATGGCAAAAGTCCCCCTTTCTCTTTAAAAATAAAAAAAGACCTAAAGGTCCCAGGTCCACCTCGAAAATGAACTTGCTCAACGGTGATCACCTGGTTAAATAAAGACTTTGATTTATTGATTGATTGATTGATTGATTGATTGATTGAAGAAAAAACTGTCCCTCATTGATTCTCTTGCCCCCTCCCCAACCTGCACCCACCATCTGCATACCCCACCTCCCCACACCCCACCTTACCCCAGACTTACCTCTGGAGCCCAGCGTAATGATCTTCAGTGGACCGGGAACACGTCTGCACTCTTCAAAGCTGACTGTGAACTGAAGAAATGCCGGTAAGCTGTATAATGGCATAAATGGCTGTTTTTCAACTTTGGTGCATATCTTGACCATTTGTGGGAATTTTTTCACCAAATTTTCAACATGGGGTTCTTGGGACCCCACCTCATAAACTCAGTCACTGTCATTTTGTTATTCGGTCTGGAAAGGTGATTTTGCGGTCACTGCATGTAAGCAGCTTTTGGGACTAATTAATGAAACAACAGTGTCACAGTTCATGAGGTAGGCCCCCAGAAACCCTATGTTGAAAATTTGGTGACAAAATTCCCCAAAATGACTGTTTTACAAGCGTGCATTACGCAGTTCCTAAGCACGCTCATAACTTCGAGCATTTTTAATATTTTCACTCCAGATTTTCAGCATTGCCATTTTACTACACCTCCTTATGAACAGTACAACTGTCATTTTTCACATCTTACCCAAAATGTGTTTTTGCAGATGTAGCACACAGTGGCGTGGTCGATGTGCGAAATCAGTGTTCAGGACAGATTAAGAAAATCACAGTGACACTGTTCATGAGCAGAGGTCTTAAACTGGTTATGTTGAAAATTTGGTGGCAAAAGTCCATAAAATGACTGTATTATGAGTGTGCATTGTGTCAGATATGGCAGGAAAAAAAAGGATAAAATTAAGGGTAAAAGTGTGCCGCAGAATTGCTGCGGAAATTGGTGTCTAGCACTGCAGAAGTTCTGTGGCAAATGAGAATCCTGCCACAGAACTTTGCTCCGATGTGCCACAGAAAAATTGGGGGCCTGCCTTTAAGGCCCTACGCAGGCTGGGTCCTGGTTACCTGTCAGATCTTCTTACATCTGCTGTCCCAGTCCACTCCCTCCAGTCCTCTTCTAGGGGTCTCCTGGTGATTCCCAGGATGAGACTCAAAACTGCTGGTGACAGAGTGTTTGGTGTCACTGGCCCTGTCCTGTGGAACTCGCTGCCTCCATCAATTTGGGAGGCCCCTTCGGTTGAGGTTTTCGAGACCCGCCTCAAGGCCTTCCCGTTTAATCAGGCCTTCCAGGACATTAGGCATTAGTCCACCCTAGGTACCTGGCTTATTTGTTTGAGCATCAGTTTTTAGATATATATATTTATTAATCATATTTATGTATACTGATATTTTACTGTTTTTATATTGATTTGTATTATTGTACTGATAGTCTGTTCTTGTTGTTCGGTGCCCAGAGCCTCCGGGATTGGGCACCAGAAAAATAAAATTTGCCTTGCCTTTGCCAAATTTGCCTAGTAAGAAAAAAAAAACTTTAAACCTACCAGGTTGCCTTTTTTTGGTGGGGAGGGGTAGATTTCACCTGAAAACACCTATATATGATTCAAGTGTACGTGCTTTTACAAACATCAGCAATGTAGTTTAACAGTTTGGGTCTTCCTCTGCCTATATAACTGTGTTTTCCCACCTTTTCTATTTGTTTATAAAGTATTACTATATTGCCTACTTTCTTCATACTGATTTTTTTTTTCAGTTTTTTTCTCACATTCAAGAAATATAATGTTTATCATGGAATGTTTACCATGGAATACGGGGGTTCAAAATTCTGCTCAGTTCCACTGGCAGAATGTTCCTCTCCTAACATACTGTACACACATATACAACAAAAGCCTGCTTTAGAGCCAGAGACTCAATTATCTAACTGTCAGGGCAAGCAGAAGAGATTTCCCTAATGAGCAGGTGAAGACAGAAGGGGGATTTGTCACTGTTAGTTAAGAAACAGTTGTAATGAAAACTATAAACAATACTTAATGTTTCTTATTTGTTTATGTGTGTAAGGAGAGTGTGATGATCAAGGAAACAACATTTAATTAATTAATTTGTTTTATTTTTTATGTGTATATGTGTATGATTTCATCTCACAACTATGGAGCCATTTAGAAGGAAGGACATAGTTAGAATTGAGAGAGTGCAGAGAAGAGTTACTAATTCTGTAGTATCAAATAAATCTCCTTACTACAAGGAAAGACTATCTAAATTTAATCTGATGCCACTGGAGGATCAGAGACTCAGATGTGATCTCTTACTTACATGGGACATTATCCATGACCCGTACCTTTCAGTTGAATGTGGCCTAGATCTTAAGCAAGTACTCATTATACTAGAGGCCACCCGTTGCAACTTGCAAGAAACAGATATAACTCCAAGAAAAGGGCATACTATTTCTCTCAGAGAGTTGTTAGGCTCTAGAATATGTTGCCTCTGAAGATTATTGTTAGTAATAACAAAACTACCTTTAAAAATAGACTGGATAGTTACATGAGACCAGGAAAACACTTGAACTACTGTATATAAGCTATGAAGCACCATGGGCCTCAGCCTTTTGCATCTTTCAGTTCTTAGTATGGTCTTAGGATAACCCACATTACCCTTCCTTTCACAGTCCTTATCTTTGTAGCTGGTATCTGTTGCCACCCAAGCATCCAACCTTCAGTCATGGCTGAACTCTTAGCATCCATTACCTCTATCTTGCAATCTGGTGAACTATTCATACTGGGGGACCTGAATCTAAATTGGTTGTCTCTCAAATCAAACAAGCTATGGAATGACATCATTGCACTAAACCTCACTCTACTTATACTTTAGCCCACATGCCCAGATCTCAAAACACAAAACCACACCCTGCTTGACTGGGCCCTCACAACTCAACCGCACCACGTCATCAAATCTGGTATCCTCCCTGATGCTCTTAGTGACCACAACCCCCTTTTCATTGTTTGCAAGGTCCATTGCCCCAAACTGCCCTCTAAAATCAAACACCTTCACTCCTTTAGCTCCTTAGATCTTACCCCACTCAAATCAGAACTTGCATCTAGAGACTGGGCCCCTCTATCCTCTGCCACTTCCATCAACCATGCCTGTGACTATTTTAAGGATAAATTCATCTCCACCTGAAAGGCTTTTGCTCCTTTCAGGAAGACCAGAGTCTGTGGGATCCACCTCCCCTGGATCACTCCCAAATGACTGGCCTGCTTCAGGGAGTGCGATCGGGCCTGGAGAAAACACAAATCTACAAAACACCCAAGTGACTATACCAAGTACAGAATGCTACACAACTCTTGTACTAAAGCTACCAGATTGGCAAAGACTGACTACTTCAACTCCTCATTCCTGACAAACATTACGTCCCCATCTAAATTCTGGAGGGTTATCCAAGCCCTATTCTCTCTCCTCCTTCTCACCCCCCACCCCCAGTTCTAAAAATAAATAACTCCCTGGTTTCAGACCCTGTCTTAGTGGTCAGTGAATTTAATGCCTACTGCACCTCTTGCACCACGTCTCTCCTAGATTCCCTCCCTTCCTTACCACCTTCAGCCCTCAGCTCTTCACCTCAGCCATCGCTACCCACCTTTTTCCTTTTCCACTATCGCCCTTGACAAAGCTCTAAGTGCCCTCTTCTCCCTCAACCCCTCTAAAGGCTCCACCCCAGATGATCTCAATCCTAAACTTCTCTACCTTTCTGCTCCTGCCATTGCTTATCCTATCTTTCAAATCTTAAACCTCTCCTTTACATCTGCCCAAATCTCCCCCTCCTGAAAGCAAGCTGTAGTCCTACCTCTCCCCAAGGTTGGTGACCTGTCCACTTCTGGTAACTATCACCCCATCTCCCTCCTTTCTATCCTTGCTAAACTCCAAGTACACCTAGTTCTCTCCCAGCTTTCATCCTTCCTCTCTGCCTCCTCCTCCTCCTCCTCCTTCTTCACCCCTTTCCAATCTGGTTTTCAGAAGAACCACTCAACCACCATCTCCCTCCTCAGACTCACCGATTCTGTCCTCACAGAGATGGATGATGGCCTGATCACGTCAGCCATCATTGTCGATCTAGCCAAAGCTTTCAACACTGTCTCCCATACACTGCTTCTTGACTCCCTGTCCACAGCTAGCCTTGCCTTGTCAGCTACAAACTGGTTTAAATCCCACCTCATTGGTAGGACCCAATCGGTAAGAATCTCTGATTCTATCTCCCCTCCACTGCCCATTAACACTGGTGTTCCCCGGGGCTCAGTGCTTGGTTCCCTACTTTTCTCCATCTTCCTTAATGATCTTCCTACAGCCTGCTGTACCTCATCCATCCATATGTACGCTCACAATACTGTCTTTTACAGCTCCAGAAAACCCTGCCACTGTGGAAGCCAACTGACAGCATGACTTCAACCAAGTTCAACTTTGGTTTGCCTACCACCAGCTCTTCCTTAAAGCCAAGAAGACAAGCCGGCCCGGTGGCGCTGAGGGCTGGGATGCTGGATGCCTTACCTCACGTCACACTGGCGACCCATGTTCAGGAATGGACATGGGGCACCGGGGATTGGCAGGGAGGAGAAGGATCGAGTGTCTCTAGGACTGCTCTCTTTCTCCGGGTAGGGGGGACTGTAGGGCTCGGTGACTGCCTGCCACCTAGTGGAGGCTGGGAGGTGGCACGTCAGCACTGAATGTAGGGCGAGAGTGCGGCAGGTGCTTGGAGGAACTCACATGGGAGTGTGCATGCTGCCGCTGCTGGCACCATTGCACATGACACCTTGAGGGGGAACAGCGTAAACACAGAAAATATGGAGTCCTCTGTGAATGATGATGGTCCCCATCCATGATGGCCCGGGAAGGCACCTCCCCCAAATGCTCATCCAGTCCAGTGGGTTGAGTCACTCCCCAACCCCTGCCATGAAGGGTAAGTCGTGGGGTTATGGGGAGGGGGTCTTATACCCGGTGCCTACACAGGAGGATGTCAGATGCTGGCAGAGGACTCCTGGGGAGAAAATAAGGCAGCTGTAAAAAAAAACCAAGACAGTCTCTGTGACCTTTGGCACCAGGCAGAGACTCTCTAGGCTCACTGTCCTACCTTCCTTCCACACCCTTGATAGGACACTCCTTGAGGACACTTCCTCATTTAGATATCTGGGGGGTTGGCTGGACCAACACCTCAACTTCTCTGTGCATATCGATGCCGTCCTGAAGAAACTGTGCCGTAAACTTGGTGCTCTGTACAGGAATCATAGTTGCATCCTGCTGACTGTGAGGCGATAACTTGTTCACAAGATGATAATCCACATTTTTGACTACTGTAATGTAGTCTATGGTGCTGTTCCCAAATCTTCCCTGACCAAACTGGACACTGTCTTCAACTCCTTCTGCCACTTTGCCCTTGACTCTCCCTCCCGCTCCCATCACTGTGAACTCTATTGCTTCCTAGCTTTCCCTCCACTATCTCACAGGCACCTCTTTCACTGTGCCAAACTAACCTCTAAATTCTGGCTTGGCAAAAACTCCCTCCCTACCTCTCATCCTCTCTCTCTCTCTCCACTCACTCTCCCCCCACCCATTCTCTCCAATCTAATGATACACGCACCCTAGTGGTACCACACCACTCCAGCCTCATCAGCCAGACTGGGTTTGCCCATTGCTTCCCTAAAATCTCTAACTCCCTCCTCCCGAAATACAACACCCCTCTTCCACCTATTCCCTAGCCACTGCCCTCCACAATTACCTCTCCTCAGCTGTTCCTGCTTTAACCCTCCTTAACTACCTTATTCCCAGTTCCAGCCTACTATCCCTAACCCCCCTGGCAAGGTTCTCAGCATCCCGAAGGGGGAATAAGGGCTTGTCTACCCCCTTTCACTATTCATTTTTGCCTCCCTTCCTTTCCCCTCCTTCCTGCCCTTCCTCTTGCCCCCTCTTGCACTTATTAGTTATCCCCTCCTTCTCCTCCAACAGCACTTGAGTACTACTTTGAGCCTGCTCTTGGTACATTATCACACTATAAATTGTTCTGTCACATCATTGTTTAGCATGTTATACTGTACTATATTCTGTGTTCCCCTACTGCTGCATAATCTTACAAGTTGTAATTGCCTGTACTGCATCTACATAATTTGTAACAATTCATCCATCCATTAATTGTATAATCTCTGTTTTCTTAACCCTATGTAACCCCCCCCAGGTCGCACTGTGATATGAGCAACTTGTTCAGTGTGCCCTCCTGGTGAAACATTTCAATAAATAAATAAAGATATATATATATATAGGTATATATACATATATATATATATATATACATACATATATTATAGTGGCACGGTAGCACTTCCACATATGGCTATCATTATGCTTGCTAACCTGCCCTCTGGTGCTTTCTTTCAAAGTCTTTCCTGAATAAACTGTCTGCCACCACTAGGCAGTAGCAAACTGAACAAATTGTTCCCACTGGTGCTGCTCACGACTCCCCCCACCCAGCTCCTCCTGCCCACCCTGTCTGAGCTCCTATAGTTATAGCTATGGTTTTCAGAGTCCTCCTTCCTAGTGAATAACTGTCTGCTTTCCCCTTTGTTGGTTATTTTCCTTGGCAGCTAGAGGGCCTCTGGGGAACAACTAGCTTTTTCATCGTCCACTAGGGCTTCCCCTCTGCTGGTTATTCTCCTTTGGCAACTAGAGGGCCTCTAGAGGAATAGCTAACTATCTCACTTGTCCACTAAGGGCAACTTACTTAAACCAATCTACAGCTGTTCCCTTCATAGACTGTCTCAACCCATGCCTATCCTCACTCCTTGTTTTTTTTCCTTCCACAACCAGTCTTAAATCTCTGTAATTAAAACAGTACTCCCCTACATCTTCTTAGGTTAAGCCACATCTCCTAGTAAAATGTGTCCCTGTTTTTCCTCCCTCACCTTCTAACTGCTACTAACCCTCTCACTACCATTACCACTCATATACCTCCCACCAGAACCTGACTGCATACATGCAATCCCAACCCCTCATTCCACTTCCTCCACTCCCCAAATTTCATCCTTACAATCACACCCACACCCTTCTCTGAACACTGGTCTCACTCTCCTATCCATCCCCATGCCTCCTTGATGCCTGTTTCAACTAATCTGGCATTCCTCCACCTTATGTTCTCCCTCTTCCTTCCCCTCAACTCCTGCTTGCTCAAGGTCCCCTCCTTCCCCCTCCAAACAATACCCTAAAATTCATTTCCTGATTATCGCACTCCTCCTGTTCTCCTCAGGTATTATCCACCCTAACCCTGGCCCATGTCCATCTCCCTCTTCAGCTCCCCTCCTGCAATCCCCTTAACCCCAACACCCACCCATGCCCACTTTGCCTTCCTTAAGGGACTCAAATTTCTTCACTTAAACATCTGCAGCCTGCAACTAAAAATTGCCCTCCTTCAAACCATGGTTTGTACTTTAAAGCCTGATATACTCCTCATTACAGAAACCTGGCTAAAGTCCTCAATCCCAGACCACTTGGTCTTCATCCCTGTATACTTTATCCTAAGGCAAGACAGGGCAGGCAGGGGCGGTGGTGTTGCTATGTACATACACTCCTCACTTCAATATTCTGCAATATACTCTACCTCCAATTCTGCAACCCATAACGCCCTAGCCATTCAAGTAACCCTGCCCTGCTCTGTCCCGATTTTCATAGCCGGCATCTACTGCTGCCCAAACATCCAGCCAGCTATTGTAATTGACCTAGTCACCTCCATCTCTACCCTTTCTCAGTCTGGTGAACTATATATCCTAGGTAATTTCAACTTAAATTGGCTGTCACTTAAGTCGGACAAAGCAAGAAATGACATAGGAGCCCTAAACCTTACCCAGTTGATTCTGGAACACACCCATCCAAACCACAAGACTGTAAACCACTCCTTGATTGACTGGATGCTCACCTCCCATCCCCACAGAGTAATAAAATCTGGCATACTTCCAGAAGCACTAAGTGACCACAATCCAATTTTCTTAGTCCGTAAAATTCATAGGCCAAAATCCCCACCCCCACAAATTCTTGAAAATTCACTCTTTCAACCCTCTGAACCTTGAACCCCTGCTACATCACCTATCCAGCACCGGCTGATCTCCCCTAGCTTCCTTCTCCTCGGTTGACAGGCCCTCTCCCAATTCAAAGGTATATTCCTAAGTACTTGGGTTACTTTTTTCCCTTTAAAAACAACCAGAGTCATGGAAAATCACCTGCCCTGGATAACCACTGAACTCCTGGCCTGCTACAGAGCTAGAAATCATGCATGGAAGCTTCATAAATCTACCCAGTCCCCTAGTGGCTTTGCCTCATATCATAAGCCTCCACTAAGGCCATGAGATTAGCTAAATCTGAATACTTTAGATCTGCCCACCTCTAAAATATAAATACCTCATAAAAATTCTGGAAGTTGGTACATGCCCTTTTCACACCTCAATCCCACCCTCCACCACTGATCCTTAAAATAAACAACTCTATGGTGGCTGACCGGAGCACAGTTGCAGATGAATTCAACTCCTACTACACTGCACTACTGAGCTACTAAAGGCACTCCCATCCTCCCCACCCCCCTCACTCCTCCCTCTACACCACTACACCTCCCTCACCACTCATCCCTACCTTCTTCTTTGCAACCATCACCCCAAAGATACTCCAAATGCCCTCCTCACTATCAACCCTGCAAAAGGCATCTCCCCTGATGACATCAGCCCCAAACTCCTCTCACTCTCAGCCTATGCCATTGCTTACCCTCTCTCTCATTTTAAACCTCTCATTTGCTACCTGCTCAGTCCCTACCTCATGGAAACATGCAGTGGTTCTCCCCATACCCAAAGGTGGTGATTCCACTTCCCCTAGTAACTATCACCCCACCTCCCTCCTCTCAACTCTTGTTAAACTCCAGGAACACCTGGTACCCTCCCAACTTACCTCCTACCTCTATGATTCCTCCTTTTGTACCCCATTCCAATCTGGTTTCAGGAAACACCACTCCACCACCACCTCCCTACTCCAGCTGACTGACTCCATCCAAACCTGAATGGACAATGGCCTTATCACCTCAGCCATTTTTGTTGACTTTGCCAAAGCATTTGACACAGTCTTCCACCCCATACTCCAGGAGTCTCTCTCAACAGCAGGCTTCTCACCCTCTGCCACAGACTGGTTCGGGACCTACCTCACTGGTAGGTCTCTTTTTTTTTATACTAAGGTTCACACTAAGGTTGGATGAAGGAGCTAGTAGGCCAAAGCCCATAATGCTCCTATACCAGGCCATAGAATAGAATGGTAAGTCATACCCTGACATAATTAAAGTGTCGAGATGATGTTTGAAAATCTCTTTAGTATTACTAGTAGCTACGTTGGATGGGAGTCGATTCCAAGACCCAATAAGTCTTACAGAGAAAAAATACTTACGATTATTATGTTTGAAGGATTTACCAGTTAACTGAAGGATATGATCTCTAGTATTGTGTACTGATTTTTTGAAAGAAAAACCTAATTCAGACATGATATAAGGGTCATGGATGATGTCTTATAGAAGGAGAAGGTCACCTCGAATATGTCTAATAGTAAGAGGCATTAGTTTCAATGCGTCCAACCTAGACTCGTAAGATAAAAATTCAAGTCCAGAAATTGTTTTAGTATATTTACGCTGTACCCTTTCAAGAGAATAATTATCTGATTTTTTGAAAGGACACCACAATTGTGAGGCATATTCAAGATGGGGTCGAACATAGGACCTGAATAAAGGTAACAACACCTCCTGTTCATGAGATCTAATGTTGCGCAAAATAGACCATACAATTTTATTAGATGTATTAATAACTGAATGCATTTGCTTAGAATAGGTTAAATTATCTGAAATTGTTATGCCTAAATCCTTCTCATCAACAGTGGTAAGTCATCCAGAGTATACTGGAAATTTAAATTATTAAAACCCAAATGCATAACTTTGCATTTTGTAGAGTTTAACTTCATACCCCATTTATTAACCCAAGTACTGATAACATCAAGGTCATGCTGAATACAAGATATTTGATCAAAATTAGAACTAAGACCTCCGATCTTCACATCATCTGCTTATTTAATAGTATAATAAAGGCAAGAATTAGTTAAATCAAATATAAAAGCCTGAAAAAGGCAGGGGCTGAGAACTGAGCCCTGAGAAACATCACTTAGCACTCTGCCTGAATCAGAAAATGACCCGTTTATCATCACTCTTTGAGTTCTATCTGAAAGCCAATTATGAATCCATTTTATTATATAACTATTGATACCGAGACTAGAAATTTCTGAATAAGAGCCCAGTGTGGCATGGAATCAAAAGCTTTACTAAAATCAGTAAAAACAATATCATAGTCTAACCGGTTATCCAAAAAAGAACTAAAGTGCTCATAAAGGCAGAGTAAATTAGGCAGCTTCTACCCTTTTTAAAGCCATGTTGTTCCTGGTCAGATTCGTCAATAATTAGGGACACAATATCCTTGCGTAGACTTTCTAATACTTTACAAATAGATGAAGTCAAACTAACCGGCCGATAATTTTCCTATAAATGTTTGGATCCCTTCTTGTGAATAGGCACTACAAATGCCTCTTTCCATTCACAAGGGATAAAATTATGTTGTAGAAAAAGGTCGAATAAGAGTTTAAGTGGAAAGGCAATATGTTCAGACAGTAGATAAAGTAAAGGCCATGCTATATGATCTGGGCCTGGACGAAATTTACCTTTCAATGAAGATAATTTTTTGAAAATAGACTCAACTGAGAATGTGATTGGAGGGTCTGAAGGTGATATCTTAAGATCGGGTGATTGAGCCTCTGGTTCAGAGAAAACTTTACAAAATTCATTATTAAAAACATTTGACTTAGCTTTTGGCTCATGAATAAGTATGTTGTCTCTTGTAAGAAGCCCCACCATACTTGGACTTTTCCTGAGGGAATTGATATAAGAGTAGAATTGTTTGGAATTAGACTTGTTCGCTGAAGTTGCCAGAGTCAGTTCCCATTTAGATTTCGCCCTCTGGATGACTGATTTACATTTCCTACTTGATTTCCAATAGGATTCCCAATTGGAAACAGTCCTATTTTTTAAATAATTACAATGTTTTTTAATTTTTATATTTATTAAATGTTTGATGTTTTTATTCAACCATCTAGGAGACTGTTTCCCATTAGAATTTTTATTTTTTGATGGAATGTATGTATCCCGTATAGTCAAGATAAGAGTTTTGAAAAGTACCCAACTCTGTTGTAGGGTGTGATCCTTAAACAAAGATAACCAGTTAACTTTTTTTAAGTGGAGATTTATACTATAAAGATCAGCTTTGTCGTACAGATATATTATCAAAGAGTTATTATTGAAGACAGTGTGTCTCTGTAAATTGAATAAGATAGAGTTATGGTCACTACTGGCAATAGGTGTTGAAATATGCACATTCCTAATGTTTAATGCGGTACTGCTAAGAACAAGGTCAAGTATATTATTGCCTCGGGTTGCAGTATTTATACATTGATGTAAATCCAGTACCGAACAGGTGGACATGAATTTATTACTAATACTACTAGATGCTGTGAGTGACTGCCAGTTAATATCTGGGAGATTAAAATCCCCAATAATAATAACATAACCCATTTGAGTAGCTATTTCAAATTCAGAAAGAACAGCATCCATAATTAAACTAGTTGAAGTTGGGGGAATATAACATGTCCCAAGGATAATGAAATCCTCTTTGGATAGAAACATTTTAAGCCAAAGACTCTCAGTTGAGAGGTTATAAGCTTTTATAAGGCTAGATATATTGACAGAGTCAATTATATTATTAATAAATGAGGCAACGCCTCCCCCTTCTTTTCACTTCGATTCAAATAACATGAAGTATATCCTGGAAGTTGCTTGGCCCAAGGGGAGTCACAATCACCCCATGTTTCAACTACCGTAACAATATCTAAATACTTATTCAAAATAATGGTTAATAACTCATCAAATTTCTGTGTCAAACTCCTTGCATTAAAACTAAGAAATTGCATTAGTTTACTGGACACTTTATAGGAAAGAGATGATGGGGAATGTGCATTAAATTCTCCCCTTCCCCCATAATTTAGTTTAAATTTAAGTTAATGGTGAAAAGAAATTGTTGACTCAGCAGAGCATTCCCTAATTTACTAAGATGCAAGTCATCAGGACAATAAAGCTCTGGTCTATCACTGAATTCTTCCCAATGGGTCATACACTGTATATTTTGTCGTAGACACCAATGCCTAAGCCAGTTATTAGCAATCTTGATTTTTTCATTAAGAAAACCAGAATACCGTGGAATGGGTAGAATCTCAGAAAAAATAATATCACACCCCAGATCAATCAATGTAGTCGTCAAAGAAACATAGGCTTGTTTGATGTTCTGAATAGAATCCCTGTAGATGTTATTGGTGCCAACGTGAATAATACACAATGGATATATTTCTTGAAAGCCAATGATGTCATCAACCATAAATGTTAGATCTGAAATTTTAGCACCACTGAAACTTGAACAGGTTATATTATGTTTGTCTGGCTCACATAAAGCTCTATCTAATTGTTTAACTAGGGAGCCACCCAAAACATGTATTTGTCTAGTGTTTTGAACATCACAATTGGAAACATACATAGAGGATGCTTCTTCATCAATTTGAATAGTAGCAAAATCTATCAAAGGGAGATTGGACATGGAGTTAGACAGCGGACTGGAAACGTGGCATATTAACCTTGACTTGGGATGTGTCAGTAGAATTAAAACCTTCATTAGGGGGTCAGTAGGGATACAATTAGAATCAGCAAAGGCAGTGGACAAGGGATCAAAGCTGTTATTTATTTATTTATTTATTTAAAATTGTTGACTGGAAAAGTGCTCTGCCTTGCGCCTTCTTTTTTTAGATGCTTTAGACCCTTGTATATTGTACTAGTTAGTGTCTTCCAAACTGTTACATGAAATGTGCTCATCTTCTCTAGCTTTTTTTTTGAGACATTAGTTGGATTGGTGACTAAGTTACTTGAAGTGGTATAATTATTCTCCTTAGATAGTGTTATTTCTGGCATGGTGCTAAAAGTAGAAATAAATGGAGTCTCGTTTACTGGGATATTAGTTGCATGTGATGCAGCTTGAACTATTATATGTTCAGAATTACTACTAGATTCAAGTACCAAAATCCGCTTATAGTATAAACTATTTTCACATTGTAATACAATATTAGCAGTGCATTTTGCACATTGAAATGGAAGATTGTCAGCAATACTAGTCGACAAGCTAAACATATAGCAAGATGTGCATTGTATGCCTGTTTTCCCTGTTGTAGTAGTAACAAAGACATTAATATTCCTGGATGGATTTGCTGGAAAAGCCATTTCCATATGTAGAAACTGTCAGAACAAAATCATACTTCCTTTATTATGGTAGGCCTGAAAGGGCTTGAGAGATCATGTCCATACAGATAGATCACATATTTATTACATAGGTACATAAAACATATCTTAATTACATCACAGTGCATACCTACACATTAGCTTTTTACTGAATAAAAGCATTTGATGATCTAGTTAAAGTAAACTACATGTTCTTAAAGATCTATCAAATAATACTGCAGATGTTTTTATCTATTACTACTTGATGGCGATATTAACAAACTGTACAATGCACTGCATAAAATAAAAAAATATATTTCCTTTTGTTATTTTTATAAATTCTTAATGAGAGAGAGAGAGAGAAAAGGAAGAGGGGACCCAGCTATGCCTAATTAGGCATCTAAATGTAAATGAGGCTCATACAAGAGCGGGTTTGTTGGCGAAGGCTGAATGTAATTTTCTCCATTAAGTGAATATTTTCCACTGTGTCTGTCCAATCTGCTACCAGGGGGGAGCTCTCTGTGCCCATTTCTTAGTAATGGCCTTCAAAGCAGCTATCGTAAGAACTGACCATAAATATATTGTCTCTCTTCCCTGTATCTTCTTTGGTCTAAGACCTAAAACCGAATGTTCAGGGCACAGGGGGATCTGAAATTGGAAAATTTCCTGGAGATGGTGTTCTATATTGGACCAATACTCCTCCAGTATCTGACATGTTCAGAAAATGTGGGCCTGTGAAGCTGGGGAGATCCCACATCCCCTCCAGCAATTTGAACTAACTGTTGGTGCATAGTGCACCACCTGCGCAGGAACTCAGAAGTACCTAGCTCTCAGCTTCCATCCATATTCCCTCCAAAGGGGGGCCCCTGTTGTCTGCCATGTAGCTTGCCACACAGCAGTCCACTGTTTCTCTGAAAGAGTGATCCCCAGGTCCGTTTCCCACTTAAGTTTAAGTTTTTCAATAGGAAGGGTCTGATCTGTTAGATACCTTTGATACAATAGGGATATGGCTCCTTTCCCACCCCCTGAAAACCAAATACCCTGGAAAGGAGGGTCCTCCACCTCCACCTGCAACTGGGAATACATCTTCTGAAGGGCAAGGACGTAGTCTCTGATCTGATAGAATCTTAGATTATCTCATGGGAGAAGCCCAAATGTCTGCCTGGGTGCCTCAAAGGAAATAGGGTTATCTGCTGATAAAATCTGATAAGGAGAGTGAAATCCTTTCCTGGCCCACTTTTTAAACCATGACTCCAAGGTAGCAGCTGGAAAGAGGGGGTCATAAGCCCACCATTGGAATTTCCACAATTGATTTCTTATGGGACCACAGGTTATGCTTCTCCTCCATCCTTCCAGGACAGTCCTAGTCCCTGTATAACAAGACTCAAGTACCCCAACATCATCATGAAATATGTTAGTCGGAAGGGGAGGGACGGCCTCAACTGCCAAATCCATTCTCTTCCAATGAGAATCAAAACCAGGACTGCCCTACAAGAGAGCCATCCGCATTTGGGCCACAGCCCAGTAACCCTGTAAGTTAGGGAAGGCTAGCCCACCATGGGGCCGTGGGGCATACATAAGGCCTCTACAAATCCTAGGATGGTCTTTGGCCCAAAGAAATTTGAAAAACATGCCCTGCCATATGTTTAACTCTCTTTGAGAGACCTGACAGGGTAAACATTGAAATAAGTAAAATAACCTTGGCAGAGCATTCATCTTTAATGCCTGTGTCTTAGAATATACAGATAAGCGTAGGATAGTCCATCTCTGGATATCCATCCTTAATTGGTTAATCAATGGGGGATAATTAAGTTCCAATAGGCAGTGGTTGCCAATCCCAATCTTAATCCCTAGGTAACTCATCTGATCTAGGTCCCACCTCGTGGGATATCTGTTCTTTAATTCTAGGGAAGGAGTAAAATTGCAACTAAGTATCTCCGTTTTGGAGCAGTTCACTTCGTATCTGGAGAGGGAGGGAAAATTCCTCCAACTGCTGAAACAAAGCAAGGATAGAGGAGTCAGGTTCTGTAAGGTACATAAATACATCATCGGCATATAAAGCCAGTTTATGCTCAAAGCCATTCAATGTTATTCCCTTTATATTCCCATTCTCCCTAATAGACTGAGCAAGAGGTTCTATATATAATGCAAAAAGCAATGGTGATAAAGGGCACCCATGTCTTGTACCTCTGCAGAGTTTCAGAGGCCTAGAAATGTGGCCATTTGTGTGAACATAGGCAGTTGGCGAGTGGTATAATTTGCTTATTAATTATATAAATTCTCTCGGGAATCCATACCGGGAAAGGGGTGCCCCCAAAAAGCTCCAATCAACTCTATCAAATGCTTTTTCAGCATCAAGACTCATTAATAGTGCCGAAGTAGCAGAGTTGTTGACATGGTCAATAAGGTTGGTGGTTCACCTCAGATTATTCTGAGCTTGCCTACCCAGGACAAATCCATTCTGATCTAACTGTATGAGATGGAGAAGATACTGTTGTACTCTTTTAGCCATAATGGAAGAAAAAATCTTATAATCAGTATTTAAGAGGGAAATTAGGCCATAGGAAGCACATCTGGAGGGGTCCTTTCCCGGTTTGGGTATCACTGAAATAAATGCTGTGGCCCAGGAGGGTGGAGCCATGCCCCTATCCCCCAAGACCCCAAAGAATACTCTCAAAACAAGAGGCTGGAGCAAGTCTCAAAAACATTTTAAAAATTGCCCTCGGAGCTCATCAGTTCCGGGGCATTTCCCTGTCTTCAGGACTCCCACTTGCGCTTTAAGTTCCTCCACCGATATCAGCACTTTTGCCTGGTCTGGTGACAGGGTTGGTAATTTCAGGTTATGTAGGAAAGATTCAGTCTTCCCGTCAGGTGGGGGGGGGGGGTTCTTTTTTGATATAACTGTTCATAGAATTCCCGAAAAGTCTCAGCTATCTCATTTGCTTTATATACCACTTTCTGATGTCTGGGGTGCCACACGCTCATGATTGTGGCCCTCATCCTTTCTGATGTTAACCTACTGGCTAATAATATAAGTGACCTTGGGCCCCCTCATAGTAGTTCTGCATTAAAAATAACAATTTCTGTTCTACCTGATAATCTAATATTTGGCCCAATTCCCCTTTAAGAGTCTTAAGTTGTTTTTGCATTCCCTCTAATGTTTGTATTTGATCACTGAGAGTGTTCCATCTCCCCTGTCTCTCTGTCTCTTTCTCTCCTCTTCCTTACAGCAAGTTGTATAAACTTCCCTTGGAGAACAGCCTTGGCCGTGTCCCATAATGTGGCACATGACATTTCCTGTCCTTCATTTTCTGTTAGAAAACACTGGTATGTGTCTATGATTTGTTCCTTAACTGCCAGATCTTTAAGCAAGGAGACATTAAGTCTCCAAAAAGTGTTTCATCTAAATCCTCCCAGATCCAAACTCACATAGAGCGGAACATGATCAGAGAGGAGAAAGTCCCCTATCCAGGTATCCTGTACCCTAAAAATCTCATCTCTAGGTAGCAAGAAATAGTTCAATGGGGAATACATATTGTATGTGGTAGAAAAATAAGTATAGTCCCTTTGTTTCGGCCGCTGGTAATGCCAAACATCTAAAATGCCCAATTCTCCAATTAATTTATGGTCCTTTCTTGCCACCTGATTGGACTTTCTTGGGATCTGAGGAGTGGTGTCCAGGGCAGGATTCAAAGTCAAATTCAGGTCTCCTCCACATACCAAGACTCCCTCCGTCCACTCCTGAGAAGGAGAAAAAATGATCTATAGTCCCCATAAGGGGTATCTGGAGGGAAATACACAGAAGCAAGTGTTATTAATTGCCCCTCTAGTTTGCCCTTCATGAGAGCATATCTACTCTTCCCATCCACCTTTACTGCCAGTTTTTCAAAATGGGACTTGTGTGGAATAAGTACCATAGTACCTCTACATCTACCGTTTTTATATGAGTAAGCTGCCATCTCCTTAAACCCCAGCTTCAGAAATTTACTGTGCTCTCTCTCAGATAGATGTGTCTCTTGTAGAAGCACAAATTCTGCTGTCAACTTTCTAAGCTGTGCTAAAATCTTACTTCGCTTAACTGGACTTGTGAGACCATTTACATTATCAGTGCATATCACAGATCCAACATTAGCCATTATGTTTTAAAACAAGAAAGAAAAAAAATAACACAGTAGTCAAGACAGGCTCCCCAGATCTCCCTCTCAGGATCCCCCCCCCAAAAAAAAATTGCAGTGTATCTCCATCCTTGAACAACTTCTTAACTATACAACAATCATCATTGCCAACTTGGCAAAAACCTTTGTGGTTTATCATTATAGGTCTGATTGGTTATTATTCCTAGGTGGAAGATCCAGGTTTATAGGATCTTTGTCTGAACCCCCTTCCCCACTGTGGAAAGGGAATTAAGAGGGGGGATATGTTTACACTCTCCATGTGGAGGGCTCCCCCCTAGAGCTTCAATGATGGCAATTATTGTTTAGCTCCTTACATTGTGTGTCAGCAGCTGAACCAACTAAAAATTGTGGGCCCAAACCACCCTTGACACCCCTAGTGAAAGGACACCCTGCCTATTCAGTACGAGTGTTACTTAGTCAGGTTGTTTCTATCAGCAATATATAAAACTGTAGGCCAATTGACTTATGCTTTGTAAAACAATATGAACATACTTTACTAAATCCTGGTCCCTGGTAAGGGAGTAATGGGTAACGTAGCCCCCCCCCTGTCAGAAGGGTCACCAAGCAGGCCTCATAAGGATCCCCCGTCCACACACAGGTCTGAGCAGAAAAACCATAGAAATTAGGGTGCAATATACCAATCACCTGATAGCTCCCATTTTTGAGGAGTTAGTAAAATAATAAAGTAATTATGGGAGACCTAGCAAGCCCGGTCATAAGCACATTTAGCAGCTTAAGGGACTGAACCTCAGCAACACATCTCCAAATTGCCCCGAAGCCAAGCCCTGCAAATGGAGGGAAGTTAGCCAGGCACAGTGAGGCCCAGCCCTGAAGACTTCCTCAAAGAGGTTATCAATAAAGGCCCTATAAGCCCCCTGCAATCCAGCTGAAACCTTTGATCTTTGTACCTCATTGACCACTGCTTAAGTCAGATCACCCACTTAATACTTCCAAATTGTGTGAGGGAGACATGAATTCTTGACATGGCTTCTCCACCCGCACCTGACAGACCCAAGAAGCTCCCAGGCCCACTCAATGTCCCTGATGAGGGAGCCACATCTTCCCCCCAACCATCAGATCACAGGCTGTGTAGATACCAAGTGGTATATTTTAAAAACTAGTACATCCTGACATTATAGAATTTGTTCAATTGAGTATTTTGTACTCCATTTTAAATGAGGTCAATCTCAGAAATCCCTTGTATAGTCAGAGATATTTTCAAAATATTTCCCCATAAAGTTAAGCCTGAGGAGATCACAAGAAGCAAATGAATGAAAGATACTACACCTGAAAGTGCTCAGGTAATTTGGGAATTTGCTTCTTCGATGGCATTGTCCATTTCTGGTGCAGTCTGTGTTGGTTCTTTATTCGGCCCTCTCAAGCATTTTTTACTGCGTAGAGAGGCCCACAAGTAGGAAGCGGTCGTGTTGGCCTTTGTGCCCTGTCTTTTAGTTCCACTGTAGGCCCAATCTCTGGTCTACAACTGTCTGAGTTGTGGTAGATTGGCCTCCTCTCCCTTGGGTTGAATGCCCACCGAAATCAAAAAGTTCCCTGCTGCTTGCAAATCTTGAAAACGTCTCATATCGTCAGCCATCTGAACCTTTAAGCATACTGGATTTTCAATGAAAGCCCTGATATTCTGCTGCTGTAATTGTTTAACCACTGTAAGTACTTTTCTCCTTTGAAAAAGCAGCTGTGGTGTAAAGTCATGGTCCAAATACAGTCGAGTGTCCCCAAAGTGAATCACTTTTTTTGACCATGTAACTGCAAAATCTCCTCCTTCACTCTATACTCCAGGAATGCTAGAACTACCGAGTGTGGTTTTGCCTTGAGGTCCCGAGGTTTTGGAATCAGGGATCTATGGGCTCGAATTATATTGAGAGCTTTATCTGGAAGGAGATTAAAAATCTCATGCAGAAATGAGTCTATGAAAGTGGTCATTGAGCCAGTCTCAGTACCCTCGGGGAGCCCGTGAATCCGGAGGTTATTCCTTCTATTTCTGTTCTCTAGATCTTCTAAGCATGCTTCAAGTTGTTGAGAGTGATGGTGTAAGTCCAGAAGGTCTTTGTTATGCACATCAGTGGTAGTAGTATAATCCGTTAAGGTTTCCTCAATTTCCCCAGCTCGTTTGGTTAATGTGGCGATCTCTGTACATTGGTCCGAGTCCTTAGCTTCTAATCGTTGGAGTGTCTGGTTGATTTGTTTCAGGGTTTGGCAAAGTTCTCTAGATGTAGTCATGCACTCAGCTTCCTCCCATGGGGTTTCAATGCTTTGCCTGAGCGTAAGACTCAAGGATTCCTGGGCCCTTTCATTGTCAACCGAAGCCGGCATTTTTTAGCTTTTACTTGCTTGATTCATGGAATTATCCCTCCAGCGATGTTTCGGAGGCATCAGATAGTCTGAGATTCATCTTGTAGTCAACAGGATGATGGATTAAGGTTAGATGCCGTGGATTGTTTTGTCGATTGCGGAGCTAATTGTTTATGCTGCCATTAGGCGGGTGTCCCAACGGAAGTCTCACTGGTAGGTTTCAATCAGTTCAGATCTCTGGCATCACCTCCCTCCCTCCCTACCGATCAACATAGGCATCCCACATGGCTCGGTACTAGGCCCCTCTTATTTTCAATCTTCCTAAATGACCTGCCCTCTGTCTACTCCTCCCTTCCTCCTCAATCCATTTGTACACAGATGATATGGTTTTGTATGCATTTGGCTCAAGTCCTGCTGAGGTTACAACCGCCTGCAGCATGATTTCAACAAAGTTCAGCTCTGGTTTGCTAACCATCACCTCTTCCTCAATGCCAAGAAGACTGTCTCCATGACCTTCAGCACTGAGCAGAGACTCTCTAGGCTTCCCAACATCCCTCCTTCCACACCCTGGATGAGATAATTCTTGAGGATACCTCCTCCTTCAGATACCTTAGGGGTCTGGCTGGATCAGCACCTCACCTTCTCTGGACATATTGACACAATCTTGAAAAAACTGTGCACCAAGCTTGGCACCCTGTACAGGAACCATAGCTGCATCCGTCTTACAGACAGGCGCACAATTGTCTTTAAGACGATTTTCCCTATTTTTGACTACTGTGATGTAGTTTACGGTGCTGCTTCCAAATCATCCCTGACCAGATTGGACACTCTATTCCACTCTTTCTGTCACTTTGCCTTTGATGCCCCCTCTCGCACCCACCCAGCACTGCGATCTCTACCATGCAGTATTCCTCCCCTCTCACTCTCAAATAGTTACCTATCCTACTGCACTAAGCTTACTTCTAAACACTGGTTAGGATCTCTCCCCAGCTATCTCTCTCTCCCTCTTTTATTGCACCACATTTTTCCACTCATTCCTCAGATCCACTGAGCTCACTGCCTTGGTAATCCCTAGGCACTCCACCCAAGTCAGTCAATCTGGCTTCTCATTCCACTTTCCTGAAATTTGAAACTCCTCCCCTCTCAAATCTGTCACCTCCTCCTCCTACTCTCTCTGCTCTGAATTACACAATTATTTCTCTTTGAACTGCACCTGTCATGACCCTATCTACACACTCACCTAAAGCATAGTCAGCTAGCCTTCCTGAATTTCCCCTGCCTATAAATCCTTCCTCCAGTCTTGTGTAACAGTCATTCTCCACTCCAACCTTGCAGCCACCTCCTAACCACCCTCTCACCCATGTATTAATCACTCAACCCTTGCCTGTATTTACTCTGTCTATTGTCCCATCCTCCTTCACTCTTGTCACCTCCTTTCTGAGCTTTTAAAATCTTAGTTTGCAGCTCACTAATGATCTTTGATCGCGAGCCTGCAAATTCTTTGATCACAAGATTCTTTGATCATGATCGTACATCGTGAGTGAGGGACGAGATGGTCAGATTTTAAAATGTTTTTTTTTCTCCTCAGCCCAGGGGTGCCTTAGACACTTAAATGAGGGTGGGTTTTGCTCAAGGGGCTTCGTTCTGCCACATCTGAATAAAAAAAATAATGTTTTACATATCCCTGGTAGTCTAGCGGCCCCCCCATCATGATAACATATATAACGATCATTGTTATTCATATCCCTGGTTGTCTAGTGCCCACCATCATTAAAAAAATAGATAACAATCTCTCGTGGTCCCCCAATGTCTATGTCATAAATATTTTTTGTTTTATATCCCTGGAGGTGAGAGGTGGGCTGTACCCAGCCGATCACTGGGGAAGGTGCGGGAGTGCTGGGTGGCTGGCAACGGCTGGGTGGGGGGCTACTAGACCACCAGGAAATTGGAAATCCTTATGTATTTTATTATGATGGGGGGACACTAGACTACCAGGGATATGAAAAATAATTATAATGTAATACAGATGGGGGGCCACTAGACTACCAGGGATCTAAAAAAGGAATATGTATAAAATACACATGGGGAACCACTAGACTACCAGGAAATTGCAGATAGTTATATATTTTATTATGATGAGGCCACTAGACTACCAGGGATATGAATAACAATTATTATTTTACATACATCGGGTGGGGGGGGCGACTAGACTACCAGGGATATAAAACAAAAAATATTTATGACATAGACATTGGGGGGCACTAGAGATTGTTATCTATTGTTTTATGATGGGGGTGTTAGACTACCAGGGATATGAATAACAAAGATCGCTATATATGTTATCATGATGGGGGGCCACTTGACTACCAGGGATATTTAAAACATGATTTTGTACATTCAGGCGGGGCAGAACAAAGCCTCTGAGCAAAACCCAGCCTCATTTAACTTGTCTGGCACCCTGGCTGAGATAATACTTTTTAAATCTGGCCATCTCGCTCAAAAACTAAGAGCAGGAAGCTGTTATCGAAGAAACCTGCTTTTACTCCTAAGCTCCTACACCACACTCCCATTAGCTTCTACCCTCTGCTCATGACTTAGCAAATTGTTGATACAGCCTCCTTCCTCAAACAGAGAAAACACAGTGAAATTTTTTTTACTTAAAGGGTCACTGTCAACCCCTTAGGTCTCAAAGTGTCCTTAGTTTAAAAACATGTTTTATGATTGCAACATTCTGTAAAGATTGTTGATGTAGCTGGTAGTTTGATTCTGACTCTTATTTTCTTTAAAAAGTAAAAACAGACTGCCAAAGATACTAGTGTTATCACTAAAAACAGGTTTGTTTACATTCCTTGATCAACTCTAAATGCATCTTTCCTGGACTTGGGAACACCCACAAAACAGTCTAGCCCATCATGATGCATTGAGAGATTAGGAGGCTACTGCCTCATAAGTAACTGCACTGTTTGTGTGTGTTTCTAATATTCAGGACAAATGCAGTAAGAACAGAACCAGGATTGCAAACAAACACAAGGTTGTTTATAAATATACATAGCCATGCATTTCAGTTCTACTAAGCAAGGATACAGACAAAACAAACAGCAATATCAGTGAATTTTAGAGTGGAAAGCAATAATAAAAGTGGGTTTTCAAATGAAATAATATGATGAAAAACAGGTTGACAGTGTCCCTTTAAATGCTACCCCCTCCTAATAAAGGGTCTGTTTACTTAATCCAAATAGGCACTGACTCCTGCTGAAATAGAAGTAATTTATTAGTCAGAAAGCTTTAGTTCTAGTCAACTATTATGAGCTTTGAAAGCAAGATTTTCCTATGACAAAAACTAAGAACAGGACGCTGTAATTGGAAAGACCTGCTGACACCCCCCAATTAGCTCTCCCCTCTGCTCCTGACTGAGAAAATTCAGTTGATACAGCTGCTTCATCAAACAGATAAACATACAGTGACTTTCTTCTTTTTGTTTTCTTAAATGGGACCCCCTGCTTCCAATAAAGTGTCTGTTTGCTTAATCCAAATAGGCACTGCCTCCTGTTGAGATGAATCTGATTGATCAGTAAATAAGCTGTAGTTCTAGACAGCTGTTACTTGCTCTGAAAGCAAAATTATGCTCTGTCAAAACTAATAGCAGGAAGCTGTAATTTTAGACACCTGCTTTTGTACTCCTATGCTCCTAAGACACATCCCAATTAGCTTCTCCCTCTGCTACTGACTCAGCAAATTAGTTGATATAGCCCCTTCCTCAAAATGAGAAACATACAAAACTTTCTTCTTCTTTTTGTACTTAAATGAGAACCCCTGCTTCTCATAAGTTATCTGTTTGCTTAATCCAAATAGATACTGATTCCTGCTGAGATAGAAGTGATTTATCAGTAAGAATGCTGTAGTTCTTGTCAACTCTTTCTTGCTCTGAAAGCAAGCTTCTCTTCTGTCAAAAACTAACAGCAGGAAGTTGTGATTGGAGGCACCTGTTTGTGTACTGTGAAGCTCCTAAGATACACCCTCAATAAGCTTCTTCCCTCTGCTCCTTACTCAGCAGATTAAGTTGTTACAGTCCCTTTCCCAAACAGAGAACCACACATGGACTTTCTTATTTTTTAACTTAAATGATACCCCATATTCTAATAAAGTATCTGGTTTCTCAAACTGAGAAACGACAGTGAAATTCTTTTACTTAAATGCGACTTTGCTTCTAACAAAGTCTCTGTTCACTTAATCCAAAAAGTCACTGACCCCGCAGAGATTGAAGTGATTTATCAGTTAGAAAGCTTTAGTCCCAGTCAGCTGTTACTTGCTGTGAAATCAAGATTCTTCTATTTCAAAACTAACAGCAAGAAGCTGCAATTATAGAGACCTGCTGACACACCCCAATTAGCTTCTCCCTCTGCTCCTGACTCAGCAAATTAGTTGATACAGCCACTTCGTCAAACAGGGAAACACACAGTGACTTTTTTTCTTTTTAAGTGAAAGGAGACCCACTGCTTCTAACAAAGTATTTTATTTGCTTAATCCAAACAGGCACTGACTCCTGCTGAGATAGATGTGATTTATCAGTCAGAATGCTGTAGTTCTAGTCAACTGTTACGTGCTTTGAAAGCAGATTTTCCTATGACAAAACTAAGAACAGGAAGCTGCAATTGGAGAACCTGCTGACACCCCCAATTAGCTCTCCCCTCTGCTCCTGACCCAGCAAATTCAGTTGATACAGCCGTTTCTTCAAACAGATAAACACTCAGTGACTTTCTTCTTTTTGTTTACTTAAATGAGACCCTCTGCTTCCAGTAAAGTTTCTATTTGCTTAATCCAAATAGGCACTGATTCCTGTTGAGATGAAACTGATTGATCAGTAAATAAACTGTAGTACTAGACAGATGTTACTTGCTCTGAAAGCAAGATTATCCTCTGACAAAAACTAACAGCAGGAAGCTGTAATTGGAGGAACCTGCTTTTGTATTCCTAAGCTCCTAAGACACACCCCAATTTGCTTCTGCCCTCTGCTACTGACTCAGCAAATTAAGTTGATACAGCCCCTTCCTCAAATTGAGAAACACACAATAACTTTCTTCTTCTTTTTGTACTTAAAAGAGACCCCCCTGCTTCATATAAAGTATCTGTTTGCTTAATCCAAATAAGCACAGATTACTGCTGAGATAGAAGTGATTTATCGGTAAGAATACTGTAGTTCTTGTCAACTCTTTCTTGCTCTGAAAGCAAGCTTCTCCTCTGTCAAAAAACTAATAGCAGTAAGCTGTTATCGAAAACACCTGATTTTTACTCTAATCTCCTACACCACACCCACTAGCTTCTCCCCACTGCCCTGAATAAGCAAATTGTTGATACAGCCTCCTTCCTCAAACAGAGAAATGCACAGTGAAATTCTTTTTACTTAAATGCGACCCCCTGCTTCTAATAAAGTCTCTATTTGCTTAATCCAAAAAGACACTAACCCCAGCAGAGATAGAAGTGATTTCTTAGCAAGAAAGCTTTAGTACCAATCAGCTATTACTTGCTGTGAAATCTAGATTCTTCTCTTTCAAAAACTAACAGCAGGAAGCTGTAATTATGGAGACCTGATGACACCTCCCAATGAGCTTCCCCACTCTGCTCCCAACTCAGCAAATTAAGTTGATACAGCCCTTCCTCAAATAGAGAACACACAATACCTTTATTCTTATTTTTATACTTAAATGAGACCCCTGCTTCTAATAAAGTTTCTGCTTGCTTAATCCAAATAGGCACTGATTCCTGCTGAGATAGAAGTGATTTATCAGTAAGAATGCTGAAGTTCTTGTTAACTCTTTCTTGCTCTGAAAGCAAGCTTCTCCTCTGTCAAAAACTAACAGCAGGAAGTTGTGATTGGAGGCACCTGTTTTTGTACACTTAAGCCCCTAAGACACATCCTCAATTAGCTTCTTCCCCCTGCTCCTGACTCAGCAGATTAAGTTCTTCCAGCCCCCTTCCACAAACAGAGAACCACACAGTGACTTTCTTCTTTTTCAACTTAAGTGATACCTCTCATATTCTAATAAAGTATGTGGGTTCTAAATCCAAAAGGTACTGACCCTTTTGAGACAGAAGTGATTGATCAGTGAGAAAACTGTAGTTCAACTCAGCTATTACTTGCTCTGAAAGCAAGCTTCTAATTTGTCAAAAACTAACATCAGAAAACTGTAATCGAAGACACCTGCTTTTTACTTCTAACATCCTACACCACACTACCATTAGCTTCTCCCCTCTGCTCCTGACTTAGTAAATAAAGTTGATACAGCCTCTTCCTCAAACAGAAAAAAGCACAGTGAAATTCTTTTTTTACATAAATGTGACCCCCTGCTTCTAATAAAGTCTCTATTTGCTTAATCCAAAAAGGCACTGACCCCTGCAGAGAGTGAAGTGATTTATCACTAAGAAAGCTTTACTCCCAGTCCGCTGTTACTTGCTGTGAAATCAAGATTCTTCTCTTTCAAAAACTAACAGCAGGAAGCAGTAATTATAGAGACCTGCTGACACCCCCAATTAGCTTCTTCCTCTGCTTCTGACTCAGTAAATTAAGTTGATACATCCACTTCATCAAAGAGATAAACATACAGTGACTTTCTTCTTTTTATTTACTTAAATGAGAGCCACTGCTTCTAAAAAGGGTCTGTTTACTTAATCCAAATAGGCACTGACTCCTGCTGAGATAGATGTGATTATCAGTCAGAAAGCTGTAGTTCTAGTCATTTGTTATGTGCTTTGAAACAAGATTTTCCTATGACAAAAAGTAAGAACATGAAGCTGTATTGAGAGACCTGCTGACACCCCCATTAGCTCTCCTCCTCTGCTCCTGACTAGCAAATTCAGTTGATACAGCCGCTTATCAAACAGATAAACGCTCAGTGACTTTCTTCTTTTGTTTACTTAAATGAGACCCTCTGCTTCCAGTAAAGTGTCAGCTTGTGTAATCCAGATAGGCACTGACTCTTGTCCAAATGAAACTGATTGATCAGTAAATAAGCTTGCAGTTCCAGACAGCTGTTCCTTCCTCTGAAAGCAAGATTATCATCTGTCAGAAACTAACAGCAGGAAGCTGTAATTGGAGACACCTATTTTTGTACTCCTAAGCTCCTAAGACACACCCTATTCACTTCTCCCTCTGCTGCTGACTCAGTAAATTGTTGATACAGCCCTTCCTCAAATGAGAAACACACAGCAACTTTCGTCTTCTTTTGTTCTTAAATGAGACCCCTGCTTCTAATAAAGTATCTGTTTGCTTAATCCAAATAGGCACAGATTTCTGCTGAGATAGAAGTGATTTATCAGTAAGAATGCTGTAGTTCTTGTCAATGCTTTCTTGCTCTGAAAGCAGTTCTCCTCTGTCAAAACTAAGAGCAGGAAGCTGTTATCGAAGAAACCTGCTTTTTACTCCTAAGCTCCTACACCACACTCCCATTAGCTTCTACCCTCTGCTCATGACTTAGCAAATTAAGTTGATACAGCCTCCTTCCTCAAACAGAGAAACACACAGTGAAATTCTTTTTTACTTAAAGGGTCACTGTCAACCCCTTAGGTCTCAAAGTGTCCTTAGTTTAAAAACATGTTTTATGATTGCTAACATTCTGTAAAGATTGTTGATGTAGCTGGTAGTTTGATTCTGACTCTTATTTTCTTTAAAAAGTAAAAACAGACTGCCAAAGATACTAGTGTTATCACACCAAAACAGGTTTGTTTACATTCCTTGATCAACTCTAAATGCATCTTTCCTGGACTTGGGAACACCCACAACAGTCAGCCCATCATGATGCATTGAGAGATTAGGAGGCTACTGCCTCATAAGTAACTGCACTGTTTGTGTGTGTTTCTAATATTCAGGACAAATGCAGTAAGAACAGAACCAGGATTGCAAACAAACACAAGGTTGTTTATAAATATACATAGCCATGCATTTCAGTTCTACTAAGCAAGGATACAGACAAAACAAACAGCAATATCAGTGAATTTTAGAGTGGGAAAGCAATAATAAAAGTGGGTTTTCAAATAGAAATAATATGATGAAAAACAGGTTGACAGTGTCCTTTAAATGCTACCCCTCCTAATAAAGGGTCTGTTTACTTAATCCAAATAGGCACTGACTCCTGCTGAAATAGAAGTAATTTATTAGTCAGAAAGCTTTAGTTCTAGTCAACTATTATGAGCTTTGAAAGCAAGATTTTCCTATGACAAAACTAAGAACAGGACGCTGTAATTGGAAAGACCTGCTGACACCCCCAATTAGCTCTCCCCTCTGCTCCTGACTGAGAAAATTCAGTTGATACAGCTGCTTCATCAAACAGATAAACATACAGTGACTTTCTTCTTTTTGTTTTCTTAAATGGGACCCCCTGCTTCCAATAAAGTGTCTGTTTGCTTAATCCAAATAGGCACTGCCTCCTGTTGAGATGAATCTGATTGATCAGTAAATAAGCTGTAGTTCTAGACAGCTGTTACTTGCTCTGAAAGCAAAATTATGCTCTGTCAAAAACTAATAGCAGGAAGCTGTAATTTAGACACCTGCTTTTGTACTCCTATGCTCCTAAGACACATCCCAATTAGCTTCTCCCCTGCTACTGACTCAGCAAATTAAGTTGATATAGCCCCTTCCTCAAAATGAGAAACATACAAAACTTTCTTCTTCTTTTGTACTTAAATGAGAACCCTGCTTCTCATAAGTTATCTGTTTGCTTAATCCAAATAGATACTGATTCCTGCTGAGATAGAAGTGATTTATCAGTAAGAATGCTGTAGTTCTTGTCAACTCTTTCTTGCTCTGAAAGCAAGCTTCTCTTCTGTCAAAAACTAACAGCAGGAAGTTGTGATTGGAGGCACCTGTTTGTGTACTGTGAAGCTCCTAAGATACACCCTCAATAAGCTTCTTCCCTCTGCTCCTTACTCAGCAGATTAAGTTGTTACAGTCCCCTTTCCCAAACAGAGAACCACACATGGACTTTCTTATTTTTTTAACTTAAATGATACCCCATATTCTAATAAAGTATCTGGTTTCTCAAACTGAGAAACGACAGTGAAATTCTTTTTTACTTAAATGCTAATTCTTGCTTTCTAACAAAGTCTCTGTTCACTTAATCCAAAAGTCACTGACCCCTGCAGAGATTGAAGTGATTTATCAGTTAGAAAGCTTTAGTCCCAGTCAGCTGTTACTTGCTGTGAAATCAAGATTCTTCTATTTCAAAACTAACAGCAAGAAGCTGCAATTATAGAGACCTGCTGACACACCCCAATTAGCTTCTCCTCTGCTCCTGACTCAGCAAATTAAGTTGATACAGCCACTTCGTCAAACAGGGAAACACACAGTGACTTTCTTTTTCTTTTATGAAAGGAGACCCACTGCTTCTAACAAAGTATTTTATTTGCTTAATCCAAACAGGCACTGACTCCTGCTGAGATAGATGTGATTTATCAGTCAGAATGCTGTAGTTCTAGTCAACTGTTACGTGCTTTGAAAGCAAGATTTTCCTATGACAAAACTAAGAACAGGAAGCTGCAATTGGAGAACCTGCTGACACCCCCAATTAGCTCTCCTCTGCTCCTGACCCAGCAAATTCAGTTGATACAGCCGTTTCTTCAAACAGATAAACACTCAGTGACTTTCTTCTTTGTTTACTTAAATGAGACCCTCTGCTTCCAGTAAAGTGTCTATTTGCCCAATCCATATAGGCACTGACTCCTGTTGAGATGAACCTGATTGATCAGTAATAAGTTGTAGTACTAGACAGCTGTTACTTGCTCTGAAAGCAAGATAATCCCCTGTCAAAACTAACAGCAGGAAGCTGTAATTGGAGGCACCTGCTTTTGTACTCCTAAGCTCCTAAGACACACCCCAATTTGCTTTCTCCCTCTCCTGCTGACTCAGCAAATTAAGTTGATACAGCCCTTCCTCAAATTGAGAAACACACAATAATTCTTCTTTTATACTTAAATGAGACCCCTGTTTCATATAAAGTATCTGTTTGCTTAATCCAAATAAACACAGATTACTGCTGAGATAGAAGTGATTTATCAGTAAGAATACTGTAGTTCTTGTCAACTCTTTCTTGATCTGAAAGCAAGCTTCTCCTCTGTCAAAAAACTAATAGCAGTAAGCTGTTATCGAAAACACCTGATTTTTTACTCCTAATCTCCTACACCACACTCCCACTAGCTTCTCCCCACTGCCCCTGAATAAGCAAATTAAGTTGATACAGCCTCCTTCCTCAAACAGAGAAATGCACAGTGAAATTCTTTTTACTTAAATGCGACCTCTGTTTCTAATAAAGTCTCTATTTGCTTAATCCAAAAGACACTAACCCCAGCAGAGATAGAAGTGATTTCTTAGCAAGAAAGCTTTAGTACCAATCAGCTATTACTTACTGTGAAATCTAGATTCTTCTCTTTCAAAACTAACAGCAGGAAGCTGTAATTATGGAGACCTGCTGACACCCTCCAGTGAGCTTCTCTCTGCTCCCACTCAGGAAATTAAGTTGATACAGCCCCTTCCTCAAATAGAGAAACACAACACCTTTATTCTTATTTTTATACTTAAATGAGACTCCTGCTTCTAATAAAGTTTCTGTTTGCTTAATCCAAATAGGCACTGATTCCTGCTGAGATAGAAGTGATTTATCAGTAAGAATGCTGAAGTTCTTGTTAACTCTTTCTTGCTCTGAAAGCAAGCTTCTCCTCTGTCAAAAACTAACAGCAGGAAGTTGTGATTGGAGGCACCTGTTTTTGTACTCTTAAGCTCCTAAGACACATCCTCAATTAGCTTCTTCCCTCTGCTCCTGACTCAGCAGATTAAGTTCTTACAGCCCCCTTCCACAAACAGAGAACCACACAGTGACCTTCTTCTTTTTTCAACTTAAGTGATACCCCCATATTCTAATAAAGTACCTGGTTTCTAAATCCAAAAAGGTACTGACCCTTTTGAGACTGAAGAGATTGATCAATAAGAAAACTGTAATTCAACTCAGCTATTACTTGCTCTGAAAGCAAGCTTCTCATCTGTCAAAAACTAACAGCAGGAAACTGTGATTGAAGACACCTGCTTTTTACTTCTAACATCCTACACCACACTACCATTAGCTTCTCCCCTCTGCTCCTGACTTAGCAAATAAAGTTGATACAGCCTCTTCCTCAAACAGAAAAACGCACAGTGAAATTCTTTTACATAAATGTGACCCCTGCTTCTAATAAAGTCTTTATTTGCTTAATCCATAAAGTCACTGACACCTGCAGAGAGTGAAGTGATTTATCACTAAGAAAGCTTTAGACCCAGTCAGCAGTTACTTGCTGTGAAATCAAGATTCTTCTTCAACACTAAGTGACTTTCTTCTTTTTGTTTACTTAAATGAGACCCTCTGCTTCCAGTAAAGTTTCTATTTGCTTAATCCAAATAGGCACTGATTCCTGTTGAGATGAAACTGATTGATCAGTAAATAAACTGTAGTACTAGACAGATGTTACTTGCTCTGAAAGCAAGATTATCCTCTGACAAAAACTAACAGCAGGAAGCTGTAATTGGAGGAACCTGCTTTTGTATTCCTAAGCTCCTAAGACACACCCCAATTTGCTTCTGCCCTCTGCTACTGACTCAGCAAATTAAGTTGATACAGCCCTCCTCAAATTGAGAAACACACAATAACTTTCTTCTTCTTTTTGTACTTAAAAGAGACCCCCTGCTTCATATAAAGTATCTGTTTGCTTAATCCAAATAAGCACAGATTACTGCTGAGATAGAAGTGATTTATCGGTAAGAATACTGTAGTTCTTGTCAACTCTTTCTTGCTCTGAAAGCAAGCTTCTCCTCTGTCAAAAAACTAATAGCAGTAAGCTGTTATCGAAAACACCTGATTTTTTACTCCTAATCTCCTACACCACACTCCCACTAGCTTCTCCCCACTGCCCCTGAATAAGCAAATTAAGTTGATACAGCCTCCTTCCTCAAACAGAGAAATGCACAGTGAAATTCTTTACTTAATGCGACCCCTGCTTCTAATAAAGTCTCTATTTGCTTAATCCAAAAAGACACTAACCCCAGCAGAGATAGAAGTGATTTCTTAGCAAGAAAGCTTTAGTACCAATCAGCTATTACTTGCTGTGAAATCTAGATTCTTCTCTTTCAAAAACTAACAGCAGGAAGCTGTAATTATGGAGACCTGATGACACCTCCCAATGAGCTTCCCCACTCTGCTCCCAACTCAGCAAATTAAGTTGATACAGCCCCTTCCTCAAATAGAGAAACACACAATACCTTTATTCTTATTTTTATACTTAAATGAGACCCCTGCTTCTAATAAAGTTTCTGCTTGCTTAATCCAAATAGGCACTGATTCCTGCTGAGATAGAAGTGATTTATCAGTAAGAATGCTGAAGTTCTTATTAACTCTTTCTTGCTCTGAAAGCAAGCTTCTCCTCTGTCAAAACTAACAGCAGGAAGTTGTGATTGGAGGCACCTGTTTTTGTACACTTAAGCCCCTAAGACACATCCTCAATTAGCTTCTTCCTGCTCCTGACTCAGCAGATTAAGTTCTTCCAGCCCCCTTCCACAAACAGAGAACCACACAGTGACTTTCTTCTTTCAACTTAAGTGATACCCCATATTCTAATAAAGTATGTGGGTTCTAAATCCAAAAGGTACTGACCCTTTGAGACAGAAGTGATTGATCAGTGAGAAAACTGTAGTTCAACTCAGCTATTACTTGCTCTGAAAGCAAGCTTCTAATTTGTCAAAACTAACATCAGAAAACTGTAATCGAAGACACCTGCTTTTACTTCTAACATCCTACACCACACTACCATTAGCTTCTCCCTCTGCTCCTGACTTAGTAAATAAAGTTGATACAGCCTCTTCCTCAAACAGAAAAAAGCACAGTGAAATTCTTTTTTTACATAAATGTGACCCCCTGCTTCTAATAAAGTCTCTATTTGCTTAATCCAAAAAGGCACTGACCCCTGCAGAGAGTGAAGTGATTTATCACTAAGAAAGCTTTACTCCCAGTCCGCTGTTACTTGCTGTGAAATCAAGATTCTTCTCTTTCAAAAACTAACAGCAGGAAGCAGTAATTATAGAGACCTGCTGACACCCCCAATTAGCTTCTTCCCTCTGCTTCTGACTCAGTAAATTAAGTTGATACATCCACTTCATCAAAGAGATAAACATACAGTGACTTTCTTCTTTTTATTTACTTAAATGAGAGCCACTGCTTCTAAAAAAGGGTCTGTTTACTTAATCCAAATAGGCACTGACTCCTGCTGAGATAGATGTGATTATCAGTCAGAAAGCTGTAGTTCTAGTCATTTGTTATGTGCTTTGAAAACAAGATTTTCCTATGACAAAAAGTAAGAACATGAAGCTGTATTGAGAGAGACCTGCTGACACCCCCCCAATTAGCTCTCCCTCTGCTCCTGACTCAGCAAATTCAGTTGATACAGCCGCTTATCAAACAGATAAACGCTCAGTGACTTTCTTCTTTTGTTTACTTAAATGAGACCTCTGCTTCCAGTAAAGTGTCAGCTTGTGTAATCCAGATAGGCACTGACTCTTGTCCAAATGAAACTGATTGATCAGTAAATAAGCTGCAGTTCCAGACAGCTGTTCCTTCCTCTGAAAGCAAGATTATCATCTGTCAGAAACTAACAGCAGGAAGCTGTAATTGGAGACACCTATTTTGTACTCCTAAGCTCCTAAGACACACCCTATTCACTTCTCCCCTCTGCTGCTGACTCAGTAAATTAAGTTGATACAGCCCTTCCTCAAATGAGAAACACACAGCAACTTTCGCTCTTTTTGTTCTTAAATGAGACCCCTGCTTCTAATAAGTATCTGTTTGCTTAATCCAAATAGGCACAGATTTCTGCTGAGATAGAAGTGATTTATCAGTAAGAATGCTGTAGTTCTTGTCAACACTTTCTTGCTCTGAAAGCAAGCTTCTCCTCTGTCAAAACCAAGAGCAGAAGCTGTTATCGAAGAAACCTGCTTTTTACTCCTAAGCTCCTACACCACACTCCCATTAGCTTCTACCCTCTGCTCATGACTTAGCAAATTAGTTGATACAGCCTCCTTCCTCAAACAGAGAAACACACAGTGAAATTTTTTTTTACTTAAAGGGTCACTGTCAACCCCCTTAGGTCTCAAAGTGTCCTTAGTTTAAAAAACATGTTTTATGATTGCTAACATTCTGTAAAGATTGTTGATGTAGCTGGTAGTTTGATTCTGACTCTTATTTTCTTTAAAAAAGTAAAAAACAGACTGCCAAAGATACTAGTGTTATCACACCAAAACAGGTTTGTTTACATTCCTTGATCAACTCTAAATGCATCTTTCCTGGACTTGGGAACACCCACAAAACAGTCTAGCCCATCATGATGCATTGAGAGATTAGGAGGCTACTGCCTCATAAGTAACTGCACTGTTTGTGTGTGTTTCTAATATTCAGGACAAATGCAGTAAGAACAGAACCAGGATTGCAAACAAACACAAGGTTGTTTATAAATATACATAGCCATGCATTTCAGTTCTACTAAGCAAGGATACAGACAAAACAAACAGCAATATCAGTGAATTTTAGAGGGAAAGCAATAATAAAAGTGGGTTTTCAAATAGAAATAATATGATGAAAAACAGGTTGACAGTGTCCTTTAAATGCTACCCTCCTAATAAAGGGTCTGTTTACTTAATCCAAATAGGCACTGACTCCTGCTGAAATAGAAGTAATTTATTAGTCAGAAAGCTTTAGTTCTAGTCAACTATTATGAGCTTTGAAAGCAAGATTTTCCTATGACAAAACTAAGAACAGGAAGCTGTAATTGGAAAGACCTGCTGACACCCCCAATTAGCTCTCCCTCTGCTCCTGACTGAGAAAAATTCAGTTGATACAGCTGCTTCATCAAACAGATAAACATACAGTGACTTTCTTCTTTTTGTTTTCTTAAATGGGACCCCTGCTTCCAATAAAGTGTCTGTTTGCTTAATCCAAATAGGCACTGCCTCCTGTTGAGATGAATCTGATTGATCAGTAATAAGCTGTAGTTCTAGACAGCTGTTACTTGCTCTGAAAGCAAAATTATGCTCTGTCAAAAACTAATAGCAGGAAGCTGTAATTTTAGACACCTGCTTTTGTACTCCTATGCTCCTAAGACACATCCCAATTAGCTTCTCCCCTCTGCTACTGACTCAGCAAATTAAGTTGATATAGCCCCTTCCTCAAAATGAGAAACATACAAAAACTTTCTTCTTCTTTTTGTACTTAAATGAGAACCCCTGCTTCTCATAAGTTATCTGTTTGCTTAATCCAAATAGATACTGATTCCTGCTGAGATAGAAGTGATTTATCAGTAAGAATGCTGTAGTTCTTGTCAACTCTTTCTTGCTCTGAAAGCAAGCTTCTCTTCTGTCAAAAACTAACAGCAGGAAGTTGTGATTGGAGGCACCTGTTTGTGTACTGTGAAGCTCCTAAGATACACCCTCAATAAGCTTCTTCCCTCTGCTCCTTACTCAGCAGATTAGTTGTTACAGTCCCCTTTCCCAAACAGAGAACCACACATGGACTTTCTTATTTTTAACTTAAATGATACCCCATATTCTAATAAAGTATCTGGTTTCTCAAACTGAGAAACGCACAGTGAAATTCTTTTTTTACTTGTCGACTCCTTGCTTCTAACAAAGTCTCTGTTCACTTAATCCAAAAGTCACTGACCCCTGCAGAGATTGAAGTGATTTATCAGTTAGAAAGCTTTAGTCCCAGTCAGCTGTTACTTGCTGTGAAATCAAGATTCTTCTATTTCAAAACTAACAGCAAGAAGCTGCAATTATAGAGACCTGCTGACACACCCCAATTAGCTTCTCCCTGCTCCTGACTCAGCAAATTAGTTGATACAGCCACTTCGTCAAACAGGGAAACACACAGTGACTTTCTTTTTCTTTTTAAGTGAAAGGAGACCCACTGCTTCTAACAAAGTATTTTATTTGCTTAATCCAAACAGGCACTGACTCCTGCTGAGATAGATGTGATTTATCAGTCAGAATGCTGTAGTTCTAGTCAACTGTTACGTGCTTTGAAAGCAAGATTTTCCTATGACAAAAACTAAGAACAGGAAGCTGCAATTGGAGAACCTGCTGACACCCCCCAATTAGCTCTCCCCTCTGCTCCTGACCCAGCAAATTCAGTTGATACAGCCGTTTCTTCAAACAGATAAACACTCAGTGACTTTCTTCTTTTTGTTTACTTAAATGAGACCCTCTGCTTCCAGTAAAGTGTCTATTTGCCCAATCCATATAGGCACTGACTCCTGTTGAGATGAACCTGATTGATCAGTAAATAAGCTGTAGTACTAGACAGCTGTTACTTGCTCTGAAAGCAAGATAATCCACTGTCAAAAACTAACAGCAGGAAGCTGTAATTGGAGGCACCTGCTTTGTACTCCTAAGCTCCTAAGACACACGCCAATTTGTTTCTCCTCTCCTGCTGACTCAGCAAATTAAGTTGATACAGCCCCTTCCTCAAATTGAGAAACACACAATAACTTTCTTCTTTTTATACTTAAATGAGACCCCTGTTTCATATAAAGTATCTGTTTGCTTAATCCAAATAAACACAGATTACTGCTGAGATAGAAGTGATTTATCAGTAAGAATACTGTAGTTCTTGTTAACTCTTTCTTGATCTGAAAGCAAGCTTCTCCTCTGTCAAAAAACTAATAGCAGTAAGCTGTTATCGAAAACACCTGATTTTTTACTCCTAATCTCCTACACCACACTCCCACTAGCTTCTCCCCACTGCCCCTGAATAAGCAAATTAAGTTGATACAGCCTCCTTCCTCAAACAGAGAAATGCACAGTGAAATTATTTTTTTACTTAAATGCAACCCCCTGCTTGTAATAAAGTCTCTATTTGCTTAATCCAAAAGACACTAACCCCAGCAGAGATAGAAGTGATTTCTTAGTAAGAAAGCTTTAGTACCAATCAGCTATTACTTGCTGTGAAATCTAGATTCTTCTCTTTCAAAAACTAACAGCAGGAAGCTGTAATTATGGAGACCTGCTGACACCTCCTAGTGAGCTTCTCTGCTCTGTTCCTGACTCAGGAAATTAAGTTGATACAGCCCTTCCTCAAATAGAGAAACACAACACCTTATTCTTATTTTATACTTAAATGAGACTCCTGCTTCTAATAAAGTTTCTGTTTGCTTAATCCAAATAGGCACTGATTCCTGCTGAGATAGAAGTGATTTATCAGTAAGAATGCTGAAGTTCTTGTTAACTCTTTCTTGCTCTGAAAGCAAGCTTCTCCTCTGTCAAAACTAACAGCAGGAAGTTGTGATTGGAGGCACCTGTTTTGTACTCTAAGCTCCTAAGACACATCCTCAATTAGCTTCTTCCCTCTGCTCCTGACTCAGCAGATTAAGTTCTTACAGCCCTTCCACAAACAGAGAACCACACACAGTGACCTTCTTCTTTTCAACTTAAGTTATACCCCCATATTCTAATAAAGTACCTGGTTTCTAAAGCCAAAAAGGTACTGACCCTTTTGAGACTGAAGAGATTGATCAATAAGAAAACTGTAATTCAACTCAGCTATTACTTGCTCTGAAAGCAAGCTTCTCATCTGTCAAAAGCTAACAGCAGGAAACTGTAATCGAAGACACCTGCTTTTTACTTCTAACATCCTACACCACACTACCATTAGCTTCTCCCCTCTGCTCCTGACTTAGCAAATAAAGTTGATACAGCCTCTTCCTCAATCAGAAAAACGCACAGTGAAATTCTTTTTTTTAAATAAATGTGACCCCCTGCTTCTAATAAAGTCTTTATTTACTTAATCCATAAAGTCACTGACCCCTGCAGAGAGTGAAGTGATTTATCACTAAGAAAGCTTTAGACCCAGTCAGCTGTTACTTGCTGTGAAATCAAGATTCTTCTCTTTCAACACTAAGTGACTTTCTTCTTTTTGTTTACTTAAATGAGACCCTCTGCTTCCAGTAAAGTTTCTATTTGCTTAATCCAAATAGGCACTGATTCCTGTTGAGATGAAACTGATTGATCAGTAAATAAACTGTAGTACTAGACAGATGTTACTTGCTCTGAAAGCAAGATTATCCTCTTTCAAAAAACTAACAGCAGGAAGCTGTAATTGGAGGCACCTGCTTTTGTATTCCTAAGCTCCTAAAACACACCCCAATTTGCTTCTCCCCTCTGCTGCTGACTCAGCAAATTAAGTTGATACAGCCCCTTCCTCAAATTGAGAAACACACAATAACTTTCTTCTTCTTTTTGTACTTAAAAGAGACCCCCTGCTTCATAAAAAGTATCTGTTTGCTTAATCCAAATAAGCACAGATTACTGCTGAGATAGAAGTGATTTATCGGTAAGAATACTGTAGTTCTTGTCATCTCTTTCTTGCTCTGAAAGCAAGCTTCTCCTCTGTCAAAAACTAACAGCAGGAAGCTGTTATCGAAAACACCTGATTTTTTACTCCTAATCTCCTACACCACACTCCCACTAGCTTCTCCCCCACTGCTCCTGAATCAGCAAACTAAGTTGATACATCCTCCTTCCTCAAACAGAGAAATGCACAGTGAAATTCTTTTTTTACTTAAATGCGACCCACTCCTCCTAATAAAGTCTCTGTTTGCTTAATCCAAAAAGGCATTGACCCCAGTAGAGACAGAAGTGATTTCTTAGTAGGAAAGCTTTAGTACCAATCAGCTGTTACTTGCTGTGAAATCTAGATTCTTCTCTTTCAAAAACTAACAGCAGGAAGCTGTAATTATGGAGACCTGATGACACCTCCCAATGAGCTTCTCCACTCTGCTCCCAACTCAGCAAATTAAGTTGATACAGCCCCTTCCTCAAATAGAGAAACACACAATACCTTTATTCTTATTTTTATACTTAAATGAGACCCCTGCTTCTAATAAAGTTTCTGCTTGCTTAATCCAAATAGGCACTGATTCCTGCTGAGATAGAAGTGATTTATCAGTAAGAATGCTGAAGTTCTTATTAACTCTTTCTTGCTCTGAAAGCAAGCTTCCTCTGTCAAAACTAACAGCAGGAAGTTGTGATTGGAGGCACCTGTTTTTGTACACTTAAGCCCCTAGACACATCCTCAATTAGCTTCTTCCCCTGCTCCTGACTCAGCAGATTAAGTTCTTCCAGCCCCTTCCACAAACAGAGAACCACACAGTGACTTTCTTTTTTCAACTTAAGTGATACCCCATATTCTAATAAAGTATGTGGGTTCTAAATCCAAAAGGTACTGACCCTTTGAGACAGAAGTGATTGATCAGTGAGAAAACTGTAGTTCAACTCAGCTATTACTTGCTCTGAAAGCAAGCTTCTAATTTGTCAAAACTAACATCAGAAAACTGTAATCGAAGACACCTGCTTTTACTTCTAACATCCTACACCACACTACCATTAGTTTCTCCCTCTGCTCCTGACTTAGTAAATAAAGTTGATACAGCCTCTTCCTCAAACAGAAAAAAGCACAGTGAAATTCTTTTTTTACATAAATGTGACCCCCTGCTTCTAATGAAGTCTCTATTTGCTTAATCCAAAAAGGCACTGACCCCTGCAGAGAGTGAAGTGATTTATCACTAAGAAAGCTTTACTCCCAGTCCGCTGTTACTTGCTGTGAAATCAAGATTCTTCTCTTTCAAAAACTAACAGCAGGAAGCAGTAATTATAGAGACCTGCTGACACCCCCCAATTAGCTTCTCCCCTCTGCTTCTGACTCAGTAAATTAAGTTGATACAGCCACTTCATTAAAGAGATAAACATACAGTGACTTTCTTCTTTTTATTTACTTAAATGAGACCCACTGCTTCTAAAAAAGGGTCTGTTTACTTAATCCAAATAGGCACTGACTCTTGCTGAGATAGATGTGATTATCAGTCAGAAAGCTGTAGTTCTAGTCATCTGTTATGTGCTTTGAAAACAAGATTTTCCTATGACAAAAAGTAAGAACATGAAGCTGTATTGGGAGAGACCTGCTGACACCCCCCCAATTAGCTTTCCCCTCTGCTCCTGACTCAAGCAAATTCAGTTGATACAGCCACTTTATCAAACAGATAAACGCTCAGTGACTTTCTTCTTTTTATTTACTTAAATGAGACCCTCTGCTTCCAGTAAAGTGTCAGTTTGTGTAATCCAGATAGGCACTGACTCTTGTCCAAATGAAACTGATTGATCAGTAAATAAGCTGTAGTCCCAGACAGCTGTTACTTGCTCTGAAAGCAAGATTATCCTCTGTCAAAAACTAACAGCAAGAAGCTGTAATTGGAGGCACCTGCTTTTGTACTCCTAAGCTCCTAAGACACACCCCAATTAGCTTCTCCCCTCTGCTCCTGACTCAGCAAATTAATTTGATACAGCCCCTTCCTCAAATTGAGAAACACACAATAACTTTCTTCTTATTTTTGTACTTAAATGAGACCCCCTTCTTCTAATAAATTATCTGTTTGCTTAATCCAAATAGGCATGGAGTCCTGCTGAGATAGAAGTGATTTATCAGTAAGGATGCTGTTGTTCTTGTCAACTCTTTCTTGCTTTGACATCAAGCTACTCCTCATTCAAAAACTAACAGCTGGAAGTTGTGATTGGAGGCACCTGTTTTTGTGCTCTTAAGTTCCTAAGACTGGCCCTCAGTTAGCTTCTTTCCTCTGCTCCTGACTCAGCAGATTAAGTTGTTACAGCCCCCTTCCTCAAACAGAGAAACACACAGTGACTTTCTTCTTTTTTAACTTAAGTGATACCCCCTTATTCTAATAAAGTATCTGATTGCTAAATCCAAACTGGTACTGACCCTTTTGAGATAGAACTGATTGATCAGTAAGAAAACTGTCATTCAACTCATCTATCACTTGCTCTGAAAGCAAGCTTCTCCTCTGTCAAAAACTAACATCAGAAATCTGTATCCTGAGATGCCTGCCATTTTACTCTGAAGCTGCTACACCACGCTCCCATTAGCTTCTCCCCTCTGATCCCGACTTAGCAAATTAAGTTGTTACAGTCCCCTTCCTCATGCAGAGAAACACACACTGAAATTCTTTTTTATTTTAATGAGACCCCTGCTTCTAATAAAGTATCTGTTTGCTTAATCCAAATAGGCATTGACTCTTGCTGTGACAGAAGTGATTTATCAGTAAGACAGCTTTAGTTCTAGTCATCTGTTACTTACTATGAAAGCAAAATTCTCCTCCTTCAAAAAGTAACAGCAGGAAGCTGTAATTGGAGAGACCTGCTGATACCCCCCCCAATTAGCTTTTCTCCTTGGCTGCTGACTCAGCAAATTAAGTTGATTCAGCCCCTTCCTCAAACAGATAAACACACAATAACTTTCTTCTTTTTTACCTAAATGTGACCCCCTGCTTCTAATAAAGTGTCTGTTTGCTTAATCCAAACAGGCACTGACTTCTTGTGAGATAGAAGTGATTTATCAGTAAGAAAGCTGTAGTCCTAGTCAACTGTTACTTGCTTTGAAAGCAAGATTCTCCTCTGAGAAAAACTAACAGCAGGAATCTGCTATTGGAGACCCATGTTTTTTTACTCCTAAGCTCCTACACCACACTCCCATTAGCTTCTCCCCTCTGGTCCTGACTTAGCAAATTAAGTTGATACAGCCCCTTTCTCAAACAGAGACACACACAGTGAAATTCTTCTTTTTTTTACTTAAACGAGACCCGCTGCTTCTAATAAAGTATCTCTTTGCTTAATGCAAATAGACACTGACTCCCGTTGAGATAGAAGTGATTTATCAGTAAGAAAATTTCCGCTCTAGTCACCTGTTACCGGCTGTGAAAGCAAGATTCTCCTTTGTCAAAAACTAGCAGGATGAAGCTGTAATTGGAGGCACCTGCTTTTGTACTCCTATGCTCCTAAGATACACCCCCTAATAGCTTCTCCCCTCTGCTGCTGAATCAGCAAATTAAGTTGATACAGCCACCTCATCAAACAGAGACACACACTGTGACTTTCTTCTTCTTTTTTTACTTAAATGAGACCCCCTGCTTGTAATAAAGTATGTTTGCTTAATCCGAATAGGCACTGACTCCTGCTGAGATATACATGATTTGTCAGTAAGAAAGCTTAGTGCTAGTCAACTGTTACTTGCTTTAAAAGCCAGCTTCTCATCTGTCAAAAACTAACAGTAGGAAGCTGTCATTGGAGACACCTACTTTTGTACTCCTAAGCTCCTAAGACACGCCCTCAGCCAGCTTCTTTCCTCTGCTCCTGCCTCAGCAAATTAAGTTGATACAGCCCCCTTCCTCAAACAGAGAAATACACAGTGGTTTTCTTCTTTTTTCAATTTAAATGAGACTCCCTTATTCTAATAAAGTATCTGGCTGCTATTAGTTGCTGTGAAAGCAAGATTCTCCTCTGTGAAAAACTAACAGCAGGAATCTGTAATTGGAGAGACATGGTTTTTTACTCCTAAGCTCCTATGCCACATTCCCATTAGCTTCTCCCTTCTGCACCTGACTTAGCAAATTAAGTTGATACATCCCCTTCCTCAAACAGAGAAACACACAGTGAAATACTTCCTTTTTTACTTAAATGAGACCCCCTGCTTCTAATAAAGTCTCTGTTTGCTTAATCCAAAAAGGCACTGACTCCTGCAGAGATAGAAGTGATTTATCAATAAGAAAGCTTTAGTCCCAGTCAGCTGTTACTTGCTGTGAAATCAAGATTCTTCTCTTTCAAAAACTAACAGCAGGAAGCTGTAATTATAGAAAGCTGCTGACACCCCCCAATTAGCTCACCCCTGTGCTCCTGACTGAGCAAATTAAGTTGATACAGCCACTTCATCAAACAGATAAACACACAGTGACTTTTTTTTACTTAAATGAGACCCACTGCTTCTAATAAAGGGTCTGTTTACTTAATCCAACTAGGCACAGACTCCTGCTGAGACAGAAGTGATTTATCAATCAGAAAGCTGTAGTTCTAGTCAACTGTTATGTGCTTTGAAAGCAAGATTTTCCTATGACAAAAACTAAGAACAGGAAGCTGTAATTGTAGAGACCTGCTAAAACCCCCCAATTAGCTCTCCCCTCTGCTTCTGACTCAACAAATTCAGTTGATAGAGCTGCTTCATCAAATAGATAAACACACAGTGACTTTCTTCTTTTTGTTTACTTAAATGAGACTATGTGCTTCCAGTAAAGTGTGTTTGCTTAATCCAAACAGGCACTGACTTCTGCTGAGATAAAACTCATTGATCAGTAAATAAGCTGTAGGTCTAGACAGCTGTTACTTGCTCTGAAAGCAAGATTATCCTCTGTCAAAAACTAACAGCATGAAGCTGTAATTGGAGACACCTGCTTTTGTACTCCTAAGCTCCTAAGACACTCCCCAATTAGTTTCTCCCATCTGCTCCTGACTCAGCAAATTAAGTTGATACAACCACTTCCTCAAATAGAGAAACATACAGTAACTTTCTTCTTCTTTTTGTATTTACATGAGACCCCCTCTGCTTCTAATAAATTATCTGTTTGCTTAATCCAAATAGGCACTGATTCCTGCTGAGATAGAAGTGATTTATCAGTAAGAATGCTGTAGTTCTTGTCAACTCTTTTTTGCTCTGGAAACAAGCTTCTCCTCTGTCAAAAACTAACAGCAGGAAGCTGTAATTGAAGACACCTGCTTTTTTACTCTGAAGCTCCTAAAACACACTCCTATTAGCTTCTCCCTTCTGCTCCCGACTTATCAAATTAAGTTGATACAGCCCCTTTCCTCAAACAGAGAAACACACAGTTAAATTCTTCTTTTTTTGCTTAAATGAGACCCCCTGCTTTTAATAATGTATATGTGTGCTTAATCCAAATAGACACTGACTTCTGCTGAGATAGAAACAATTTATCAGTAAGAAAGCTTTAGTACTAGTCAGCTATTACTTGCTGCGAAAGCAAGATTCTCCTCTTTCAAAAACTATTAGCTGGAAGCTGTAATTTGAGAGACCTGCCGACAACCCTCCTTTTAGCTTCTCCCCTCTGCTCCTGACTCAGCAAATTACGTTGATACTGCTGCTTCATCAAACATATAAACAAACAGTGACTTTCTTCATTTTTTTTACTTCAAAAGCTGTAACTGGTGACACCTGCTTTTGTACACCTAAGCAAACAGGGACAGAAATGCAAGTTGAAACAGTAAGTGCAATATTAACGGAAGCGCATACCCTGTTTTTGCTGAACAGGTGGCTAGAGAAACACAGTGTGTACAAAGAATCTATGCATTATTATGGGCATCGAAGCTGAAAATGTGCATTGGAAGTACATTGAAAAGAAGTCAGAAGATGGCGGCCATGCTGGGCAAGCCATTGTATCGCTGTGTTGTTTTATCATTTGTGCCGTTTCCCTGTTTGCTTATTTATTTTGAGCTCTCTAGCATTTTAGCTTTTTCAGCATTTTCCAGCATGTTTTATCATTTTAATCCCTTACCAGATCAAGACTGAATATAGAGTCTGTAGATAGTGTGCAGATAGCGTGTTGTATCTCTTGAACTGTATCAATGACCGGAACTCTGCTGTTAGGAGGAAACCCTTTTTTGTGTGGAGCTTGACCGATTCTGTAGTGGTCGGTGATATTTGGATTAAAAAAAGAAAACCTGAATTTGAAGACCCGAAGAATGGATTCTGATTGGAGCGCTGGACTGTCATGGTAGATAAATTAGATGAAGAAGTCCATTTACAGACATGGCTCGAGTGTTCATAAAACACTGGGAATGCATGGACTTTTTTGAGCTGTGGCATCCTATTGAGGAATTTATTTTGGAGCGTTTGTTCTTCTTAAAGAATTTTCAGACTGGCTCCTGTGTGAATTGATTATAGGAATTTACTGTCCACCTGGATTTGTCTCTGTGGCTTGGCATGTTCGCAGTTGGAGATTAGGATCTCAATTGGGCTCACTCCTGGAAGAATTTGGCTTATGGACTGTTGCATTTGTTTCACCATTGTTGAGGAGTGGGTGAGTCTATCAGCCTTTTGATCCTAACCCAGGGTAGTCTGCTGGGGTGGTTGGTTGGGTAGACTGGAGGTGATGCTGTCGGAGGACAGGCTCCAAAGTGCCCGTGGTTCTTGGGCTTTACAGTGGGCAGGCTGGAGAGTCTGCTCGTGTGAACTCTAATTACTAACCGATCTCCCCAGCGGCACCTTGGAGGACGATCTAGGGGATTCTCTCCATTGGTAAAAATGTTGGCCTGAACCCAGGGTGGTTTGCTGGGGTAAACAGCCATCACGGGAGTTCGAGGGGTGCTATCGGAGGATGGGCCCATGACACCCGTGGTTTGTGGGTTTCTGTTGGGGCAGGCTAGAGAGCCTGCTCATGCAAATTCAGTTATAGGCTGGTTTCCCTAAATAACACCTTGGGGGACGACCTTAGGGAGAGTTTTCCTTTCTGCTGGCTGGCTGATTATATCCCCTCCTAAGCAGCTGGAATAATTTTCTGCAGACTGGTTTTCATTCTATTTTTATGGAGTACATGGTACAGCTATAAATCATTTTAATTTGATTTCTATTTGAGTGCCTATGTGAGAGATAGGCCATGGGACAGATTCTTCAGGAGTGAGAGCTCTGAGGGACTTCCATTTTTCTAGTAAAACTGTGACTTTTGTCCTTAATTACTACAAACTTCTTCTTTTTGTGGAATTTATAGAACCTGCCCAGACCTGCCTAAAGACTTTTCTTTAAAGGAGTCAGCCTGAAGAGAAATTGGATTGTTTTAAGTTATTTAAATTAGCTCTGGTGTGACAGTATTTATATTTAAATGGTTGTTTAAAACTGTTTTTTATATATTTAGATAATTATGTGTTGGGACCGAAAATCCATGGACAGGTGCTATTCCCCCTCTAGTCTGAGGGACCTGCGCCCTTTTGATAGCCCCCATAGCAACCTGAAGTATATAGGCATTGCCATGCCCTGGGGATTGCACAGAGGAGGCAGAGAGGGAGGGGGGGTCACCCGGCTATAAGGAGGGGAGTGGAGTGGGCGAATAGGGGTGGTGAGGTCAGGGAGATGCCCTGGGGTGAAATGGGCCCAGGACAGGGGGAGTGCAATGCCTGGTTCCCATACTCAAGGGCTCCACTGAGAGTGGGCAAGTAGCCTGCTCCTCCAGGGCCTCTCATCCAACCCGGGCATTGTTATGCAATGCCAGGTCTATAAAAAACAAGACAGCAATTATTGCTGATCTTGTTGAATCATCTGACCTGGCTTGCATTACCGAGACCTGGCTGGATGAAAATGCTGGTCCCATTTTGGAGTCAGCTGTTCCAACCAGGTACTCGGTAATACATCACCGAGGTTGGATCATAGGGGTGGGGGGTCGCTATTTGTTTTAAATCAGAATTGGGCCTTGTGGAGGTTCCAGTGGCATCCCCTAGATCCTTTGAGTGTATCATGGGAGCAGGTGTGGGCTGCAGAATCCTGCTCATTTACCATCCACCCAGTAACGAGAACGTTTTTCTGCAAGAAGTCATGGACTTCATTGTCGACCTGGTGCTGGAGCCCTCTGGGTGGTTGGTCCTGGGGGACTTCAATGCCTGGGTCAATGATGAACTCTCAAATTTTGGTCAAGACTTTCTCCAACTAATGAGTTTGTTGGGCTTCACCCAGCTGGTTACCGCTGCTACCCATATTCAAGGTCACTTTTTGGATCTAGTGTTCACCCTGGGGATGGAGATCACAGGACTGGTGGTGGAACCAGTTGGGTGGTCTGACCATCACCCCATGAGGTTCAATTTCATGGCCCCCCTTATGAGACCTACCCCTTTGGAGATGGTCCAGTATCGACCTTTGAGGGGAGTTACCCCTGAGGGTCTGATGGTGGTACTGGACCTATCGAGTTGGCCTATGGAGTGCATGGAACCAGATGCCTTAGTAGTGCACTATAATAATATGGTGCTGAGGGCACCGGATTCCATTGCACCTGTCCGCGTTTGCTCCCTCTCCCTCCACCCTCGGTCTCCTTGGTTTGATGGGACATTGAGAGAGCTGAGGAGAGTGGGGCAAAGATTGGAGTGTTGTTGGCAGAAATCTAGCCTGGAGGATGACAGACTTAGATTGATGGCCCACTACGTGGACTATCAATCAGTTATCTCCCATAAGAAGGCAGAGTTCCTGTCCAGGGAGATAACTGCCTCAAGAAACCAACCTGCTCAGCTCTTCCAGACCGTTGACAGACTGTGCAATCCAGCCTGTCTGTGGGATCAGAGAGCCTTTTCACAAATACAGTGTGATGAGTTTGCTCGGTTCTTTGAGGATAAGGTGGCATCAATCAGGTCGGAGATCCGCAGCATACATTCTAATGAGCATTGCAGTGACCAATGCGGGGTTACATGCCCTCGGTCTACCTGGATGGATTTTGACCAGCCAGTGATCATGAATATCATGAAGATTGTCCAGGGCTCACGACCAACTTGCTGTAGTTAGGATCCTGGTCCTACGCACCTCCTTGTGGGGTGCATGGATGTGATTGGACCAGTCCTTGCGAGGATAGTCTGGAGTTCTTTGGATCAAGGGGTGTTCCCAGAGTCTTTAAAGGAGGCTGTCATGACACCCATTTTGAAGAAACCTTCTTTTGACCCCGACTGCCTCGCCAACTACAGACCGATCTCTAACCTGCCCTTTTTGGGCAAGGTTATTGAGAAAGTAGTCACTTTGCAGCTTGATGACTATCTTACCACCCATGAAGTCTATGATCCTCTCCAGTCCGGTTTCAGGAAGAGGCATAATACCAAGACGGCATTAGTTCGGGTACGTAATGATCTCCTAATAGCGAGAGATCAGAAGAGCCGCTCGATCTTGGTTCTCCTTGATCTCGCTGCAGCGTTTGACACTGTGGACCATGGGACATTGCTGGATCACCTGCGGCTACTCTGCAGACTGTCAGGGACAGTCCTCAGATGGTTCCACTCTTTCCTCACAGGCAGAAGTCAATGGGTAGTTTCAGGGATTTTTTCTTCTGCCCCCTTTGCTCCGTCTTGTGGGGTGCCACAAGGCTCTGTGCTTTCTCCCATGTTGTTCACAGTGTATATGCTGCCATTGGGAGACATTATAAGGCATTACGGGCTGAGTTTTCACTGCTATGCAGATGACACTCAGCTCTATATGTCCTTTGTGCCCGAACAAAATGACGCAGTGTTGGTCTTTAACAACTGCCTCGCTGAAATTCAGGACTGGATGAGTGCGAACTGGTTGAAGTTAAATCCAGATAAGACCGAGATGTTGGTAGTGGATCCGAGTCATCATGCAGAGAAGTTGACTCCTGGGGTCCCTCTGGTCTTTTATTAGGGAATACCCAGTTGAGACCTTCTGAACAGGTGTGAAATCTGGGCGTAATCTTTGACAGTGCACTGACACTGAAGACACAGGTATCAGCCACTGTCAAATCACCCTTTTACCATCTGAGGAATATCACCCAGATAAAGCACCTAGTTCAGCATGATGACCTTCCTGTGTTGGTTCACGCATTTGTTTCCTCTCGCCTTGATTACTGAAATGGTCTATATCTAGGGTTGCCGGGGGTGGATCTCCATCGCCTCCAGCTGGTGCAGAACACGGCAGCCAAGTTGTTGATTGGATTGTCAAGAACTAGTCATATCACACCTGTGCTGCGCGAACTGCACTGGCTGCCAGTGTGGTGGAGAATCACCTTCAAGGTCACGTTGCTGACCTATAAGACCCTACATGGTCAGGGACCGGGCTACCTGCAAGATCTCCTTTGTCCCCACCACCCTCTCTGCCCACTCCGCTCCACTGGTGAGTGATTGCTAGAGATTCGCAGGGTTCATCTTCAATCATCTGGGGCAAGGGCCTTTTCTTTTATGTCCCCAACCCTGTGGAATTCTCTGCCTTGTCAGATTAGAGAGTGCCTGTCCGTGGAGTCATTTAAGAGATCTCTGAAAAGCCACTTATTTACACTAGCATTTGGATATATTATTTTATGTTTTTTTATTATTTTATGTTATTATTTATTATTGTTGATGTTTTATTCTTGTTATGTATCAGCGCTTTGATTTATTGAAAACCGCTTTACAAATAAATTTTGATTTGACATGATTTGACTTAATTGCTAGTATCTCAGCAACCACACAACATAGAAAAAAATTGAAATTTCACAAAAAAATCATGATTTTCCTGGCTAGGATTTTGTTATTACATAGCCCATAGGGCAATGCAACTCACAACAAAAAATCTGTATCTTGCATCATTTTCGAGATACGAGTCCCGAAAGGCGTGGCGTACGCCACTATGTTAGCCCATGGGAAAAAACACCAACTTCAGAGTACCGTAACTTTGCAGCCATGCAATATTTTTTCACCAAACCAGCAAAAGTCACATCTGTGTGATGTTGGCTGCATTCCCTTCAAATTGCAGGCCAAAAGACCTAACCATACTTTTGCAGCAATGTGGCAAACAACTCCTGTCATTTTGGACATAGTGTTGCAAACTACTTTTGTGATTTGCAAAAGCTTTCGCACAGATTTGCGAAAGTGTCTTGAGCACGACAGTACTTTGCGAAAGTACTTTTTCCGGAACTTTGAAAAACATATTTCTGGGGTGTTTAACCCCAAAATAAAGACATGACTAGCATCCACAGGCTCCGACTAGGTGAACACAAAAAGAATTGTGTCCCTAGATGGTTCCAATTTTAAATGCCAAGCATTTTTCTGATCACCAACTGAAAACAAAATGGCAGATTTGAGAAAGTACTAGGGCCATTTGCGACAGTTAAAAGTGCACTTGCGAAAGTGTCGAACCTTTTGTTAACTTTTACTATTGACTTATAATGGGAACTTGTGTTTTGAATAACTTTTGGACCATTCAATATTTTTTCATGAAATCTTCAAAAGGCATATCGGGCACCCCGTCCGCACGTTCCCTGAAGTTCTCGGACCGCTCATGCAAACTGTGTGACCTGTGGGCACGAGCAAAGAATTCACCACATAGCGTAAACACGAGTGCAGATCATGCTTAATAAGTCCACAGCCATATATCCGACCATTACGAAACTTAACAGGTCTCAAGGTGTATGGTTCTTGATCATGCATTCCAAATTTCAGGCAAATGTGTTGAACAGTTGCAAAGTTATTAAGGTGTAAAGTTTGACCCTTTAACCTGAAAAGGGCTCCTCAACCCTAACTATGGTAATATAGATATATATTATGGTAACACGGTAGTGCTACCATAGTTAGGGTTGAAGAGCCATTTACATGTTAAACCTAAAGTTTTGCACCTTAATAACTTCGCACCTGTTCTACAGATTTTCCTGAAATTTGGAATACACGATCAAGAACCATACATCCTGGGATCTGCCAACTTTTGTACTGTTTGGATATATGGCTGCGGAGTTATTAAGCATGATCTGTGTGCGTGTTTATGCTTTTTTGGAATTTTTTGCTCATCTCTACAGGTCGCACGGACTGTGCGACCAGTCCAAAATCTTCAGGGAATGTGCGGCTGGGGTCCCCGATGTGCCTTTTGAAGATATCATGAAAAAATATTAAATGGTTCAAAACACAATTTCCCATTATAAGTCAATGGGGAAAGTTAAAAGTTCAACAGTGTCACAAATGCAGTTTTTACTTTCGCAAATGGCCCTTTTACTGTTGCAAATCCCCCATTTTGTTTTCAGTTGGTCATCAGAAAAATGCTTGGCATTTAAATTTGGGACCCTTTAGCAACCTAATTCTTTTTATATTCACCTAGTCGGACCCTGAGGATGCTAGGCATGTCTTTATTTTGAGGTAAAACACCAAAGAAATATGTTTTTCAAATTTCTGGAAAAAGTACTTTCGCAAAGTACTTTTGCATTTGCGACAGTGTCGCTTGAATTTGTGAAAGCTTTCGCAAAGTTCAACAGTACTTTTCCAGGCTATTAGCATATATATATATAGATATAGATATATTATGGTAGCAAGGTAGTGCTACCATAGTTAGGATTGAGGAGCCCTTTTAAGGTTAAAGGGTCAAACTTTACACCATAATAACTTTGTGACCGTTCAATGGATTTGCCTGAAATGTGGAATGCATGATCAGGAATCATACACCTTGAGATCTACGAAGTTTCTTATCAGTTGGATATATGACTGTGGAGTTATTAAGCGTGATCTGCGTGCATGTTTACGCTATGTGGTGAATTCTTTGCTCGTGCCAACAGGTTGTACAGTTTGCATGAGCAGTCCAAAAACTTCAGAGAACGTGCGGCTGGGGTGCCTGATGTGCTTTTTAAAGATTTCATGAAAAAATATTTAACGGTTCAAAAGTTATTCAAAAAACAAGTTCCCATTATAAGTCAATGGGAGAAGTTAAGAAAAGGCCTGGCACTTTCGCAAATGCACTTTTTACTGTCGCAGATGGCCCTAGTACTTTCACAAATCCACCATTTTGTTTTCAGTTGTTGATCAGAAAAATGCTTGCCATTTAAAATTGGGACCATCTAGGGACACAATTATTTTTGTGTTCACCTATTCAGAGCCTGTGGATGCTAGCCATGTCTTTATTTTGGGGTTAAACACCCCAGAAATATGTTTTTCAAAGTTCTTGAAAAAGTACTTTCACAAAGTACTGTCGTGCTCAAGACACTTTCCCAAATCTGTGTGAAAGCTTTCGTAAATCACGAAAGTACTTTGCAACACTATGGCCAAAATGACAGGAGTTTTTGCCACCTTGCTGCAAAAGAACAGTTAGGTTTCTTGGCCTGCAATTTGGAGGGAATGCAGCCAACATCTCAGAGATGTGCCTTTTGGTGGTTTGGTGAAAAAATACTGCATGGCTGGAAAGTTACGATACTCCAAAGTTGGTGTTTTTTCCCATCGATTAACATGGTGGCTTACGCCATGCCTTTCAGGGCTCGTGTCTCGAAAACAATGCAAGATACAGATTTTTTGTTGCGAGTTGCATAGCCCATACCTATGGGCTATGTAATAACAAAATCCTAGCCAGGAAAATCATGATTTTTGTGAAATTTAAATTTTTTTCTACGACGTGCGGTTGCTGAGATATTAACAGTTAAGTACTTCCAATGCTCGTTTTCAGCTCCGATGCCCATTATAATGCATACATTCTTTGTACACACTGTGTTTTTCTATGCACCTGTTCAGCAAAAACAGGGTATGCGCTTCCATTAATGTTGCAGTTACTGTTTCAACTTGCGTTTCTGTCCCCGTTTGCATTTACGTTCCCGTGTATGCCACGAGTTAGGACCAAAAACCCCAATACACACCCCGATGCCTGCTGTTGGGGCAGGGTGGAGGTGGGGTGCAAGAGGTGGGAACCCTAATTTCAATTTCCTCACTTTTATCACTGTGAAGAACCCTAACTGATGCATTAATGAAGTTTTTTGCATAGAATATATATATGTATATAAAATCTATATATCTATAGATATATATATTAGAGGCAAAAAAAATTCCATTTAATGCATCAGATTAAATTATTCTAACAACAAAGTGAGGAAATTCAGTAGGTTAATATGGACCCCATACCCCCAACCGGCATCGGATGACATTGGGGCCGTCGGCCCCTAACTCTCACCCCATGACATGTGTAAAGAAGCAGAGGTATAGGAGAATGGGGTGACAGTTAGGACTGATGACCCTAATGCGCACCCCAATGCTGGTTGGGTGGTGGGCTGGGGGGTTCAAGGAGGGCTTTCAACCCTAACACCGAATTTCCTTGCTTTTGCCACTGTGGAACAACCATAACTGATGCATTAAACAGAGTTTTTGCCTCTAATTTCCCTTCTCTTTGAGAACGATAATGAGAAATAGTGAATGTAATGTGGTGGCAGGAATGTGGGGCCCTTTGGGCCCCGTGCTCCTGCCACATGATGTCTTATCACATAGTAACACAGTGCCTGCAAACACAAATGGTAATGCACATGGTGATGCAAAGCAAAACAGAAAGAGTAACAGTACTGTAGACACAAATGGTAAAAATAACGTAAATGCAAGCCCAAAGGAAAACACAAAGGGTAATGCACATGGTGGCGTGGATGGGAATGGTAAGTGAAACAGGTACAGAACCTCAAGCAGAAGTGGTAATGGTAACAGTAATGTAAGCACACAGGCTGGTTTTCCCAAAAAGCTGCATAGAGAAAGACTATAGTACAAAGAATGTATGCATAATAATGGGTCTCGGAACAGGAAATGAGGGGTTGGAATACTAAATTGCGTATATCTCAGGAACCACACGATGTAGAAAAAAAAATTTAAAAGTCATATGATTTATGTCTTTCCTGGCTAGTTTGTACTTAGCCACTACTAGGGGGCTGAGTGTTTTTCTGACAAAAAGTCCGTATCTCCCACCGTTTTCGAGATACACACCCTGAAAGGCGTGGCGAACGCCATAATGTTATCCCATGGAAAAAAAAGAGAAGTTCAGAGTGCCATAACTTTGACACCCTGTTATATTTTTTCACCAATCCACTAAAAGGCACATCTGTGGGATGTTGGCTTTGTTCCCTTCAAATTTCAGTGTAAAAGACCAAACTGTTATTTTGCAGCAGGGTGGCAAAGAATTGCTGTCATGCAGCGGATGCTGCAATGTTAGTCTATGGGAAAAAATTGACAAATTTGGAGTACCGTAACTTTGCATCCATGAAATATTTTGTCACCAAACTACCAAAAGGCACATCTGTGGGATGTTGGCTGCCTTCCCTTCAAATTTCAGCCCAAAAGACCAAACCATTCATTTGCAGCAGGGTGGCAAAGAACTCCTGTCATTTTGGCCATAGTCTGGAAAAGTAGTGTCATGATTTGCGACAGCTTTCGCAAGCATTTGCAACACTTTCATGAGTGCGACACTACTTTGCAACACTCCTTTTTCCAGAAATTGAAAAAACTTATTTCTAGGGTGTTTAACCTCAAAATAAAGACATGCCTAGCATCCTCAGGGTCCGACTAGGTAAACACAAAAAGAATTGTGTTACTAGAGGGTCCCAAATTTAAATGCCAAGCATTTTTCTGATCACTAACTGAAAACAAAATGGCAGATTTGTAACACTACTAGGGCCATTTGCGACACTAAAAAGTGCATTTGTGACACTGTCGAACTTTTTGTTAACCTTTTCCATTGTCTTATAATGGGAAATTGTTTTTTGAATAACTATTGAACCATTTAATATGTTTTCATGAAATCTTCAAAAGGCACATCAGGGATGCTGGCTGCACATTCCATGAAGTTTTTGGACCAGTCACGCAAACCGTGCGACCTGTAGGGATGAGCAAAGAATTCCAAAAAGCGTAAATGCATGCACAGATCATGCTTAATAACTCTGCAGCCATATATCCAAACAGTACAGAAGCTGGCAGATCCCAAGACGTACAGTTCTTGATTATGTGTTCCAAATTTCAGGCAAATCCATTGAATGGTTGCAAAGTTATTAAGGTGCACAATTTTAGGTTTAACATGTAAATGGCTCCTCAACCCTAACTATGGTAGCAATACCGTGCTACCATAATACACACACATATATATATATATATATACATATATATATATATATATACTCTATATAGATTCATGGCAAAAAACTCTGTTTAAGGCATCAGTTAGGGTTGTTCCACAGCGACAAAAATGAGGAAATTCGGTGTTAGGGTTTAAAACCCTAACTCCGCATTCACCCCCCCATTCCTCCCAGCACCAGACACACACACCACACACACACACACACACACACACATGCAAGTGGCTGGGAGGATCAAGGCAACATGACCAATCACAGACAACCAGCAACATGTGACAGAAATAAAATACAACTGTATCAATGTACTACAAGGCACCCCACCCACCAGACCAGGTACTGCATGCTCAGTGGAGATCCACAGCAAAACTGAGGTCATGTACACCAAATGTACACATCCCTGATTGCAGGTGCACACAATGTACCACACTTAGGAGTTGCATGGCCTTACCTCTGGAGGGGAGGTATCAGATGACGACATCTCCCAGTATGACATCTCTCAGTACAATGCCCAGTCACACCCCTACTATGGCCCAGAAACACCACCCAGCCACCCACAACATGGCGGGTCCCCACTCCATCCACACCATGTCATAAGTCATTGACATCGTGATGCCCATCATGGAAGATGCCAACATGGCGGCCCCCATGATGGGGGAGCAGACCCAAGCCTGGTTCTGATGGCACCACCGATAGCTGTTATTAATGTGGAAGACAGGCAAGAGATAGAAGCGATGATTGAAACTGCAATAGGTAATGTACCTCTTCCTCAGAGAAGTAAACGGGCCATTAAAACTGAGATAAGGCAGCTTCTACAAAAGGCTGGCACTCAGGATGGTATCATTCATACTGTGGTTGAGGCTGCAGCTCGGGCCACCCTGGATGATGCCCGAGACAATCTACCTCTGCCTGATCGACCCAATAATCTCCTACAAATGGCCTACTCTGTTCAGCAAATAGCTGACAGTATTGGTCGGATGAACCCATCTGACAACCTCAGCTGTCACTTAGAAAAGGTACGTTCTAAATGCAAGATACTTAGCCTCACTGCAGAATACCAGGTCCAGATACTACACCAAACCATCAATCCTAGTTTGTGGGCCAAACTCCCCGATGCCATCTGCCAGGTTGGGAACACCACCTTTGATGAGGTTGCAGCTGAGCTCATTTCTGTTCACAGCCCAGGTGTAGTAGGAGTGAATCTTGCATACCCTGTAAAACAGAATGCAAAGGAACGTCCAGCAACTTACCACCAGAGACTTTGGATGGCCTACCGAGCAGGAAAGCACCTGACACAAGAAGCTGTAGATGTAGATCTTATTGAGTATAAGACCCTGTTCCTTAGGAACATGATCCCTGCAGTACGAGAAAAGTTAGAGCCAGCCACCTACCCCAATACGAATAGGTTTGCCGACATCCTTCAGAAAACCGAGAGAGTGTGCCAACACTACATCCATGATCTGGGCTCCGGTTCCAAGAAAGTAGCTGCTGTGTAGCCTATTTCAGAGGCCACAATGCACTACACTGTGGAAGGGCAGGCCCAACACCGACAGGCCCAACAACAACAGGCCCCTCCAGCCGATAACCAACACCCCCAACAGACCCAACACCAACAACCACAATAGCAGCAACAATGAGGTGGGAACTGTTATTGGCATAAGAATAAAAAGCATAAGAACAAGGGTAAACTAGAACAACAAAGAACAGGCCCTTCATATAGGGAGATAGCTGAGGAAAATTGGAAGTTCCGAGAGCTCCTGGGACAAGTGCACTCTGCAGTGGATGCTGTTCCCGCTCAGACCCTTGCAGCTGTACAACCGGTAACCCAGACCCCAGTGGGTCATGGTGATACTGGAAGTGCAGGACCTCAGGCCCATACAGGCCTGAACCTAGAAGCTCCTCCCTATATATCATCGGTGCAGCATGGTGAAGTGATTCAAAGAAGTCAGGCCCAACTTCTCCATGCTCCCAGTAGTACAGATTGACAATTACAGGCCCCAGTCCAGATTGTAAACAAGCTGGTCTTGGATACAAACGGAAGGCCCTGCACTGAGGCTGAGGTCGGGGGCTGCCTACTTGAAGTCTTGCTAGATACAGGTGCGGCTGTATCTGTATTACATGGTGAACACCCAGACACATCTCCTTGGTCCACCGGATATAAGCCCAACATGTCAGGAGTAGATGGTATTAGGCTACCTGCATACCGATCTCTACCCCTGCTGGTAGAGTTAGGCCATTTAAAGGCTTCACACACTTTCCAACTGATGGTAATGCATGACCATCCTAGTATCATAAGAACTGATTTTCTTGCACCACACGGTTGTGAGCTGGATCTAGCTAATATGCTACTGATACAGATTCAGGGTCAATACCACATCATTTTGATCCCTGATTCACATGCTGTGGCAACAATTTCTGCTAACAACAAAGAGTATGATGTCATAGATTTGTTCAAGGATCATGAGCTTCTCCCAAAGCTTCTCCCCAATTTTCAGTGACATTTGGAAGCATTTGCAATCAACAAACATGACTGTGGCAGAATGCACACTGTCATCGAAGTGCCAGGCCCAGCACATGAGAGGCAAAGGCAGTACCCTTTTCCAACTGAGGCCTTGCCTTCTTTTAGAGAAACAATCAAGTCATTTCCCAAACAAGGAGTAATCAGAACTTGTGTTTCTACTGCCAACTCCCCAGTGTGGCCCATGAAAAAAGCCCACAGGTGCCTGGAGACTTACTATTGATTACAGGAAACTGAATCAGGTCACCCCCAGTTGTTCCCCAACTGTGGCATCAGCACCCGATGTGCTATGACTTTTGATCCCTGACCTGAAATGGTTCAGTGCCTTGGATATCTCCAATGGTTTTTGGTCATTACCATTGGCCCCCAAGAGTCAATATAAGTTTGCTTTCACCTTCGAAGGAAGACAGTACATGTGGACTTGCTTACCACAGGGATTCCATAATAGCCCATCCCTCTTCCATCTGCATATGATGGATGCCCTTGAGGGTTTCTCTACTCTCCAATGTCTCTTTCAGTATGTGGATGACCTGTTGCTGGCAACAGCCACACAGAAACAACACCTGGATCTCTTGAACGAACTACTGACTCTCATTCAGAGAGCAGGCCTGAAATGCAATCCAGCAAAAGCACAACTATGTCAGAAAGAAGTACTCCTTCTGGGTCTAAAAATAACTGACCAAGGTCAAAGTCCTACCTGGAAAAAGATACAGGGATTGCAAGACTTGCCATTGCCCACCAATGTCGCAACTCTTCGAAGGGTTCTAGGTACGGTGAATTATTCGAGAGATTTTATTTGTGATTTTGCTCAGAAAGCTGCTGCTCTGTATGAGCTACTGAAAAAGGACATCCCATGGACTTGGGGCCCTATACATACCCAGGCTGTGACGTCACTGAAGCAGGCCTTGGCCTCTGCCCCAGCTCTGGTCAATCCCAATCCAGCACTCCCATTCCATCTGGAATGTGTCACTTCTGATACTGCCATGTCAGCAATACTGGCTCAGAAGGTTCATGGCACGCTGAGACCTATTGCATATGCATCACAGCTCTTGACCCTAGTGGAAAAGAAGTGCAGCTTTTATGAAAGGAATCTTCTGGCCACCTACTGGGCTGTCAAGCACTTTCTGTATATCATTGGGTACTCTCCACTGATCATCAACACTAACCACTCACCAAATACCTTTCTGCTCTCAGATAGAGTGAAGAATGGGTCAGTCTCCAACACCAGGCTGACACACTGGTCACTTCTTCTCCAGGATACAGACATACAGGTACACCCAACAAAAATTCCATCTATGCTGGCTCAGGGACTCCTTTTCCAAGAAGAGCCCAATGACTATACATTGCAGTCACCTGATCTTCCTGATCCAGGTCCTTTCCTCCCTGCCACGCCACAAATACTTGATAACACCTTTTTGTGTCATGTCTTTACTGATGGTTCAGCATCCTACTATCAGAGAGAACAAATTGCAGGGATGGGCATTCTAGTGATTTACCCTTACAGGAACACTGTTAAAATATCTAAGCATTGCAGTGTAGCATCATCACAGTATGCAGATGGCAGCGGTGGCCTGTACCCTCGAGTTCATCTAGCATGGTACCAAGGATACTATCATTTTCACAGACTCTAATTGGGTTTCATTGTTCTCTTACAGAATTCCTTCCTTTCTGGCAGAATAACTCCTTCCTCTCCTCTGATGGCAGCCCAGTGAAGTACAAGGAATTGGTAATATACATACATTCACTGGCACAAACATTTGCACACAAACTCTATGTACACAAAGTCAAAGCTCACTCTCTCCATGACCCCGATCATGCCGTCAATGACACAGCAGACACCCTTGCCAAGGAAGGAGCCAGAGGGGCGGACACCTGGATGATAGACTATCCAGAGTCCAATGCAGCTGTACATATAGCAGCACTCAGGAAAAAAACCTGAACCCTTCTCCCCCTTGGACCTCTCAGAAGCCCAACATGTTGACACTGAACTCAAACAAGTGTTCAGATTCCTTGACAAGAGTACTGAAGAGAAACTCCCTACACATAACCCCTGCCAGAGGCATGAAGGTAAGTTACACTTGTCACCAGATGACAAGCTCATTAACCAGATGATTCCGCCACCAAGTTGTGGGTGGTCACCAGACACCTCAGGTCTGAATTCTTGCACCAAGTGCATGGCACACCCACTGGTGGACACCAGGGAGTGGAAAATACCCTCCAAAGGCTTAAGACCACCGCCTGGTGGCCTGGTGTCACCAAAGATGTTAAACAGTACATAGACAATTGTCTAATTTTGCACAAAACAACCCAATCCCTACCAAGCAAAATGCCAAACTTTTACCACAACAACACTCTGGCCCTTGGCATGCCATACAGATTGATCTTATTGGCCCCCTGACCAATACCAGCAGAAATAACAAGTATGCACTTGTGGTAACTGACCTCTTCTCTAAGTGGGTTGAAGTTTTACCCAAGAAGACATGCACTGCTAAAACCACTGCCAAAATCCTGGTGGAACAGATTTTCTCCAGGTGGAGCCTACCTCTTAAGGTAGACTCTGACAAAGGAACCAGTTTTACAGGTGAGTTGATGAAAGAATCCCTTGAACTCCTTGGAGTTCAACAAAAGTTCCACATACCCTATCACCCCCTATCTTCAGGTCAAGTAGAGAAAGCCAACAGATGGATTAAGCAAATGCTTTCCAAATTCATTGAGGACAATCCCAAAACCTGGGATTCCCTACTGCCGTTACTCCTTATGGCAATTAAGGGCACACCCTCAGCCACCACCCAGCTCACACCCTTTGAGGTAATGACTGGAAGACAGATGAGATTACCTGAACACCTGTTGTTTGACCTGCACCCCCCCACTGCGGACCATGTGTCTGTAGATCTATATGTAGAAAAACTCAGGAAAGACCTCACACACACATTTGCATGCTGCCAACTGCATAGGCAAGGCCCAGCAACAATCCAAAATACAATTTGACAAATACATACAAGAAGTGGATTGGCAGGTTGGAGATCAGGTAATGGTACTCCGATTTGCACATCTCACCTATTCCTTCTCCAACAAATGGGAAGGCCCATACCCCATCGTCAACAAGCTCTGTCCGACAGTCTATCAAGTTAGACTCCTACATAACAATAAACTTACTGACAAATGGTTACATGCAAACCAACTGAAACTGTATAAAGGAGCTTAATTACTTTTCCTCACCCCATTGGGTGGAATAGTGCTAACTTACTAATGTTTGATTTTGCTTTTCAGATACACTGACAAGACAGCTATCTTGTTCCTTTATCTCCTCATCTCAGGAATTATTCCCTGCATCCAAGGCACAGTACCGAACCTCCTACCACACCTTGATCATCCAGCATCTCCTTCAGAGGGAGTATCCATCAATATACCCGATAGTATGATTACTGTCCAGGATGGTTCTGATGCTTTTCTCACTGCCTCGGTTGTTGCTCCTGATAAATCTACCCTACAAATTGAGTGGCAAACCACATTGCAAGGACAAATTCTCCCTGTGGCCAAACTCTCCAAAGGAACTTTCCAGGGTTGGCCCAATGCTAAATTATCCCTAAATGGTTCTCTGTCCTTGTTACAAACTGCTCTTAGACATTCTGGTTTGTACAATATTACTGCCTTAATTGATCATTCATACTGTAATTCTTTGTCTAAAGATTTTGCTAGAAAATTTTGTGCTGTACACCACATGGCTTCTGCTGCCTTGTATCTCTCTGTGTTACCACCCACTGATAAACAGCTTTTGGAATGTACAAAGCACACCTCTGGTCCCCATAGTGGTCTAACAGCCACTGTCCTCCCTGAGTCATTGATCAATAACTTGCAATTTATGCATATATCTGTTTTGTTCAACCTTTCTTACTGGAATATGAAAGAATTTGGTACGTGTCAGAATACTAATAAGTCTGCATTTTATAGTTCATTATTGCTTGATAGTTTAGCTGCATTTCAAATTCGTACTTGAGACCCTATTGCCGGGGTCCATTCTACTGAACACAGAGGCAACTTCAGGAGAAAACCCAATCCTGATGATCAAAGTTATAAATGTAATACATGTGAAGTTGACAGTTCTGATGTCACAGGTGTAACAGGTACTGTCACTGGCCTTTTTGGTATGGCTATGTCTATTTGGAATAAAGCAGACATTGCCACTATTAAATCTCATTCTGCCAAGTTCTCCACTGGTTTGGTTAACAATATACTACCCCCATTATTGCATGGTGTGGATGGTCTTAGTCAGGAAGAAAGATACACTGTATACAACATGCATGACATTGCTAAGGCATTTACAGACTCTGAAGACAAGATTAACACACTTGCTGCACAGAACAACAGAGAAGCAGATAAACAATACATTGCTAGAGAAATCCCCTGCTCTACCTATGGCTGATACACAATCACTACCATCAACAATCTCTTCCATGATCTAGAATCTGGAAGAATCCCTGATATCATACATGATAGATGCATTTCCAAATGGTATTGTCCGCAATGTAAAACACCTAGCTGTATTGCTATGTGTATGCAACAATCTCTAACAATTCCTCTTTCTACAGCTAGAAAGCTGGGGTTTGTGACCAGACACCCTAACACTGGTCCTTGTTTTACTGCTAAGAAATGTTCCATAAGAGATACTATGTTTGTTTCTTTTACTGTCTCTTTACCATGCTTTGATTCCACTACAGCCTTGTTCGACAAGCTTGCACTGGTACATTCTATTGGGCACTTGGATGAAGACATCTACAGAGAACACCTGGATCTACCGCCTCTACTGGTTTTCCATCCTTTCCTGGATGCCTGGGTGGCTCTGCACACGGACTGCTGTGCGAAGAAGCAATACATTTACTTGTGCTGATGTGATGTATTTGATGTTATTCAACCTGTTTGTGGTTATTCTCCAAATAGCATTGATTGGACATTCACCATGGATGATGACATCACCAAAAATTTCACAGATTTCTCGGATTCTACTTTGGCTCTGGATAAACTCTACCAATCATATCATGAGGAGGTTCATCACCTGTCAACATGGATTTTGAAGATGGCCTACACCTGCCCTGTCCAGTTGCAAAAGTGGAGACTCCCTACTGTTCACTCTCAGTACAATTCTGACGCGGAGTACTGTGCGGCAACTAACTTTAAAAGCTATACTTATGGATCTGTGACATGTGTTATTGATAACCCCAATTTTTGTTTTGTCCCCCCACCAGAAGACTGTCATTGGACATACCGTCATCACCCCTGAGACCCTTATGGATGCAGACATCATTGATGGTAATCCTGATTATCTGCTTACACCTTCTGAATACTTATCATATTTTAATGTACACATAGACCGACTTACACTTACACTTACATTAAAATCACTTTTAGACAGGAAAGGCACACACCTCATCCACATCAGCAATAATATGACCAAGGCCAATGAAGCTATCCTTTCATTGATTAATGATGGTGACATGAATGATGCATTGACTAACACCTGGTTAGAAATTACTTTTAAAGGTTTTGTTATTATACAAGCATTTTTTAATATTTGTTTTGATTATCATGCTATGTTGCCTACAGCGCTCACTGTGCCAACACCATGAGCAGCTCGGGTTCCTTTACAAAGCTCACATGTCGGGTTTGTAAATGACCACTGCTCCCTGACCTTTCCCTGGATTTGCCTGTGTTGCCCTTGGAGGCAACAAAGGGGGGAATGTTACACGAGGTCCCTGCACCCTAATTGGTACCCTTTGATGTACACTGTAGACAGCTAGTGCTTAGGCATATGTTATATACTAGCATATAGGGCTAAGGGCATCTACCGTACAACAGTAGGTGTCAGGATATGTATGAATATTGTTGTAATACACTTTGCTTGCCAATACACATGTATTCTTCTATGTATTTTCTGTGTATTTTTTAATTGTAAGATGCCAGGACACCTGTGTCCTTGAAATAATTATGATATGTAAGTCAGCATTGCCACCTTTTGGTGATTTGTACTACTATACTGAGTTATGTAAGACTCTGTATAAGAACTCTTTTGTTTCACAAACTGATGACTACTACAAAATTGTATAATGTTATCTTGGACCATGGAGCCTCCTCTAATTTAGCAAATGGGGCTCATCTCTGTAACTAGAAATGTTTCTATCTTACAGTAACCATAGTAATTATCATAGGTATATAATGTGATACACCAGTCCTGTACCTCCGAGATCCCAAGAGACACAAAGAAATCTTGAGGTACAGGGAATGCTTAGCACTGACTCCCAGTTCGTATTGATAAAAACTGCTTAGGGCAAATGTGATTTCATCCTTTTTGGTAGTAATAAACAAGTTTATTACTCTTATACAATGTGTCTGTGATTATTTGCATTCCCAATATTGCCAAAAAGCTGAAAGTGAGGTTTAGACCTCCTGACAATGCTTAAATGCACTACTGCAGCAACACCAACATACATAGCATTACTGTTACATTATGATGAAAGAAAAACACAAGACAGGTAAATAAGGCTTAAAAAGATTTATTGCCCAATTAATAATTGTGAGAACACCAAATTAAAAATCCAATTGGTGCACAAAAATCAGTCTCACAAAACAGCCACATTTATGTTTTTCACTGTTACTTGAAATACATGTAAACCAGTATCACAGACAATAAATCAGTGACATGTAACAGAATCAAAAAATACAGAAGTGCAGCCATAACATCGCCATCTGAACACAGTTAACACCTATGAAACAGTAAGGATGTTGTTGTTATTGTGTGACTGATAGTGTGAATGTTCCTGGGGTGGGCGAAAAAACAGATGCGACTTATAAGCTCATAGCAGCACAAACAGGCTACGGTTTAAAAAGAAATATATTTCTGAAACTAACAGTTTAACATTTAATATTAATGTATTCTATGTGTAGACATACAAATACATGCACATATAGATGTACATGTGAATCATGCTGCAATATTACTGCATTTGGAAAATTCCCACCCGATCCCTCAATAAAGGCGATCAGAGAATATTATCAGGAACAAAAAAATGCTCAGTTGTCATCAGTGAAAGTGTCTGATGTACAGTTTTCAACTATTATAAACATACATCAAGGTAAGGTTAAACACCAACATTTCTGAAACTATATTGTAACAGTATTATATACATCACTATAAATGTTCAAAAAATAGTTACATAGGTACAGAACTAGTTAACCACCTTCATCTGTTACATCTCTTACTTACATGAAAGCATTTTTTTACTGAATACTATCAATATAACATCTTATGATATGATAAGCAAAAAATTAGTGCACTAAATGATAACGATATCTGTAATGGAGCACAGTAACTTGTTATTAATGATGGCATATGAAATAACAGAACAGTACATATGTGCAACTGCATAATATGTCATGCTAACAAATACAAGCATACTACTTCTTACTCTTTATGAGTCTTTATGAGTCTACAACTGTGTAAGATATGTTGATTGATAGCATCATAAGTATGGATTTTCTCTTACACAGTTGTAGACTCATAAAGAGTAAGAAGTAGTATGCTTGTATTTGTTAGCATGACATGCAGAGGTCTTTGTTAGACATGTAAGTGTGGTTTCTCTAGTGACTGTGAAAACAGCTGGCGCTGATTAAAGACCACTGCAACTATTTTCACTGTGTCACTGATCAACGCAACAATCTTAAAGTCACAATGAGTCTACATATGCAAGAGAGCCATGTGATTTATTTCCTGTGTAAGCACAACTGTACATTTGCTAATAACAAATAACAGTGTGACAAAACTCACTGTGTAAGAAAAAAATGGACAGCAAAGTAAAGGAATTTTCACATGTTGTGTAACTATTCCTCTGACACATTAAGATTGGCATAATTCTTCAGTATCAGTACATATGCATTTTTTAATTGTCGCGGCAGTCTCTGTTTGAAAGAGCTTGTTGAATCATCACACTTGACCCATCCAGTTCTGTACCTCAACAAACAAGTGTAATGTCCAGAATGTACAGACTGGCTATAATGGTAGATCACAGCATGAGTGTCAAACACTGCTTGGTTAAATACTACTCTACCAGCTGTGAAATCAGTGATGGATGTGTCAACTCTGAGCCCATTGGAGTCAAATCTATGCAATTCTAGCATAAGATATTGAGATGAAGTCCTCAGATGTATGGACTGAGTACATGTACCTCCACACCTCACACACAGGTGGCCACTTTCAGCATTAGTAAACAGCTGCCAAAACTTTACAGCTTTACTCTGAGGCACAAACAGAGAAACCCAAAGCATGTCTTCTGTGGTTTGTCATTCTGAATGACCACATAACTGACATACGTACTTGGTGACATATGGCACAGTAAAATAGTGTCACATTGAAGTTCCCTCTTCATCCAGGCTGTTAATGATAGCCATCATGAACTCGGTAGCATCCTGCTGCATGTTTGCAGCAAACATACTGCATCCATCATATGTACCCAGCACTTGCCGCAGAGGTGTTAGTGACTGCAGATTCTTAGACTGATCAGAAGCCATGTTGACAAGATGCTTCAATTCCTTTGATAGTGCAGTGTCTTGGGAAGCAGATGTTACCTCAACAAAGTGTGGCATATGGAGAAAGACATGCATAGCTGCATTAGCATAACAGTTAACTCTAGTACTGTTATCAAACACAGGCACAACAGCCATCCCAACTGACTTCTGAACAACAGCTGGCTCCGCATCTGTATTTGACATTGTAACCTTCTTATAACTCTGAACAGTTCCATCAGTTGCACAAGCTTGTTTTCTTTTGTTGCCAACTATAGATGTGACTGAAGGATGTGAGACAACCACATATGTTGATAGTGGTATTAAAGACATATGTGGCTGGTATAGAGTACGTAATCTGTTGTACTCAACTATACAGTGCTTGGCCTTCTGAGGTGCGACTGTTATGATGTGCAACCCAGAAAGACTACGTACGCATAAAAGTGCGATGTAGCTCATGCCATCTTTGAAAATGTCTGTCCCCATGTCCACCATTGCTGAATCCAAACTCAAGCCTTGAGACTTGTGAATGGAAACAGTATATGCAACACATATTGGGAACTGTTTCCTGTTCACATTGATATCCTTCAATACCTGGAACTTAACACAGGTACGCTCAATCTTGACAGGAAGTTCCATGTTGTCAAACTGGACAACAAGTGTCTCGATAAATGTCTTTTGAACATTGTAGACAAAGTCAATGATGTTACCCATGGCACCATTTACCATTCCATGATCCACATCAAGACTGTGGTGTAGCATGACACATGCATTCTTACAAATTATAAGTAAAACTTCTAGACCAGCTGTGCGTGAAACATCTGACTTCAATTCAGACAGTCGTTCAGTCATCTTAGCTACCAGCTTCTGACTTAAAATGACACCATCGACTGTGTCAACAGCATGTAGTGTGAGAATTGATTGACTTTCTTTCTGCAACATGACACTGTTGAATTCAATGCATTTATTTAGTCATGGCATAAGACAAATAATGCGTGTGCCCGTGAAACACACATCACTGAAAACATCACATGCAGTTTCTATGGATGTAGTGTCCATTCTGATTCTTCATCCATTTAACATTGCAACATGTTCTGGTGACAGAGAACCTGTACCAGTTTCATCCAACAGTGCCTTGTAAGTCATGTCAGCACTTTGGCTTATATTCTGATACAGCTCGACATAGGTAAATAACTCCCACAGGTTAAAACCTCCAATGCAGCCAAGTGTATTCTTGGCCTGCTTCACAGTCAGAACTGCAAAGACATGTTCTGCATTCACAGGTGCAAGCTGTAATAGGTCTCCAAATACAACAATGCTTTTTCCACCGAATGCATCTCCATAGTCAGTCCCCAGTATCTCCTGTAGACATAGATGTATACAGACAGGCATCAAATTAGAGACCATACTAATCTCATCAATGATGAGTAACTTCATCTTACTAAACATTGAAAGAAGCTAAGATGCAACATCAAATGACAGTTTCCAATACTCTCCTGCTTTGCCATGCTCCACTGGCAACATGAACAGATGGTGTAACGTTACACCACCAATGTTGTATGCTGCCAGTCTGGTGGGAGCATTAACAGCAACAGACATTGCTGACCCTGTCAAGGTCCGTATTTCAGCCGTGATGGCCTCAATAAGGAAACTCTTCCCTGTACCAGTTGAGCCACTAACAAACATCAGCAGTGGTTTGTAGTGAAGACAGTCACATTTCTTCTCATCATGCAGTATCCCATGCTGGACAGCATCAGTTACCTCAGAGAGAAAACCACACACTGCTGGTCATTGAGTCTCTCTCTCTTTCTCAACTCAGCTGGGTCAGCACTGAAGTGCTTACTGTGTTGCATGGCACTCTCCACTTCTGACATGAGTACTTCTGGGGCATCCAGAGGCAGAGGTTCCCCAAGGATTCCTTGTCCTTCTGGATCAAGATTGTCCTGTGAGCTAACAGCAGTATCCTCCTCAAGTAGCTTTTGTGTCTTTTTTGAGCAGGTCCTTCTCAGTATCTAGCCTCTGTATGTATATCTCTGAGTATTGACTTTTGAATGTCTCATAACTGTGATTAAACTCTTCCTCGAATGTATCACAGTCACCTTTCAACTCAGCCTCATTCCTCCAGGGTCTAAATTGGAATAGCAGAGGAAAGTAGTAATGCTCTCTGCTCTCAGATGTGCCTAGATGTAACTTACAGTGGTCAATGAGCCAAGACTTATGTCTTTTAACAAGACATCCATCCACTCCTCTGACCTTGTAAATGTCACATGTACAATCAGGTGAGACATCTGTCTTGTAGTCATACCACTTAGCTACCTGAAATAGACACATATCATCCATGTCTTCATGTCCACGGGGGTAGTATGTGTCAATGAGGTTATTCTTCAAGATATGTCTTGAAGATGGTCTATTGACAGCCAGTTCCTCAATCTCAGCATGAGGAATAAGTACACATTTTCACTTCTCTTTGTAGTTCACACTGAGAAAGCAGACAGCATCAGACTTGCCGTACAGATGTGTACCAATCAAGTGATCACCAGCTTCATTAGCACCACATTCTCTGTGTGAAAGGGTCTTCAAGCCTAGTGACCACAACTGAGCTTGAACTAGCAATATCTTCTCAAAGATCTTGCAAGCTAGTCTGCTCATGTTTACTTATGTACGAAGAGACATACCGCACCAGAGCCAATGAGTTGTCAGCCGAAAACTGAATATCTATGTTTGCTTGCCACATTAGGAGAAAAGTAGGGTTGCAGTCATTGATGTACACCTCTTTCTCATCTCTGGGTATCTCATATACCCTCTTGGTTGATTTTGCCTTCAAGTGGTGTTGCATTGCTGAAAACATCATTCATGCAACCGTCCTAACAGACACGTTCAGGATATCCAAAACGACATCTTGTGTACCAATCAGATTTATTCTTCACTACCCGGTGGGCAGTACTTTGCACAAATATGACCCTGGAACTTTTGCACCAACTTTCACAATGTTGGACTGTCATACTTGTCCGGAATGCAGCAAGTAATGTATTTCTTGATGAATGCGAGCACTTGTGCTGCTTCATGCTCACCTATACGGAGGAGCATCCTTGATCCACGGCAACATGTGAATATGAGGAGCACCTTGGGCCTGTTACTCCATCCTCCAAAAGTAATGTTCCACAACACCAAGAGGCAGATTGTCCCTTGACAAAATGAAAGTCAGAATATCATGGAACAGCTTTTGAAAATGCCTTGTGACAGAGACAGGGTCAAGTGAGCACATCTCACCGAGAGTCATTGATGCAATACCCTCAGCATCAGAGTTTGCCCACTTCAACAGTTCTCTGACCTCATCCCAAGCATACTTAGCACAACTGAGTGTGACAAACCATGTGGCTGCACCATGCTCTCACAGCATTGTCATCACCTCAGAGTATCTGCAGTACCAATATTCTTTGCTGCCACATAGACTTGACAGAATAGAAGACAAATTAACTTACACATTTTCATCTTTCTGCTTCAATTTCTGAAGAAACTGTGCAGCTAGCCAGATGAATAGGATGTACAATAGATGCAGACAATATGCTAAGTTCACTCTCCCACAGGAGATGAAACAGGTACTGCGTGTTTCATCTGAATTTGCCATCTTTACTAAGCACACGGTTTGTTCGGTACTCAGCACCCTGTACATGCACTTCTCTTTCATCAAGGTGCCCATCTGACCCTTTTGGGAATAAGTCTGGGAAACAGCATGCTTCCAATGTTGCCTCCCAAATGCTGACAGGCTCACCTTCCACCGGTTTCATTTGATAGAGATCAATGTTGTTCCCTACCGGATCTCTGCCGTGTAGTGGATGAATTGTGTACTGTTCGTACACATTGTCATTTGTTTCCACATTGACCTTCTCAATCATTGACTTTGTGCTGTCCATGTCATCATGATGAAGAGGTACACTAGTGATGTGATCAACATTAAGGTCTGCATAAAAAGGATTGTTGTTCTTTAAGTGAGTAAGGGCAAGATTCACCTTCTCAATATTAACAACATCCTGCCAAATCACCTTAGACTTTGTTGGCACACCATTTACAAGAATAACCAAAGTGTTTTTAATGGAGATAGCCTCCACATTTTCCTGCAGAGGAAGTGGAAGATACATGACGGAACCCTTAAGAGACCTGATGAGTTCTTTTTGTGGAATATTCCGTATCTTTGTGTTCATGCATAGAATAGTTTGAAATGGTTTCAATGTCTGAATAAGAAAATGCTCAAACATATTCAATGTGGTAATCTCACTTGGTGTCACATCTGCCTCCATGTCATTCAAGGCTGACCTTGCTGGCAGAATGTTACACTTCACTTTGGAAAAACAGTGCTTGCACATCACTATGATTGGGTCTAACTCAAACTCAGACTTTAACAACAGAAATGCTGAAAGTTAAAACCACATGTCATTGTATGGTGACAAGGTTTCCAGATTCACTGTGACCGTTTATTTTTCATAACAAAGGTGTTCACATGACACACATACAGAGTCAACTTCTGTCTCTTTGCCAACTCAAATTTGGCAATTGATTTCTCAAACTGTTTGAGAATATCACTTTCTAGGACAGACACACAATTCCCATCAGGAATAGATTCATGAGTAACCATAGTATCAGTCACACTGCTGACACGTTGCAGCTGTTTCAAAAATTGAATGGCACCAGACAACAGTAACTCATTCAGATGAGTATACTGAGTGACAACTCTTGAACTTCATATACCCTGTACACAAAGTTCCTCATCCCTGATTGATGCACTCCCAGCATCCGCATATGGTGAAAGACACTGTCACAAACACCACTATCTATGTGTGCAAGGGAGTCCATAAGTCCAGTGTGTGGACACATCTCACATAGGTCTATGTTCTCAAACAGTTTATGTCTGTCTTTATGGTCAGTAATGACAAACAGGTTGATAAAGTGCTCAACTTTCTCAAATGATGATTGCCTACAGTTGCAAGTGTCATTGCATGTCCATGAGAGACAGTGACGTTTATGAGGCTGAATAGTTGCCTCACCTTCATCATCTGACTCCATTGTAGAATCATCACACACACACTGAGCACATTACAGACTGTGCTGAACTCATCAGTGCACAACTTGCTGTCCTTTTTCTGAGAGTAATATGACTCCTCCCAGAAATATGCCTCTGAGTTCTGTGTGTGCAGCCACTGTCCTGTGAAAACATCACAGAAATTATGCAGGTTCAAAATAGGATATCATTGTAGCCTCATCTTTACATCATATACAATTTTCCTAAACTGCTCAAGTACATGAGACATCTTACACCACAAACGGCGAAGAGCAAAAACTGCTCTATTTACAAATGTGCATACTTTCAAGTGCAATTTCATCAAACTGAGATGATTCTTGATTTTTCTTCTCTCACATCTCATCACAGCAGCAATAAGTCTTTCAATCTTGGCTTTAGAAGTTAGAGATTGAAAATACTTCTGCTTCCTCAGAGAAGCATCAGCAGCAATAAATTTTCGGTGCTGCATAGTACATGTGTTTATGCGTGTCTTTGCAACAGTAGCTTTTCTGCTTACAGATCTACAAAACTGTTGCTCAGCTACGCATTGTTTCCTTGCTGTTGAGCAAGCATGTCCTTTCCCTACAGAGTGATAAAGCTCTGAATCCACTCCTTTGCTAGGATGCTGAATTATTTTCCATCTTGAACAAGCATCACTGACTTTCACATCACCCTTATGCAACAGTGAACTACTGCAATACCTGTTTCATCTCTGCTTAGACTTCTGTCTTTGTTTAGATGGCATCTTCCGTGTTTCACTATTCATAGTTCAGTACACCAATCTTACAGAACAATCAGATACCTGTATGGGAAGTACAAAAAAAAAGAAAATTAAAATCCATGTCTTTAGTGTCTTTCTAACTTCACATACTATCATGCACCATTTCTATGTCACATAAGAAGAAAAAAATACTACTGCGTAGTAAAGATTGTTGAGATAATTAATTTAGTAAGTGAAGGTCAGTGAAGCAATAAACAGTGTTTTCAAATGGTGACGAACATAACTTTAATAATAATATGACAATAAATATCAAAAAATGAGAACAATCAAACAGTGCTGCAATTGTAAACATCCACACTGCTGTTCTACCTAATAAAAACAGCTTTTTAAAAATCAGAAAAGTAGTGTCGAACGTGCGACACTTTCAAAAAATGTAGTATTGTGCATGCGACACTGTAGAAAAAAGTGGTGTTGAACATGTGACACTGTCAAATGTAATGTCGCAAAGTGATATCACACACACGACAGTGTTGAATAATAGTGTCACACACATGACAGTTTCACAAATGCCAATTATTTTACACTCCCTTTCACAGTCAGCCAATCACAGACTGGTAGCTATTTGACTGACAGAAGCTGCAACCAATGTATTACTGCATATATCAGGCCATATCAAACTTCCAATCACAAGCTCCAAACAGTGAAGAAGAAGGACATAGCAGCCATTTTTGAGAAAACAAGAGATACCCTGCTTCTTACTGTGTAAGTAAACCACATTTTCAAATCCACTTTTCTAGCATCATAAAAAACATTAGCAGTACAAAAATAGCATTAAACAAAACATTTTTTGATGCTGTATTTGACTATGACAATATAATTTACCTGCCATACTGTTAAAAAAAGTTATAACAGTTTAAAGTAAGAGTCTTAATCATTACTTACTAGCACAGATAGAGCTGCAAATGGAGGCAGAAGCAAGCAGCATGTGTATCATAACAAGAGAGACAACCAATCACATTTTTCTGTTTAGCTGTAATTGTTTGAAGTAGCCAATAGCAATGTTGCATTTTCCCTCTAAGAAATATTTCTGCGTTTGTGTTTCACAGCAAGAACAGCCATTCAATGTTGTAATAGTCAGTGCATGCACTGTAATGGCCAATCATGGTAAATCATTAACCAATAACACGGCAAATCAGTGTGATTAGTATCAGCCCACAAAATCAGTGTTGAAGCAGAGAGGGAAACATTAGTTTCACATTCACTTGTGGCTAGCATCTGCAGGTGAAACACTAATTTTTTGGTAGCTCTCTGTCCACTTCTCAGTTTAAAAGCTAAGAATGGCAGAAAACAGCAGATGGAAGTGTGGGTAGTGGGCAGCAGCATAGTAAGGCGTGCTTCAGAGTATGCTCAGAGGAGTGATTTTGGGAGAGACCTGCAGCTTCCAAATTGCTCTGTAAAATGGTTTGGCATTAGGTGGCATGAGGTGGGAGCATCTCATGCCAACAATGCACAGACTTTTGACTACTCAAGCTTTGCCAGACATACTGCTGATCCATCTTGGAGGCAATGATTTGGGCACTAAAAGGTAGATAGATTTAGTCACAGAAGCAAAATTGGACCTTGCTTCTGTTATGCACATGTTGCCTACCTGTAAAATCATATTTTCTGACATTACAGAGCGTAGAGTCTGGCAAGCAGAACAGCACATGTACATGCTTGACAGAGCTCACAGAAAGGTAAACATTCAAATATCTGGATACCTTTGCATGGCTGGGATGCACACCATACATCATCCTCGAATTAAATATTGTAATGATTGACTCTGCCTACCAGATGGTATGCACTTCTCACATGCTGGCAATTGCCTTTTCCTGGGTGACCTTTGAGATGGGATACTCACAGTCCTCTAAAAACATCAGGCTGTAACAGCAGGCAGAATTGTAAACAAAAGGCTCTTTTAAGAGCCCATTACATTGGTCAAAAAATAGAAAAGCTACACTGATTACACACACATACAAAATAATACCATCTTCCTATCACACCGTTACATGCATTCAGATTCACGTAAATGTTCTGAGTTTCATAACACATACATACATAGCAAATAGATGGCTGTATTTAAAAATAACTGTTTAGTTTCACTATATGTATAAGACACACTGAAACTTATAATTGAAAATATAATTGTTTTAAACTGATTGGCTATATGATTATGCTACTGGCAGCAGTAGTACTAGTAATCACCCCTCCCAAAAGTTGCCATACAATATTATATTTGCCAGCTATACTACCAATGATGTACACCAACACCTGTACAAAACTAGAAACAGCACCATTGAATAGTATGGTGCTAACAGTAACACTACACAGTGAACTGTGCAGCTCACAGTGCAGTACCACAAAGCAACACCAGATATTGTATATACACAATCCATCATGTGTATTAATCATGAACACCATATAACTGTAAATATACAATCACAAACATCTAAGTGTGTGATCATGTTCATCATGACATGTATACAGCTAAAAACAAATATCTCACAACACTGTGTTCTAATATACTGTTTATTCTCTATGTATTACAGCTTTCTACAGCAAAAGACAAACTGTAAAAATGCATTTGTGGTCACAGAGAGAGAGAGAGAGGTGTGTTGCCTGGCTCAGTCAGCCCAGACCAGGGGAAATCCATGTATACTACTCCATAGTACAAATATGAAACTGGAAAAGAAGTGGAGGCGCATCCATGAATATATGCGCACTGTGCATAAGGTTCTAAACAAAAATTCAACAATGTGTAAACGGAAGTGGAAGCTGTTGCGCCAGTGTTTCTATGTACTAAAACAGAAGAAGAGATGCCAGACAGTGATGTGAGCTGGTACTACCTTGCTTATGAGATGTGGGAGGCAGCAGGCAAACCAGAAGTGGGGGAGTACTGAACAGACCGCGAGTACAGAAACTATGTGTCACTAAACATGTGTTCTTTTCTAGGGAAAAAAATTATCGCTGTGTTAAGGGAATAATGATGAACTCTGCTAAGTTATGGAGATGTACTACTTAATGACCACCTGCGGGTATAATGTTGTATGCCACAAAGTTGGGTGGCATATTACCCTCAAGTAATGATTTAATTGAGCAATAATGCATGACAGGGTATGGTATGTAATGGGATATCATCACAGCTTGGGTGGTTAGGCATGAGGCTGCAGGCCAAGTGCATCCAATGACCCGAGGAGTGATGATATATCATGATATACCACACCCTGGAGTGCATTATTGCTATTATGAATTGGCTTTAAAGTTTTAGTTGAAAAAAAATAATAAAGAAACTTTGAAAACATTTAAAAAATGTCTTTCATTGGGTGTTGGAAGGCTATGTCTTCAGAAAATAGGTCCTGATGGGCTCTGAGCAGCAGGTGGCGCTGTTGTAGGTAGAGTCTGTGGAACTGTTGTTGTATTCTGCCAGCACTGCTCCGAATTTTGAAAAATTTTTTTGTTTGACTGCCTGGACTGATGTGGGAGTCAGTGAACATCTGTGTGGATTTATTTATTTATTTGTTTTGTTACATTCCTGTCTGCTGAGCATCACGATCTGAATGGGAGGAATGCAGGTAGACATCTTCATTGATTTAGTTGTGCAAATGGAGAAGTATCGACAGTAGCTGTTGAAAGGAGAGAGCAACAGAATGCATAAAAATGTGTGTGGAGGGCTGTTTCTGCTGAGTCACCCTGGTTCTGTCTTTTTACTTGCTTTCTTTACTGATTTTAAATGGGGACTCGGAACATAAGCCACGGTTTTGGTTTGCCATTAGGAGGAGCGGTTGCAGAGTGCAGTGCACAGGGGTTACAGTTGTCAGACATTACAGAGTCTGTATTTGTGGTCTAGTGTGGGACATGGTCCAATTGTTTACCAGTGTCGGCAGCAAACAGACTGGGGCAGATGTTTACAGTGCTATATTTTGTTGCATTGAGCATGCTGCTTTTGACAGTACGAGTGACAGCGTGTGAGGAGGAACTGATGCTACCAAGCGTTACTTCAGTGTGGCTGTATTTGTTGCGAGGAGGCTGATCGCTGGGGTTTTTTGAAGCCGTGATGATGTAGCCCGATATCATGGCTTCAAATTCCTCTTGGGCAATCAGCTTTCTCCAATTTGTTTATCCAGTTCATAACTGATAATGTAACATAACCCCAACCTCTCCAAAGGATCCTGTAAAAACACAGAAGTAAGTTGATCAATGTAAGGTTCTTATAACAGTGTCAGCAGCAAAATATTTTTAGAGCTTTATAACAATAACTAAAAATTATCTAAAAAATTTTATTTTTCTGATTGGCTCTTTGCATTGTAGCAATCAAATGTCAATCTTCTCTTAAGTGCATGGGCAGCTTAGACATACAGTTGCAAAGGTTCAAATTATCCATCGACATTGTAGATAGTAATATCAACTATCAATACCATACATAGTTTCAATGCCAAATCTATCAATGATTAGAATCACACAAATACCATACTCAATGCAATCTTTCCAATCTCTCTTTCAATAGATCGCTAAAGGCGTTCCCCATGATGAAGTGAAGTAGTACCAGCTGCAGAACAGGCTGTGGAGGCTGAACATTCTGACACAGACAGTGAGATTATTGTCGAGTCAGAAGGTAAGAAAACTGCACAAGAAAAACTTAGCCGTTGTTACTATTACAGGTCTACATCAATTACACTTTGATGCAGTGAACCCACTAAGCTGCTGTAAGATTGGTATGTACTGTACAATTTGTATGTCTACAGAGTGCAAACCATAAGTAGTTTGTGTATTAGCACACACACAAAAAAAAAAATCGCTGAGCACATAGAATAACTAATTTCCCAAGTATATTGAGCTCAATTATTAGCAAGTTGTTCTGAAAGTGTTGCCAGTAGTAGTAGTACCCCCCTGTGTCTTTTACACTAAAGACATAGCACATCTTAACTGTATGAGTAAAAAGCAATACCTTACACAGTGGTAATGACTCAGGAAGAATAACATAGAAAATAACTAAGTATTTAGTCACAAAACAGTCTTCTGTTTTAACAAAAGTCAACTCATTAGTATGTCTCACAGCTATAGACATAGTGATTCCTTAATCATTTATACAAAATCATTTTAATGAATATGTCACTATCAAATTGTTATACATAATATGATGTTGTATGAAAATTCCGTAACCTCATAGGTCAAAACATGTAACATGAACATGGGTAAATCCAGCATAACCAACAACTGACTAATGTAAGTTATAAAAAGTATTATTATACACATTTTTAAATAAATGTTAGACATGGATACACTGTGCAATCACAATAAGGCACTCCAGGGTGTGAATCATTATCTGATTTAGTTACTTCTTGTGTGGTTATGGCACTCACCTACGCTCCGTGACACACCACACAAACCGTGGGTAAATCCCCAGTAACTCACACCCTGTTGTGCCTTACTGCTTAAATATCAGTCTGTCTGTGTCTGGACAGAGTATGTGAGGGTAAGGGTGTAGTATGAGAACAGCAACACTGCTCAATAATTGTAACACTGCAGCTAAACACTGTTACTTTCTTATTAACATTAAACTTGTATTCATCAACTGAAATATACATTGTGTTACCAATAACTGCACAGTTGCCACGCAGGTAACTGACCAAAAAACATAGAAAATCAGTAATGCACCCTTTCTGACATAGTCACACCATCTAGCTCCATTAAATTTGTTTCACTATCACTGCAAAGGCACTATCCATAACTTGTATAAGTAGCCAGCGTGACATTGTCTGTGTCATGTCATTAATCACCTAACTGTTCCAAGTTGCCTACCAATCATTTGCTTACCTGTTACTGAGATGTCCATGACTATTACTGAACTTACAAAATACATTAACCCAATGTACAGTGGGAAAGTAACACCTGTGGCAGTGTGATTTCCATGTGTAATACCATGTACTTTTTACAAGTTCAAATATTTATCAAACTGTGACAACACATGTACAGTGTCACTGTGTATATACTTTCTTTATGTGTAACTTTCTACTCAGCATGCAGTATCTCCCATCACTTGCAGAAAAGGACTGTTATTATTTAGCTGCTAATAAACAACTACTGACGTTTCAAATAACAGCCTAATAAAGTAATACAGCTAAACCGTATAGACACATTCATTCTGTTTAAAAGTATTTCTCTATACTCAGAATACAATAACAGTATCATTTAGACAACTGGCATACTTTCATATATGTTAAAAAACAGCTATCTCTCTTACAGTGGTTGGGGAGACAGCAGAAACACCAGTTCAACAGGTGAAGCAGGAGTGTGTTGCTAGCCCTGAACGTAAGTCAAGCTAGAAATAAAAGCTGACACAAACATTATATAGTACTGCAAAAAGTATCAGTTAATTAAACAGTAATGAACTTCAAGGTGTCTGTTGTGCTGGAATAACATCATGCCTCAGTTAGTTGGAAATGAGGGAACAGACCGAGTGCGTGTGATTACTGAGGTGTGGTGTTATCTAAACAACACACACCTGGTTATCGTATTACTATATACAGTACCTCACTGTTATACAGAATAAAAACATTTATTTAAATATACAACTAATATGTGTGTTACTGCAGTGTACCTGTAGTCAAGGAGGTGTACCATTGATATTCATGTCCTTTAGTTTTACTATGTCTCGCTACTCAGGATGCAGTACCTGCTCATTTTTGGGAGGAGGAAATTCCTCACTGAGACTATGTAAGTACTAACTGTACAAATTTGTGCACAACTGCAATCAAGAAAGTGTACCATTGATGTCCATAGACTTATTTTCACTGTGGTTCCACCCTCACAACGCAGTACCTGGTCTGTGTAGGGGATGGGGGCATTGCCTGGCTCACATCATGCAACTTCTACCTGTACTAACTTGAGTGTACTTGCAATGAGTGAGGTGTATCATTCATTTCCACATCCTCAGTTTACCTGTATCTCTACACTTAATATACAGTGCCTGATCTATAGTGTGGCAGAACAATTGCATGGCTGAGGGCATGAAAGCCATAAGTATGATAACTGGAGTGTACTTGAAATCAAGGAGGTATACCATTGATGTCTATGGGCTTTTGTTTTACTGAACAGCCACACTCAGGATGCAGTATGTCCTCTGGTTGGGGGGAGGCATTCCGGACTCATCCTGTGCAACTCCTAACTCTGAAAGCTTGTGTACACCTACAATCAGTAAAGTGTACCATTTATGTCTATCCCTTATTTTACTTGCGTCTGTACACTCAGTACACAGAACCTGGTCTGAGGGGGTGGGTGTGTGCATTGCCTGGCTGAGACAAGCAACTCCTAACTGTCTTAACTTTACTGACCTTGCAATTCTGAATGTACCTAGATATCCACAGCATTAGTATTGCTGTGTCTCTCTACTCAAGCGTAACTGATGCAAATTTGTCTACTACTGCAATCAGCGGTGCAGCATCAATATGCTGCGGGCTTATATTAACTGTAGATATACATTCAGTATACAGTACCTGGTCTGAGTCGGAGTGAAAAGAAGTGACGAATAGGAGATAGGGTTACAGTGCCAACACCAACATGCACCCTGATGCCAGTTGGTGGGCTGAGCTTTAAGCTCAAGGTGGGTTTCAGCCCTACTAGTGAATTTAATAAGCTTTTGTCTCTGTGGAACAACCCTAACTGATGCAGTACATGGATTTTTTGTCCTTCAATTTCCCTTCTTCTTGAGAATGAGGCAAGAAATAATGAAAGTGAAAAAAGCACTTAAAATATGTGATTGTCTGAAATACTATTGCTGTCTTCAAGAGAAGATAATAGTTGCTATAAATAAAACTGTCTCACATAGTAATAGTTGTTTTTCCTCTTATAGATCAGCTACGTAAAAAAGAAGCACACTGTGCACTGTTGATATGTGCATAGGCTCAGAAGCACAAGGTTGACTGTTTGTCAAATGAAATAAAAGAAAGGAAAACACAACATGAAAATTATTTGAAACAATTAAAACAACAAGATAAAATAATAAGCCCTGACAGCTCAACAAGCAACAGTCAACCTTGTGCTCGAGCCTGTGAGCCCAGCGACAGGTGCCAGTGCAAACAGCATCACTGCTTCACCTGTCACACCATGACCACTGATGGACAGCCTCCACAGCTGTCTGGTACCACCTCTTAAGCCCCAGTGCAATAGCTTCCATTTCGGATGTGCCTCACATTTTTTCCAGTTTCTAAGCCTGGACTGGCTAAGGCAGGCAACACCTCCCTCTGCTTTTCATGAGCAACCAAATGTTTCTATTTGATTTATTTAAACAAGACATATATTTTTCTTTTAAAAAAATTTTCTTTTCACAGATGTTTTTATACATTTTTGTCACTGTATTTTCATTTTGCTGAACAAAGCTAAACTATAATTTCACAGTCTTTGTATACATATCTATATTTTTTGAATACGAATAAAAACTTTTGATAACAAAACATTGTTTTTATTGAACAACTTGTTAAAAACAGTAGTTCTAGCCAGTATGCAGCAACTGTTCATGGGGGAGGTGGGATACCATGGGTGAAGCCATGCAGTTCATAACTGTGGTAACTGAAGAGTGCCAATTATCAATGGTGTGTACCTTCATATCCACTTCCTCACTTTCACTGTTTCCCTCCACTCAAGATGCAGTACCTGTTGTCTGTCATGCTAGGGACCATTGCCTAGTTGAGGCGTGCAACTCCTAACTATCCTAGCTAGACTGTAATAGCAATTAGGTCACTATGCCATTCATGTTCACACCCTCAGTTTTGCTTTCTCTTTATCCACTCAGGATACACTACCTCTGTAGTGTGGCAGTAGCATTCCATGACTGTGGGCATGTAAGGGACAACTGCACACACTGTTGTGTGACTGAAATAACAAGGTCTACCATCCATCTGCATGCTCTTTCTTTTCCTGTGGTTCTCCCTCTGTATGAATTCCTGCTCTGGCCTCGGAGGTGCAGGATTCTCTGGAGTGAGACTATCAAAGGCCATTAATTGTGCAACTTTGTCCACAACTGCAATCACTGAGCTGCACCATTCATCTGCATGGGCTTATTTTCACTGTAGCTCTACTCAGCATGCATTCAGCTAGCTGTGAGTCAGGGGTGGACATAGCCTGGCTGAGGCCATGCAACTCCTAAGTGTACTAACTTGAGTCTACTTGCAATTAGTAAGGAATACCACTGATATCCACAGCACCAGTGCTATTGAACCGTAAACTCAGAACACATTACCCAATGTGCAATGTGGGGGGGTAGTATTGCATGGCTGAGAAAGCACAAGTCATAACTGTGATAACTGCAGTGTACTTGTTATCAAGGAGTTGTACCATCAATATCCATGCCCTTTTCTTTCACTGTAGCTCTCCACTCAAGATGCTGTATCTCCTCTGGTTGGGGGGGGGATTCCTCATTAAGACCGTGCAATTCCTAACTGTGCAAACTGTTCCACAGCTGTAATCAAGAAAGTATACCACTGCTGTCCATGGACTTATTTTTCCTGTGGTTTCCCACTCACTATGCAGTACCTGAGTCTGTGTAGGGGCAGGGGCATTGCCTGGCTGATGTTATGCAACTCCTAACTATGCTAACTTGACTGTACTTGCAATTAGGGAAGTGTACCATCGATCTGCACACCTCAGTTTTTCTGTCTCACCACTCAGGATACAGTACCTCATCTATACTGTGGCAGAAGTATTCATCACTGATGCCATGCAAATCATAGTTCTGCTAACTGGAGTAAATCTGCAATCAGGCAGCTGTACCATTTCTCTCCATAGCCTTTTCTTTTACAGTACCTTCCACTCAGGATGTAGTACCTCCTCTGGTTGGGGGAGTTTCTGGCTGCAAGTGTGCAATTCCTAACTCTAGAAACATGTCCACGCCTGCAATCAGGGAAGTTTACCATTGATGTATATCATTATTTTTCCTGTAGCTCTACACTCACTATGCAGTACCTGGTCAGTGGGGGGGGTGGACATTCCCTGGCTGAGACCATGCAACTCCTAACTGAGCTAACTTTACTTACCTTGCAGTTAAGAATGTGCACCATAGATATCCACAGCCTCTAACAGTAACAGAAGCACATACCCTGTTTTTGCCAAACAGATACATAAAGAAACACAAAGAATGTATGCATTGTAATGGGCATTTAAGCTTAAAATGAGCATTGGAAAAACTTAATTGCTAATATCTCAGCAACAGCACCACATAGGAAAAATATCAATATGTCACAAACAACATCATTTTTCTGGCTACACTTTTGTATTACTTAGCTCATAAGGGATATGCAATTTGGAAGCAAAAAGTACAATTGATGTCAATCCCTTATTTTAGCTGGGGTCAACATTCACTAGACGTAACTGGTGTATGGCGGTATATTTGGGGTGTTTGCCTGTCACGAGACCATGCAACTCATTACTGTGGTAACTTTACTGAACTTGCAATTAGTCAAGTACCATTGATGTCTACAGCCTCAGTTTTGCTGTACCCTACACTCAGGACACATTATGTAATCTACAGTCTGAGGGTAGCATTGCATGGCTGAGGCCATGCAAGCCCTAGCTGTGTTAACTGAAGTTTACCTAGAATCAGGGGTATACCATTGATGTCCTTACCCTTTAGTTTTTACTGTGCCTCTACACTCAGGATGCAGTACCTCTTCTGGTTGGGGAGAATTAACTGTATTAACGAAGTGCATTAAACCACCAAAAGACACATCTGCTGACATGTTGAGTCCCTTCCTCAAATTGCAGCCCAAAGTGTAGAAGTAACACAGTGTGTACAAGAAATGTATGCATTATGTGTAATGGAAGCTTAAAAGCAGCATGAGAAGCACTTACTTGCTAATATCTCAGCAACCATATGACATAGAAAAACATTTAAATTTCACAGAAATCATTATTTTCCTGGCTACCGTTCTGTATTACTCATGATGAAAAATCTGTATCTCACACCATTTTCAAGATACGAGCTCCAGAAGCCGCAGCGTACGCCACCATGTTATTCTATGGGAAAAAGCATCAAATTTGGAGTATTGTAACTTCAGAGCCATATAATATCTTTTCAACAAACCACAAAAAGGCACATCTGTGACATGTTGGCTGCCTTCCCTACAAATTTCAGCCCAAATGACCAAACCATTTGTTCACAGCAGGGTGGCAAAGAATTTATCTAATTTTTGCCATAGCCTGAAAAGTAATGTTGCAAAAGTGTCATGCTGCAACACTACTGTGTGACACTACTGTTTCCAGAAATTTGAAAAACATATTTCTGGGATGTTTAACCCCAAAATAAAGACATAGCTAGCATCCACAGGGTCCGACTAGGTGAACACAAAAATAATTGTGTCTCTAGGGGGTCCTAAATTTAAATGCCAAGCATTTTTCTGATCACTAACTGAAAACAAATTGGCGGATACATGACACTGCTAGGGCTATTTGTGACACTAAAAAGTGCATTTGCGAAAGTGTTGAATATTTTAACTTTTCCCATTGATTTATAATGGGAACATGTTTTTTGAAAAACATTTGAACCGTTCAATATTTTTTCATGAAATCTTCAAAAGGCACATCGGGTGCCCTGGCTGCATGTTTTCTGAAGTTTTTGGACCAGTTGCACAAACCATGTGACCTGTAGGTGAGAGCAAAGCAATCACAAAAAAGTGTATTTGCACAATTAGTTGTCGCTTAATAACTCTGCAGCTGTATATCTGATTGGTACAAAAGCTTACCAGATCCCAAGATCTACCATGCCCAATTATGACATACCAAATTTCAGGCAAATCCATTGAACAGTGGCAGTTATTAAGGTGCAAAATTTGACCCTTTAACTGTAAAAGTGCTACTTCAACCTTAACTATGGTAGCACTACTGTGTTACATAATACATACATATATATATATATATATATATATATATATATATATATATATATATTAGAGGCAAAAAACTCTAATGCATCAGTTAGGGTTGTTCCACAGCGGCAAATCGCGAGGAAGTCGGTGTGTTAGGGTTAAGCCCCCTTGGATCCCCCAGCCCACCCCCAACTGGCATCGAGGTGAGCATTGGGGTCATCCATTCCCCCTAACTCTCACCCCATCAAATGTGTAAAAGAAGCTGAGGTGTAGGAGAATTGGGTGAGAGTTAGAGTCAGATGACCCCAATGCACACGCCCGATGTTGGTTGGGGGTGGGTTGGGGGTCTAAGCGGGCTTTCAACTCCAACAACAAATTTCCTGACTTTTGTCACTGTGGAACAACCCTAACTGATGCATTAAATGGATTTTTTTGCCTCTAATTTTGCTTCTTTTGAGAATGAGGATGATAAATAGTGAATGTAATGTGGTGCTCCCACCACATGATGTCTTAGTCACATAGTAACAGGAACAGCAATGCAAAGCGTAAGCACCAATAATTACACAGATGGTAACACAAACATAAATGTTAAAAGCAAAGCGTTAATAAGCATAAGCACAAAGTGACAGGGAAGTGAGCAGTGACGCAAACGGACATGCAAGCGTGTATGAAAATGCAACTGGTAATGTGCACAGTGATGGCACCGATATTTTAAATGCAAATGTTAAGTGTTACAGCAAAAAGAAGAGCAAAGGGAACAGGAACAGAAATGCAAACGCAAACGTGCATGTAAACATAAATTGTAACGCACACAGGCACGGTACCACAATTGTAAATGCAAATGGTAAAGTTAACATGAAGAATAACACCAAAGAAACAGAAATGAAATGAGAACTAAAGTCTGCGTATGGAAATGCAAATCTGACTGTACGAACATGGTACACATAATAATAAATACAAATGGTAAAAAGTTAACATGAAGAATAACACCAAAGGAAACAGAAATGGAAAAAAAGGGTAATGGAAGCGTAGTATGGAAACGCAAACCGTAATGCGCAGAGTCACGGAACCGCAAGTCTAAATGCAAATGGTGATGGTAACAGCAACAATAATGCCAAAGGAAAGAGAAATGCAAATGCAAGCATGTACAGAAACACAGACCATTATGGGCATGGTCATGGTACTGCAATTGTAAATGCAAATGGTAACAGTAACAGCAACAATAAGGCCAAAGGAAACAGAAATGCAAGCGTGTATGGAAACGCAAACCGTAATGCACAGGCAGGGTATCAAAATTGCAAATGCAACTGGTAACGGTAACAGCAGCAATAACACCAAATGACACAGAAATGCAAACACAAGCGCCAGTGAAAACGCAAACTGTGATGCACACGGTGGCGCAGACGGTAACGGTGCCACGAACAGTAATGGAAATGCAACTGGAAATGCTAACTGGCACAGTAATGAAAGGGCACACCCTTCTTTTCCCCAAAAACTACTTTGAAAAACACAGTGAAAGCAAAGAATGTATAGATAACAATGGGCCTTGGAGCAGAAAATGAGGACTTGGAATACAAAATTTCTTATATCTCAGGAACCGTATGACATAGAAAAAATGTAAATTTCATATGAATTATGACTTTCCTGGCTACTTTTATGCTTAGCCCTATTAGGGGCTAAGCATTTTCTAAACAGTCAGTATCTCCACCGTTCTGAGATACAGGCCCGAAGGTGCGGCGGATGCCGTATGTTATTCAATGGGAAAAGCATCAACTTTGGAGCACCATCACTGTGCTGCCCTGTAATATTTTTTTACCAAACCACCATAAGGCACATCTGTGGGATGTTGGCTTTCTTCCCTCTAAATTTCAGCCCAATAGACCAAAGCATTATTTTGCAGCAGGGTGGCAAAGAATTCATGTAATGTGGCAGACTCCATAATGTTATCTTATGGAAAAAAGTGTAAACTTCAGAGTGTCATAACTTTGTAGCCCTCCAATATTTTTTCACCAAACCACCAAAAGGCACATCTGTGGCATGTTGACTGTCTTCCCTTCAAATTTCAGCCCAATAGACCAAACTGTTCTTTTGCGGCAGGGTGGCAAATAATTCCTGTTATTTTGGGCATAGTGTCACAAAATAGTATTGCAAATCACGACACTTTCGCAAATGAAATCACAAAAGTGTAGTGAGTGCGACATTACTTTGCGACACTACTTTTTACAAAAATGTGAAAAACATGCTTCTGGGGTGTTTAACGCCAAAATAAAGACATGCCTAGCATCCTCAGGGCTCGACTAGGTAAACACAAAAAAAATTGTGTCCCTAGGTGGTCCCAATTTTAAATGAAAAGCATTTTTGTGATGACCAACTGAAAACAAAATGGCAGATTTGTGACTCTACTAGGACCATTTGCGACACTAAAAAGTGCATTTGCAACACTGTCAAACTTTTTGTTAACTTTACCCATTCACTTATAATGGGAAATTATTTTTTGAATAACTTTTGAACTGTTTAATATTTTTTCATGAAATCTTCAAAAGGCACATCAGGGACCCCAGCCGCACGTTCCCTGAAGTTTTCGGACCAGTCATGCAAATCATGCGACCTGTAGGTGCGAGCAAAGAATTCACAAAAAACATAAATGCACGTGCAGAGCTCACTTAATAACTCTACAGCTGTATATCCGACCACTACAAAACATGACAGATCCTAAGATATATGGTTCTTGATCATGCATTCCAAATTTCAGGCAAATCTGTTGAATGGTGGCAAAGATTATTAAGGTGCAAAGCTTGACCCTTTAACCTTAAAAGGGCTACTCAACCATAACTATGGTAGCAGTACCGTGCTACCATAATATAGAGAATAAAGTATGGGTCTGGGTGTGTAATGAGAATTTACACACACCCAAAGGGTTTGATGCTACATAAACCCTGAGAGCAAAGCTCAAGGGGTTTATGCACAGCATCTAACCCCGAGGGTATGTGTAAATTCAAGTTCACACACACCCAGAACCATACTTTATTTTATATAATTGCCAGGATGTCCTTTTTCCTCACAGCAACTATATAAAATAAAAAAAGATGTTGTTGTGTGACCATGGCAGTCTGCTTAGCTGTGAGCGGGTGCTCTACGCTTGTCAGTCGCTCGCTTTTTATTTATTTTTTTTATTTCATTTTGAGGGTATTTCCCTCATTTTGATTTGCCTGCCAGCACTTACCGCAGTTAAGAGTAGCAGTCCAGAGGGGGAAAGATGAGGGGGACAGTGGCTGGGAAGAAGAGTGTCAGAGGTGAGGGCGCCTGCACAGTGCGAGGGAAACCGGCACGTGTTCGCCATTATAAATGCTCCTTTATAACGGCGAATTACACCACAGTTTCCCAATGGGAAAAAGGACATGCCGGTTATTATATATATATATATATATTATGGTAGCATGGTAGTGCTACCATAGTTAAGGTTGAGGAGCCATTTCTATGTTAAACCCCAAAACTTTGCACCTTAATAACTTTGCAACTGTTTGACAGATTTGCCTAAAATTTGGAATACTTGATCAAGAACCATAGGCCTTGGGATCTGTCAAGTTTTGTACTGGTCGGATATACGGCTGTGGAGTTATTAAGCGTGATCTTCGCACACGGTTACACTTTTTCTGGAATTCTACGGTCACACCTACAGGTCGTACGGTTTGTGCGACTGGCCCAAAATCTTCAGGGAACGTGCAGCCAGGGTCCCCAATGTGCCTTTCAAAGATTTCATGAAAAAATATTAAACGGTTCAAAAGTTATTCAAAAAACAATTTCCCATTATAAGTCAATGGGAAAAGTTAAAATGTTCAACAGTGTCGCAAATGCACTTTTTACTGTTGCAAATGGCCCTGTTACTGTCACAAATCTGCCATCTTGTTTTCAGTTAGTGATCATAAAAATGATTGGCATTTAAAATTGAGACCCTCTAGCAACCTAATTCTTTTTGTATTCACCTAGTTGGGCCCTGAGGATGCTAGCCATGTCTTTATTTTGGGGTAAAAACCCAGAAATATGTTTTTCAGATTTCTGGAAAAAGTACTTTCGCAAAGTAGTGTTGCACTATCGAAAGAGTCACAAATTTTTTGCAACACTTTTGCAAATTGAGACACTACTTTGCGACACTATCCCCAAAATAACAGTAATTTTTTGGCACTCCGCTGCAAAAGAACGGTTGGGAGTTTTGGGCTGAAATTTGGAGGGAACGCAGATGACATCTCACAGATGTGCCTTTCAGTGTTGTATTGAAAAAATATTATACCACGGCAAGTTACGCACTCCAAAGTTGACATTTTTCCCATAGGATAACATTATGGCACCCGACGCATTACAGGAATCATTTGGCACCCTGCTGCAAAATAACGGTTTAGTCTTTTTTCCTGAAATTTGGAGGAAAGACAGCCAACAGCCCACAGATGTGCCTTTCAGTGGTTTGGTGAAAAAATATTACAGGGAGGCAAAGTTATGGCACTCCGAACTTCTCTTTTTTTCCCATAGGATAACATTACGGCGTTACGCGTGCCTTTCAGGAGCCGTTTCTTGGAAAGCGGTGCGAGATACGGACTTTTTGTCAGAAAAATGCTTAGCCCCCTACTGGGGCTAAGCATAAAATTAGCCAGGACAGTTGTAAATCATGCGACTTTTAAATTTTGTTCTACGTCATACGGTTCCTGAGATATAACCTATTTAGTATTCCAAGTTCTCATTTTCTGCTCCGATACTCATTATTATGCATACATTATTTGTACTCACTGTCTTTCTCTATGCAGGTTTTGGGGAAAACCAGCCTGTGTGCTTACATTACTGTTACTGTTGCCCTTTCCGCTTGTGGTTCCGTACCCGTTTCACTTACCATTGACGTCTGCGCCACCATGTGTGTTATCCTTTGCATTTTCATTCGCTTGCATTACCATGTGCGCCACTGTTAGCACTTCTGTTTGCATTGCTGTTCCTGTTACTGTGCCACAAGACATCATGTGGTGGGCGCTGGGGCCCATGTGGTGTGAGCTGCTAGTCCTATGTGCTATCCTTTATGCTTTCATTTGCACTTCATGCTTCTGTTATTTTTTTTGCCATTTGTGTCATAGTACTGTTTCTTTCTGTTTCACTTTGCATCACCATGCCCATTGACATTTCCGTTTGCAGGCACCATGTTACTATGTGACAACACATCATGTGGCAGACCGTACCCGTCTACACCACCATGTGCGTTACCCTTTCTGTTCTCATTCGAGCTTGTGTTACCATGTGTGCCACTGTTAGCGCTTCTGTTTGCGTTGCTGTTCCAGTTACTATGCCACAAGACATCATGTGGCAGGAGCGCGGGGCCCCGCTGCATTACATTCACTATTTCTCGTTATCATTCTCAAAAAGAAGGGAAATTAGAGGCAAAAACTCCGTTTAATGCATTAGTTAGGGTTGTTCCACAGCGACAAAAGTGAGGAAATTCGCTGTTAGGGTTGAAAACCCTAACTCCGAATTCACCCCCCCAAGCACCACACACACACACACACACACACACACACACACACACATATGCAAGTATTGGAGAGGACCAAGTCAACACAACCAATGACAGACATCCAGCAGCAGGTGACAGAAATAACAAACAATTGTGTAAATGTACTACGAGACATCCCCACCCACCTGACCAGGTACTACATGCTCAGTGGAGATCACGTCAACAGCAAAACTGAGGCCATGTACACTAAACGTACACATCCCTGATTGCAGCTGCACACAACGTACCACACTTAGTAGTTACCTAACGATGCCCCACACCACACCACAACTGGTACTGTGCCGTTAGTCAATATAAATGCTAAAGGTGCATGATCACAGTTGTAGAAAGGTTTTAACACTAGTGAGTATACATTAATTAAGAGAAGTACATAGATTAACTACAAGACACTAGCATGCTCAAGATAAAAGTAGTGTTACATTTAGTATGTGATTTTCATAGTAGTACATTTACTGCAACTGTTTAGTGAAGATAGAGAGGCTGATGTAAATGTATGGAAAAGCATTGCCTGTTCAATGCTGTGAAATTCGTACTGCCAGTATCAGATGCATTCTTACTGATGAAGCTGTACTGCTAATGTACATACATAGACCTTCAGTGTGTTTCAATACTAAAGATGCAGTAAGTATTCTTTGTAAGAAACAGTGTAATTGCATGGATCAGGCCAAGCAACTTCTAAATATCATAGGACTATTGAGCCAACAATGATGTACCTGTATCAGAGATGGCTATAGGATAGATTTGCCTGTAGGCACTTACTCAGTATGTTGTACTTGATAAAGACAATCTCATTGCATTTGTGATGACTAACTTATTCAAATAGTGATACATTTACTATTGTTGCAATGAGTGATCTATGCTACTTATGGACACAGCGTAATTTTTTTAACAGTTGTTTCATACTCAGGCTGTATACGTAGTGTTTGGGTTTGCCACACTTCTGACACTGATGCTATCAAAGTGATAACTATGTCAATTGTGGTACAACAGCAATCATGTACAGTAGGTATAGTGTAGATATAAACAGAATGTCTTTTAGTATTGATTTAACTCACAATGGGATAAGTGTACTAGGATGGCAAGGGTTGTTCTCTATCACTGACTCTGTCGTTATAATCACACTAAGGTTTTGATGACTGTAATGATCAAGTTACACTGTTCATCTTCATGAGTTCATATTCACAGCCATTCTCCGTAAGTAGACAGAGTATGGTGTAACTGGGTGTGACACGGTGTTGCAAAACTCCTGCAGTGCCTAGCAGAGGGAGAGTATCTAGTCATAAGACAATTAAGCAATAAGGCATGACCAGCGGGTTATGTTACATGGTCTGTTAATCACCATGTAGGGTTAATGTTGAATGAGGTGTAGCGAGTGCCACATGTCGCTAGACAGTGATAAACTGACCATTAACATAATACCTGGGAGTGGCTTATTGCTATCATAATAAAACTGTTTTTTAAACAACATTAAAGCATGTTCATCATATGGTTAGGCTGTACATGTATGTTAATAAAACTAAACATGAGGATGTTACAATGTTTACAGTCAATTAGAAAGCTGCATTTCTCAAGCCCTTCTTATAATCAGAGATATTATACCTGTACAATTCCTTGGTTTTGCTCAACTCTATTGCTCAGGTGGCCCATCACATGTGGTGTCGTCTGGTGTGGGGCATCGGAGGTAAGGCCATGCAACTACTAAGTGTGGTACGTTGTGTGCAGCTGCAGTCAGGGATGTGTACATTTGGTGTACATGGCCTCAGTTTTGCTGTTGATCTCCACTGAGCATGCAGTACCTGGTCAGGTGGGTGGGGATGTCTCGTAGTACATTTAGACAATTGTTTGTTATTTCTGTCACCTGCTGCTGGATGTCTGTCATTGGTTGTGTTGACTTGGTCATCCCCCATACTTGCATATGTGTGTATGTGTCTGTTTGTGTGTGTGCTGGGGGTGAATTTGGAGTTAGGATTTTCAACCCTAACAGCGAATTTCCTCACTTTGTCACTGTGGAACAACCCTAACTAATGCATTAAGCAGAGTTTTTTGCCTCTAATATATATATTATAGTGGCATGGTAGCCACTATAGTTAGGTTGAGGATCCATTTACATGTTAAACCCCAAATTCTGCACCTTAATAACTTGCAGCTGTGTGACGGATTTGCCTGAAATTTGGAATACACAATCAAGACCCATATGCCTTGGGATCTGCCAAGCTTTGTACTGGTCGCATATATGGCTGCAGAGTTATTAAGCATGATCTGCACACGCACGTTTACACTTTTCTGGAATTTTACGGTCGCACATACAGGTCACACAGTTTGCGTGACCAGTGCTAAATCTTCAGGGAACATGCGGTCAGGGTCCCCAATGTGCCTTTTGAAGATTTCATGAAAAAATATTAAACGGTTCAAAAGTTATTCAAAAAGCAAGTTCCCATTATAAGTCAATGGGAAAAGTTAACAAAAAGTTAAACAGTGTCGCAAATGCAGTTTTTATTTTCGCAAATGGCCCTTTTACTGTCACAAATCCACCATTTTGTTTTCAGTTAGTGATCTGAAAAATGCTTGGTATTTAAAATTGGGACCCTGTAGCAACCTAATTCTATTTTTATTCACCTAGTCGGACCCTGAGGATGCTAGCCATGTCTTTATTTTGGGGTAAAACACCCCAGAAATATGTTTTTCAAATATCTGCAAAAAGTACTTTTGCAAAGTACTGTAGCACTTGCGACACTGTCAAATGAATTTGCGAAAGCTTTCGCCAACTTCGACAGTACTTTTCTAGGCTGTGGGAAAATTGAAGCAATTTTTTGACACCCTGCTGCAAAAGAACGGTTTGGTGTTTTGGCACGAAATTTGGAGGGAGCACAGCCAACATCTCACAGATGTGCCTTTCAGTGTATTGTTGAAAAAATATTACATGGCGGCAAAGTTACAGCACTCCAAAGTTGATGTTTTTTCCCATAGGATAACATTAAGACGTCCGGCGCATTACCGGAACCCTTTGGCGCCCTGCTGCAAAATAACGGTTTAGTCTTTTAGGCTGAAACTTGGAGGGAACACAGCCAACATCCCACAGATGAGCCTTTTTGTGGTTTGGTGAAAAAATATTACAGGGAGTCAAAGTTATGGCACTCTGAACTTCTCTTTTTTTCACATAAGATAACATTACGGCGTTCGCCGCGCCTTTCAGGGACCATATCTCAGAAATGGTGCGAGATACTGACTTTTCGTCAGAAAAACACTTAGCCCCCTAATGGGCGCTAAGTATAAAACCAGCCAGGAAAGTCATAAATCATTTGACTTTTAAATTTGTTTTCTACGTCATACGGTTCCTGAGATATAAGCAATTTAGTATTCCAACTCCTCATTTTCTGCTCCGAGAACCATTAGTATGCATACATTCTTTGTACTCATTGTCTTTCTTTATTCAGCCTGTGTGGTTACATTACTGTTACCATTGCCGTTTTCGCTTGCGGTTCCGTTCCTGTTTCACTTACCGTTCACGTCTACACCACCATGTGCGTTACCCTTTGCGTTTTCATTTGCACTTGCTTTGGCATTGTTTTTAACATTTCTGTCTACACTATTGTTTCTCTTTCTTTTTGCTTTGCGTCACCATGTGCATTACTATTTGCGTTTGCAGGCAAGCAGGTAAATTAGAGGCAAAAAACTCCATTTAATGCATTAGTTCAGGTTGTTCCACCGACAAAAGTGAGAAATTTTGTGTTGGGTTGAAAGCCCCTTGCCTACCACCTTCACCCCAACCAGCATCAGGGTGCGCATTAGTGTTGTCGGTCCTAACTCTCACCCCATTCTCCTACACCTCTGCTTCTTTACACATGTGATGGGGTGAGAGTAGGCCGACAACCCTAATGCGCACCCGATGCTGGTTGGGGTATGGCAGGGGGGGCCAAGGTGGCTTTCAACCCTAAAACTGAATTTCCTCACTTTGTTGGTGTGGAACAACCTTAACTAATGCATTAAACAGAGTTTTATTGCTTCTAATATATATATATATATATATATATATATATATATATACATATATTATAGTGGCGCAGTGCCACTATAGTTAGGGTTCAGCAGTCATTTACATACTAAAGTAAAAGTTTGGGCCTTAATAACTTTGTACCCATTCAACGTATTTGCCTGAAATTTGGTACACGCGGTGGAGCATGGCAGATCTCTTGATCTGCCAAATTGTGTTTCAGTTGTACCTATGGTTTTTGTGTACGAAAGCGCTGAAAAATGAAAAATTATCCATTTTTGGAGGCAGCTTTTGGGATATTGTATGTGGCCCTGCATGGCCATCATGTGGTGTGCCACTCTGCAAGATGGCTCATTTGAAAGAGCTTTAGTGACCAAACATGCCGCTTTTCATTTGGTGAAAACATATTAAGGCATTCAAAAGTTATGCCACTTTTAAGTTCCCATTATCAGTCAATGGGAAAATTTATATGTCTATTTTACGAACAAAGAATGGGGTTCTGGCCATCTGGTCCCACCCAGCGATCAAAGAATTTTCAGCCTCACGGTTCAAGAATCTTTGTCCCCAAGGATTTTCAAAATTCTTTGATAGCGAGGTCCACCATTTTGTTTTTTATTTTCTGATTGGAAAAACACAAATATCTCGGCTCAGGGGTCACTTCTGAAGTGAAACTTGGATGGATTTTACTCAGAGGGTCCGATCTATCGAGTCATATCTCTGGTTTCAACCAAATCAGTCAAAAAATAGAGTTATAAGCTTTTAAAATCTTAATTCATGGCTCGCTAATGATCTTTGACCGTGAGCCTGCAAATTCTTCGCTCATGAGATTCTTTGATTTGCGATCTTGCATTGCGACCTAAAAACACTCATATCTTAGCCCAGGGGTGGGCTAGGGACACAGATGAGGGTGTGTTTTGCTCAGGAGGGTCCATTCTATTGAGGCATGTCATTGGTTTGGTTCAAATCAGTGAAAAATTTGCATTTCACCATTTTTAATTCTTTGTTTGTGAGCCTGCAAATTCTTTGATCACAAGCCTGCAAATTCTTTGATCATGAGATTATTTGATTGCAATCATGCATCGTGAGAGAAGAATGAAATGGCCCAATTTAAAAATCAATTTTCTAAGCCCAGGGGTGTCCTCGGAAGTCAAATGAGGGTGGGTCTTACTCAGGGAGCTTCGTTCTGTTGAACCATGGTGGTGGTATACTGCAATTCCATCAATTTTTTGATTTATGAAATTTTTTATTCTTTGTTCATGAGACTGCATATTGTTTGATCATGAGCCTGCAAATTCTTTTGATCATGAGATTCTTTGATTGCCATCTTTGATCGTGAGAGAAGGATAAGCTGGCCAGATTTTTTTATAATGGAATAGATAGGGAAATTTTACCAATCTTTAACACTGAATATCTCAGAAATGGTTTGGTTTTTTTTACTTGCAATTTGGAAGGTGTTTACGGCATGTCCTGTAAATGTGCATTATGGTGTTTACATGTTGCAGAAAATTTGTTTTGTGGAGATATTGTGTGACGACTTTACATGTTGCGGACAGTGTTTTGCTCTGTGGTGGTGGTGGCTTGAAATTGATGAGATACCTAGCCTTAGTGTCATGAATGTAGTTTTCAGTCATTGTGTGTCTAAATGTCAACAGGAGTGGAACTGTGCCAGTCTAACAAATGAAAAATCTAATACATTAAAGGCTATATCTCAGACACTATTTGGTCTTTCACTTGAAATTTGGAGGTGTTGATGGCATGTCCTGTGGATATAAATTACAGTGTTTCTGTGCCAGAAAATTTTTTGGAGGCGCTATGGCATGGCGTAGTTTACGTTCTCTGGACAGAATTTTGCTTGTGCTGGTGGCTTGAAATTGATAGGATACCTAACCTTAGTGTCATGGTTGTAGTTTTCAGTCATTGTGCATGTTAAATGTCAAAAGGTGTGGAACTGTGCCACTCTGATGAATGAAAATGTCAAATTTTAACATGTAATATCTTGTACACGGTTTGGTCTGTTTACTTGAAATTTGGAGGGTGTTGATGGCATGTCCTGTAGTTGTTAACAAAGGTGTTTATGTGTCAGACAATATATTTTTTGCGGACATATTGTGTGGTGCAGTTTACGTTTTGTGGACAGCATTTTCTATTGTTCTACTAGATTAACATTTGTTTGGTGGCTGGCCTTGCTGTTGTGAATGTACTTTTTAGTCATTGGGTGTGTAATGTGGCCTGACACTTACAAGTTGGTGCTCTCTTAACCAGCTGCAAATCTTTCTACTTTTCCGTGAAGCAAGTGGAGACCCAAGCATGTATGGAAACACAACTGGTAATGTGCATGATCACGGTACCACTATTGTAAACACAAATGTTAACTGTTGCAGCAATAATAATGCCAAAGGGAACAGAAACAGAAAGACAAATGCAAGCATGTACAGAAGCACAAACCGTTACATGCACGGTCACAGTACCGCAATTGTAAATGCAAATGGTATAGGTAACAGCAACAATAATGCCAAAGGAAACAGAAACAGAAATGCAAACGCAAGTGCATATGGAAACGCAAACCATGATGTGCACGGTCACAGTACCGCAATTGTAAACTCTAATGGTAACAGTAACAGCAACAATAATGCCAAAGGAAACAGAAATGGCAATGCAAATGCAAGCACGTATGGAAACGCAAACCGTAATGTGCGCAGTCATGATACCACAATTGGAAATGCAAATGGTGATGATAACAGCAACAATAATGTCAAAGGAAACAGAAACAGAAATGCAAACGCAAACGCAAGTGCATACGGAAACGCAAACCATGATGCGCATGGTCACGGTACCACAATTGTAAACTCTAATGGTAACAGTAACAGCAACAATAATGCCAAAGGAAACAGAAATGGCAATGCAAATGCAAGCATGTATGGAAATGCAAACTGTAACGCACACGGTCATGATACCACAATTGGAAATGCAAATGGTGAAGGTAACAGCAACAATAACACCAAAGGAAACAGAAATGCAAATGCAAACATGTATGGAAATGCAAACTGTAATGTGCATGAGCACAGGAAAGCAATTGGAAATGCAAATGGTAATGGTAACAACAATGATGATGCAAAATGAAAGACAAACGCAAACGGAAGGGTGGCTGCAAATGCAAATGGTAATGCGCACGGTGATGCAAAGCGAAACACAAATAGAAACAGTACTGTAGACCCAAATGGTAAGAGTAGCATAACACAAGCATAAACAAATGCAAGGATAATACACACACAGTGGCGTGCGAGCATCACAGACAAGTACGGAAATGCAAGTGGAAATGCTATGTGTAACAGTAACTGAAGTGCACATCCTGGTTTTCTCCACCAGCTGCATAGAGAATCACAATGAGTACAAAGAATGTATGCATAATAATGGGACTCAGAGCAGAAAATGAGGAGTTGGAATACTAAATTGCTTATATCTCAGGAACCGTACGATGTAGAAAAAAATTTAAATTTGGTATGACTTATGACTTTCCTGGCTAGTTTTGCACTTAGCCCCTGTTTGGAGGCTAAGCATTTTTCTGACAAAAGTCCGTATCATACCGTTCACGAGATACGGGCCCCGAAAACATAACAGACCCCACAATGTTAGCCTATGGGAAAAAGCAACAACTTTGGAGTTTCATAACTTAACAGCCCTGCAATATTTTTTCACCAAACCACCAAAAGACACATCTGTGAGATGTTGGCTTTCTTTCCTCCAAATTTCAACCCAAAAGACCAAACCATTGTTTTGCAGCAGGGTGTCAAAGAATTCCTGTCATTTTGGCTATAGTGTTGCAAAGTAGTGTCATGATTTACAACACTTTCAAAAAATCATGAAAGTGTCACAGATGCGACACTACTTTGTGACACTACTTTTCCCAAAAATTTAAAAAACATATTTCTGGGGTGTTTAACCTCAAAATAAAGACATGCCTAGCATCCTCAGGGCTGGACTAGGTAAACACAAAAATAATTGTGTCCGTAGATGGTCCCAATTTTAAATGCCAAGCATTTCTGTGATCAGTAACTGAAAAAAAATGGCTGACTCATGACACTACATGGGTCATTTGCAACATTAAAAACTGCATTTGTGACACTGTCAAACTTTTTGTTAACTTTTCCCTTTGACTATAATGGGAAACCTGTTTTTTGAATAACTTTTGAACTGTTCAATATTTTTTCATGAAATCTTCAAAAGGTACATTGAGGACCCTGGAAGCATGTTGCCTGAAGTTTTTGGACCAGTCACTTAAACTGTATGACCTGTAGGTGCGAGCAAAGAATGCGCAAAAAAAGTGAATGTGCCCCGAATGTCACTTAATAACTCCACAGTCGTATATCCAACCAGTACAAAAGTTGGCAGATCACAAGATCTATTATTACGCCCCATGCCTGCCAAGTTTCAGGAAAATCTGTTGAACAGTGGCAATGTTATTAGAGTACAAAGTTTCACCATTTAACATTAAATGGGGTACTCAACCCTAACTATGGTGGCACTACCGTGCTACCATAATTCATGGCAAAAAACTCAGTTTAATGCATCAGTTAGGGTTGTTCCACAGCAACAAAAGCAAGGAAATTAGGTGTTAGGGTTGAAAACCCTAACTCCTCATTCCCCCAACCCCAGCTCCACACACACACACACACACACACACACACACACACACACACACACACACACACATATGCATGCACACATATATGCAAGTAGGGGGCAGGACCAAGGCAACATGACCAATCACAAACAACCAGCATCAGGTGACAGAAATAACACACAACTGTCTAAACGTACTACAAGACAAATCCATCATCATGGAGCAATGACTGTGGCATTAATGCCATGGGTGCACAGAGTGTTGTGCACACCTTCTCAGGGTCACATGTGACAACAATAATACTGTGCACATAATTCCTATGATATACATTGTTTTGTTATGCTGTGATAATATCATGAGGTATCAACATGGAAGAAAGCATGCATTACATGATGCATTATCTAATGTGGATATAGGCAAAAAAATGACATTATAGGACCCTTTCAGTAACATGTCCTGTTCAATGTACTCTTGTTCAAATCAAGATGGGTTGGTCACATTGAGACACACATGTTGCATGAATAATTATTTCTAGTCACAAATCTATAAATGCATGCAGTGCTCAATAGTCGTATGACAGTTCTGTTATTTGCGATTCACATAAGTGTGCAGAATGAATTTTTTTATTTTTCTGCCACATGCACAACCACTAACAGAACTAACAGTGGTATAAATGCTGCAGGATGTCCCGACCCGATGATAATAGTCATATTAATGGAAATATGTTAAATGCTTTGTATAACAATGTGAACCATGGGCCATGATGATATTTAACAGTTTGCAAGCTACAATCCCACATAGCTGATGAGCTCTTCAGGATTAGGTAACAGTGCAGCAGCACAGTGTTTATAATTGTATTTGAATACATTATTTGGTACTGTTACGGTAACATTAGGCACCATCTACACACATGAAAGCCTGGTGTAAATGGTGTCTAATATTATCCATTCATAGGTACAGAGGTGGTAACATGTTGTGTTTAGACAGCACTGTTAACACTGCACTGACAACACTGCTAAACACGTGGCTCAAGGGCTGGTGCCAGGAAAAAGGACACAGATTTGTAGGGAACTGGCAACAGTTCTGGGAGCGAAAGTTCTTTAAATTTGATGGACTGCATCTGACTAAGGAGGAATCAGTGCATTGGGGCAGAAGTTTGCGTCTTTGCAGAATATTTAAACTAGCAAATGGGGAGAGGGTGCAGCACCCCATACTTCGAATGGGAAGAATCCCCTCCCCTCAGCTAGTGGTCAAACAGGGATCACATATATTTGCAGTTCATTTGCATCACCAGGAAGAAAAAGGTGTGTCTCCCATACGATGCACAGGGTAATGCCAAACCTCACCCAACAACTAACACACCAAAATCTGGCCAATGGAAAATCATGTACACAAATGCTCACAGCCTGGGAAATAAGATCCCAGACCTGCAGGCAATAATGTCAGAGGCTAAACTGGACATAGTAGCAATTAGTGAGATATGATTTACCAGTAACCACACTTGGGAGACTTCAGTACCTGGCTATGTATTGTTCAGAAGAGACAGAGGTGCAAAAAGGGGGGGAGGAGTGGCCCTGTATGTCAATGAAAATATCAAAGCTACAGAAATTCAGAATACACATAAGAAGCCAGAAGAACTGTGGGTCACCCTGGAAACAGGAAATGGGACAGCCATAAGAACTGGGGTTGTCTACAGGCCCCCAGACCAGGGGGAGGACATAGACACATTACTGTTAGAAGATATACAAAACATGACAGCTAAAGGGGAGGTTCTGATAATGGGAGACTTCAACATGCCGGATACAGATTGGTCAATACCAGCAGGAACATCTGCCAGAACTAGACACATAGTGGATTCCTGCAGGGGAGGGCCTCAAACAACTGGTACAGCAACCCACAAGAGACAGGGCTATCCTAGATCTAGTACTGACTAACAAGGAAGGGATCACAGATCTCCAGGTAGAAGGTCACATGGGGCCAGTGACCATCACATGGTATGGTTCAATTTGGCTACTACATCTAAATCATCCCATTCCAAGGCAAAATATGAGACTTCAGAGGAGCTGACTTTGATAAGATGGCCAACAGAGTTAAGCTAGTCCTGGCAAAAGAAACACAGGTGAGGGGTACAGGCAAAATGGGCAAGCATTAAGGATGCAATACTTAAAGCAACATCCCATTGTGTTAGACAGAAAAGGAAGTGCAAAAGAAGAAGGAAACCACTTTGGTTCTCAAATACAGTAGCAGAAAAGGTCAGAGCCAAAAGGCTGGCCTTCAGAAAATATAAGGAACACAGCGGATGAAGATAGGGAGGCATACCAAACTGCCCTAAGGGAAGCAGGGAAGGCAGTAAGGCAGGCAAAGTCCCAAACTGAGGAAACACTAGCACGAACAGTAAAAGAAGGTGACAAGACTTTCTATAGATACATTAGTGAAAGGAGAAAGTCCAGAGTGGGTATTGCTAAGCTTAATGGAGAAAAGGGAGCATGTGAGGAGGAGAACCCTGTAAAGACATCTATCCTAAATAGATACTTTTTCTAGTATTTACTGAAGAGAAGGTAGGGGTAGGGCCCACAGCTCAGCATCATGGACACAGGGGAGGGAGGTGAGCACTACTCCCTTCACAAATAAAGGGTCTACAAGAGCTTGCTAAGCTCAGGGTGGATAAGGCAATGGGACCTGATGGCATACATCCCAGGGTACTTAGGAGCTAAAGGTGGAACTAGCAGAGCCATTAGCAGAAATGTTTAGTGAGTCTATGAGCACAGGAGAGGTCCCAGAAGACTGGAGAAGGGCTCATGTGATCCTGCTCCACAAGAGTGGTAGCAGGGAGGAGGTGGGGAACTACAGACCAGTCAGTCTTACCTCAGTAGTGGGCAAGATTATGGAGGCATTCCTTAAGGAAAGGATAGTGCAACACCTGGAATCCATAGGGGCACAGGATCCAAGACAGCATGGGTTTACAAAAGGAAGGTCCAGTCAAACTATTCTCATAGATTTCTTTGACTGGGTAACCAGAGTGGTGGACCAAGGGGGAGCAGTTGATGTCGCCTACTTTGACTTCAGCAAAGCTTTTGACACTTTCCACATAGAAGATTGATAAATAAGCTGGGTAGGCTCAGGGTGGGTCAGAAGTTGGTCAACTGGGTGGCAAACTGGTTGACGGGCAGAAAACAGAGAGTGGTGGTAAATGGTATACAGTCAGAAGAGATGCAAGTCACAAGTGGGGTACCTCAGGGATCAGTCCTGGGGCCAGTCCTCTTCAACATCTTCATTAGTGACCTTGCAGATGGACTAGAGGGTAAGGCTTGTCTGTTTGCAGATGACACCAAGATCTGCAACAGATTAGATGATCCAGACGGGGTGGGCAGAATGAGAAGAGATCTGGATAAACTAGCAAAATGGTCGGAAGAGTGGCAACTGGGATTTAATGCAAAGAAGTGCAAAATCATGCACATAGGGAAGAGAAACCCTGAAGCCACCTATAGGCTGGGAGGGAGTTGCTAGCAGTCACAAGGAAGAAAAGACTTGGGCATCATCATCACTAATGACCTGAAATCATCCAAGCAGACCTCTAAAGCAGTAGGTAAGGCTAGAGGGTGTTAGGGTGTATTAGTAGGGGTATCACAAGTCATAAGAGGAGTAATAATCCCTCTTTACAAGACACTGGTTAGGCCCCATCTGGAATACTGTGTGTGCAGTATTGGAGGCCACGCCTTCACAAGGACATTAACCAAATTGAGGCAGTCCAGAGAAGGAAACCAAAATGGTGCAGGGACTGCATCAGAAGACATATGAGGACAGATTAACGGAGCTCAATATGTACCCTTGAGCAAAGGAGGGAGAGAGGTGATATGATCGAGGCATTCAAACACCTTAAGGGCATTAACAAGGTGAAAGAGTCTAACATGTTTAATATAAGAAAAATAACAGGACAAGAGGACACAGCATGAGTTTAGAGGGGCAGATTAAGGGAATGTGAGGAATTCTTTTCACAGAAAGGGTGGTGGATGCATGGAATGGCTTACCACAAGAAGTGGTGGCTATGAATACAGTGCAGGGCTTCAAACAGGCATGGGATAGGCATAAGGGAGCAATACAAATTACTATGTATAGATAGGCCACTGACAGAGCAAAGGCCGATGGCACATTTATAAGGTAGAAAAAGAAATGGGTAGACTGGATGGGTCTTGCGGTCCTTATCTGCCATCAACCTCTATGTTTCTATGTTTCTAACACATACCTAGGAATGTGTATACAAACAGAAACATGAGTTTGCACTTACAAAGTCACAGCAAGGCAAAGACAGTGAACTGCTACCATGGAATAGTTTGGGTGACACAGTCCCATATACAGCTGCAAAGGTCCAAATAATAGCAGAGAATGACTTGTAGATAATACTGTACTGATCCAATGATTTCTTATGGCATGGTAAGATCAGTGGGTACTTAAACACATTTAAACTGTCTTACAGAGATCTGTGCTACTACACAGTCATGAAGACAAACATGTAACATGAGTCCTTTGAATACCACACTAGCAGCAATATATCAAATAGTAGAGGAACACACTTTGCTCTTTTAAGTGAACAATTTTCCACAACTCAGTTATTGTGTATTGTGACCATGTGAGCTCTTGGGTCTGACAGTTCCACACAAATCTTCAATTCTACTATGAAGATAATGGTACAGCAGTACTGTCCAGAGAATAGTGTACTGACACATAATTGTCTTATTCCAGGATAACATCAGGAGACATTAACAGTCAACAAAGGTCCTTAAGACCACTGCCAGATATTGGCATGCTATTAGAGTTACGATTATCAACACACTGTCATTCAGAAGACATAAGAAATCTATTACATATAAAAATGTATTATATGCTACAGCAACAAATGACGGGCAGTATGCATGCATAGGATGAAGTCACTCAGATGGAGCAGAACTTCTACAGTTGTTCCCCATGATGATGGATGTGTCTTGTATTACATTTAGATAGTTATGTGTTATTTCTGTCACCTGCTGCTGGTTGTCTGTGATTGGTCGTGTTGCCTTGGTCCTGCCCCTTACTTGCATATATGTGTGTGTGTGTGTGTGTGTGTGTGTGTGTGTAGCTGGGGGTTGGGGAGAATGAGGAGTTAGGGTTTTCAACCCTAACACCAAATTTCCTTGCCTTTGTCACTGTGGAACAACCCTAACTGATGCATTAAATGGATTTTTTTTGCCATGAATTTTCTGTCTTTTTGATAAATCATAATGCCATACTATATTGTATATGTTGTTGAGAATGTGCCTCCCTTTTTGGACCACAGACTCCCCAAAATATAGATACCTTTATAAGTACTTGTCTTATACTAGTCATGCAGCAATAGTTGATGTGCTTCACCTTTCACATGAAAATGAAATGATGAAGTAATGTAATAGCAGATTAATATGTACGCATGTACCAATAGCACATGTACTGCGCAAAGTAGGAAATCTGCACAGATGAACATCTTGCTCTTTGTTTTATACAGTAATATACCAACAAGAATATTCATATTACCACTGTAATTTTATTTATAATAAAGCACACAACACAGGTAAATAAGGCTTAAAAAGATTTATGGCCCAATTAAATGCTGGTAAAAGGCTGAATTAAAAATCCAATTGGTATACAAAATCAGTCTCACAAAACAATTATAAAAAGTTTACGCACAAAGTTTAAAATACATGTAAACAGTATGCCAGGTTCTTCATGAACAAGATGTGACAGTAGCACACAACAAATGAGCACATCTACCACAGTACTCTCTGTACAGTGCTTACATGCATCAAACAGTAATTATGTTATTGTCATTGTGTGACTGATAGTGTGAATGTTTCTGGGGTGGGGAAAAATCAGATGGCAACTGTTTAAATAATAGCACAAACACATAATGCTCTCTTAAAAAAAAGATAGATGTGAAACTATTTTAAAACATTTAATTGTAATATATATTTATGTGTAGACATATGCATATATATATACACATACATTATGGTAGCACGGTAGTGCTACCATAGTTAGGGTTGAGGAGCCCTTTTAAGGTTAAAGGGTCAAATTTTGCACCTTAATAACTTTTTGCACCATTCAATGGATTTACCTGAAATTTGGAATACATGATCAAGAACCATACATCTTGGGATCTGCCAACTTTCGTACCAGTTGGATATACAGGTGTGGAGTTATTAAGCGTGATCTGCGTCGATGTTTACACTTTCTGGTGAATTTTTGCTCCACCTACAGGTCCCACAGTTTGTGCAACTGGTCCAAAACTTCCAGGGAACATGTGGCCGGGGTCCCCAATGTGCCTTTCAAAGATTTTGTGAATAAATATTAAACGGTTCAAAAGTTATTCAAAAAACAAGTTCCCATTATAAGTCTGTTACCATTTGGGTTTACAATTGCGGTACCATGACCGTGCACATAAAGGTTTGCATTTCTGTACTCACTTGTATTTGCATTTCTCTTTCCTTTAGCGTTATTGTTGCTGTTACCTTTACCATTTACATTAACAATTGTGGTACTGTGCCCATGCTCATTTCGGTTTGCATTTCCATATGCGCTTCTGTTTCCATTTCTGTTTCTCTTTCCTTTGGCATTATTCTTCATGTTAACTTTACATTTTGCATTTACAATTGCGGTACCATGCCAGTGTGCATTACGGTTTGCATTAATGTGTGCACTTGCATGCACGTTTCCTTTTCTGTTCCCTTTCACATTCTTTTTGCTGTGACACTTAATATTGCCATTTAAAATACCACTGCCATCACTATTCGTGTTGCCAGTTGCATTTTCGTACATGCTTCAATGTCCATTTGTGTCACTGTTCTCTTCGGCATCACTTTGCACTTGCTTTTCCATTAACGTTTCCTTTAAGTTTGCATTACCATGTGCACCACTGTTCACACTTCTGTTTGTGTTACTGTTCCTGTTCCTATGTCACAAGACATCACATGGCGGGAGCGTGGGACCCTGGGCCCCGCGCCCCCGAAACTACGTACATTCACTATTTCTCATCATCATTCACAAAAAGAAGGAAATTAGAGGCAAAAATTCCATTTAATGCATTAGTTAAGGTTGTTCCAGTGATGAAAGAAAATTCGGTGTTAGGGTTGAAAGCCCCCTTGGATCCCCAGCCCACCCACAACTGGCATCAGGGTGCACATTGGGGTCATTGGTCCTAACTCTCACCCCATTCTCCTATACCTCTGCTTCTTCACACATGTGATGGGGTGAGAGTTATGGCAGATGACCCTAGCGTGCACCCGATGCTGGTTGGTGGGTGGGCTGGGATCAAGGGGCTTTCACCTTTCACCGACCTCACTTTGTTGCTGTGAAACAACCCTAACTAATGCATTAAATGGAGTTTTTTTTACCTCTAATATACATATACATGTAAAGACATAAAGATATATGGGTGCATTTAGAAAATTCCCACCTGACCTCTCAATAGAGGTGAACAAGAAATATCAGGAACATAAAAAATCAGTTGTTATCAGTGAAAGTGTCTGATGTGCAACAGTGTAGTATGCTATACATACATTTAATGAGCTTATTACACAAACCAAAATCAAATGGCATACAGTAACAGTAACTATATAGAGCAGTGAAAATGATAGCAGCAATAATCAACATTAATAGTGAACACAAGAAGTATGTACGTCACTAAAGACTTGTACTTACAAAAAAGTAAATGGTTAACAGAATGGTATGAATATGAGATTAAATAATTTCCTATTCAGAAAATTTCACATCTTGAGAATAAACAAATATTTATCATAATACTCTGTTTTACTATCAATGATGGCTATATTAAATAACTACAAACTAGAAAAGATCTACTAAATATCTATGTTATATTTATTAATATAGTAACAATACCTTGAAATAGTTATGAATGCAATAGTGTTAAACAGTGAACTATTAAAAAATGTTTAATCAATTAAGTAAAATAGTAAGTAATACAATTACTTAAAACCTAACAGTACTAACTGTAATCAAGCAATGTATTAATGGTAATATATACATATGTACAACACAGATGTACATCAAGAAAACAGGGATAGTACTTCACTGTTGCAGCACAATATGGTGGTATTCAGTGAAGACACAAACGGACAAAAAAAAAGAAACACAAGCCACACCTGAAGATACTCAACATGTCACAGTGATGTCTACTTCAGAGTATTGTACTCTTGAGTACAGGTCAGCAGATCATGTAAAAAAACAATAGTTCTGACACAGAAGTGCCACAAACAGTAGGATATATTTTACTCATAAAAGATCCAAATAAAGTTATGATGCTGACAACTCTTAAAAAAGACATATATTACACAATTTTGTGCATGCACATGGCCAAGTATTGTGCCTTAGTAGAGGCACACAGTTGCCAACGATGTCAACTAGTACTTGTTATGGCTGCATACGACATACTCATAAGAAAAGACAATGATAGAAGAGTACAACCAGACAGGAAAATCTCTTTTGACATTTAAAAGTCTCTTAGACATGTAAGTGTGGTTTCTCTAGTGACTGCAAAAACAGTTGGTGCCGATTGAAGACCACTGCAACTATTTTCACGGTGTCACTGAGCAACTCAACAATCTTATAAGTCAGATTGAATAAACATATGCATGTAAACCATGTGATATGTTGCCAGTGTACTCATCAGAGCAGATTTGCATGAAAAAAATGTTAATCTACCAGAACTCACTCTGTAATAAAATGGACAGCAAGATATGTCACATCTTTTGTGACTATTCCTCTGATTTATGAAGATTGTAGTAATTCTTCAATATCACCATGTATGCATTTTGTAAGTGTCATGGTAGTCTCTGTTTGAAAGTGCTCGTTGAGTGGTTGCATTCAACCCAGCCAGTTCTGTACCTCAACAAACAAGTGTAATGTCCAGAATGTACAGACTGACCATACTGGTAGATCACAGCCTGAGTGTCAAACACTGCTTGGTTAAAAACAATTCTACCAGCTGTGAAATCTGTGATAGGTGTGTCAATTCTGAGCCCATTAGAGTCAAATTTATACAACACAAGCATAAGATAGTGAGATGAAGTCCTGAGATGTATGGACTGAGTACATGTACCTCCACACCTTTCACACAAGTCACCACTTTCAGCATTGGTAAACAGCTGCCAGAACTTGACACTTTGAGTCTGAGGCACAAACAGAGAAACCCAAAGCATGTCTTCAGTAGTTTCTCACTCTGAATGACCACATGATGCACATACATACATATCTAGTAGCATATGACACAGTGAAGTACTGATGCATTGGAATCCCCTCTTCACCCAAGCTGTTTATGATGGTCACCATAAACTCACTGGCATCCTGCTGCATGTTAGCAGCAAATGTACTGCATCCATCATATGTACCTAACACCTGCCATGGAGGTGTCAGTGACTGCATGTTGTTTAACTGATCAGAAGCCAGGTTGACAACTTCCTTCAATGCTTTGATAAAGGAGTGTCTTGTGAAGCTGATATTGCCTGCACAAAGTGTGGCATGTGGAGAAAAGCTTGCATAGCTGAATTAGCATAGCAGTTTACTCTAGTACTGTTATCAAACACTGGGACAACAGCCATGCCAAGTGACTTCTGAGTAACAGCTGGTTCTGCATCTGCATTTGCCATTCTGACCTTCTTAGTACTCCGCACAGTTGATTCAGTTGTGGCAGCTCATTTTCTCTTGTTGCCAGGTGAAGCTGTGACTGTAGGATGTGAAACAACCACATACATAGGTAGTCATATTAGAGACATCTGTGGCTGATACAAAGTATGTAGTCTGTTGTACTCGACAATACATCGCTTGTCAGCACATCTCTTCTGAGGTGTGAGTGCTATGACGTGCAACCCAGAAAGACTGCGATGCATGAAAATGTGACGTAGTTCATGCCATCTTTGAAAATGTCTGTTCCTATGTCCACCATTGCTGAATCCAAACTCAAGCCCTGAGACTTGTGCATTGAAACAGCATATGCAACACATATTGGGAACTGTTTTCTGTTCACATAGATATCCTTAAATATCTGGAACTTAACACGGGTATGATCAGTTTGCACCGGCTGTTCCATGTTGTCAAAGTGGACAACAAGTGTTTCGATAAACGTCTCCTGAATATTGTAAATGAAGTCTATGATGTGACCCATGGCACCATTCACCATGCCATTCTCAACATCAAGATTACGCTGTAGCATGATGTGCGCATTCTTACAAACTGTAAGAACAGCTTCCAGGCTCAGCTGTGCGTGAAACATCGACTTCAGTTCAGAGAGTCATTCAGTCATCTTTGCTACCAGCATCTGACTTAGAAAGACACCATCAATTTTATCAACAGCATGCAGTATGAGAATTTCTTGATTCTCTCTCTGCAACATAAGACTGTTGAACTCAGCATATTTCTTAAGTCATGGCATGAGACACACAATGTGTGTGCCCCTGGAGTATACATCACTGAAAACATCACAAGTTGTTTCTATAGATGTAGTATCCATTCTGATTCTTCAACCATGTAACATTGAAAGATGCTCTGGTGACAAAGAACCAGTATGAGCTTGATCCAGCATGCCTTGTAAGCCAGATCACCACTCTGCCGCATGTTCTGGCATAGCTCGACATAGGTAAATAACTCCCACAGGTTAAAACCTCCAATGCAGCCTAGTGTATTCTTAGCCTGCTTGACAGCCAGAACTGCAAAGACATTTTCTGCATTAACTGGTGTAAGCTGTAAAAGGTTTCCAAATACAACAATGCTTTTACCACCAAATGTATCTCCATTGTCAGTACCCCAAATCTCCTGTAGACATAGGTGTATACAGGCAAACATCAAATCAGAGACCATACTAATCTCATCAATGATGAGTAACTTCATCTTAGTAAACATAGAAAGAAGCTGAGATGCAACCTCAAATGACAGCTTACGGTACTCTCCTGCTTTGCCATGCTCCACTGGCAACATGAAGAGACGGTGTAACATAACTCCACCAATGTTGTATGCAGCCAGTCCAGTGGGAGCACTAACAGAAACAGACATTGATGAGCCTGTCAGTTTCCGTATTTCAGTCATAATGGCCTCTATAAGGAAGTTCTTTCCTGTACCTACTGAGCCACTAACAAACATCAGTAGTGGATTGTGGTTAAGACAGTTACCTTTCTTTTGTTCATGTTGTATCCCATGCTGGACAGCATCAGTAACTGCAGAGTGCACCACACATTGCTGCTCATTGAGTCTCTCTCCCAATTCTGCTGGGTCAACACTGCAGTGTGTGCCATGTTCCATAGCATTCTCCACTTCTGACATGAGTACTTCTGGGGCATTCAGAGGCAGAGGTTCTCCAAGGATACCTTCTCCTTCTGGACCAAGATTGTCCTGTGAACTAACAGGAGTGTCTTCCTCAAGTTGTTTCTGTGCCTTCTCAAACTGCTCCTTCTCAGTGTCTAGTCTCTGTATATATGTGTCTGAGTATTCACTTTTGAATGTCTTGTAACTGTGATTGAATTCTTCCTCGAATGTATCACAGTCACCTTTTAATTCAGACTCATTCCTCCAGGGTCTTAATAAGAATAGGAGAGCAAAGTAGAAACACTTTCTGCTCTCAGATGTGCCTAGATATAATTCACAGTGGTCAATGAGCCAAGGCTTATGTCTCTTAACGAGACAGCCATCCACTCCTTTGATCTTGTAAATGTCATGTGTACAATCAGGTGAGACATCCGTCTTGTAGTCATACCACTTAGCCACTTCAAATAAACACATTTGATCCATGTCTTCGTGTCTACAGGGGTAGTACATGTCAATGAGGTTATTCTTCAAGATATGTCTTGAAGAGGGTCTATTGAGAGCCAGTTTCCCAATCTCAGTGTGAGGAATAAGTACATGTTTTCACTTCCGTTTGTAGTTTACACTGAAAACGCGCACAGCATCAGATTTGCCATACAAATGTGTACCAATCAAGTGATCGCTGGCCTCATAAGCTCCACATCCTCTATGTGATAGGGTCTTCAGTCCCAGTGACCACAACTGAGATGTCAGTAACTTGCTTGAACTGGCAATATCTTCCCAAAGATCTTGCAAGCTAGTCTGTTCATGTTTGGTAATGCAGTGACATACCGAACCAGAGCCAATGAGTTGTCAGCCACAAATTGAACATCTATGTTTGCATGCCACATTAGAAGAAGAGTGGGGTTGTATTAATTGATGTACACCTCATTCTCATCTCTGGGTAACTCATATACCCTCTTGGTTGATTTTGCCTTCAAGTGGTGTCACATAGCTGAAAACAGTTCATTCATGCGACCATCCTGACAGACATGCCTGGGAAATCTGAAACAACATCTTGTGTACCAGTCATATTTGTTCTTCACTACCTGGCAGCAGTATTTCACACAAATATGGTGCTGAAACTTCTGCACCAACTTCCACAGTGTAGGACTGTTGCCCTTATCTGGAATGCGGCAAGTGATGTATTGCTTAATGAATGCTAACACTTGCGTTGCTTCATGTTCACCTATGCATGGGGCATCCTTGATCCGCAGTAACATATGAATATGAGGAGCACCTCTTGCCTGATATTCCATCCTCCAGAAGTAATACTCCACAATACCAAGAGGCGGATTGTTTTTTGGCAAAATGAAAGTCAGAAGATCATGGTGTTAGGAGGTCTAAACCTCACTTTCAGATTCTTGACGATATTGGGAATGCAAGTAATCACAGACACGTTGCATCAGAGTAACAAACAAGTTTATTACTACAAAAGGGATAAATCACAGTTGCCCTAAGCAGTTCTTACCAATACGAACCGGGAGCCAGTGCTAAGCATTCCCTACACCTTGAGGTTTCTCTGTGTCTTGGGGTCTCTCAGGTCTCCAAGGTATAAGGCTTGTGCATTACATTATATACCTATAATAATTACTATGGTTACCAAAAGATAGAAACATTTCTAGTTACAGAGATGAGCCCTATTGGCTAAATTAGGAGTGGCTCCACAGTCCAAGATAACATTATACAATTCTTTAAAGTCATCAGTTTGAGAACAAAGAGTTCTTATACAGAGTATTACATAACTCAGTGTAGTGGTACAAATCATCAAAAGGTGGCAATGCAGTCTTATATATTATAATTACTCCAAGGACACAGGTGCCTTGGCATCTTACAAGTAAAATACACTGAAAATGCAAGCAGAATATATGTATTAGCAAGCAAAGTATATTACAACAATATGCATTCATATCCTGACATCTACTCTTAACGGTAGATGCCCTAGCCCTATATGTTAGTATAACATGTACTTAAGTGCTAGCTGTCTATGGTGTACCTCTAAGGGTACCAATTAGGGTGCAGGGACCTCGTGTAACAATGGAATCATTTGTGAAAATGCCTAGTGACAGACATTGGGTCAAGTGAGCACATTTCTCCGACAGTCATTGATGAAATGCCCTCTACATCATAATTTGCCCACTTCAAGAGTTCAATATCCTCATCCCAGGCATACTCAGCACAGCTGAGTGTGACAGACCATGTGGCTGCACCATACTCTTACAGCATAGTCATCACCTCAGAGTGTCTGCGATACAAGTATTCTTTGGTGCCACATGGACTTGACAGAGTGGAAGACAAATTCACTTGCACATTTTCATCCTTCTGCTTTAATTTCTCCAGGAACTGTGTGGCTGTTATTCCATCAAGTGGAGTTGTGAGCCGAATAGTATGTGTAATAGATGCAGACAGTATGCTAAGCTCACTCTCCCACAGGAGATGAATCAGGTACTGTATGTTGCATCTGAGTTTGCCATCCTTACTAAGCACATGGCTAGTATGGTACTCAACACCTTGTACACACACTTCTCTTTCTCTTTCTAGGTGTCCACCTGACCCTTTTGGGAATAAATCTGGAAAACAGCATGCTTCCAATGCTGTCTCCCAAATGCTGACAGGCTCACCTTCCACCTGTTTCATTTGATAAAGATCAATGTCATCCCCTATTAGAGCTCTGCCATGCAATGGGTGAATTGTATACTGTACACATTATCATTTGTCTCCACATTGACCTTCTCAATCATTGGTTTTGTTTTTTTCCAACACATCATGTTCAACAGATACACTAGTCATGTGATCAATATCAAGGTCTGCATAAAAGGGATTGTTGCTCTTCAAATAAGTAAGAGCAAGCTTCACCTTCTCTACATTGGCAACATCCTGCCAAATGACCTTTGACTTTGTTGGAACATCATTGACAAGAATCACCAAAGTGTTCTCAATGGAGATCACCTCCACATTTTCCTGCAGAGGAAGTGGAAGATACATTACAAAACCCTTAACAGATCTAATGAGTTATTTTTGTGGAATGTTCCGTGTCTTTGTATTCAGATGTAGAATAGTTTGAAATGGTTTCATAGTCTGAATAAGAATACGTTCAAACATATTCGATATTTATTTATTTATTTAGTTAAACATCAGTTTAGAAACCTTTGAGCCAGAGGCTCATTTACAAAGGTACCTCGTCACAAAGAGGACATCAGAACAGTAGTACAAGGGACACAGTATTTACAAACAAAAAAGTTACAGTTCAATTACAATTTTGTTACAATAGAGTACACTCTCCAACGAGCAAAAGATAACAAAAGGTGCAAAACTTATGGTCGGGGGAGAGCTGGTGGGGGTAGAAGGGAGGGAGATAGGGGAGGAGGAATAAGTAGGGAAAGGAAGGGGGGGAGCCGCTCAGTGAGCATTGTCAAACAGAGTATATATATATATATATATATATATATATATTTTTTTTTTTACACTCTCAGATGGTGTAACATGTGCCTCCATATTGTTCAAGAGTGACCTTGGTGGAGAATGTTAGCCTTCACTTTGGAGAAACAGTGCTTGCACATCACAATGATTGGGTCTAACTGAAAGTGACACTTTAAAAGCAGAAATGCTGATAGTCGAAACCACGTCATTGTACGGTAATAAGGTTTCCAGGTTCACTGTGACCGTTGGTTTTTTGTAACAGAGGCGATCACATGACACACATACAGAGTCAAATTTCTCTGTCTTTGCCAACTCAAATTTGGCAATCGATTTCTAAACTGCTTGAGAATATCAGTTTCTAAGACAGACACAGAATTTCCATCAGCAATTGATGACTGATCAATCACAGTAGCTGTCACACTGCTGACACATCACAGCTGTTTCAGAAATGTCATGGCACCATGCATGTCACCAGACTGCAGTAACTCATTCAGGCGAGTGTACTGTGCAACAACTTGTCACACCTCATAGACCCTGTACACAAAGTTTCACATGCCTGATTGATGCACTTCCAGCATCTGCATGTGGTGAAATACACTGTCAAAAACACCACTATCTAGACATTCAAGCGAATGACTCATAAGTCCAGTATGTGGACGGACCTCACAAAGGTCTATACTCTCAAATAGTTTATGTCTGTCTTTATGATCAGTAATGACAAACAGGTTGATAAAGTGTTCAACTTTGTCAAATGACGATTGCCTTCGGTTGCAAGTCGCATCATACATCCGTGAGAGACAGTGATGCTTACGAGGCTGAGCAGTTGCCTCACACTCATCATCTGACTCCATTGCAGTGTCATCACATGCACTCAGCACATTACACAGTTTATCAGACTCATCAATGCAAAAGTTGCTGTCCTTTTTTTGTGAGTAATATGACTCCTCCCAGAAATACACTTCTGAGTGCTGTGTGTGCAGCCAGCGACCTGTGAAAACATCACAGAAATTGTGTTGGTTCAAGACAGGATACCGTTGTAGCCTCATCTTAATCTCATTCATAACTTTTCTGAACTGCTCAAGTACATGTGACATCTTAAGCCACAAGCATTGAAGAACAAATGCTGCTCTAGTAACAAATGTACATACTTTGAGATGCAATTTCATCAAAGAGAGATGACTCTAGTTTTTTGTGCTCACGTCTCATCACAGCAGCAATAAGTCTGTCAAACTTAACTTTAGAAGCTAGTGATTGAAAATACTTTTGCTTTCTCAGATGCCCATCACACAGGTTTATGCCGCTGCTTATTATGCTTCTTTATGCTTGCCTTTGCAACATTGATGTTCCATCTCAAAGATGTCCGCAACTGTTGCTGGGCTCCACATTTTTTCCTTACGACTTGTACGTACTTTTTCTGTGGAGCGTGCAACCTGTGAAGTCACTCTTTGAGTGGAATGCTGAATTGTTTTACATCTTGAACTAGCATCAGTGGTTTTCGGACCACTGTTAAGCAACAGTGAACTACTATGATACCTGTTTCATCTCTGCACAGAACTCCATCTCTGTTTAGAGGGCATCTTTCTTCTGTGGAAATTCACAGTAGTCTGGAACAATCATATGTAAGTATCAGACACCTGCATAAGAAATAGAGAAAAACAAATATGTAGTGTTGAACTGTTTTTTCCTAACATTACAGTCACACACACTGACCATGTGTCATGTAAGAAGAATAAATAGTACTGCTTACAAAATATTGCACACATTATTACTCTGACAACTGGACACCATTAAAACCAATACACAATGTTTTCAAGTGTCTCAGAACAGAACATCACTTATAACATGAGAATAAATATCTAAACATGTCAAAAGTAAATAATTGTCACAATCGAAAAGCATCCACAGTATTTATTTTAAAAATACTGTATTTTAAAACATTTCAAAAGTAGAGTCGAATGTGCGACAGTGTCATAAAATGTAGTGTTGTGAGCACGACACTGTCAAATATAGTGTCACAAAATAGTATAGTGAGCACGAAAGTGTCGAATAATAGTGTAGTGAGCATGAAAGTGTTGAATAATCACATTAAAATAACACCCCCTTTAAGGCTAAGCCAATCAGACATTGCTTCCTATTTGACTGACAGATGCTGGTGCCAATGGAATATAAGATTGATCAGGCCATGTTAGGCAACCAATCACAAGCCCTGAGGACTGGAGAAGAAGGACATAGCAGCCATCTTAGAGAAAAAGACCAGACCCTCCTTTATACACTGTAAGTACATCACATTTTCTAAAGAATTTTTCTAGCATTATAGAAACTGTTAGCAGCACAAAAATATCATTAAACAAAACGTTTGTTTTACTGCTCTATTTGACAATGACAATGTAAATAACCTGTCATGCTGTAAAAAGAAGTTATTAGTGTTTAAAGTCAGAGTGTCAATCAGTACTTAGTAGCACAGATAGAGCTGCAGATGGAGGCAGAAAGCAAGCAGCATGCATATCGTAACACAAGAGCAACCAATCATACACCTCTGCGTGAGCTGTGATTGTTTGAACTAACCTATGAAAATGTAGTATTTTCCCATCTAGAACTCTTCCAACATTTCTGCTTGACAGGAGCTGCAGCCATTCAGTGTAGTCATAGTCAGTGCATCCACTGTATTGGTTAGCCAAGATAAAGCATTAACCAATAACTTTCTAAATCACTGTGTTTTGAGACAGCCCACCAAAGCAATGTTAAAGGAGAGAGGGAAATTTCACTTTCATATTCAGTTGTGTGCAGGAGAAACATTGATTATCTTGGTAGCTCGCTGTCCACTTTTAGTTAAAACCTCAGAATGGCAGAAAACAGCAAATGGATTGTGTGGGTCATAGGCAGCAGTATAGTAAGGCGAGCTTCAGAGTATGTTCAGAGGAGTGATTTTGGCAAAGACCTGCAGCTTCAAATTGCTCTGTTAAGTGGTTTAGGCAGGAGTGGCATGAGGTGGGAGTATCTCATGCCAAAATGCACAGAATTCTGAGGACTCAAGCTCAGCCAGACATACTGCTGATTTATCTCAGAGGCAATGATTTGGGTGCCAAACTATGGGTAGATTTAGTGTCAGAAGCTAAATTGGACCTTGCTTCTATTATGGGCATGTTACCTGCCTGCAAGATCATTTTTCTGATATTACAGAGCATAGGGTCTGGCAGGCAGAACAACACATGTACCTGCTTGACAGAGCATGGAGAAAGGTTAACATACAAATATCTGGATATATGCACATGTCTGGGATGCACACCATATGTCACCCTGAAATTAAGTATTGTGATGATTGGCTATACCTACCATACAGTGTGCACTTCTCACATGCTGGCAATTGCCTTTTCCTGGGAGACCTTTGAGATGGAATCTTCACAGTCCTCTAAAAATTCCAGACTGCTAACATAGATATCTTTACAAAAAAAAGGATATTTTAAGAGCCACAAGACATTGGTCAAAAAATAGAAAAGCTGCATACATAACACACACACACAAAACACATGCTATATCAGTTTCACACTACTACACAAGCTTAGATGCATGAACATGTTCAGAATTGTGACATACATTTATCTCCTGTTAACAAGATGTAGTATAAATATCTAGCTATGTGGTTTCAGTATCCATATAAGGCACAGTGAAACATGGCATCACTGATGCAGTACTGTGTTGTTAATCTCATATAATGTAACAATTAGTGTAGACATATAGCATTACTTCTTATAATAACTGTAGAATCATAATAATTATGCTGCCTGTACATCTGTAGTAAAAAAGCTGAACAGAGCACAAGCACACATGTAACAATATATCACAGTAACATACTGTTGTCTGTCTGTATTTATTACAGCTTCAAACAAGAAAACAGCAATAATGAGAATGTGGAGTCTGAGGAAGTGTGCTGCCTGCTTGAGGCAACTCAGGCCAGAGGTAATGCCAGGATACTAATGAGGAGTATCAATAGAAGCTGGATACTATGTGGAGGCGCATAAATGGGTATATGCACATGATTCTTAAAGTTAAAAATAAGAATCCTTTATGCAAAAGGAAGTGGAAGCTGTTGCACCAGTGCTTCTATGTTCTCAAGAGAGGGGAGATAACAGATAATGATGCTTGCTGGTACTGCTTCGCACACTAGATATGGGAGGCTGCTGGAAAGCCTGCTGCAGGGGAGCGCCTAACACACCGTGAGTAAAGAAACCATTTGTTACTCAGCATAGCATATTCTTAAACAGGAATCACTAACAAGCTGACTGTTGTGCTGAATAAGATCACACCTCAGGTAGTCAGGCACGAAACCACAAGCTGAGAACATCCACTACCTGAGGCATCACTTTATCCCACCACACCACACAGCTTCAAGGCTTTTATTGCCATAATGCAATGGTTTGTTGTAATACAGAGTGTAAAAACTAATGTGAATTTGTGTGTAAGTGCAATTACGGTAATGTTCCATTGATGTACATTGCCTCACTCTTACAATGGGTCTGCTGTCAGGGTGCAGTACCTCATCTTTGGGAGGGGGTTATTGGCTGGCTGACACCATGAACTGCTAAGTGTCGTAACTTATATCTTCCTGAAATCAGGGTGATATTCCGTTGATGTCCATGGCCTTAGTTTTACAATGGATCTGCACTCAAGATGCAGTACCTCTTCTGGGGGGGGTGCATTGTCTAGCTGTCACCATGTAACTCCTAACTGTCTCAACTAATGTGTTACTACAATCATGGAGCTGTACCATTTATATCCATAACCTTTCTTTCCTGTGAGTCCACACTCAGGATGAAGTACTTGCTGGTGGGGATGGATTACTTAGCTGACACCATGCAGCTCTAACTGTCCCAACTAGTGTGTTACTGGAATAATGGTGCTGTACCATATATATAGACACATAACCTTTCTTTACCCTGAGTCTGTACTGGATGCAGTACTTGAAGTAGTAGCCACAGACATTGCCAGCTATTTCCAGATATTTCACAAAATTTCTAAAGAGTTTTTCTCTGCTGCCCCTACTGTGGAAATGGAGAAAACATGAGATATTTCTGAAAATATCACAGACATTTCAGGAAATAGCTGGCAGTGTCTGTGGCTGCTACTTGTATGGGGGGGTCATTGCCTGGCTGACGCTTTGCAACCCCAAAGTGTCCCAACTCATGTGTCCCAACAACCACATAGGTGCACCGTTGATGTTTATGGATTTTCTTTATTTGTGACTCTCCACTCAGGATGCACTACCTGACATGGAAGGGGGGGCATTGCCTACCTGACAGCATGCAACTCCTAACTGCCCAACTAGTGTGTTACTGCAGTCATGGACCTGTACTGGTTATATCCATAACATCTGTTTTGCTGTGAGTCTCCACCCAGGATGCAGTATCTCCTCGGTGAGAGGGGGAAGGGGATTGCCTAGCTGGCACCATGCAACTCCTAACTATCCCAACCAATGTAGTACTGCAATCATAGAGCAGTACCATTTATATCCATAACCTTTGTTTTCCTCTGAGTCTCCCCCCAATATGTAGTACCTGCTGGGGGGGAAGGGGGGCATTGCCTGGCTGACACTGTACAACTCCTAACTGTGCCAACTAATGTGTTACTGCAGTCATGGAGCTGTAACATTTATATCCATAACCTTTCTTTCCCTGTGAGTCTCCACTAACCATGCAGTACCTGCTTGGGAGGGTCATTGCCTGACTGACACCATACAACTCCTAACTGTACCAACTAGTGTGTTACTGCAATCATGTAGCTGTACCATTTATATCCATAGCCTTTATTTGCCTATGGATCTCCACTCAGTATGCAGCATCTGACTGTAGGAGGGGTGGGCATTGCCTAGTTGACACCAAGCAACTCCTAACTGACCAAACTACTGTGTTACTGCAATCATAGAGCTGTACCATTTATATCCATAAGCTTTGTTTCCCTGTGAGTATCCACTCAGTATTCAGTACCCACTCAAGTCAGGGGGGCGGCATTGCCTGGCTGACACCGTACAACTCCTAACTATCCCAACTAGTGTGTTACTGCAGTCATGTAGCTGTGCAATTTATATCCATAACTTTTATTTTGTTGTGGGTCTCCAATCACTATACAGTATCTCATCTGGGGGCATCTTAAGTAGCAGACAATACTACCATTGTTGAAACAAATCTGTATAAAATAACTGAAGACACATATACCACACTCAATAAATATAATTATTATCTTTCATTCACAGGACATCAGAGACACTCCCTGCCACATCATGGGGTAGTACTAGCTCAAGCTGAGGCTGTGGAGGTCGAACAGTCTGTCTCAGACAGTGTCATCATTGTCGAGTCAGAAAGTAAGAAAATCTTAGTAAAAATGATTTGAATAGTTACTGTCAGTACTTGGTGTGCATCGCATTCTTGATCCTCTGCAACCACTTAGCTTCTGTAAAATAGCTGTGTAATGCAGTAGTTTTGATCTGCCTCTACACTCAGAAGCCAGAACCTCCTCATGTAAAATCAGAGGACATATCCTTGCTGGCCCCATGCAAGTTCTAATTGTGCAAGCATATGTAGCTCTGCAATCAACAAGGTGTTCTGGTAATGTCAATGTCAGTTGTTTTCTTGCAGGTCTCCACTCAGGACACAACACCTGTTCAGTGGTGAATGGTTCATACACTGGGTGGGGCCAGAAAACTCCTAACTGTGCAAATATCTGTACTGTTCATGTCCATTACAGTACTTTTGTTGCAGCACTACAATCAGGCCACAGTACCAGTTTCCTTTTAACACCATTGCCTACCTCAGAACATCCAACTACTAAGTCTCCTAACTCAGCCACCTAACCTTGCTAAGCCCATGTGATTGAAAACTACATTAATTTGTGAACACCTCACATTACAACAGTGTTCCATTGATGTACATGACCTGACTTTTCATGTACGTCATTAGCTGGTTTTATCTGTACAACTCCTCAGTGCCTTAATTAAAGAATAAACCATGACAGGGGTGGGGTGATTTTGAGTTTACCTACACTTGGTACGGTTTGGTCATGAAACCGCAGCTTGAGAGGCCAAACAACCAGCCATGGGTAAATACCAGCATCACCCACATCCTGAAGTGGTTTATTGTGCTTATACAATGTATCCCTTGTGTTTGTCATATAGAAAAATAAAACAAAAAGAAATGTTTTTCGCATTTGCAATGTTTTTTATTAACTTTATCCTTACACTAGAAACAATAGTCTTGTTGTCCCACTGTCAGCTTTCTCTAGAGTAGTCATGATGATAAATCAGCCCCCCTCCCCATCCCTCCAGAGAGCTATCTGCCTCCCCCGCATCTCTCGAGTCCTCCAGATAGCCATAGTGCAAACGCCGCTCTACTTGTACTATTGCTGTATACTAATCTTGTCACACAACATCAGGAGGAATCTGATCTCATTGCCTGTCTCAAACAATACTAAAAGTCATTCTCCTCTCTTGTACACATCTCCTATCAGAGACACATGTAATGAATGTTCATGCCTCTATTTTACTAGTGTTTATGTACTAAGGAATTAGTATTTTATTTGTTTAACCATTGATAAAATCTCACAACTACAAGTTGTCAGCAGGCACTTGATTAACTGTGGTACATTGTACCATGCCAGAATCATAACATAAATAGATATATAAGACAATAACAGCATTCTTTACCATGTATATATTCACATGATACATATTAAACAATCCATTTATGTATTTTCTAGTGGTCGGGAGACTGTTGCCACACCACAAATGCAGGTGAAGCAGGAGCCTGCCACCAGTGCTGAACATAAGTGTTGTAACAGAAACACATACAGATGTTAATAACTGCTAACCAGACTATTAGTACATGTTATATCCTAGGCTATGTTAACTCAATCATTAAAGCTGTACAGTTGATGTGCATGGCTTTACTTTTGCTGTGATTTATGTCTCAGGGTACAGTATCTGGTTTACAGTGAGCAGGATGCATTGCCTCGCTGAGTCCACGCAACTCCTCTGTGGGCTAACTTGTCTCTAATTCCAATCAAGGAGCTGTACCATTTGTTTCCATTCCCCATTGTCTTCCTGTGCCTCTCCACTCAGGATGCAGTACCTGGTCTGGGGTGGTACATTTCCTGTCTAAGACCATATGACTCCTAACTGTACAAACTTGTGTACACCTGCAATCAGAGAAGTGTACAATTGATGTACATGGCTTTAGTTTAGCTGTGGCTATCCACTCAGCATGCAGTACCTGATCTGTTAGGTTTGGGAGCTATTCTGTGGCTGAAGACATGTAACTACGAACATTTCTAACTTGTCTGTTCCTGCAACCAGGGAGGCATACCTTTGATGTCCATGGACTTTGTTTTCCTGTGCTTCTCCACTCAGGATGGAGTACCTGTTCTGGGATGGTGAGAGAGGATTACCTAGATCAGCCCATGCAACCCCTAACTATTCAAACTTATATAAACCTACAATTATGTATGGATACCATTCAAATCCATCGGTGAGTATGAGTGTGGTTCTCCATTCAGAATGCAGCACATTATCATTGGGGGGAGGGTACCATTACATGGCTGACACCATCCAACTCCAAAATGTCTTAAATTGTATGTTACTGCAACCATGGACATCTACCATTGATGTCCATGGCATTCCTATTCCAGTGACTCTTCACTCAGCATTCACTACCTGGTTAGAGATGGCATAGGGCATTGCCTGTCTGAGCCTCTGCAACTACTAACTTACCTAACTTGTATACAGCTGGAATCAGGCAGTTGAACCATACATGTTGTCTTGTGAATCTTCACTCAGTAAACACTACCTTTCCAAGTTCACAGTGGGTGGAGGGGTAGCCTTGCCAGTGTGACACCATGTGACTCCAAACTATTCTAACTTGTGTCTTACTGCAACCAAAGACATGTACCACAGATGTTCATGGCCTTTCTTTTCCTGTGACTCTCTACTCAGCATTCAGTACGTGGTCTGGGGAGGGAACATTGCCTTTTACACGCATAACTCCTAAATGCTCTGACTTTTGTGTTGTTGATGTCCTAGACTCAGTTCTGCTCCGCTTCTCCACTCAGGATGCAGAACCTGCTTGGAGGAGTGGGGGAGTTTCTGCCTGACATAATACAAGTAGTAAGTCTCCTAACTTCTCTGTTCCTACAATGAGTGACATATACACTGATGTCCATAGCCTTTCTTTTTTTGTGACTCTCCACTCAAGATACAGTACCTGCTATGCAGCAGATGGCAGGGAGTGGTCGAGGGGTTTGCCTACCACTACCCATACAACTCCTAAACAATAGTAATCTGTATGATTCAACAATCAGAGATGTGTACCATAAATGTATATCATGTCACTTTCCTGTGGGCCTGCACTTCAGATACAGTACCTTATCTTGTGGTGGAGGGGAGGAGAGGAGCATGCATTGCATAGCTCAGACTGGCAACTCCTAAGTTTTGTCCACCTACAATCAAGGAGGTGTACTATTCATCTACATTGACCCAATATATAGCCAATGTATAGTCAAGATGCACTACCTGTCCAAAGGGTGGAAGAGATGAAGGGGTCATAGCCTGACTGATGACAGAGAAACCTCATTACCATAAGTTCTGTCTATCTTAACCAAAAATACGTATCTAAAACCATTGTAAAGATATCAGCCCCAGAAACCACATCTCATAAGATTAAAGAGAACCAGCAAACTACACTTGTCACTGTTACATGTTAATAGATGTTTTTTCTGTTTACAGATCTGCCATGGACTAAGTGGTGCACTGTGCACTGCTGTGTTCAGAGACTCGAGCACAAGGTTGACTGTCTCCAAAAGAAGTACTAGGCCTGTGAGAGGGACAGGATAAAATACTATCCTTCCTTACAGCACAGCAGGTGACAGTCTATCTTGTGCTCAAGCCTGTGGACACAGCAGCAGCTAGCAGTACGTGGATCAGCACTGCTTCATCTGCGAATGTTTCATCCAGTCTCCCTGACCACTGTTGGATGGCCTCCACAGCTTTTCCAGTGTCTCCCCCCTGGCACAACAGCTTCCACTCCCAGTGAGCCTCCATATGTATCCAGCTTCCTGTCTGAGCTGCCTCAAGCAGCAGCACACCTCCCTCTAAAAAAATTACGTGAAATAAATATTTCGCTTTGATAATAATGTAATGTAAAGTTTATTTTAGAAAATTATACAAATTTTACAAAAAGTTTTGAAAATGAATATTTATTTTATACCGAAGAAATATATTTTGTTTTTCTAAATTTACAATTTAAAAAAGGTTTTATAATAAATATTTTTTTTACAAAAAAAGTATATTTGTTTTCTAAATTATGTTAAGTTGATTATTTTTTATATTTTTGAACAATTTTTTCTCAAAATCATAGTTTACAAATGAATATTGCTTATAAAACATAATTTTTTTCTAAATCATGCAAAAAACATTTTTTAACATGCCTGACTTTCACAATGAATCTCAACTCAGGTCATAGTAACTGTTCAGGGGGCAGGGTGGGGGCATTACCTGTCTAATGCCATGCAACTCTAAGGATACTAACTTTTGTGTTACTGCAATCAGGAAGGTCTCCTATTGATCTCCATGCCCTCAATTTACCAATGTGTGTCCACTCAGGGTCCAGTACCCGATCATTGGAGGGGGTACATTGCCTGGTAGTGCCATGCAACCCCTAACTGTCCTAACTTGTGTGTTCCTGCAATCAATGTGGTGTACTATTTATCTTCATGCCCTCAGTTTTACCATGACTCTCCACTCAGGATACAATTTCTGATCTACGGGGTGGGGAAGTATTGCCTGGCTGATGCCATGCAACTCCTAACTGCCCTAACTTGTGTGTTCCTACAACCAGAGAGGTGCACCGTCAATGTCCATAGACTTTCTTTTCCTATCACTCTCAACTCAGGATGCACTACCTGGTCTGGAGGGAGTGGGGATGGCATTGCCTGGCTGACACCATGCAACTCCTAACTGTTCCAACTTGTGTGTTACTGCAACCATGGACCTGCACCACTAATATTGATAACCTTTGTTTTTCCTGTTAGTCTGTACTCAGGATGCAGTACCTGTTGTGTGTGGGGTTGCCTGAATGATGCCATGCAACTCCTAGCTGTTTTAACATGTGTCCTCCTGCAAACAGGGATGTATGCCATCAATGTCTATAGCCTTTGTTTCCTGTGGCTCTCCACTTAGCATACAGTACCTGCTGTGTGTGTCTGTGGTGGGGGGCATTGCCTGGCTGACACCATGCAACTCCTAGCTGTCCTAACTTGTGTGCACCTGCAACCACAGAGGTGCACCATTAATGTCTATTGACTTTATTTTCCTGTGACTCTCCACTCAGGATGCACTACCTGCCCTGGGGGGGCATTGCCTAGCTGACACCATACAACTCCTAACTGTACCAACTACTGTGTTTCTGCAGTCATGGAACTGTACCATTTATATCCATAACCTTTCTTTCCCTCTGGGTCTACACTCAGGATGCAGTAATTGATGTGGGGTGGGGGCATTGCCTGGCTGACGCTGTGCAACTTTTAACTGTCCTAAGTTTTGTGCCCCTGCAACCGCAAAGGTGCACTGTTGAAGTTTATGTATTTTCTTTTTCTGTGACTCTTTACTCAGGATACACTACCTGGTCTGGGAGGTGTTGGGGTGGCATTGCTTAGCTGACACCGTACAACTCCTAACTGTCCCAGCTAGTGTGTTACTGCAATAATGCAGCTGTACTATTTATATCCATAACTTTTCTTTTCCTGTGATTCTCCACTCAGGATGCAGTACCTGATCTGGGATGGGGGATTGCCTGGGTGACCCCATGGAACTCCTAACTGTTGTATGTTGTGTGGCCCTGCAACCACAAAGGTGCACCATTGATCTCCATAGACTTTCTTTTCCTATCACTCTCCACTCAGGATGCACTACCTAGTCTACTGGGGGGGACATTATCTGGCTGACACCATGCAACTCCTGACTGTTCCGACTTGTGTGTTACTGTAAACAAGGATGTATACCATTAATGTCAATAGCCTTTGTTCCTGTGGATCTCCACTCAGGATACAGTACCTGCTGTATGTGAGTGTGGTTTGGGGGGGCATTGTCTGGCTGAAGCCATGCAACTCCTAGTTGTCCTAACTTGTGTGTCCCTGCAGCCACAGAGGTGCACTGTTAATGTCTATGGACTTTCTTTTCCTGTCACTGTCCACTCAGGGAGCACTAACTGTCCTGCAGAGTGGGAGGCAGTACACTAGCTCACAATACAAGTACTAACTGCCCCAACCAGTGTGTTTCAGCAATAATGGAGCTGTACCATTTATTACCATAACCTTTCTTTCCTTGTGGCTCTCCACCAGAATACACTACCTGATCTGGGGTGGTGGCATTGCCTGGCTGACACCGGCAAGTCCAAAGTGTCCTAACTTTTGTACCCCTGCAATCACAAAGGTACACTGTTGAAGTCTATAAATGTTCTTTTCCTGTCACTCTCCACTCCAGGATGCACTACATGCCCTGGGAGAGGGAGTGAAATTCTAGCTGACAACATTCAGCTTCTAACTGTCTGAAGTAATGTGTTACTGCAATAATGGAGCTGTACCATTGTCATCCACAATCCTTATTTTCCTGTAAGTCTCCACTGAGGATGCAGTACCTGCTCTGGGGTGGGTGAAGAGCAGGCAATGCCCTGCTGACACCATGCAAACCCTAACTGTCCTAACTTGTGTACCTCTGCAATCATGAAGGTGATTTTGATGTCTATGCACTTTCTTTACTGTGACTCTCCACTCAGGATGCACCACCTGGCCTGAGAGAAGGGGAGTAATGCCTAGCTGATACCGTACAACATCTAACTGTCCCAAGTATTCTGTTACTGCAATCATGGATCTGTACCATTTATTTCCATAGCCTTTATTTTCCTGTGGGTCTGCACTCAGGATACAGTACCTGATGTGTGGGGGGGCACTGCCTAGCTGACACCATACAACTTCTTACTATCCCAAGTAGTGTGTTACTGCAATCATGGAGCTGTACCATTGACATACATAACCTTTGTTTTCCTATGAGTCTCAACTCAGGATGCAGTGCCTGCTCTGGAGGGATTGCCTGGCTGATGCTGTGCAACTCCTAAGTGTTCTAACATGTGTGCCCTTGCAACCATAAAGGTGCACCATTGATGTCTATGGACTTTCTTTTCCTGTGAGTCTCCACTCAGGATGCACTACCTGGCCTGTGGGGGGGCATTGCCTAGCTGACACCATGCAACTCGTAAGTGTACCAAGTAGTGTGTTACTACTATCATGGGCCTGAACCATTTATATTCATAACCCTTCTTTTTGAGAATCAGGACTATAAGTAGTGAATGAATCTGGTGGTGGGAGCGCAGGCCCCCACTATATGATTTATTTTGTGACATAGTAATGGTAACTCCAACAAAAACAGAAGCGCTAATGGTTATGAACATGGTGATGCAAACATAAATGGTAAAGCAAACATTAATAGAAACGCAAGTGGAAACTAACGGCAAAGGAAACAGAAATGGAAATGCAAATGCAAACGCAAGCGCTAACAATTACGCACATGGTGATGCAAACATAAATGGTAATGCAAATGTTAATAGAGACACAACCACAAAGTAATGCCAAAGTGAACAGTGACACAATCGGAGACACAAGCGCCATGAGGAAAAGCAAGTGGTAATGTGCACGGTCACGGTACCACTATAGTAAATGAAAATGTTAACTGTTACAGCAACAATAACACCAAAGGGAACAGAAACAGAAAGTCAAATGCAAGTGCATATGGAAATGTAATGCGTAACGGTCATGGTCACGGTACCGCAATTGCAAATGCAAATGGTAACAGTAACAGCAAAAATAACGCCAAAGGAAACAGAAACAGAAAGACAAACACAAGCGAGTACGGCAACACAAACCGTAACATGCACGGTCACGGTACTGCAATTGGAAATGCAAATGGTAACAGTAACAGCTAAAATAACACCAAAGGAAACAGAAACCGAAATGCGAATGTAAGCTCGTACAGAAATGCAAACCGTGATGCGCACGTTCAAGGTACCGCAATTGAGAATGCCAATGGTAACAGTAACAGCAACAATAATGCCAAAGGAAACAGAAATGCAAATGCAAGCGTGTATGGCAATGCAAACCATAATGTGCACAGGCACAGGAATGCAACTGGAAACACAAATGGTAACAGTAACAACAACGATAATTCAAACTGAAAAACAAATGCAAATGGTAGGGCGGCCTCAAATACAAATGGTAATGCGCATGGTGATGCAAAGTGAAACACAAACAGAAATAGTACTGTAGACACAAATGGCAAGAGTAATAACAAATGCAAGAGCAAACAGAAACGCAAGGATAACAACACACATGTGGCGTGTGGGGCAACACCAGCCCGAATTATGGAAGCGCAAGTAGAGAAATGCTACATGTAACTGTAACTGGAGCGCACACCCTGGTTTTCCCCAACAGCTGCATAGAGAAACACATGGAGTACAACAATTCTATGCATAATAATGGGGTTCAGAGCAGAAAATGAGGAGTTGGAATACTAAATTGCTTATATCTCAGGAAACGTAGAAAAAAAATTTAAACTTCATATGAATTTTGACTTTTCTGGCTAGTTTTGTACTTAGCCTCCATTTGTGGGGCTAAGTGTTTTTCTGACGAAAAGTCCGTAACTCGCACCGTTTCTGAGATACGGGCCCCGAAAGGCGCGGCGGATGCTGCAATGTTAGTCTATAGGAAAAAGTGTCAACTTTGGAGTACTGTAACTTTGCATTCCTGCAATATTTCTTCACCAAACCACCAAAAGGCACATCTGTGAGACGTTGGCTTTCTTGCCTCCAAATTTCAGCCCCAAAGACCAAACCATTCCTTTGCAGCAGGGTGGCAAAGAATTCCTGTCATTTTGGCAATAGTGTTGAAAAGTAGTGTCGTGATTTGCAACACCTTTTGCAAAAAAAATCGACAGTGTCTGAAGTGAAACACTACTTTGAGACATTACTTTTTCCCAATATTTGAAAAACGTATTTCTGGATGTTTAACCCCAAAATAAAGACATGCCTAGCATCCTCAGGGCTCAACTAGGTAAACACAAAACAAATTATGTCCCTAGATGGTCCCAATTTTAAATTCCAAACATTTCTGTGATCAGTAACTGAAAACAAAATGGCAGATTTGAGACACTACTAGGGTCATTTGTGACACTAAAAACTGCATTTGCGACACTATCAAACTTTTTGTTAACTTTTCCCTTTGACTATAATGGGAAACTTGTTTTTTGAATGACTTTTGAACCATTCAATATTTTTCCATAAAATCTTCAAAAGGCACATTGAGAACCCCGACCACACATTCCCTGAAGTTTTCAGACTGGTCGTTACAAACTGTGAAATAGACCTGTAGGCATGAGCAAAGAATGCACAAAAAACATAAATGCGCCCTGAATGCCTAATACCACAGCTGTATATCCAACCATTACAAAAGTTGGCAGATCATCAGATCTATGGTTATGCCCTGTGTTTGCTAAATTTCAGGCAAATCCATTGAATGGTGGCAAAGTTATTAAGGTGCAAAGTTTCACCATTTAACCTAAATGGGGCCTCAACTAACTTATGGTAGCAGCCGTGCTACCATAATTCTATACAAAAAACTTTGTTAATGTATGTCACCCCATTCCATCTGTAATCATATTCACAAGCCACAGTAAAGAAGAATGGGGTGACATTTTAGGTCTCATGACCCAATGACACACCCCATCAGTTGTCAATCTCAGGATGATGGGTGGGTTCATGACAGGAATGGGGCAACTGAATTTCTGACTTTTTGTGCTTTAACCCTAAATGATGCATTAACAACATTTTTTGCATAGAATATATTATGGTAGCACGATAGTGCTACCATAGTTAGGGTTGAGGAGCCATTTACATGTTAAACCTAAAATTTTGCACCATAATAACTTTGCAACCATTCAACAGATTTGCCTGAAATTTTGAATACATGATCAAGAACCATACATCTTGGGAACTTTTGTACTCTTCAGATATACAGCTAGAGAGTTATTAAGCACGATCTGTGCATGCATTTATGCTTTTCTGAATTCTTTGTTCATCCCTTCAGGTTGCACAATTTGCACGACTGGTCCAAAAACTTCAGGGAACGTGCGGCCAGGGTCCCCGAGGTGCCTTTTGAAGATTTTGTGAAAACATATTACACGGTTCAAAAGTTATTCAAATAACAATTTCCCATTATACGTCAATGGGAAAAGTTAACAAAAAGTTCAACACTTTTGCAAATGCAGTTTTTACTTTTGCAAATGGTCCTTTTACTTTCGCAAATCCACCATTTTGTTTTCAGTTGATGAACAGAAAAATGCTTGGCATTTAAATTTGGGACCCTCTAGCAACACAATTCTTTTTGTGTTTACCTAGTAGGACCCTGAGGATGCTAGGCATGTCTTTCTTTTGAGGTTAAACTCCCTAGAAATATGTTTTTCAAGTTTCTGGAAAAAGTACTTTCACAAAGTAGTGTCGCATTCACAAAAGTGTTGCAAATTTTGTGAAAGCTTTCACAAATTAGACACTACTTTTCCAGGCTATGGCAAAATGACAGCAATGGGCTGAAATTTGGAAGGAAGAAAGCCAACATCCCACAGATGTGCCTTTCAGTGGTCTGGTGAAAAATATTACAGACAGCCAAAGTTATGGCACTCCGAACTTTTCTTTTTTTCCCCATAGGATAACATTATGGCGTTCACCGCACCTTTCGGGGCCCGTATCTCAGAAATGGTGCAAGATACGGACTTCTCATCAGAAAAATGCTTAGCCCCCTGATGGGGACTAAGTACAAAACTAGCCAGGAAAATCATAAATCATATGACTTTTAAATTTTTTTTCTACGTTGTACGATATAAGCAAGTTAGTATTACAACTCCTCATTTTCTGCTCCGAGACCCATTATTATGCATACATTCTTTTTACTCACTGTCTTTCTCTATGCAGCTTTTGGGGAAAACCATCCTGTGTGCTTGCATTACTGTTACCGTTACCACTTCTGCTTGCGGTTCCGTACCCGTTTTACTACTTTCCGTCACATACCATTGCGTTACCCAATGTGCATTTTACAAATAATTTTGTCCATATCCCTGGTAGTCTAGCAGCCCCCTCAATGTGTATTTAATAAATAATGTTTTGTTATTTTGTTTATCCCTGGTAGTCTAGTGGTCCTCCTGATCTGTAAAAAAATTATGTTCTTATCCCTGGTAGTCTAGCTGCCCCAATGTGCATTAAATTAATAATCCTCTTCAGATCTCTGGTAGTCTAGCAGTCCCCTGATCTGTATAAAAATATTGTTGTCCGTATCCCTGGTAGTCAAGTGCCCTTATCATCATAAAATCTGTTACAATCTCCAATTCTCTGGTAGTCTAGTGGCCCCCACACCCAGCCGTGCCAGCCCACCCAGCACTCCCCCACTCTTCCCCAGCCAGTGACTGGCACAGCTCACCTCTCACCTCCATGGCCAGCCACTGACTGTGTGTATTAGCAGTGCTAATGCAAAGAGGTGCTCAGAAATTAAGTGGAGTACAAATATGCACAGTTTCATAAGTATGTGCTCAGAGTGCAGGCAAATGTGAAATGCAGATTTGTTTTAGAAATAGGTAAAATAACTATACATGCAATTAATAGAAAGATAGATAATTACATAGACATATAGATATAGAGAGACACACAGACAGACAGGCAGAATAGGAATGGCAGTGAAGTATTGAAGTGATGCCAACCCCACCCCACCTCACACAGACATGGACAGGATTGGGGTGTGCCTTGGGTCATTGCCCTAACGCCATACCATTTCACCCTCACCCCACCCTGCAGACACAAACAAGAGTCGGTGTGCCTTGAGGTTTTCAAACTTTACACTCACCCCATTCCATAAGGAAATACACTGAAATGGGTACAGTATAAGAGAATGGAGTGAACTCTGGGGCTAAAGAGTCATAGGCACACCTTGGTACCTGTTACTGGCAGCAGGGTGGGGATGGGGTGGAATGGCATGAGCATTACTGTTGACAATCCCAAGTCACACCCCTGATGCCTGTCAGTCCCTACAGTGCAGGGTGTCATGGCAGAAACCCTAATGCCCTGGGCGTTTCTTGGTATTTTCATAACCCACTGTATGAACAGTGGCACTATCAGTTCATTAGCCAAAAGGAGATTTTGCACAGTGATTGTGCCATTTGGCACCACAGGTGCAAAAACACATTTTGAACAGGATGTAAAAAATGACAGCTGTACATTTCTTGCTTCAGTAACTACCCAGCACATCTGTTGCATGACCTGCTTATTGACATTTTATATCTGCTATGCAATGTACTGCTGCTATGACTGTATGGCTGACAGGGACCTGGGAGTGGTGGTGGATGTCAAGATGAACAACTCAGAGACTTGTAGGAGGGCAGCGGCCAATGCCAACACAATGCTGGGATGCATTGCTAGGGGGATCACTCCAGAAGGAGGGAAGTGATGGCACCACAATCCACACAGGGGTTGTATACAGACCCCTGTCTCAGGAGGAAATGGACAAGGAAATGATAGACGGCATCCTTAGGATGGCAGAGAAAGGGCAGATATTGCTGATGGGGGACCTGAATATGCCAGATGTTAACTCAAGCACCTTTGCTGCAGCCTCATCCAAGAGCAGGACCATTTTCAATGCCCTACAGGGAGCATGCCTGAGAAAGCTAGTTTTGGAACCCACTCAGGAGGGAGCAATCTTAGACCTGGTACTCTCAAATGGGGACAGAGAGAGGATCTCAGATCTAGAAGTGGGTAGCCATCTGGGAACAAATGACCACCAAACAGTGTGGTTCATGATAAACTTAGCTGCACAGTCAAGCCATACAAAAATGAAGGTACTGGACTTCAGGAGGGCTGATTTTGTCAAAATGGGAGAGTGCCTCAGAAAAGCACTAGCAAACAGGCAAGAAGGTGGGGTGGAGCAACAATGGGCAAACTTCAAAACCGCCATCACAGAGGCAACAAGCCTTTGTGTGAAGCAAATAAACAAATCAAAATGAAAGAAAAAAACACTATGGTTCTCAAAAGAAGTGGCAGGGAAGGTAAGGGAGAAAAATATAGCATTCAAGAAGTATAAGGAAACACAGAAGGAGCAGGAAAGAGAACTGTACCAGTTAAAGCAGAAGGAAACAGGGAAGGCAGTCAGAATAGCAAAGGCCCAAACCAAGGAAAAGATAGCCAACTAGGTTAAGAAGGGGATAAATCCTTTTATAGGTACATTAGGGAGCCAAGAAAGACTAAGGCAGGGATATTGAGGCTGAATAAAGAGGAAGGTGGGTGGGCAGAGAGCAACAATGAAAAAGCAGGGATACTGAATGAATACTTCTGCTCAGTATTCACAATGGAAAAGCAGGGGGAGATACCTAATCCAGTCAATAGAAGCACTCTGGATAGGGGGGTTGATATTAGTCCTTTCACAGAAGAAAGGGTTCTGAAAGAACTCTTAAAACTGAAGGTGGACAAAGCAATGGGGCCAGATGGGATTCACCCTAGAATTCTAAAAGAACTAAGAGAAGAACTAGTAACACCATTGACTACCCTTTAAATAAATCATGGGAGGATGGTGTGGTACCAGAGGACTGGAGGATGGTGGATGTGATTCCCCTTCACAAAAGTGGGAGCAAGATAGAGGCAGAAAACTACAAACCTGTCAATTTGACCTCAGTGGTAGGAAAAATGATGGAATCACTTATGGAGGAAAGAACTGTTGAGTACCTAGAGGCCAGTGGGGCACCGGACCCAAGGCAGCATGGATTCACAGCAGGAAGGTCATGTCAGACAAATCTAATTGATTTCTTTGACTGGGTAACCAAAGTAGTTGACCAGGGAGGGGCTCTGGACATGGCCTACCTAGACTTTAGCAAGGCATTTGACACAGTCCCGCACAAAATATTAATAAACAAATTAGCCAGCCTGGGAGTGGGTCCCAAGGTGGCAGCCTGGGTAAAACACTGGCTGGACAACAGGACACAGTAGGTAATAGTAAATGGAGTTCACAGTGAAGAAAGGGGGTTACTAGTGGGTTACCGCAGGGTTCAGTAGTGGGGCCGGTCCTTTTTAATGTCTTTATCTGTGACATTGCAGAGGGATGGGAAGGGAAAGTATGTCTCTTTCCAGATGACACAAAGATCTGCAACAGGGGTGATATGCAAGGTGGGGTGGAAAGGATGACAATGGACTTGGCAAGGTTGGAGGAATAGTCAGATGTATGGCAGCTTAGATTCAATGCAAAGAACTGCAAAGTAATGCACCTGGGAAACAAAAACCCAGGAGAAGAATACACAATGGGGGGCCAGATACTGACAACAACAAAAATGGAAAGGGACCTGGAGGTAGTCATATCAGATGACCTAAAGGTGGTCCAGCAATGTGAGAAGGCAGTAAGGAGGGCAGGGGATACTGGGATGCATAGGGAAAGGCAACACCAGTAGAAAAAAAGGAAGTTGTTGGCCCTCTGTACAGACAGTTGGTAAGACCACATCTGGAGTACTATGTACAGTTCTGGAGACCCCATCTCTGCAAAGACATAGACAGGGTGGAGGCTGTCCAGAGGAGGGCAACCAAAATGGTGCAGGGTCTGCACCAGAAAACATATGAAGAAAGACTAAAGGAGCTTAAGATGTATAGCCTCGAGGAAAGGAGGGAGAGGGGGAACATGCTAGAAACATTCAAATGCCTCAAGGGAATCAACAAAGTCCAAGAGGGTAGCATCTTTCAGAAAAAGAGATGTGCAAGAACAAGGGAGCACAATTTGAAGAGAGAGGGGGGATGGCTTAGAAGCAATGTGAGGAAGTATTTCTTCACAGAGAGGGTTGTAGATGCATGGAACAGCCTTCCTGAAGAGTTCATAGAGTCAAAAACAGTGGAGGAATTCAAGACTGCAAAAGACAGACATAAGACAATTCTAGTGGCGGGTAGGAGGAAGTAGGCTGTTGGTTAACTAGGATCTGCAGCTGATCTCTCTGGGCAAGAAGGGTGTTAGTCTGTTCAATTCTATTTAAATTCTGGCTGTTTTACTGTTCTGGGCTGACCACAGAAAAACATGTTTAATGGCTCCCAGGCTGTCCTGACTGTATTGCCCCTTACAGCTGCACTTTGATCAATGGACCTGAACTGCATCTGTGAGACTGTCTAGTACTTCTCCCATTTGTTTGAATTATGTGCGGTCGTACTCTTGGCCCCTGCTAGATCCACCTCTGACTCTGCGCTTGAATGAATCTATCAATTTTATTAACTCTGAGTGTGTTGTAGCCTGCCAGTGATGCTATCTTTTAAGCAAGCCCAAAATGTGGGGGAACGTAAAGGCTGGCTTAAACAATTGGGGAGGATATGTCCCCCTCATCCCCCCAGCGGATGTGCCCATGGATGGCTCAGTGGCCACAATTATGTAACCAATACAAATAGGGTGGAGAGATGGAAACCAGTCCATCCACAGTTGAGTGAGTCCGGGATGACATCACAAAACTGTGGATGTACAATTGATTGGTGTTACATGGCATACACCCAAGGATATTGAAGGGCTGTGAAGAGCTCTAGCAGCATGTTTTGCTGTCTTGTTCACAGACTCTATCCACAAATGGTGGGTCACAGAGGACTGGAGATGGGCACAGGTAGTCCATCTGCACAAAAGTGGTAGTGGAGAAGAGGCAGGGAAGGATAAGTAAGCCTTGCCTCATTAGGGGGTCAGATGAAGGAGGCACTGCTGAAGGAAAAGATAGTAGTACACCTTGAATGTTGTTGCTGATATCTAAGACAGCATGGTTTCTCCAGAAAACTTATGCAGAAAGATTAAAGGACCTCAATATGTACTCTCTGGAGGACAAGACTGAGCAGGAAGGCATGATAGAAACATTTAAGAACATTAAGGGCATAAACAAGGTGGGGTTGGGGTTTCCAATACTGTTGTAGTACAAGAGCATGCCTGTATCCTTTCTTTCTTCACCACCCAAGACCATTCATTACATTCCTTTATCCTTACCCTCCTGGGCGTGCTACACGTCAGGCCATGAAACACCTCTTATGAAGATACAGTCCTCTCTGCCTCACTACAAATTCAGTCCAATTGTCTAATTCTCCATTACACTTCCATTACCTCACCATGCAAGGTCATTCATCCCCATGTGAACTATAATGTGGTGCCCCCCACCCATGTACTGTGATTCCCCTGTGTCCAGGACTTTTGTTCACCTTTGGCCCCCAGCCCCCTCCCTTTCTCTGCTTGTCATTACCCTCTTACCTGAGCTGAGTATCTCCTGCCCTCCCTACTTCTCCCGACACCTTCCCCCCACTCCCTCTCCCTCTCCAAGTTTCCTCCACATTCATCCATGTCCCCATTTGTCTTCTTTGTCTAGCTGGAGGAATGTGCTCTGTATCTGTAACTCTGATGAAGCTTTCACTTGTCCTCCACATCCATCCTTACCTCTTTCCTTCACTGCAATCTCTTTTCCTTTGCCCTCTCATTCAGTGTGTGAGGGGAACCCATTTGACCTGCCAAGGTACCTGTTCTTTCCTAGCCCCCATTGGACCCTCCTCTTACTACCATGCCTGCTCTCACATCTCCATACTTAGATGACAATATTACGCAATCCGGTCATCCCCATCTTCTTGAGTGTTCCAAGACCCACCAGATCTCCACATTATATGAAATTGGTATGTGGCAGATGAATGGGGAATGTGAGGAAGTTCTTTATCACAGAGAGGGTGGTGAACACATTGAATAGTCTGCCATAGGATATGGTGACAGTGAGGAGTGTAGCTATTTAATCTTGCATGTGATAGGCATAGGGGAATCTAATAGGTGTTGCGAACTAGAGAAAAGTAAATGACCATTTATGGTTGCAGGACAAAAACAAGTGTATTGCAGAAGGGAAGACTGGATGGGCCTGTTGGTCCTTATCTGTCCACAACTTGTATGTTCCTATGAAGGCACTTGACTATGCCTCATTCCTTGCTACTTCCATGAGCATTGTGGTGACTGAGTTACATCGACTCACCATTGTGCCTTACTGCTTACATGAATTATGTTCTGTGGGCAAATGTCCCTGTTCAGTGATGCCTGTGTAGTGTAGGTGTGGTGCATTGTGCTTCACTATGGAGCATCAGTATTGCTTAGTGATGCATGGTTACAGCATTACAAACCCTTCAGAATAACCAGCCCATCAATTTCTTTGGTGTAAATTCATTGCACTCTGATGTGGGTGATCAGCCCTTCTCACTGTTGCATAACTAGTGCATCTTATTTGAATGTTAGTGAACAGAGATTCTAAGTGTTGTAGTGGGAGGGCATCATGTTGACTTTTGTGTGACAATCACAAGTCAGTGGTGTGGGTGCAGTGAATGGCACTCCCCTGTGGGTGAACATCCACACTCATATGACATGCATTTCCATTCTTGCGGAGGCATGGCTTTCATAACTCACTGACTAACAAGGCAGAGGGACATAAATCACATTTTCAAATTCTGTGACCTAGAGGTGGTGAGTTTAGGTTATAGAGGGGGTGATACTGATGAAATCCTGAGAGTAAGGGAATCATATTAGCCCTACACACCATGCCTAAATGACCTCATTGACATTCTACCTTGTATCAGAAAGAAAAAATAAGTGGACTGTCTGTCCATTTGTGTATGGTAAAGTAATAGATATAGCCCCACAATATTGCCCCCCTTTTTTCCAGTTCTTTTTATAATGTGCTAACAATCTGTACTGTATACATTTTGTTGATATATTTGTATCTATTTTCTTCTTTCCAAGCAGTTTTTGAGGTGCTCTTTATCATCCCCCTCCAATTGGACATTCCAGTGAAATGGGCCTTGGAGTTGGTATTTAAATTAGATGGATGGAACCTCTATTTGTTTTTAATAATATTCCTGAAGTACTGGTTGCCTGTTAAATAACCCCTACAGTTCTACACATAGTTTGGTAATAGTGTAGCTATTTGTGTAATTTATATGTATTTATGTACCATTATATTTTTGCATCTTGACACACTTGAGCATGTTGAAATTTCATGCACTGATGTGAAAAATGCACTGTCACTTTAAAAGTTGCCTTTATAAACCTACTACTAGGCCACTATCTTATCCTCCTGATGACATACTAGAGTGTACAAAACTGGTCGAGGTTTCCAGCTTTTTGAGCCTGCTTCCCTGTTATGGCATTTTTATTATTAAATAGTTTTCTACACCTAATCCACTGAGGTGAGAGGTCTTTTCAGCAGTTTGATGTTTTAAAACTTACACCTCATTGCTGCTGAGCTGTAGTTGCCCTTCTAGACTGTCATAACTCACTGACTCATTGGAATATCATTAGTTTTATTACCATCCTGTAATATTGGCTATAAATGCCTTACTACAACAAAGGCTATTGTTTATCCATCGTCTCTCTCTCGCTTGGTATTTACTAAAGAGAAGGGGGAGGTGAGACCCAAGGGGGATGGGAGTGGAGGAATAAAAGGTGAGGGGGTGATGGATGGGGAAATCAAGGTGGGCATGTTTCTGGAGAGTCTGAGGGCACTGAGGGTGGACAAGGCCCCAGACCCAGATGGCATCCACCCCAGGGTACTGAAGGAGCAGCAAGATGTCCTGTTGTGACATATTGCAGACATATTCAATGCCTCACTACACTCAGGACTGAAAAATGGCTCACGTGGTGCCCCTCCACAAGAGTGGATCCAAGGATGAACAGGGGAACTACAGACTGGTGAGCCTCACATGCATTGTGGATAAGCTGATGGAGACTGTCTTGAAGGACAGGCTGGTATCACTCCTGGAGGCCAAAGGCCTACATGACTGCAGGCATGGCTTCGTAAGTGGCAGATCCTGCCAAGGCAACAAAGTGTGGTGGTGGGTGGGGAGCTCTCATCCACAATCGTAGTGACAAGAGGTGTCCTGCAGTGCTCAGTGTCTGGACCAGTGCTGTTTGTGATATTCATTGCAGACATATCATTGGGCATCAATAGCAAGACCATTTTGTTTGCTGATGACACCAAGATGGGAGTGGTGGTGGACGGCATAGGGTGATGGAAGTAGTTCTAGGATGATATGGCTGAGTTGGTAACCTGATAAAACACCTGGCAACTGGGGTTCCATGGTAAAAAAATTGCTAGGTGCTGCATTTTTATCGGTGCAACAGGTCTGCAGTCAAACAGTGGGCTGCTTCTAAAAGGGCTGTGACAGGGAGAGAGTCAAGGGAGGGGTATGGTGTGAGGAAGTGACAGTTGCTGAATAAGAGACTTGATAGACCATTTGCCTTTATCTGTTTGCAAATTTCATATACAGTATATATATATATATATATATATATATATATATATATATTATAGTGCCACAGTAGCTACACTATAGATATAGTTGAGTAAGCACTTTAATGTTAAACCTCAAATTTTGCACCTTAATAACTTCGCCACCATATATCAGATTTGCCAGAAAGTTTGTATGTGTGATCTGGTACCATAGATCACTGGCTCTGGCAAGTTGCATTATGATCAGATGTATGGTTTCGGAGCTGCAGAACACCAAAAAACACAAAAACACTTACTTTTTGCGCGTGTCCACAGCCCACACAATTTGTCTGTTTGGTCTTAAATCTTCAGGAAAGATGCAGTCTGGGTTGCCAATGTGTCTTTTGAAGATTTGGTGTAAAATATTAAATCATTCAAAAGTTATTTAAAAAATAAATTTACCATTATAGTCAATGGAAAAATTGTATCACCCCTTTCGTCGATACCTGATGGTGAAACACGGAAAAAAACATTGAGTGACATTCATGGTAATGGACCTTTTCTGTGTTTCACCTTCCCCCAGTGATCCACCCCCTCCCCGGATCAACTCCAACCTGGAGTTGGAATCCTAGATTCTGGAGGGTGCAGGGGGCAGAGCCCCCCACAGAAAACACCCAGTCAAGATGCCACACAATACCTGCATTGGTATTGTGCCATCACTGTGGGGGTCGGCTTTCTTGCTGATGGAAATACTTGGTGCTTCCGGGAAAAAAAAATATGTGTCTCATGAAAGTGTCACAAGTACAATTTTCCTTTTGCAAATGGCCCTTTTAATTTTGTGCTGCCACCATCTTGTTTTCAGTTAGTGAGAGAGAAAAATGCCTGGCGTTTAAATTTGGGATCCCCTAGGTAAACACTGACTATTGGGTTTACCTAATAGGGTCCTGAGGATGCCAGCCCTATCTTTATTTTGGGAAAAAAAAACAGAAATGCCATTTTAAAACTCAGAGCCCTAGTACTTTCACAAAAATCGCAGGAAAAATGGCCGTGACACTTTCGCAAATGCGAAAGTTTCATACTGTTTTTTGTAAAACTTTTACAGTTTGCGAAAAAACTTTGCCCAAAAACTGCAAATCTTTGCCATCCCCCTGCAACAAAATGGCTGGGGCTTTAGGGCTGAAATTTGTTGGGTGGCAAGCCCTGGTCCCACAATTGTGACTTTTGGTGGTTTGGTGCCAAAACATTCAACTGGTCCAAAGTTACAGCATTCCAAAGTTGAGAAATTGCCATAGAATAACATTGAGGCACCCATGATGCCTTTTTTGCACCCGTATCTCGAAAACTAAGCGAGATACGGAGTTTGCACTACCTACAAATTGGAAATCATAGATTACATCATCAGTGGAATTTTTTCCTACTTGTTACGGTTACGGAGATACTGGCAAATTAGTGTCACAAGGGTTCCAAGGGTGCCTTTTCAGCTCTGTTTGGTGCCCATATCTCAGAAATGATGTGAAATGCAGATTTGGTCAACTTATCTCATATGGAGTACTCACTGTCATGATTACAACAACACTGGAATTTTTTTCCTAGCTGCTACAGTTGCTGAGAGAATACCAAATTACTGTTAGAAGTGTTCCTTGCCCTGTAGGGCTGCTGTATTGCTCCGTAGTTATGCGTCAGTGAGAGTGCAGGGTCCGAAGGCCCCGCCTCCACATATGCATACCAATATGCAAAAAATGGCAATATGAAGAGTGCAGTGGCCCAGAGGGCCCATCCCACTAACACATATCACTTACCAGTTACATTGCACTTTCTCAAAAAGAAGTGAAATTCATGGCAAAAATCTCCATTCATGCCTCAGTTAGGGTTTGTAGCACAGCAACAAAAGCATGTAAATGTGATGTTTGGATTACCTAATGCAAACGTTTTGTGCCATTCTTTGAGAAAATTACCACCCCACTCCCACCCCCCACCCTCCACACATCAACAGGCTGGGGTCATCATGCCTAACTCTCATCCCATTCTCCTATTGTCAAGGCCCCTGGCATTCTATGATTCTGCGGTTGTGGAACTTTCCACAGAATTTGCATCACGCCGCAGAATTCATATAATGCCACAGAATTCATTGTATTTGGTGAATTTTTATTAAAATATACAGTTTTTCCATAGTGCCAGGCTCCCGTATCCATCTTGTTTATCCTGAAGCCCCTCCTCTACGCTTGGCAGGTGATGTCATCTATGACATCAATTCATATTTTAGCCAATGGTAGATCTGCAAATTCTGCCGCAGGGCACTAGGGGTCCTGTCTATAGTGCACCACCTCAGCTTCTTTGCACATTGAATGGGGTGAGAGTTAGGCCAAAGACCCCAATGCACACCCCAATGTCTGTTGGTGTGTGGAGGGTGGAGGGGTTGCGATATATAATGAGCAAGGAAACCCTGTGTCCTGATTGGCTGGGACTTGGTTCTAGCCATGGCTGTAATAGCCTTCCAGCTGGGCCCCCTTCCCGCAGGGACCACAAGCTCCAACCACTGAGCCAACTCGGTCCCTGGACCGACGTCTCTCCTCAAGCTGCCACCCAAGTCCTCCTGCCCGGATCCACAGCCTTCCAGGTACAGCACTAGCCACCAGCCAATCAGAATGTGAGCACTTTTCCAGGGCCAGCTCTAGATTGGTCTGAAGCTCTCCATTGACTCTGCTCTTTCAAACTGGCAATTTATAGGATTTAAAACTCATTTTCTGAATTATATGCTAAGTTACAGCTTGTATAGAGTTTCAGTTGAAAAGTGTTCAAAAAAGGGCTGTGATTACAGTTCTCTCTGTGAATTTGTGCTGCTCCATTCAGGCTCAGACTTTTTGGTGTCCAAACCAACTGCTCCCATTGTTGTGTAAATTGGGCTCCTTGCTGGGCTGACTGTGCCTCTTGCATTGGCCAGCATATTTAATTCTCCCCCTTCTTTTCTTCAGCTGGCCCCCCCCACAGGGACTGCAAGCTCCAACCGCTGAGCTGACTCGGCCCCCAGACCGACAGCTCTCCTCAAGCCGTCACCCGAATTCTTCTGCCTGTATCCATAGCCTTCCAGGTATGGCACCAGCCACCAGCCAATCGGAATGTGAGCACCTTTCCAGGGCCAATCCAATTGGTCCAAGCTCTCTATTGACTCTGCTCTTTCAAAACCAGCAATTTAGGGGATTTAAAGCTAATTTTTCTGAATTTTGTGCTAAGTTACAGCTTGTATAGAGTTTTAAGTTGAAAAGTGTTCAAAAAAGGGCAGTGATTACAGTTATTTCTGTGAATTTGTGTTGCCCCATTCAGGCTCAGACTTTCTTGTGCTGAAACCAACTGCTCCCATTGTTGTGTAAATTGGGCTCCCTGCTGGGCTGACTGTGCCTCTTGCATCCAGCTAATTTTAATTCTCCCCCTCTCTTCTTTTCTTCAGCTGGGCCTCCCTGGCAGGGACTTCAGCTCCAACTACAGAGCCAACTCGGCCCCGGACCAATGGCTCTCCTCAGCTGCCACCTGAGGTCTCCTGCCTGGATCTGCAGCCTTCAGGTATGGCACTAGTCATGAGCCATCTGTGCCCGCTAGCACTGTGCGCCTGCTCCCCAATCCCCCGCCCACCCACCCTTGCTTGACACTTTTATTTATAATCAACCAATGATCACCTGATTGGCATTTTTTCTATCTACCTAAGTCCTCATTGGCTCTTATATTTCTACCACTACAGGCATCTGCTAGTGGCTCCCCAATAGAGCTGCACCTCACTAATGCTATACATCCCCTCCAGTTTTCTCTTGCCCTCACTTGCTTGCACTATGGAGTCCTGGATGACTTCTAAATTATGGTACCTACCTTTGGTGCTGTCTCTTTTACTACTTTTTCACTCTGTACTGAGCTGCTGGGAGGCCAACCCAGTCTGCTAGTGCCACTGATGGTGGATAACAGCTTGGTCTGCCCCACTGGAACATTGCACCTCCCAGTTGCTACATTCCTCCCTCACTGCCTGCGCCCTCTGTGCCATAATCACCTTGGCACCCATTCAACTCATTACCCTCCTTAAGATAGTATCCTCTCCTATCATTCTGTTGCTCCCCTAAAACTGCTAAATGATCTATAGCTCATTCAAGGGATGCAGGCTATTCCAGCTCCTTATTCTCTTGCTCCTTCTAGTATCTGGTGATATCTGCCCAAACCCTGGCCCTGAATTTGCCCATCCACCAGCCGGTGCCCACCCAGCCACTATTCCATTTTCACTACCAAATGGCCTTGAAACCATCCACCTAAACATAAGAAGCCTTGTTCCCAAAATCTCCCTATTGCAACCCATGGTACATGCCTATGCCCCTGACATCACTGTGATCTCTGAAACTTGGCTGTCCAAAAACATTCAAGACCATTGTAACCCCCCTGTTACCTGGGGTTACTAGAATCCCAGTAAGACCTAGTGGTAGGCAGGGAAGGCAGCTTGTGAAACTCCAGTTAAATGGATTTCACACTGTCTCACTCTGTTCTCAGTCTTAGCTGAGACTGAGGGATGACATCATTTTAGAACTGTTGCAGCTGCATAAGCCACACTGGAATGTTGCAGTTGGAGGTTAGAGTAGAATGTTGGGGATTTGAAGCCAGTCTGTGTGCAGTCTTAGAGAGAGACTGTAGTGCAGCAGAGTGTGTGCAGGCTCTCAGAGCTTTAAGCTCTGTTACAGAGCTATTTTTGTTAAGGTGTGTGTTTCCACCTGAAGAGGAACACAGGAACTGGTAATTGAAGTGGTGGAGACCACTCTCAATGGTTCAGAGCCCCATCCCTGAGGGGATGGGGGGAAGGTGTCTACCTGTTTTCCAGGGGCAACCCCCCGGGTCCGGTTAAGGGAAAGAAGTTGCTTGTCAAAGCTGTGCTGAGGCACCAGAAGCTCTGTAAGAGATTCCTTGAGGAGGAAATGCCTGTGGGGCACCTGCAACCAATGGGTGAGTTCGCTCTGAAAAAGGGCCAAGAGTTTTCACCTGAAACAGAAGGAAACTAAAGGGACTATTACTGTGGGGTCAGGAAAAGACAGCTAAGTACAGTTGGAAGATGTGGGGATTGGGCTGCTTAACTTTGTGGGGGTCTAGAGTAATGGACAAAGCCACTTATAAGTATGTTCAAGCTCAGCACAAAATGGAAAGAATGAATGAGGGGACTGGACTGCTTAACCTGTGGGGGGTCTAGAGTAATGGACAATGCCACTTATTTTTAAGTATGTTCAAGTCCAGCACAAATGGGAAGCAAGACAAGTAGATTGAATGTGAAATACATTTAGCAAGAATCTACACAGCAGAGTGCTAAAGGATGAGGTGTTTACTGTCCAGAGAAATGGCCGGGTATGAATTGTGGGAGGCAGAGGTGGGAGACCCCCATCAGTAGTAACCAAATTCACCTCTATGGATTTGCTCTGAGATATCTTTTTGCTTTCCTCAGGTACTTGGACAGCCTGAGGAAAGTACCAGATGTGGGATTAAGAGGAGGATTCTGATGGAGCCAAGGTGCTCTTAGGTGGTTTAGGAGCCAACAAAATGTTTCCATGAAGTATGGAAGGTGTCCAAGTGGCTGGCAAGGGAGCTGAGCCAGAAAACCCAGAACAGTGTACAAGTTTGGGCTGTATAACCCAAAGCAGTGTACAAGTCCGGGCTGTGTGCCCAGTGTGTTGCAGAGCCTGAGGGCTAAAGTGATGAGGATGTGTTCTGGTCTCCTTTAATCTGCATTACCAGGAGTGTAGCCCCATGGGGGTCCATCTATGCTTTGTTTATTCTGTTTGGATGTGAATAAAAGCCACACTTTAAAATCCCACTTCTGGTATTGGACATTACAGTTATTGCTTCCTCTGTTCGGAGTTACTTAGGTGCCCCTGTGCAGAGTAGCCAAATCTAGCCTTTGTGCTGAGTGACCTATTCCTCCCTGAACCCAGCCCACCTGGTATTGCTATCAGATACAAATGGCATACCGGACTGGGATTACACCATACTATCACTATCCCTGGCTTCACAATATCAAGACAGGACAGGACCGGGAATGGTGGCTGCGTGGCTATCTATACCTCCTCTTCCCTCCAGTTCACTCCCTCCTTCACAGCTTCTGTTCAGTCATCCCACAAGGCACTCCTTTTAAAAATCTCCAATCCCCACACTGTCCCCATCTTCATCACTGGCGTTTACTGCCACTCTGGACAGCCAAGTTCCAACGTCACTGACTTGGTCACAAAGCTCTCCTCATTTTTCGGTGGTGGTGAACTATTCATCCTGGGAAACCTAAATCTAAACTGACTGACCCCAACTCTGGCTAATATTCATTCCACCATCAATGCTTAAACCTGCATCAACAGGTACTGGAACCTACTGGTCTAAACCTTGAAACACTAAACCACTCCCTGCTTGACCTTGTCCTCACCTCCCATCCCCATTGAGTTGTGGCCTCCGAGCTACTACCAGACTCTATCAATGACCACCACAAGACCTTTATAGTGTGTAAAATACATAGAACTAAACACTCAGAAAAAACTATTTTCACTAGACCCTTCGCATCACTTGACCTGCAATGATTGTTCCACGACCTCTCTCCAGCTGACTGGTCCTCCCTTACCATAGCAACCTCAGCTGACAAGGCCCTAACCTACTTCACCTCTAAGTTTCTTCAGATTTGGAATTCCCGAGCCTTGCCCCGTAAAACCAGGGTCCACGGCGGACACCTCCCCTGGGTCACTCCTGAGCTTCTGGCCTGCCAATGTGCTGATGACCTTGCGTGGCATAACGCCAAAGTCTTCAACTGCCCTAGTGATCACAAACAACACCGTCAACTTCGAAATGGCTGCACTAAAGCAATCCACTTTGCCAAAGCAAGTCTAACTTCCAAACTAATACAAACAACCCATCTAAATTCTGGAAGGTCATCCACTCCCTCTTCTCACCATCCTCAAACCCTCCACCACCAATAGTCAGGCACAATCACTCTGTCCTTTCAGAACCTATTGCCATTGCTGAATGCTTCAACTCCCATTCCGCCATCTGTGCCTCTTCTCTATTAAGCACCCACCCAAGTCCCTCCCTTGCTCCAGTGGCCTCTTCTCACACCTCACACACTGACTCACCCTTCACTGCTCCTCCACCCACCCCCATTTCATCCCCACAATCTGTCCTCACCCCCTCTGCTCCTTTGCTCCATCCTCCTCCTCTGAACCTCTCGCAACCCCTCCCAGTTCTCCTTCTCTCCTGTCTCTCCTGACACTACCCTTCTAGCTCTCCTGGCACTACACCCTACCAAAGGCTCCTCACCTGATGGCCTTGACCCTAGGCTCCTCTCTCTCTGCTCCTGCCATTGTCTACCCACTCTCTCTGTCATACTAAATCTATCCTTTGAGACTGCCACAGTTCCCTCGGTTTGGAAACATGCAGTAGTCCTCCCCCTCCTGATGGAGGGCAACTCCTCCTCACCAGGAAACTATTGATCTATCTCTCCTGCTAACCTTAGCTAAACTACAAGAACACATAGCCCTCAACCAACTCTCCTCATTTCTCTCTGACTCTGCTTTCTTCACTTCCTCCAGTCTGGCTTCAGGAAATCCCACTCTACCACCACCTCTCTGCTGAGGCTAACAGAGACCATCTCCTCAGGCTTTGACAAAGGGCACATTACCTCAGCTATCTTTGTTGACCTGGCCAAAGCCTTTGACATGGTCTTGCACAGCCTCCTCCTGTGCAACCTTTCAGCCACTGGATTATCCCCTTCTGCCACAGGCTGGTTCAGTGCCTACCTGCCCGGTGGGTTGCAATCAGTAAGAATAGCTGATGCCACCTCTCCCCTTGCCTATAACCACTGAAGTCCCCTAGGCTCAGTGCAAGCAATCTCATTCTGTTCTCCATATTTTTAAATGACTCCCCTGGTTTGATCTGCATCCAGCATCCACATGTATGCTGATAATACAGTGTTGTTTACCTCTGGCAATTCTGTCTCTGATGTCTCTACCAGGAACCAGTCCGACTTCACTAAAGTCCAACTCTAGTATAGTTCTCATCAACTTTTTCTAAATGCCAAGAAGACAGTCTCCATGTCCTTTGGCACAAGGCAGAGACTTGCTAGGCTAAGTCATCTCCTCACCTTTCACATCCTTGATGGGAATGTTCTTGAGGACTCCTCCTCATTCAGTTATCTTGGCATCTGGCTGGACAGATACCTTGACTTCTCTGTACATATCAATGCCGCTCTGAAAAAATCCAAGGCCCAATCTGGGGCCCTTTACAGAACTGCAGCTGCATCCTGCTCGCCACCAGGCATGAGCTGGTACAGAAGATGATTGTGTAACTTTCTACCAGCATGCAGTATCTCCCATCACTTGCAGAAAGGACTGTTATTATTTAGCTGCTAATAAACAACTACTGACGTTTCAAATAACAGCCTAATAAGTAATACAGCCAAACCGTATAGACACATTCATTCTGTTTAAAAGTATTTCTCTATACTCAGAATACAATAACAGTATCATTTAGACAACTGGCATACTTTCATATATGTTAAAAAACAGCTATCTCTCTTACAGTGGTTGGGGAGAGAGCATGAAACACCAGTTCAACAGGTGAAGCAGGAGTGTGTTGCTAGCCACAAAGGCGTAAGTCAAGCTAGAAATAAAAGCTGACACAAACATTATATAGTACTGCAAAAAGTATCAGTTAATTAAACAGTAATGAACTTCAAGGTGTCTGTTGTGCTGGAGACAACATCATGCCTCAGTTAGTTGGAAATGAGGGGAACAGACGAGTGGTGTGATTACTGAGGTGGGAATTATCACAAAACAACACACACCCTGGTTGTCATCATTGATATTATACAGTACCTCACTGTTATACAGAATAAAAAACATTTATTTAAATATGTGCAACTAATATGTGTGTTTACTGCAGTGTACCTGTAGTCAAGGAGGTGTACCATTGATATTCATGTCCTTTAGTTTTACTATGTCTCGCTACTCAGGATGCAGTACCTGCTCATTTTTGGGAGGAGGAAATTCCTCACTGAGACTATGTAAGTACTAACTGTACAAATTTGTGCACAACTGCAATCAAGAAAGTAATCCATCGATGTCCATAGACTTATTTTCACTGTGGTTCACCCTCACAACGCAGTACCTGGTCTGTAGTGGATGGGGCAATTGCCTGCCTACATCATGCAACTTCTACCTGTACTAACTTGAGTGACTTGCAATGAGTGAGGCATTCATTTGCCATCCTCAGTTTACCTGTATCTCTACACTTAATATACAGTGCCTGATCTATAGTGTGTTAGAACAATTGCATGGCTGAGGGCATGAAAGCCATAAGTATGATAACTGGAGTGTACTTGAAATCAAGGAGGTATACCATTGATGTCTATGCGGCTTTGTTTTACTGAACAGCCACACTCAGGATGCAGTATGTCCTCTGGTTGGGGAAGCATTCCTGACTCATCTGTGCAACTCTAACTCTGAAAGCTTGTAGCCACACCTACAATCAGTAAAGTGTACCATTTATGTTCATCCCTTATTTTACTTTATGTCAGCACCTCAGTACACAGAACCTGGTCTGAGGTGGGTGTGTGCATTGCCTGGCTGGAGACCAAGCAACTCCTAACTGTGCTAACTCTTACTGACCTTGCAATTACGAATGTACCCTATAGATATCCACAGCATTAGTATTGCTGTCTCTCTACTCAGCGTAACTGTGCAAATTTGTCTACTGCAATCAGCGAGGTGCAGCATCAATGTGCACGGGCTTATGTTAACTGTAGATATACATTCAGTATGCAGTACCTGGTCTGAGGGTCGGGAGTGAAAAGAAGTGACGAATAGGAGAATGGGGTTACAGTGCCAATGACACCAACATGCACCCTGATGCCAGTTGGTGGGCTGAGCTTTAAGCCTCCAAGGTGGGTTTCAGCCCTATTAGTGAATTTATTAGCTTTTGTCTCTGTGGAACAACCCTAACTGATGCAGTACATGGATTTTTTTTGTCTTTAATTTCCCTTCTTTTTGAGAATGATGGCAAGAAATAATGAAAGTGAAAAAGCACTTAAAATATGTGATTGTCTGAAATACTATTGCTGTCTTTCAAGAGAAGATAATAGTTTCTATAAATAAAAACTGTCTCACATAGTAATAGTTTGTTTTTCCTCTTTATAGATCAGCTACGTAAAAAGAAGCACACTGTGCACTGTTGTTGTGTGCATAGGCTCGAGCACAAGGTTGGCTGTTTGTCAAATGAAATAAAAGAAATGAAAACACAACATGAAAATTATTTGGAAACAATTAAACAACAGCAAGATAAAATAATAAGCCTACTGACAGCTCAACAAGCAACAGTCAACCTTGTGCTCGAGCCTGTGAGCCCAGCGGCAGGTGCCAGTGCAGACAGCATCACTGCTTCACCTGTCACCATGACCACTGATGGACAGCCTCCACAGCTATGTCTGGTACCACCTCTTAAGCTAGTGCAATAGCTTCCATTTCTGATGTGCCTCCACATTTTTTCCAGTTTCTGGCCTGGGCTGGCTGAGCCAGGCAACACACCTCCCTCTGCTTTTCATGAGCAACCAAATGTTTCTATTTGATTTATTTAAACAAGACATATATTTTTCTTTTAAAAAAATTTTCTTTTCACAGATGTTTTTATACATTTTTGTCACTGTATTTTCATTTTGCTGAACAAAGCTAAACTATAATTTCTGTGTCTTGTATATATCTATATTTTTGAATCTGAATAAAAACTTTTGATAACAAAACATTGTTTTATTGAACAACTTGTTAAAACAGTAGTTCTAGCCAGTATGCAGCAACGCTGTTCATGAAGGGTAGGATACCATGGGTGAAGCCATACAGTTCATAACTGTGGTAACTGAAGAGTGCCAATTATCAATGGTGTGTACCTTCATATCCACTTCCTCACTTTCACTGTTTCCCTCCACTCAAGATGCAGTACCTGTTGTCTGTCATGCTAGGGACCATTGCCTAGTTGAGGCGTGCAACTCCTAACTATCCTAGCTAGACTGTAATAGCAATTAGGTCACTATGCCATTCATGTTCACACCCTCAGTTTTGCTTTCTCTTTATCCACTCAGGATACACTACCTCTCTGTAGTGTGGCAGTAGCATTCCATGACTGTGGGCATGTAAGGACAACTGCACACACTGTTGTGTGACTGAAATAACAGAGTCTACCATCCATCTGCATGCTCTTTCTTTTCCTGTGGTTCTCCACTCTGTATGAATTCCTGCTCTGGCCTGCGAGTGCAGGATTCCTAGGTGAGACTATCAAAATACTAATTGTGCAACTTTGTCCACAACTGCAATCACAGAGCTGCACCATTCATCTGCATGGGCTTATTTTCACTGTAGCTCTACACTCAGCATGCAGTACCAGCTGTGAGAGTCAGGGGTGGACATAGCCTGGCTGAGGCCATGCAACTCCTGAAGTGTACTAACTTGAGTCTACTTAAATTAGTAAGGAATACCACTGATATCCACAGCACCAGTGCTATTGAACCGTAACTCAGAACACATTACCCAATGCAAGTGGGAAGTATTGCTGAACTGAAAGCAGCAAGTCATGAACTGATAACTGCAGTGTACTTGTTATCAAGGAGTTGTACCATCAATATCCATGCCCTTTTCTTTCACTGTAGCTCTCCACTCAAGATGCTGTATCTCCTCTGGTTGGGGGGGGATTCCTCATTAAGACCGTGCAATTCCTAACTGTGCAAACTGTTCCACAGCTGTAATCAAGAAAGTATACCACTGCTGTCCATGGACTTATTTTTCCTGTGGTTTCACACTCACTATGCAGTACCTGATCTGTGTAGGGGGGCAGGGGCATTGCCTGGCTGATGTTATGCAACTCCTAACTATGCTAACTTGACTGTACTTGCAATTAGGGAGGTGTACCATCGATCTGCACACCTCAGTTTTTCTGTCTCACCACTCAGGATACAGTACCTCATCTATACTGTGGCAGAAGTATTCATCACTGATGCCATGCAAATCATAAGTCTGCTAACTGGAGTAAATCTGCAATCAGGCAGCTGTACCATTTCTCTCCATAGCCTTTTCTTTTACAGTACCTCTCCACTCAGGATGTAGTACCTCCTCTGGTTGGGGAGGGGGGATTTCTGGCTGCAACTGTGCAATTCCTAACTCTAGAAACATGTCCACGTCTGCAATCAGGGAAGTTTACCATTGATGTATATCATTATTTTCCTGTAGCTCTACACTCACTATGCAGTACCACCTGGTCAGTGGGGGTGACATTCCCTAGCTGAGACCATGCAACTCCTAATCCGAGCTTAACTTTACTTACCTTGCAGGTTAAGAATGCACCATAGATATCCACAGCCTCTAACAGTAACAGAAGCACATACCCTGTTTTTGCCAAACAGATACATAAAGAAACACAAAGAATGTATGCATTGTAATGGGCATTTAAGCTTAAAATGAGCATTGGAAAAACTTAATTGCTAATATCTCAGCAACAGCACCACATAGGAAAAATATCAATATGTCACAAACAACATCATTTTTCTGGCTACACTTTTGTATTACTTAGCTCATAGGGATATGCAACTTGCAACAAAAAAGTACAATTGATGTCAATCCCTTATTTTAGCTGTGGGTCAACATTCACTAGACAGTAACTGGTGTATGGCAGTAGGTGGGGTCATTGCCTGTCTGAGACCATGCAACTCATTACTGTGGTAACTTTACTGAACTTGCAATTAGTCAAGTACACCATTGATGTCTACAGCCTCAGTTTTGCTGTACCCTACACTCAGGACACATTATGTAATCTACAGTCTGGGGGGTAGCATTGCATGGCTGAGGCCATGCAAGCCATAACTGTGTTAACTAGAGTGTACCTAGAATCAGGGAGGTATACCATTGATGTCCATACCCTTTAGTTTTACTGTACCTCTACACTCAGGATGCAGTACCTCTTCTGGTTGGGGGAGAATTAACTGTATTAACCGAAGTGCATTAAACCACCAAAAGACACATCTGTGACATGTTGAGTCCCTTCCCTCCAAATTGCAGCCCAAAAGTGCATAGAGTAACACAGTGTGTACAAAGAATGTATGCATTGTAATGGCAATGGAAGCTTAAAAGCAGCATGAGAAGCACTTACTTGCTAATATCTCAGCAACCATATGACATAGAAAAACATTTAAATTTCGCAGAAATCATTATTTTCCTGGCTACCGTTCTGTATTACTCATGATGAAAAATCTGTATCTCACACCATTTTCAAGATACGAGCCCCAGAAGCCGCAGCGTACGCCACCATGTTATTCTATGGGAAAAAGCATCAAATTTGGAGTATTGTAACTTCAGAGCCATATAATATCTTTTCAACAAACCACAAAAAGGCACATCTGTGACATGTTGGCTGCCTTCCCTACAAATTTCAGCCCAAATGACCAAACCATTTGTTCACAGCAGGGTGGCAAAGAATTTATCTAATTTTTGCCATAGCCTGAAAAGTAATGTTGCAAAAGTGTCATGCTGCAACACTACTGTGTGACACTACTGTTTCCAGAAATTTGAAAAACATATTTCTGGGATGTTTAACCTCAAAATAAAGACATAGCTAGCATCCACAGGGTCCAACTAGGTGAAATAAAAATAATTGTGTTCTAGAGGGTCCTAAATTTAAATACCAAGCATTTTTCTGATCACTAACTGAAAACAAATTACGGATACATGACACTGCTAGGGCTATTTGTGACACTAAAAGTGCATTTGGAAAGTGTTGAATATTTTAACTTTTCCCATTGATTTATAATGGAACATGTTTTTAAAAACATTTGAACCGTTCAATATTTTTTCATGAAATCTTCAAAAGGCACATCGGGTGCCCTGGCTGCATGTTTTCTGAAGTTTTTGGACCAGTTGCACAAACCATGTGACCTGTAGGTGAGAGCAAAGCAATCACAAAAAAGTGTATTTGCACAATTAGTTGTCGCTTAATAACTCTGCAGCTGTATATCTGATTGGTACAAAGCTTACCAGATCCCAAGATCTACCATGCCCAATTATGCATACCAAATTTCAGGCAAATCCATTGAACAGTGGCAAAGTTATTAAGGTGCAAAATTTGACCCTTTAACCTTAAAAGTGCTACTCAACCCTAACTATGGTAGCACTACTGTGCTACCATAATACATATATATATATATATATATATATATATATATATATATTAGAGGCAAAAAACTCTAATGCATCAGTTAGGGTTGTTCCACAGCGACAAAAGCGAGAAATTCGGTGTTAGGGTTGAAAGCCCCCATGATCCCCAGCCCACCCCAACTGGCATCGAGGTGAGCATTGGGGTCATCGGCCTAACTCTCACCCCATCAAATGTAAAGAAGCTGAGGTGTAGGAGAATGGGTGAGAGTTAGGCCGATGACCCCAATGCACACCCGATGCTGGTTGGGGTGGCTGGGGTCAAGCCGGGCTTTCAACCCTAACAACAAATTTCCTGACTTTTGTCACTGTGGAACAACCCTAACTGATGCATTAAATGGATTTTTTTGCCTCTAATTTTGCTTCTTTTTGAGAATGAGGATGATAAATAGTGAATGTAATGTGGTGCTCCCACCACATGATGTCTTGTCACATAGTAACAGGAACAGCAATGCAAACGCAAGCACCAATAATTACACAGATGGTAACACAAACATAAATGTTAAAGCAAACGTTAATAGAAACGCAAGCACAAAGTGACAGGGAAGTGAGCAGTGACGCAAACGGACATGCAAGCGTGTATGAAAATGCAACTGGTAATGTGCACAGTGATGGCACCGATATTTTAAATGCAAATGTTAAGTGTTACAGCAAAAAGAAGAGCAAAGGGAACAGGAACAGAAATGCAAACGCAAACGTGCATGTAAACATAAATTGTAACGCACACAGGCACGGTACCACAATTGTAAATGCAAATGGTAAAGTTAACATGAAGAATAACACCAAAGGAAACAGAAATGGAAAGGGTAATGGAAGCGTGTATGGAAACGCAAACCGTAATGCGCAGAGTCACGGAACCGCAAGTCTAAATGCAAATGGTGATGGTAACAGCAACAATAATGCCAAAGGAAAGAGAAATGCAAATGCAAGCATGTACAGAAACACAGACCATTATGCGCATGGTCATGGTACTGCAATTGTAAATGCAAATAGTAGATAACAGCAACAATAAGCAAAAGGAATAGAAATGCAAGCGTGGGAAACGCAAACCCGTAATGCACAGGCAGGGTATCAAAATTGCAAATGCAACTAGTAGCAGTAACAGCAGCAATAACACCAATGACACAGAAATGCAAACACAAGCGCCAGTGAAAACGCAAAACTGTGATGCACACGTGGGTAGGACGGTAACGGTGCTACGCAACAGTAATGGAAATGCAACTGAAATGCTAATGGCACAGTAATGAAAGGGCACACCCTTCTTTTCCCCAAAACTACTTTGAAAAACACAGTGAAAGCAAAGAATGTATAGATAACAATGGGCCTTGGAGCAGAAAATGAGGACTTGGAATACAAAATTTCTTATATCTCAGGAACCGTATGACATAGAAAAAAATGTAAATTTCATATGAATTATGACTTTCCTGGCTACTTTTATGCTTAGCCCCTATTAGGGGGCTAAGCATTTTTGCGCCGAAAAGTCAGTATCTCACACCGGTTCTGAGATACAGGCCCCGAAAGGTGCGACGGATGCCGTAATGTTATTCAATGGGAAAAAGCATCAACTTTGGAGCACCATCACTGTGCTGCCCTGTAATATTTTTTTACCAAACCACCATAAGGCACATCTGTGGGATGTTGGCTTTCTTCCCTCTAAATTTCAGCCCAATAGACCAAAGCATTATTTTGCAGCAGGGTGGCAAAGAATTCATGTAATGTGGCAGACTCCATAATGTTATCTTATGGAAAAAAGTGTAAACTTCAGAGTGTCATAACTTAGCCCTCAATATTTTTCACCAAACCACCAAAAGGCACATCTGTGGCATGTTGACTGTCTTCCCTTCAAATTTCAGCCCAATAGACCAAACTGTTCTTTTGCGGCAGGGTGGCAAATAATTCCTGTTATTTTGGGCATAGTGTCACAAAATAGTATTGCAAATCACGACACTTTCGCAAATGAAATCACAAAAGTGTAGTGAGTGCGACATTACTTTGCGACACTACTTTTTACAAAAATGTGAAAAACATGCTTCTGGGGTGTTTAACGCCAAAATAAAGACATGCCTAGCATCCTCAGGGCTCGACTAGGTAAACACAAAAAAAATTGTGTCCCTAGGTGGTCCCAATTTTAAATGAAAAGCATTTTTGTGATGACCAACTGAAAACAAAATGGCAGATTTGTGACTCTACTAGGACCATTTGCGACACTAAAAAGTGCATTTGCAACACTGTCAAACTTTTTGTTAACTTTACCCATTCACTTATAATGGGAAATTATTTTTTGAATAACTTTTGAACTGTTTAATATTTTTTCATGAAATCTTCAAAAGGCACATCAGGGACCCCAGCCGCATACGTTCCTGAAGTTTCGGACCAGTCATGCAAATCATGCGACCTGTGAAGTCTTGAGCAAAGAATTCACAAAAACATAAATGCACGTGCAGAGCTCACTTAATAACTCTACAGCTGTATATCCGACCACTACAAAACATGACAGATCCTAAGATATATGGTTCTTGATCATGCATTCCAAATTTCAGGCAAATCTGTTGAATGGTGGCAAAGTTATTAAGGTGCAAAGCTTGACCCTTTAACCTTAAAAGGGCTACTCAACCATAACTATGGTAGCAGTACCGTGCTACCATAATATAGAGAATAAAGTATGGGTCTGGGTGTGTAATGAGAATTTACACACACCCAAGGGGTTTGATGCTACATAAACCCTGAGAGCAAAGCTCAAGGGGTTTATGCACAGCATCTAACCCCGAGGGTATGTGTAAATTCAAGTTACACACACCCAGAACCATACTTTATTTTATATAATTGCCAGGATGTCCTTTTTCCTCACAGCAACTATATAAAATAAAAAAAGATGTTGTTGTGTGACCATGGCAGTCTGCTTAGCTGTGAGCGGGTGCTCTACGCTTGTCAGTCGCCGCTTTTATTTATTTTTTATTTCATTTTGAGGTATTTCCTCATTTTGATTTGCCTGCCAGCACTTACGCAGTTAAGTAGCAGTCCAGAGGGGAAAGATGAGGCGGACAGTGGCTGGGAAGAAGAGTGTCAGAGGTGAGGGCGCCTGCACAGTGCGAGGGAAACCGCACGTGTTCGCCATTATAAATGCTCCTTTATAACGGCGAATTACACCACAGTTTCCCAATGGGAAAAAGGACATGCCGGTTATTATATATATATATATATTATGGTAGCATGGTAGTGCTACCATAGTTAAGGTTGAGGAGCCATTTCTATGTTAAACCCCAAAACTTTGCACCTTAATAACTTTGCAACTGTTTGACAGATTTGCCTAAAATTTGGAATACTTGATCAAGAACCATAGGCCTTGGGATCTGTCAAGTTTTGTACTGGTCGGATATACGGCTGTGGAGTTATTAAGCGTGATCTTCGCACCGCAGTTACACTTTTCTGGAATTCTCTGGTCACCTACAGGTCGTACGGTTTATGCGACTGGCCCAAAATCTTCAGGAACGTGCAGCCAGGGTCCCCAATGTGCCTTTCAAAGATTTCATGAAAAATATTAAACGGTTCAAAGTTATTCAAAAACAATTTCCCATTATAAGTCAATGGAAAAGTTAAAATGTTCAACAGTGTCGCAAATGCACTTTTACTGTTGCAAATGGCCCTGTTACTGTCACAAATCTGCCATCTTGTTTTCAGTTAGTGATCATAAAATGATTGGCATTTAAAATTGAGACCCTCTAGCAACCTAATTCTTTTGTATTCACCTAGTTGGGCCCTGAGGATGCTAGCCATGTCTTTATTTGGGTAAAACCCAGAAATATGTTTTTCAGATTTCTGGAAAAAGTACTGCAAGTAAGTATGTTGCACTATCGAAAGAGTCACAAATTTTTGCAACACTTTGCAAATTGAGACACTACTTTGCGACACTATCCCCAAAATAACAGTAATTTTTTGGCACTCCGCTGCAAAAGAACGGTTGGGAGTTTTGGGCTGAAATTTGGAGGGAACGCAGATGACATCTCACAGATGTGCCTTTCAGTGTTGTATTGAAAAAATATTATACCACGGCAAAGTTACGGCACTCCAAAGTTGACATTTTTTCCCATAGGATAACATTATGGCACCCGACGCATTACAGGAATCATTTGGCACCCTGCTGCAAAATAACGGTTTAGTCTTTTTTCCTGAAATTTGGAGGAAAGACAGCCAACAGCCCACAGATGTGCCTTTCAGTGGTTTGGTGAAAAAATATTACAGGGAGGCAAAGTTATGGCACTCCGAACTTCTCTTTTTTTCCCATAGGATAACATTACGGCGTTCGCCGTGCCTTTCAGGGCCCGTTTCTTGGAAACGGTGCGAGATACGGACTTTTTGTCAGAAAAATGCTTAGCCCCCTACTGGGGCTAAGCATAAAATTAGCCAGGACAGTTGTAAATCATGCGACTTTTAAATTTTGTTCTACGTCATACGGTTCCTGAGATATAACCTATTTAGTATTCCAAGTTCTCATTTTCTGCTCCGATACTCATTATTATGCATACATTATTTGTACTCACTGTCTTTCTCTATGCAGGTTTTGGGGAAAACCAGCCTGTGTGCTTACATTACTGTTACTGTTGCCCTTTCCGCTTGCGGTTCCGTACCCGTTTCACTTACCATTGACGCCTGCGCCACCATGTGTGTTATCCTTTGCATTTTCATTCGCTTGCATTACCATGTGCGCCCACTGTTAGCACTTCTGTTTGCATTGCTGTTCCTGTTACTGTGCCACAAGACATCATGTGTGGGTGCTGGGCCCATGTGGTGTGAGCTGCTAGTCCTATGTGCTATCCTTTATGCTTTCATTTGCACTTCATGCTTCTGTTATTTTTTTTGCCATTTGTGTCATAGTACTGTTTTCTTCTGTTTCACTTTGCATCACCATGCCCATTGACATTTCCGTTTGCAGGCACCATGTTACTATGTGACAACACATCATGTGGCAGACCGTACCCGTCTACACCACCATGTGCGTTACCCTTTCTGTTCTCATTCGAGCTTGTGTTACCATGTGTGCCACTGTTAGCGCTTCTGTTTGCGTTGCTGTTCCAGTTACTATGCCACAAGACATCATGTGGCAGGAGCGCGGGGCCCCGCTGCATTACATTCACTATTTCTCGTTATCATTCTCAAAAAGAAGGGAAATTAGAGGCAAAACTCCGTTTAATGCATTAGTTAGGGTTGTTCCACAGCGACAAAGTGAGGAATTCGCGTTAGGGTTAAAACCCTAATCTGAATTCACCCCCAAGCACCACACACACACACACAGACACACACACACACACACACATATGCAGTATTGAGAGGACCAAGTCAACACAACCAATGACAGACATCCAGCAGCAGGTGACAGAAATAACAAACAATTGTGTAAATGTACTACGAGACATCCCCACCCACCTGACCAGGTACTACATGCTCAGTGGAGATCACGTCAACAGCAAAACTGAGGCCATGTACACTAAACGTACACATCCCTGATTGCAGCTGCACACAACGTACCACACTTAGTAGTTACCTAACGATGCCCCACACCACACCACAACTGGTACTGTGCCGTTAGTCAATATAAATGCTAAAGGTGCATGATCACAGTTGTAGAAAGGTTTTAACACTAGTGAGTATACATTAATTAAGAGAAGTACATAGATTAACTACAAGACACTAGCATGCTCAAGATAAAAGTAGTGTTACATTTAGTATGTGATTTTCATAGTAGTACATTTACTGCAACTGTTTAGTGAAGATAGAGAGGCTGATGTAAATGTATGGAAAAGCATTGCCTGTTCAATGCTGTGAAATTCGTGACTGCCAGTATCAGATGCATTCTTACTGATGAAGCTGTACTGCTAATGTACATACATAGACCTTCAGTGTGTTTCAATACTAAAGATGCAGTAAGTATTCTTTGTAAGAAACAGTGTAATTGCATGGATCAGGCCAAGCAACTTCTAAATATCATAGGACTATTGAGCCAACAATGATGTACCTGTATCAGAGATGGCTATAGGATAGATTTGCCTGTAGGCACTTACTCAGTATGTTGTACTTGATAAAGACAATCTCATTGCATTTGTGATGACTAACTTATTCAAATAGTGATACATTTACTATTGTTGCAATGAGTGATCTATGCTACTTATGGACACAGCGTAATTTTTTTAACAGTTGTTTCATACTCAGGCTGTATACGTAGTGTTTGGGTTTGCCACACTTCTGACACTGATGCTATCAAAGTGATAACTATGTCAATTGTGGTACAACAGCAATCATGTACAGTAGGTATAGTGTAGATATAAACAGAATGTCTTTTAGTATTGATTTAACTCACAATGGGATAAGTGTACTAGGATGGCAAGGGTTGTTCTCTATCACTGACTCTGTCAGTTATAATCACACTAAGGTTTTGATGACTGTAATGATCAAGTTACACTGTTCATCTTCATGAGTTCATATTCACAGCCATTCTCCAGTAAGTAGACAGAGTATGGTGTAACTGGGTGTGACACGGTGTTGCAAAACTCCTGCAGTGCCTAGCAGAGGGAGAGTATCTAGTCATAAAGACAATTAAGCAATAAGGCATGACCAACGGTTATGTTACATGGTCTGTTAATCACCATGTAGGGGTTTAATGTTGAATGAGGTGTAGCCGAGTGCCACATGTCGCTAGACAGTGATAAACTGACCATTAACATAATACCTGGGAGTGGCTTATTGCTATCATAATAAAACTGTTTTTTTAAACAACATTAAAGCATGTTCATCATATGGTTAGGCTGTACATGTATGTTAATAAAAACTAAACATAAGGATGTTACAATGTTTACAGTCAATTAGAAAGCTGCATTTCTCAAGCCCTTCTTATAATCAGAGATATTATACCTGTACAATTCCTTGGTTTTGCTCAACTCTATTGCTCAGGTGGCCCATCACATGTGGTGTCGTCTGGTGTGGGGCATCGGAGGTAAGGCCATGCAACTACTAAGTGTGGTACGCTGTGTGCAGCTGCAGTCAGGGATGTGTACATTTGGTGTACATGGCCTCAGTTTTGCTGTTGATCTCCACTGAGCATGCAGTACCTGGTCAGGTGGGTGGGGATGTCTCGTAGTACATTTAGACAATTGTTTGTTATTTCTGTCACCTGCTGCTGGATGTCTGTCATTGGTTGTGTTGACTTGGTCATCCCCCATACTTGCATATGTGTGTATGTGTCTGTTTGTGTGTGGTGCTGGGGGGGTGAATTTGGAGTTAGGATTTTCAACCCTAACAGCGAATTTCCTCACTTTTGTCACTGTGGAACAACCCTAACTAATGCATTAAGCAGAGTTTTTTGCCTCTAATATATATATTATAGTGGCATGGTAGTGCCACTATAGTTAAGGTTGAGGATCCATTTACATGTTAAACCCCAAATTCTGCACCTTAATAACTTTGCAGCTGTGTGACGGATTTGCCTGAAATTTGGAATACACAATCAAGACCCATATGCCTTGGGATCTGCCAAGCTTTGTACTGGTCGCATATATGGCTGCAGAGTTATTAAGCATGATCTGCACACTCGCGTTTACACTTTTCTGGAATTTTACGGTCGCACATACAGGTCACACAGTTTGCGTGACCAGTGCTAAATCTTCAGGGAACATGCGGTCAGGGTCCCCAATGTGCCTTTTGAAGATTTCATGAAAAAATATTAAACGGTTCAAAAGTTATTCAAAAAGCAAGTTCCCATTATAAGTCAATGGGAAAAGTTAACAAAAAGTTAAACAGTGTCGCAAATGCAGTTTTTATTTTCGCAAATGGCCCTTTTACTGTCACAAATCCACCATTTTGTTTTCAGTTAGTGATCTGAAAAATGCTTGGTATTTAAAATTGGGACCCTGTAGCAACCTAATTCTATTTTTATTCACCTAGTCGGACCCTGAGGATGCTAGCCATGTCTTTATTTTGGGGTAAAACACCCCAGAAATATGTTTTTCAAATATCTGCAAAAAGTACTTTTGCAAAGTACTGTAGCACTTGCGACACTGTCAAATGAATTTAAGAAGTCAGCTTAACTCTCGACAGTACTTTTCTAGGCTGTGGGAAAATTGAAGCAATTTTTGACACCCTGCTGCAAAAGAACGGTTTGGTGTTTTGGCACGAAATTTGAGGAGCACAGCCAACATCTCACAGATGTGCCTTTCAGTGTATTGTTGAAAAATATTACATGGCGGCAAAGTTACAGCACTCAAAGTTGATGTTTTTCCCTAGGATAACATTAAGACGTCCGGCGATTACTGGAACCCTTTGCGCTGCTGCAAAATAACGGTTTAGTCTTTTAGGCTGAAACTTGAGGAACACAGCCAACATCCCACAGATGAGCCTTTTGTGGTTTGGTGAAAAATATTACAGGAGTCAAAGTTATGGCACTCTGAACTTCTCTTTTCACATAAGATAACATTACTGGCGTTCGCCCGCGCCTTTCAGGGACCATATCTCCAGAAATGGTGCGAGAATCGGACTTTTCGTCAGAAAACACTTAGCCCCTAATGGGCGCTAAGTATAAACCAACCAGGAAAGTCATAAATCATTTGACTTTTAAATTTGTTTTCTCGTCATTCGGTTCCTGAGATATAAGCAATTTAGTATTCCAACTCCTCATTTTCTGCTCCGAGAACCATTAGTATGCATACATTCTTTGTACTCATTGTCTTTCTTTATTCAGCCTGTGTGGTTACATTACTGTTACCATTGCCGTTTTAAGCTACAGTTCCGTTCCTGTTTCACTTACCGTTCACGTCTACACCACCATGTGCGTTACCCTTTGCGTTTTCATTTGCACTTGCTTTGGCATTGTTTTTAACATTTCTGTCTACACTATTGTTTCTCTTTCTTTTTTGCTTTGCGTCACCATGTGCATTACTATTTGCGTTTGCAGGCAAGCAGGTAAATTAGAGGCAAAAAACTCCATTTAATGCATTAGTTCAGGTTGTTCCACACCGACAAAAGTGAGGAAATTTTGTGTTAGGGTTGAAAGCCCCCCTTGGCCCCACCACCTTCACCCCCAACCAGCATCAGGGTGCGCATTAGTGTTGTCGGTCCTAACTCTCACCCCATTCTCCTACACCTCTGCTTCTTTACACATGTGATGGGGTGAGAGTTATGGCCGACAACCCTAATGCGCACTCCGATGCTGGTTGGGGGTATGGGCAGGGGGGGCCAAGGGTGGCTTTCAACCCTAAAACTGAATTTCCTCACTTTTGTTGGTGTGGAACAACCCTAACTAATGCATTAAACAGAGTTTTATTGCCTCTAATATATATATATATATATATATATATATACATATATTATAGTGGCGCAGTCGTGCCACTATAGTTAGGGTTCAGCAGTCATTTACATACTAAAGTAAAAAGTTTGGGCCTTAATAACTTTGTACCCATTCAACGTATTTGCCTGAAATTTGGTACACGCGGTGGAGCATGGCAGATCTCTTGATCTGCCAAATTGTGTTTCAGTTGTACCTATGGTTTTGTGTGCAAGCGCTGAAAAATGAAAAATTATCCATTTTGAGGCAGCTTTTGGGATATTGTATGTGGCCCTGCATGGCCATCATGTGGTGTGCCACTCTGCAAGATGCTCATTTGAAAGAGCTTTAGTGACCAAACATGCCGCTTTTCATTTGGTGAAAACATATTAAGGCATTCAAAAGTTATGCCACTTTTAAGTTCCCATTATCAGTCAATGGGAAAATTTATATGTCTATTTTACTGAACAAAGAATGGGGTTCTGCCATCTGGTCCCACCCAGCGATCAAAGAATTTTCAGCCTCACGGTTCAAGAATCTTTGTCCCCAAGGATTTTCAAAATTCTTTGATAGCGAGGTCCACCATTTTGTTTTTTATTTTCTGATTGGAAAATGAAAAATTATCCATTTTTGGAGGCAGCTTTTGGGATATTGTATGTGGCCCTGCATGACCATCATGTGGTGTGCCACTCTGCAAGATGGCTCATTTGAAAGAGCTTTAGTGACCAAACATGCCGCTTTTCATTTGGTGAAAACATATTAAGGCATTCAAAAGTTATGCCACTTTTAAGTTCCCATTATCAGTCAATGGGAAAATTTATATGTCTATTTACGAACAAGAATGGGGTTCTGGCCATCTGGTCCCACCCAGCGATCAAAGAATTTTCAGCCTCACGGTTCAAGAATCTTGTCCCCAAGGATTTTCAAATTCTTTGATAGCGAGGTCCACCATTTTGTTTTTATTTTCTGATTGGAAAACACAAATATCTCGGCTCAGGGGTCACTTCTGAAGTGAAACTTGGATGGATTTTACTCAGAGGGTCCGATCTATCGAGTCATATCTCTGGTTTCAACCAAATCAGTCAAAAATAGAGTTATAAGCTTTTAAAATCTTAATTCATGGCTCGCTAATGATCTTTGACCGTGAGCCTGCAAATTCTTGCTCATGAGATTCTTTGATTTGCGATCTTGCATTGCGACCTAAAACACTCATATCTTAGCCCAGGGGTGGGCTAGGGACACAGATGAGGGTGTGTTTTGCTCAGGAGGGTCCATTCTATTGAGGCATGTCATTGGTTTGGTTCAAATCAGTGAAAAATTTGCATTTCACCATTTTTAATTCTTTGTTTGTGAGCCTGCAAATTCTTTGATCACAAGCCTGCAAATTCTTTGATCATGAGATTATTTGATTGCAATCATGCATCGTGAGAGAAGAATGAAATGGCCCAATTTAAAAATCAATTTTCTAAGCCCAGGGGTGTCCTCGGAAGTCAAATGAGGGTGGGTCTTACTCAGGGAGCTTCGTTCTGTTGAACCATGGTGGTGGTATACTGCAATTCCATCAATTTTTTGATTTATGAAATTTTTTATTCTTTGTTCATGAGACTGCATATTGTTTGATCATGAGCCTGCAAATTTTGATCATGAGATTCTTTGATTGCCATCTTTGATCGTGAGAGAAGGATAAGCTGGCCAGATTTTTTATAATGGAATAGATAGGAAATTTTACCAATCTTTAACACTGAATATCTCAGAAATGGTTTGGTTTTTTTTACTTGCAATTTGGAAGGTGTTTACGGCATGTCCTGTAAATGTGCATTATGGTGTTTACATGTTGCAGAAAATTTGTTTTGTGGAGATATTGTGTGACGCACTTTACATGTTGCGGACAGTGTTTTGCTCTGTGGTGGTGGTGGCTTGAAATTGATAGGATACCTAGCCTTAGTGTCATGAATGTAGTTTTCAGTCATTGTGTGTGCTAAATGTCAACAGGAGTGGAACTGTGCCAGTCTAACAAATGAAAAATCTAATACATTAAAAGACTATATCTCAGACACTATTTGGTCTTTTCACTTGAAATTTGGAGGGTGTTGATGGCATGTCCTGTGGATATAAATTACAGTGTTTCTGTGCCAGAAAATTTTTTTGGGAGGCGCTATGGCATGGCGCAGTTTACGTTCTGCGGACAGAATTTTGCTTGTGCTGGTGGCTTGAAATTGATAGGATACCTAACCTTAGTGTCATGGTTGTAGTTTTCAGTCATTGTGCATGTTAAATGTCAAAAGGTGTGGAACTGTGCCACTCTGATGAATGAAAATGTCAAATTTTAACATGTAATATCTTGTACACGGTTTGGTCTGTTTACTTGAAATTTGGAGGGTGTTGATGGCATGTCCTGTAGTTGTTAACAAAGGTGTTTATGTGTCAGACAATATATTTTTGCGGACATATTGTGGTGCAGTTTACGTTTTGTGGACAGCATTTTCTATTGTTCTACTAGATTAACATTTGTTTGGTGGCTGGCCTTGCTGTTGTGAATGTACTTTTTAGTCATTGGGTGTGTAATGTGGCCTGACACTTACAAGTTGGTGCTCTCACCAACTTGCGAAACTTTCTACTTTTCCGTGAAGCAAGTGGAGACCCAAGCATGTATGGAAACACAACTGGTAATGTGCATGATCACGGTACCACTATTGTAAACACAAATGTTAACTGTTGCAGCAATAATAATGCCAAAGGGAACGGAAACAGAAAGACAAATGCAAGCATGTACAGAAGCACAAACCGTTACATGCACGGTCACAGTACCGCAATTGTAAATGCAAATGGTATAGGTAACAGCAACAATAATGCCAAGAAACAGAAACAGAAATGCAAGCGCAAGTGCATATGGAAGCATAAACCATGATGTGACGGTCACAGTACGCCAATTGTAAACTCTAATGGTAACAGTAACAGCAACAATAATGCCAAAGGAAACAGAAATGGCAATGCAAATGCAAACACGCGTATGGAAAGCATAAACCGTAATGTGCGCGGTCATGATACCACAATTGGAAATGCAAATGGTGATGATAACAGCAACAATAATGTCAGGAAACAGAAACAGAAATGCAAAGCAAACCAAGTGCATACTGGAAACTAAACCATGATGCGCATGGTCACGGTACCACAATTGTAAACTCTAATGGTAACAGTAACAGCAACAATAATGCCAAAGGAAACAGAAATGGCAATGCAAATGCAAGCATGTATGGAAATGCAAACTGTAACGCATCACGGTCATGATACCACAATTGAAATGCAAATGGTGAAGGTAACAGCAACAATAACACCAAAGGAAACAGAAATGCAAATGCAAACATGTATGGAAATGCAAACTGTAATGTGCATGAGCACAGGAAAGCAATTGGAAATGCAAATGGTAATGGTAACAACAATGATGATGCAAAATGAAAGACAAACGTAAACGGAAGGGTGGCTGCAAATGCAAATGGTAATGCGCACGGTGATGCAAAGCGAAACACAAATAGAAACAGTACTGTAACCCAAATGGTAAGAGTAGCATAACACAAGCATAAACAAATGCAAGGATAATACACACACAGTGGCGTGCGAGCATGCACAGACAAATGCGAAATGCAAGTGGAAATACTATGTGTAACAGTAACTGAAGTGCACATCCTGGTTTTCTCCAAGCTGCATAGAGAATCACAATGAGTACAAAGAATGTATGCATAATAATGGGACTCAGAGCAGAAAATGAGGAGTTGGAATACTAAATTGCTTATATCTCAGGAACCGTACGATGTAGGAAAAAATTTAAATTTGGTATGACTTATGACTTTCCTGGCTAGTTTTGCACTTAGCCCCTGTTTGGGGGGCTAAGCATTTTTCTGACAAAAAGTCCGTATCTAGCACCGTTTCTGAGATACGGGCCCCGAAAGACGCAACAGACCCCACAATGTTAGCCTATGGGAAAAAGCAACAACTTTGGAGTTTCATAACTTAACAGCCCTGCAATATTTTTTCACCAAACCACCAAAAGACACATCTGTGAGATGTTGGCTTTCTTTCCTCCAAATTTCAACCCAAAAGACCAAACCATTGTTTTGCAGCAGGGTGTCAAAGAATTCCTGTCATTTTGGCCATAGTGTTGCAAAGTAGTGTCATGATTTACAACACTTTCACAAAAAAAATCATGAAAGTGTCACAGATGCGACACTACTTTGTGACACTACTTTTCCCAAAAATTTAAAAAACATATTTCTGGGGTGTTTAACCTCAAAATAAAGACATGCCTAGCATCCTCAGGGCTGGACTAGGTAAACACAAAAATAATTGTGTCCGTAGATGGTCCCAATTTTAAATGCCAAGCATTTCTGTGATCAGTAACTGAAAAAAAATGGCTGACTCATGACACTACATGGGTCATTTGCAACATTAAAAACTGCATTTGTGACACTGTCAAACTTTTTGTTAACTTTTCCCTTTGACTATAATGGGAAACCTGTTTTTTGAATAACTTTTGAACTGTTCAATATTTTTCATGAAATCTTCAAAAGGTACATTGAGGACCCTGGAAGCATGTTGCCTGAAGTTTTGGACCAGTCACTTAAACTGTATGACCTGTAGGTGCGAGCAAAAGAATGCGCAAAAAAAGTGAATGTGCCCCGAATGTCCTATAACTCCACAGTCGTATATCCAACCAGTACAAAAGTTGGCAGATCACAAGATCTATTATTACGCCCCATGCCTGCCAAGTTTCAGGAAAATCTGTTGAACAGTGGCAATGTTATTAGAGTACAAAAGTTCACCATTTAACATTAAATGGGGTACTCGCTAACTAATGTGGCACTACCGTGCTACCATAATTCATAATAAAAACTCAGTTTAATGCATCAGTTAGGGTTGTTCCACAGCAACAAAAGCAAGGAAATTAGGTGTTAGGGTTGAAACCCTAACTCCTCATTCCCCCACCCCCAGCTCCACACACACACACACACACACACACACACACACACACACACACACACACACATATGCATGCACACATATATGCAAGTAGGGGGCAGGACCAAGGCAACATGACCAATCACAAACAACCAGCATCAGGTGACAGAAATAACACACAACTGTCTAAACGTACTACAAGACAAATCCATCATCATGGAGCAATGACTGTGGCATTAAAGTAGCCATGGGTGCACAGAGTGTTGTGCACACCTTCTCAGGGTCACATGTGACAACAATAATACTGTGCACATAATTCCTATGATATACATTGTTTTGTTATGCTGTGATAATATCATGAGGTATCAACATGGAAGAAAGCATGCATTACATGATGCATTATCTAATGTGGATATAGGCAAAAAAATGACATTATAGGACCCTTTCAGTAACATGTCCTGTTCAATGTACTCTTGTTCAAATCAAGATGGGTTGGTCACATTGAGACACAATGTTGCATGAATAATTATTTCTAGTCACAAATCTATAAATGCATGCAGTGCTCAATAGTGTATGACAGTTCTGTTATTCGATTCACATAAGTGTGCAGAATGAATTTTTATTTTTCTGCCACATGCACAACCACTAACAGAACTAACAGTGGTATAAATGCTGCAGGATGTCCCGACCGATGATAATAGTCATATTAATGGAAATATGTTAAATGCTTGTATAACAATGTGAACCATGGGCCATGATGATATTTAACAGTTTGCAAGCTACAATCCCACATAGCTGATGAGCTCTTCAGGATTAGGTAACAATGCAGCAGCACAGTGTTTATAATTGTATTTGAATACATTATTTGGTACTGTTACGGTAACATTAGGCACCATCTACACACATGAAAGCCTGGTGTAAATGGTGTCTAATATTATCCATTCATAGGTACAGAGGTGGTAACATGTTGTGTTTAGACAGCACTGTTAACACTGCACTGACAACACTGCTAAACGTGGCTCAAGGGCTGGTGCCAGGAAAAGGACACAGATTTGTGAGGAACTGGCAACAGTTCTGGAGGCGAAAGTTCTTTAAATTTGATGGACTGCATCTGACTAAGGAGGTCAGTGCATTGGGGCAGAAGTTTGACGTCTTTGCAGAATATTTAAACTAGCAAATGGGGAGAGGGGTGCAGCACCCCATACGTCGAATGGGAAGAACTCCCCTCCCCCCTCAGCTAGTGGTCAAACAGGGATTCAGCATATTTGCAGTTCATTTGCATCACCAGGTAAGAAAAAAGGTGTGTCTCCCCATACGATGCACAGGGGTAATGCCAAACCTCACCCAACAACTAACACACCAAAATCTGGCCAATGGAAAATCATGTACACAAATGCTCACAGCCTGGGAAATAAGATCCCAGACCTGCAGGCAATAATGTCAGAGGCTAAACTGGACATAGTAGCAATTAGTGAGATATGATTTACCAGTAACCACACTTGGGAGACTTCAGTACCTGGCTATATATTGTTCAGAAGAGACAGAGGTGCAAAAGGGGAGGAGTGGCCCTGTATGTCAATGAAAATATCAAAGCTACAGAAATTCAGAATACACATAAAGCCAGAAGAACTGTGGGTCACCCTGGAAACAGGAAATGGGACAGCCATAAGAACTGGGGTTGTCTACAGGCCCCCAGACCAGGGGAGGACATAGACACATTACTGTTAGAAGATATACAAAACATGACAGCTAAAAGGAGGTTCTGATAATGGGAGACTTCAACATGCCGGATACAGATTGGTCAATACCAGCAGGAACATCTGCAGAACTAGACACATAGTGGATTCCTGCAGGGGAGGGCCTCAAACAACTGGTACAGCAACCCACAAGAGACAGGGCTATCCTAGATCTAGTACTGACTAACAAGGAAGGGATCACAGATCTCCAGGTAGAAGGTCACATGGGGCCAGTGACCATCACATGGTATGGTTCAATTTGGCTACTACATCTAAATCATCCCATTCCAAGGCAAAATATGAGACTTCAGAGGAGCTGACTTTGATAAGATGGCCAACAGAGTTAAGCTAGTCCTGGCAAAAGAAACACAGGTGAGGGGTACAGGCAAAATGGGCAAGCATTAAGGATGCAATACTTAAAGCAACATCCCATTGTGTTAGACAGAAAAGGAAGTGCAAAAGAAGAAGAAACCACTTTGGTTCTCAAATACAGTAGCAGAAAAGGTCAGAGCCAAAAGGCTGGCCTTCAGAAAATATAAGGAACACAGCGGGATGAAGATAGGGAGGCATACCAAACTGCCCTAAGGAAGCAGGGAAGGCAGTAAGGCAGGCAAAGTCCCAAACTGAGGAAACACTAGCACTAACAGTAAAAGAAGGTGACAAGACTTTCTATAGATACATTAGTGAAAGGAGAAAGTCCAGAGTGGGTATTGCTAAGCTTAATGGAGAAAAGGAGCATGTGAGGAGAGAACCTGTAAAGACATCTATCCTAAATAGATACTTTTTCTCAGTATTTACTGAAGAGAGGTAGGAGGGCCCACAGCTCAGCATCATGGACACAGGGGAGGGAGGTGAGCACTACTCCCTTCACAAAATAAAGGGTCCTAAAGAGCTTGCTAAGCTCAGGGTGGATAAGGCAATGGGACCTGATGGCATACATCCCAGGGTACTTAGGAGCTAAAGGTGGAACTAGCAGAGCCATTAGCAGAAATGTTTAGTGAGTCTATGAGCACAGGAGGGTCCAGAAGACTGGAGAAGGGCTCATGTGATCCTGCCCACAAGAGTGGTAGCAGGGAGGAGGTGGGGAACTACAGACCAGTCAGTCTTACCTCAGTAGTGGGCAAGATTATGGAGGCATTCCTTAAGGAAAGGATAGTGCAACACCTGGAATCCATAGGGGCACAGGATCCAAGACAGCATGGGTTTACAAAAGGAAGGTCCAGTCAAACTATTCTCATAGATTTCTTTGACTGGGTAACCAGAGTGGTGGACCAAGGGGGAGCAGTTGATGTCGCCTACTTTGACTTCAGCAAAGCTTTTGACACTTTCCACATAGAAGATTGATAAATAAGCTGGGTAGGCTCAGGGTGGGTCAGAAGTTGGTCAACTGGGTGGCAAACTGGTTGACGGGCAGAAAACAGAGAGTGGTGGTAAATGGTATACAGTCAGAAGAGATGCAAGTCACAAGTGGGTACCTCAGGGATCAGTCCTGGGGCCAGTCCTCTTCAACATCTTCATTAGTGACCTTGCAGATGGACTAGAGGTAAGCTTGTCTGTTTGCAGATGACACCAAGATCTGCAACAGATTAGATGATCCAGACGGGGTGGGCAGAATGAGAAGAGATCTGGATAAACTAGCAAAATGGTCGGAAGAGTGGCAACTGGGATTTAATGCAAAGAAGTGCAAAATCATGCACATAGGGAAGAGAAACCCTGAAGCCACCTATAGGCTGGGAGGGGAGTTGCTAGCAGTCACAAAGGAAGAAAAAGACTTGGGCATCATCATCACTAATGACCTGAAATCATCCAAGCAGACCTCTAAGCAGTAGGTAAGGCTAGAGGGTGTTAGGGTGTATTAGTAGGGGTATCACAAGTCATAAGAGGGAGTAAATCCCTCTTTACAAGACACTGGTTAGGCCCCATCTGGAATACTGTGTGTGCAGTATTGGAGGCCACGCCTTCACAAGGACATTAACCAAATTGAGGCAGTCCAGAGAAGGAAACCAAAATGGTGCAGGGACTGCATCAGAAGACATATGAGGACAGATTAACGGAGCTCAATATGTATACCCTTGAGCAAAGGAGGGAGAGAGGTGATATGATCGAGGCATTCAAACACCTTAAGGGCATTAACAAGGTGAAAGAGTCTAACATGTTTAATATAAGAAAAATAACAGGACAAGAGGACACAGCATGAGTTTAGAGGGGGCAGATTAAGGGGGAATGTGAGGAAATTCTTTTTCACAGAAAGGGTGGTGGATGCATGGAATGGCTTACCACAAGAAGTGGTGGCTATGAATACAGTGCAGGGCTTCAAACAGGCATGGGATAGGCATAAGGGAGCAATACAAATTACTATGTATAGATAGGCCACTGACAGAGCAAAGGCCGATGGCACATTTATAAGGTAGAAAAAGAAATGGGTAGACTGGATGGGTCTTGGGTCCTTATCTGCCATCAACCTCTATGTTTCTATGTTTCTAACACATACCTAGGAATGTGTATACAAACAGAAACAGAGTTTGCTTTGCACTACAAAGTCACAGCAAGGCAAAGACAGTGAACTGCTACCATGGAATAGTTTGGGTGACACAGTCCCATATACAGCTGCAAAGGTCCAAATAATAGCAGAGAATGACTTGTAGATAATACTGTACTGATCCAATGATTTCTTATGGCATGGTAAGATCAGTGGGTACTTAAACACATTTAAACTGTCTTACAGAGATCTGTGCTACTACACAGTCATGAAGACAAACATGTAACATGAGTCCTTTGAATACCACACTAGCAGCAATATATCAAATAGTAGAGGAACACACTTTGCTCTTTTAAGTGAACAATTTTCCACAACTCAGTTATTGTGTATTGTGACCATGTGAGCTCTTGGGTCTGACAGTTCCACACAAATCTTCAATTCTACTATGAAGATAATGGTACAGCAGTACTGTCCAGAGAATAGTGTACTGACACATAATTGTCTTATTCCAGGATAACATCAGGAGACATTAACAGTCAACAAAGGTCCTTAAGACCACTGCCAGATATTGGCATGCTATTAGAGTTACGATTATCAACACACTGTCATTCAGAAGACATAAGAAATCTATTACATATAAAAAAATGTATTATATGCTACAGCAACAAATGACGGGCAGTATGCATGCATAGGATGAAGTCACTCAGATGGCAGCAGAACTTCTACAGTTGTTCCCCATGATGATGGATGTGTCTTGTATTACATTTAGATAGTTATGTGTTATTTCTGTCACCTGCTGCTGGTTGTCTGTGATTGGTCGTGTTGCCTTGGTCCTGCCCCTTACTTGCATATATGTGTGTGTGTGTGTGTGTGTGTGTGTGTGTGTGTAGCTGGGGGTTGGGGAGAATGAGGAGTTAGGGTTTTCAACCCTAACACCAAATTTCCTTGCCTTTGTCACTGTGGAACAACCCTAACTGATGCATTAAATGGATTTTTTTTGCCATGAATTTTCTGTCTTTTTGATAAATCATAATGCCATACTATATTGTATATGTTGTTGAGAATGTGCCTCCCTTTTTGGACCACAGACTCCCCAAAATATAGATACCTTTATAAGTACTTGTCTTATACTAGTCATGCAGCAATAGTTGATGTGCTTCACCTTTCACATGAAAATGAAATGATGAAGTAATGTAATAGCAGATTAATATGTGCACCGCATGTACCAATAGCACATGTACTGCGAAAAGTAGGAAATCTGCACAGATGAACATCTTGCTCTTTGTTTTTATACAGTAATATACCAACAAGAATATTCATATTACCACTGTAATTTTATTTATAATAAAGCACACAACACAGGTAAATAAGGCTTAAAAAAGATTTATGGCCCAATTAAATGCTGGTAAAAAAGGCTGAATTAAAAATCCAATTGGTATACAAAATCAGTCTCACAAAACAATTATAAAAAAGTTTCGCACCAAAGTTTAAAATACATGTAAACAGTATGCCAGGTTCTTCATGAACAAGATGTGACAGTAGCACACAACAAATGAGCACATCTACCACAGTACTCTCTGTACAGTGCTTACATGCATCAAACAGTAATTATGTTATTGTCATTGTGTGACTGATAGTGTGAATGTTTCTGGGGTGGGGGAAAAATCAGATGGCAACTGTTTAAATAATAGCACAAACACATAATGCTCTCTTAAAAAAAAGATAGATGTGAAAGCTATTTTAAAACATTTAATTGTAATATATATTTATGTGTAGACATATGCATATATATATACACATACATTATGGTAGCACGGTAGTGCTACCATAGTTAGGGTTGAGGAGCCCTTTTAAGGTTAAAGGGTCAAATTTTGCACCTTAATAACTTTTTGCACCATTCAATGGATTTACCTGAAATTTGGAATACATGATCAAGAACCATACATCTTGGGATCTGCCAACTTTCGTACCAGTTGGATATACAGGTGTGGAGTTATTAAGCGTGATCTGCGTGCGTGTTTACACTTTCTGGTGAATTTTTTGCTCTCACCTACAGGTCACACAGTTTGTGCAACTGGTCCAAAAACTTCAGGGAACATGTGGCCGGGGTCCCCAATGTGCCTTTCAAAGATTTTGTGAATAAATATTAAACGGTTCAAAAGTTATTCAAAAAACAAGTTCCCATTATAAGTCTGTTACCATTTGGGTTTACAATTGCGGTACCATGACCGTGCACATAAAGGTTTGCATTTCTGTACTCACTTGTATTTGCATTTCTCTTTCCTTTAAGCGTTATTGTTGCTGTTACCTTTACCATTTACATTAACAATTGTGGTACTGTGCCCATGCTCATTTCGGTTTGCATTTCCATATCGCTTCTGTTTCCATTTCTGTTTCTCTTTCCTTTGGCATTATTCTTCATGTTAACTTTACATTTGCATTTACAATTGCGGTACCATGCCAGTGTGCATTCACGGTTTGCATTAATGTGTGCACTTGCATGCACGTTTCCTTTTCTGTTCCTTTCACATTCTTTTTGCTGTGACATAATATTGCCATTTAAAATACCACTGCCATCACTATTAGTGTTGCCAGTTGCATTTTAATACATGCTTCAATGTCCATTTGTGTCACTGTTCTCTTCGGCATCACTTTGCACTTGCTTTTCCATTAACGTTTCCTTTAAGTTTGCATTACCATGTGCACCACTGTTCACACTTCTGTTTGTGTTACTGTTCCTGTTCCTATGTCACAAGACATCACATGGCGGGAGCGTGGGACCCTGGGCCCCGCGCCCCCGAAACTGCATTACATTCACTATTTCTCATCATCATTCACAAAAAGAAGGGAAATTAGAGGCAAAAAATTCCATTTAATGCATTAGTTAGGGTTGTTCCACAGTGACAAAAGAAAGGAAATTCGGTGTTAGGGTTGAAAGCCCCCCTTGGATCCCCAGCCCACCCCACAACTGGCATCAGGGTGCACATTGGGGTCATTGGTCCTAACTCTCACCCCATTCTCCTATACCTCTGCTTCTTCACACATGTGATGGGGTGAGAGTTATGGCAGATGACCCTAGCGTGCCCCGATGCTGGTTGGTGGGTGGGCTGGGGATCCAAGGGCTTCAACCTTTCACCGACCTCACTTTTGTTGCTGTGGAACAACCCTAACTAATGCATTAAATGGAGTTTTTTTTACCTCTAATATACATATACATGTAAAGACATAAAGATATATGGGTGCATTTAGAAAATTCCCACCTGACCTCTCAATAGAGGTGAACAAGAAATATCAGGAACATAAAAAATCAGTTGTTATCAGTGAAAGTGTCTGATGTGCAACAGTGTAGTATGCTATACATACATTTAATGAGCTTATTACACAAACCAAAATCAAATGGCATACAGTAACAGTAACTATATAGAGCAGTGAAAATGATAGCAGCAATAATCAACATTAATAGTGAACACAAGAAGTATATGCGTCACTAAAGACTTGTACTTACAAAAAGTAAATGGTTAACAGAATGGTATGAATATGAGATTAAATAATTTCCTATTCAGAAAATTTCACATCTTGAGAATAAACAAATATTTATCATAATACTCTGTTTTACTATCAATGATGGCTATATTAAATAACTACAAACTAGAAAAGATCTACTAAATATCTATGTTATATTTATTAATATAGTAACAATACCTTGAAATAGTTATGAATGCAATAGTGTTAAACAGTGAACTATTAAAAAATGTTTAATCAATTAAGTAAAATAGTAAGTAATACAATTACTTAAAACCTAACAGTACTAACTGTAATCAAGCAATGTATTAATGGTAATATATACATATGTACAACACAGATGTACATCAAGAAAACAGGGATAGTACTTCACTGTTGCAGCACAATATGGTGGTATTCAGTGAAGACACAAACGGACAAAAAAAAAGAAACACAAGCCACACCTGAAGATACTCAACATGTCACAGTGATGTCTACTTCAGAGTATTGTACTCTTGAGTACAGGTCAGCAGATCATGTAAAAAACAATAGTTCTGACACAGAAGTGCCACAAACAGTAGGATATATTTTACTCATAAAAGATCCAAATAAAGTTATGATGCTGACAACTCTTAAAAAAGACATATATTACACAATTTTGTGCATGCACATGGCCAAGTATTGTGCCTTAGTAGAGGCACACAGTTGCCAACGATGTCAACTAGTACTTGTTATGGCTGCATACGACATACTCATAAGAAAAGACAATGATAGAAGAGTACAACCAGACAGGAAAATCTCTTTTGACATTTAAAAGTCTTCCTTAGACATGTAAGTGTGGTTTCTCTAGTGACTGCAAAAACAGTTGGTGCCGATTGAAGACCACTGCAACTATTTTCACGGTGTCACTGAGCAACTCAACAATCTTATAAGTCAGATTGAATAAACATATGCATGTAAACCATGTGATATGTTGCCAGTGTACTCATCAGAGCAGATTTGCATGAAAAAAATGTTAATCTACCAGAACTCACTCTGTAATAAAATGGACAGCAAGATATGTCACATCTTTTGTGACTATTCCTCTGATTTATGAAGATTGTAGTAATTCTTCAATATCACCATGTATGCATTTTGTAAGTGTCATGGTAGTCTCTGTTTGAAAGTGCTCGTTGAGTGGTTGCATTCAACCCAGCCAGTTCTGTACCTCAACAAACAAGTGTAATGTCCAGAATGTACAGACTGACCATACTGGTAGATCACAGCCTGAGTGTCAAACACTGCTTGGTTAAAAACAATTCTACCAGCTGTGAAATCTGTGATAGGTGTGTCAATTCTGAGCCCATTAGAGTCAAATTTATACAACACAAGCATAAGATAGTGAGATGAAGTCCTGAGATGTATGGACTGAGTACATGTACCTCCACACCTTTCACACAAGTCACCACTTTCAGCATTGGTAAACAGCTGCCAGAACTTGAAACTTTGAGTCTGAGGCACAAACAGAGAAACCCAAAGCATGTCTTCAGTAGTTTCTCACTCTGAATGACCACATGATGCACATACATACATATCTAGTAGCATATGACACAGTGAAGTACTGATGCATTGGAATCCCCTCTTCACCCAAGCTGTTTATGATGGTCACCATAAACTCACTGGCATCCTGCTGCATGTTAGCAGCAAATGTACTACATCCATCATATGTACCTAACACCTGCCATGGAGGTGTCAGTGACTACATGTTGTTTAACTGATCAGAAGCCAGGTTGACAACTTCCTTCAATGCTTTGATAAAGAAGTGTCTTGTGAAGCTGATATTGCCTGCACAAAGTGTGGCATGTGGAGAAAAGCTTGCATAGCTGAATTAGCATAGCAGTTTACTCTAGTACTGTTATCAAACACTGGGACAACAGCCATGCCAAGTGACTTCTGAGTAACAGCTGGTTCTGCATCTGCATTTGCCATTCTGACCTTCTTAGTACTCCGCACAGTTGATTCAGTTGTGGCAGCTCATTTTCTCTTGTTGCCAGGTGAAGCTGTGACTGTAGGATGTGAAACAACCACATACATAGGTAGTCATATTAGAGACATCTGTGGCTGATACAAAGTATGTAGTCTGTTGTACTCGACAATACATCGCTTGTCAGCACATCTCTTCTGAGGTGTGAGTGCTATGACGTGCAACCCAGAAAGACTGCGATGCATGAAAATGTGGCGTAGTTCATGCCATCTTTGAAAATGTCTGTTCCTATGTCCACCATTGCTGAATCCAAACTCAAGCCCTGAGACTTGTGCATTGAAACAGCATATGCAACACATATTGGGAACTGTTTTCTGTTCACATAGATATCCTTAAATATCTGGAACTTAACACGGGTATGATCAGTTTGCACCGGCTGTTCCATGTTGTCAAAGTGGACAACAAGTGTTTCGATAAACGTCTCCTGAATATTGTAAATGAAGTCTATGATGTGACCCATGGCACCATTCACCATGCCATTCTCAACATCAAGATTGCGGCTGTAGCATGATGGCTTCTTACAAACTGTAAGAACAGCTTCCAGGCTAGCTGTGCGTGAAACATCGACTTCAGTTCAGAGAGTCATTCAGTCATCTTTGCTACCAGCATCTGACTTAGAAAGACACCATCAATTTTATCAACAGCATGCAGTATGAGAATTTCTTGATTCTCTCTCTGCAACATAAGACTGTTGAACTCAGCATATTTCTTAAGTCATGGCATGAGACACACAATGTGTGTGCCCCTGGAGTATACATCACTGAAAACATCACAAGTTGTTTCTATAGATGTAGTATCCATTCTGATTCTTCAACCATGTAACATTGAAAGATGCTCTGGTGACAAAGAACCAGTATGAGCTTGATCCAGCATGCCTTGTAAGCCAGATCACCACTCTGCCGCATGTTCTGGCATAGCTCGACATAGGTAAATAACTCCACAGGTTAAAACCTCCAATGCAGCCTAGTGTATTCTTAGCCTGCTTGACAGCCAGAACTGCAAAGACATTTTCTGCATTAACTGGTGTAAGCTGTAAAGGTTTCAAATACAACAATGCTTTTACCACCAAATGTATCTCCATTGTCAGTACCCCAAATCTCCTGTAGACATAGGTGTATACAGGCAAACATCAAATCAGAGACCATACTAATCTCATCAATGATGAGTAACTTCATCTTAGTAAACATAGAAAGAAGCTGAGATGCAACCTCAAATGACAGCTTGGTACTCTCCTGCTTTGCCATGCTCCACTGGCAACATGAAGAGACAGTGTAACATAACTCCACCAATGTTGTATGCAGCCAGTCCAGTGGGAGCACTAACAGAAACAGACATTGATGAGCCTGTCAGTTTCCGTATTTCAGTCATAATGGCCTCTATAAGGAAGTTCTTTCCTGTACCTACTGAGCCACTAACAAACATCAGTAGTGGATTGTGGTTAAGACAGTTACCTTTCTTTTGTTCATGTTGTATCCCATGCTGGACAGCATCAGTAACTGCAGAGTGCACCACACATTGCTGCTCATTGAGTCTCTCTCCCAATTCTGCTGGGTCAACACTGCAGTGTGTGCCACTGTTCCATAGCATTCTCCACTTCTGACATGAGTACTTCTGGGGCATTCAGAGGCAGAGGTTCTCAAGGATACCTTCTCCTTCTGGACCAAGATTGTCCTGTGAACTAACAGGAGTGTCTTCCTCAAGTTGTTTCTGTGCCTTCTCAAACTGCTCCTTCTCAGTGTCTAGTCTCTGTATATATGTGTCTGAGTATTCACTTTTGAATGTCTTGTAACTGTGATTGAATTCTTCCTCAGATGTATCACAGTCACCTTAATTCAGACTCATTCCTCCAGGGTCTTAATAAGAATAGGAGAGCAAAGTAGAAACACTTTCTGCTCTCAGATGTGCCTAGATATAATTCACAGTGGTCAATGAGCCAAGGCTTATGTCTCTTAACGAGACAGCCATCCACTCCTTTGATCTTGTAAATGTCATGTGTACAATCAGGTGAGACATCCGTCTTGTAGTCATACCACTTAGCCACTTCAAATAAACACATTTGATCCATGTCTTCGTGTCTACAGGGGTAGTACATGTCAATGAGGTTATTCTTCAAGATATGTCTTGAAGAGGGTCTATTGAGAGCCAGTTTCCCAATCTCAGTGTGAGGAATAAGTACATGTTTTCACTTCCGTTTGTAGTTTACACAGCAAACGCGCACAGCATCAGATTTGCCATACAAATGTGTACCAATCAAGTGATCGCTGGCCTCATAAGCTCCACATCCTCTATGTGATAGGGTCTTCAGTCCCAGTGACCACAACTGAGATGTCAGTAACTTGCTTGAACTGGCAATATCTTCCCAAAGATCTTGCAAGCTAGTCTGTTCATGTTTGGTAATGTACGAAGTGACATACCGAACCAGAGCCAATGAGTTGTCAGCCACAAATTGAACATCTATGTTTGCATGCCACATTAGAAGAAGAGTGGGGTTGTATTAATTGATGTACACCTCATTCTCATCTCTGGGTAACTCATATACCCTCTTGGTTGATTTTGCCTTCAAGTGGTGTCACATAGCTGAAAACAGTTCATTCATGCGACCATCCTGACAGACATGCCTGGGAAATCTGAAACAACATCTTGTGTACCAGTCATATTTGTTCTTCACTACCTGGCAGCAGTATTTCACACAAATATGGTGCTGAAACTTCTGCCAACTTCCACAGTGTAGGACTGTTGCCCTTATCTGGAATGTGACAAGTGATGTATTGCTTAATGAATGCTAACACTTAGCGTTGCTTCATGTTCACCTATGCATGGGGCATCCTTGATCCGCAGTAACATATGAATATGAGGGCACCTCTTGCCTGATATTCCATCCTCCAGAAGTAATACTCCACAATACCAAGAGGCGGATTGTTTTGGCAAAATGAAAGTCAGAAGATCATGGTGTTAGGAGGTCTAAACCTCACTTTCAGATTCTTGACGATATTGGGAATGCAAGTAATCACAGACACGTTGCATCAGAGTAACAAACAAGTTTATTACTACAAAAGGGATAAATCACAGTTGCCCTAAGCAGTTCTTACCAATACGAACCGGGAGCCAGTGCTAAGCATTCCCTACACCTTGAGGTTTCTCTGTGTCTCTTGGGGTCTCTCAGGTCTCCAAGGTATAAGGCTTGTGCATTACATTATATACCTATAATAATTACTATGGTTACCAAAAGATAGAAACATTTCTAGTTACAGAGATGAGCCCTATTGGCTAAATTAGAGGTGGCTCCACAGTCCAAGATAACATTATACAATTCTTTAAAGTCATCAGTTTGAGAACAAAAGAGTTCTTATACAGAGTATTACATAACTCAGTGTAGTGGTACAAATCATCAAAAGGTGGCAATGCAGTCTTATATATTATAATTACTCCAAGGACACAGGTGCCTTGGCATCTTACAAGTAAGAAATACACTGAAAAATGCAAGCAGAATATATGTATTAGCAAGCAAAGTATATTACAACAATATGCATTCATATCCTGACATCTACTCTTGTACGGTAGATGCCCTTAGCCCTATATGTTAGTATAACATGTACTTAAGTGCTAGCTGTCTATGGTGTACCTCTAAGGGTACCAATTAGGGTGCAGGGACCTCGTGTAACAATGGAATCATTTGTGAAAATGCCTAGTGACAGACATTGGGTCAAGTGAGCACATTTCTCCGACAGTCATTGATGAAATGCCCTCTACATCATAATTTGCCCACTTCAAAGTTCAATATCCTCATCCCAGGCATACTCAGCACAGCTGGGTGTGACAGACTCATATTGGTGCACCATACTCTTACAGCATAGTCATCACCTCAGAGTGTCTGCGATACAAGTATTCTTTGGTGCCACATGGACTTGACAGAGTGGAAGACAAATTCACTTGCACATTTTCATCCTTCTGCTTTAATTTCTCCAGGAACTGTGTGGCTGTTATTCCATCAAGTGGAGTTGTGGCGAATAGTATGTGTAATAGATGCAGACAGTATGCTAAGCTCACTCTCCCACAGGAGATGAATCAGGTACTGTATGTTGCATCTGAGTTTGCCATCCTTACTAAGCACATGGCTAGTATGGTACTCAACACCTTGTACACACACTTCTCTTTCTCTTTCTAGGTGTCCACCTGACCCTTTTGGGAATAAATCTGGAAAACAGCATGCTTCCAATGCTGTCTCCCAAATGCTGACAGGCTCACCTTCCACCTGTTTCATTTGATAAAGATCAATGTCATCCCCTATTAGAGCTCTGCCATGCAATGGGTGAATTGTATACTGTACACATTATCATTTGTCTCCACATTGACCTTCTCAATCATTGGTTTTGTTTTTTCCAACACATCATGTTCAACAGATACACTAGTCATGTGATCAATATCAAGGTCTGCATAAAAGGATTGTTGCTCTTCAAATAAGTAGAGCAAGCTTCACCTTCTCTACATTGGCAACATCTGCCAAATGACCTTTGACTTTGTTGGAACATCATTGACAAGAATCACCAAAGTGTTCTCAATGGAGATCACTCCACATTTTCCTGCAGAGGAAGTGGAAGATACATTACAAAACCCTTAACAGATCTAATGAGTTATTTTTGTGGAATGTTCCGTGTCTTTGTATTCAGATGTAGAATAGTTTGAAATGGTTTCATAGTCTGAATAAGAATCGTTCAAACATATTCGATATTTATTTATTTATTTAGTTAAACATCAGTTTAGAAACCTTTGAGCCAGAGCTCATTTACAAAGTACCTCGTCACAAAGGGACATCAGAACAGTAGTACAAGGGACACAGTATTTACAAACAAAAAGTTACAGTTCAATTACAATTTTGTTACAATAGAGTACACTCTCCAACGAGCAAAAGATAACAAAAGGTGCAAAACTTATGGTGGGGAGAGCTGGTGGGGTAGAAGGGAGGAGATGGGGAGAGGAATAAGTAGGGAAAGGAAGGGGGAGCCTCAGTGAGCATTGTCAAACAGAGTATATATATATATATATATATATATATATATTTTTTTTACACTCTCAGATGGTGTAACATGTGCCTCCATATTGTTCAAGTGACCTTGGTGGAGAATGTTAGCCTTCACTTTGGAGAAACAGTGCTTGCACATCACAATGATTGGGTCTAACTGAAGTGACACTTTAAAAGCAGAAATGCTGATAGTCGAAACCACGTCATTGTACGGTAATAAGGTTTCCAGGTTCACTGTGACCGTTGGTTTTTTGTAACAGAGGCGATCACATGACACACATACAGAGTCAAATTTCTCTGTCTTTGCCAACTCAAATTTGGCAATCGATTTCCCAAACTGCTTGAGAATATCAGTTTCTAAGACAGACACAGAATTTCCATCAGCAATTGATGACTGATCAATCACAGTAGCTGTCACACTGCTGACACATCACAGCTGTTTCAGAAATGTCATGGCACCATGCATGTCACCAGACTGCAGTAACTCATTCAGGCGAGTGTACTGTGCAACAACTTGTCACACCTCATAGACCCTGTACACAAAGTTTCACATGCCTGATTGATGCACTTCCAGCATCTGCATGTGGTGAAATACACTGTCAAAAACACCACTATCTAGACATTCAAGCGAATGACTCATAAGTCCAGTATATTGAACGGACCTCACAAAGGTCTATACTCTCAAATAGTTTATGTCTGTCTTTATGATCAGTAATGACAAACAGGTTGATAAAGTGTTCAACTTTGTCAAATGACGATTGCCGCCGGTTGCAAGTCGCATCATACATCCGTGAGAGACAGTGATGCTTACGAGGCTGAGCAGTTGCCTCACACTCATCATCTGACTCCATTGCAGTGTCATCACATGCACTCAGCACATTACACAGTTTATCAGACTCATCAATGCAAAAGTTGCTGTCCTTTTTTTGTGAGTAATATGACTCCTCCCAGAAATACACTTCTGAGTGCTGTGTGTGCAGCCAGCGACCTGTGAAAACATCACAGAAATTGTGTTGGTTCAAGACAGGATACCGTTGTAGCCTCATCTTAATCTCATTCATAACTTTTCTGAACTGCTCAAGTACATGTGACATCTTAAGCCACAAGCATTGAAGAACAAATGCTGCTCTAGTAACAAATGTACATACTTTGAGATGCAATTTCATCAAAGAGAGATGACTCTAGTTTTTTGTGCTCACGTCTCATCACAGCAGCAATAAGTCTGTCAAACTTAACTTTAGAAGCTAGTGATTGAAAATACTTTTGCTTTCTCAGATGCCCATCAGCACACAGGTTTATGCCGCTGCTTATTATGCTTCTTTATGCTTGCCTTTGCAACATTGATGTTCCATCTCAAAGATGTCCGCAACTGTTGCTGGGCTCCACATTTTTTCCTTACGACTTGTACGCATTTTTTCTGTGGAGCGCTGCAACCTGTGAAGTCACTCTTGAGTGGAATGCTGAATTGTTTTACATCTTGAACTAGCATCAGTGGTTTTCGGACCACTGTTAAGCAACAGTGAACTACTATGATACCTGTTTCATCTCTGCACAGAACTCCATCTCTGTTTAGAGGGCATCTTTCTTCTGTGGAAATTCACAGTAGTCTGGAACAATCATATGTAAGTATCAGACACCTGCATAAGAAATAGAGAAAAACAAATATGTAGTGTTGAACTGTTTTTTTTCCTAACATTACATAGTCACACACACTGACCATGTGTCATGTAAGAAGAATAAATAGTACTGCTTACAAAATATTGCACACATTATTACTCTGACAACTGGACACCATTAAAACCAATACACAATGTTTTCAAGTGTCTCAGAACAGAACATCACTTATAACATGAGAATAAATATCTAAACATGTCAAAAGTAAATAATTGTCACAATCGAAAGCATCCACAGTATTTATTTTTAAAAAATACTGTATTTTAAAACATTTCAAAAGTAGAGTCGAATGTGCGACAGTGTCATAAAATGTAGTGTTGTGAGCACGACACTGTCAAATATAGTGTCACAAAATAGTATAGTGAGCACGAAAGTGTCGAATAATAGTGTAGTGAGCATGAAAGTGTTGAATAATCACATTAAAATAACACCCCCTTTAAGGCTAAGCCAATCAGACATTGCTTCCTATTTGACTGACAGATGCTGGTGCCAATGGAATATAAGATTGATCAGGCCATGTTAGGCAACCAATCACAAGCCCTGAGGACTGGAGAAGAAGGACATAGCAGCCATCTTAGAGAAAAAGACCAGACCCTCCTTTATACACTGTAAGTACATCACATTTTCTAAAGAATTTTTCTAGCATTATAGAAACTGTTAGCAGCACAAAAATATCATTAAACAAAACGTTTGTTTTACTGCTCTATTTGACAATGACAATGTAAATAACCTGTCATGCTGTAAAAAGAAGTTATTAGTGTTTAAAGTCAGAGTGTCAATCAGTACTTAGTAGCACAGATAGAGCTGCAGATGGAGGCAGAAAGCAAGCAGCATGCATATCGTAACACAAGAGGCAACCAATCATACACCTCTGCGTAGCTGTGATTGTTTGAACTAACCTATGAAAATGTAGTATTTTCCCATCTAGAACTCTTCCAACATTTCTGCTTGACAGGAGCTGCAGCCATTCAGTGTAGTCATAGTCAGTGCATCCACTGTATTGGTTAGCCAAGATAAAGCATTAACCAATAACTTTCTAAATCACTGTGTTTTGAGACAGCCCACCAAAGCAATGTTAAAGGAGAGAGGGAAATTTCACTTTCATATTCAGTTGTGTGCAGGAGAAACATTGATTATCTTGGTAGCTCGCTGTCCACTTTTTAGCTTAAAACCTCAGAATGGCAGAAAACAGCAAATGGATTGTGTGGGTCATAGGCAGCAGTATAGTAAGGCGAGCTTCAGAGTATGTTCAGAGGAGTGATTTTGGCAAAGACCTGCAGCTTCCAAATTGCTCTGTTAAGTGGTTTGGCAGGAGTGGCATGAGGTGGGAGTATCTCATGCCAAAAATGCACAGAATTCTGAGGACTCAAGCTCAGCCAGACATACTGCTGATTTATCTCAGAGGCAATGATTTGGGTGCCAAACTATGGGTAGATTTAGTGTCAGAAGCTAAATTGGACCTTGCTTCTATTATGGGCATGTTACCTGCCTGCAAGATCATTTTTTTCTGATATTACAGAGCATAGGGTCTGGCAGGCAGAACAACACATGTACCTGCTTGACAGAGCATGGAGAAAGGTTAACATACAAATATCTGGATATATGCACATGTCTGGGATGCACACCATATGTCACCCTGAAATTAAGTATTGTGATGATTGGCTATACCTACCATACAGTGTGCACTTCTCACATGCTGGCAATTGCCTTTTCCTGGGAGACCTTTGAGATGGAATCTTCACAGTCCTCTAAAAATTCCAGACTGCTAACATAGATATCTTTACAAAAAAAAGGATATTTTAAGAGCCACAAGACATTGGTCAAAAAATAGAAAAGCTGCATACATAACACACACAACACAAACACATGCTATATCAGTTTCACACTACTACACAAGCTTAGATGCATGAACATGTTCAGAATTGTGACATACATTTATCTCCTGTTAACAAGATGTAGTATAAATATCTAGCTATGTGGTTTCAGTATCCATATAAGGCACAGTGAAACATGGCATCACTGATGCAGTACTGTGTTGTTAATCTCATATAATGTAACAATTAGTGTAGACATATAGCATTACTTCTTATAATAACTGTAGAATCATAATAATTATGCTGCCTGTACATCTGTAGTAAAAAAGCTGAACAGAGCACAAGCACACACATGTAACAATATATCACAGTAACATACTGTTGTCTGTCTGTATTTATTACAGCTTCAAACAAGAAAACAGCAATAATGAGAATGTGGAGTCTGAGGGAAGTGTGCTGCCTGCTTGAGGCAACTCAGGCCAGAGGTAATGCCAGGATACTAATGAGGAGTATCAATAGGAAGCTGGATACTATGTGGAGGCGCATAAATGGGTATATGCACATGATTCTTAAAGTTAAAAATAAGAATCCTTTTATGTGCAAAAGGAAGTGGAAGCTGTTGCACCAGTGCTTCTATGTTCTCAAGAACAGAGGGGAGATAACAGATAATGATGCTTGCTGGTACTGCTTCGCACACTAGATATGGGAGGCTGCTGGAAAGCCTGCTGCAGGGGAGCGCCTAACACACCGTGAGTAAAGAAACCATTTGTTACTCAGCATAGCATATTCTTAAACAGGAATCACTAACAAGCTGACTGTTGTGCTGAATAAGATCACACCTCAGGTAGTCAGGCACGAAACCACAAGCTGAGAACATCCACTACCTGAGGCATCACTTTATCCCACCACACCACACAGCTTCAAGGCTTTTATTGCCATAATGCAATGGTTTGTTGTAATACAGAGTGTAAAACTAATGTGAATTTGTGTGTAAGTGCAATTACGGTAATGTTCCATTGATGTACATTGCCTCACTCTTACTAATGGGTCTGCTGTCAGGGTGCAGTACCTCATCTTTGGGAGGGTTATTGGCTGGCTGACACCATGAACTGCTAAGTGTCGTAACTTATATCTTCCTGAAATCAGGGTGATATTCCGTTGATGTCCATGGCCTTAGTTTTACAATGGATCTGCACTCAAGATGCAGTACCTCTTCTGGGGGTGCATTGTCTAGCTGTCACCATGTAACTCCTAACTGTCTCAACTAATGTGTTACTACAATCATGGAGCTGTACCATTTATATCCATAACCTTCTTTCCTGTGAGTCCACACTCAGGATGAAGTACTTGCTGGTGGGGATGGATTACTTAGCTGACACCATGCAGCTCCTAACTGTCCCAACTAGTGTGTTACTGGAATAATGGTGCTGTACCATATATATAGACACATAACCTTTCTTTTACCCTGAGTCTGTACTCGGGATGCAGTACCTGAAAGTAGTAGCCACAGACATTGCCAGCTATTTCCAGATATTTCACAAAATTTCTAAAGAGTTTTTCTCTGCTGCCCCTACTGTGGAAATGGAGAAAACATGAGATATTTCTGAAAATATCACAGACATTTCAGGAAATAGCTGACAGTGTCTGTGGCTGCTACTTGTATGGGGGGGTCATTGCCTGGCTGGACGCTTTGCAACCCCAAAGTGTCCCAACTCATGTCCCAACAACCACATAGGTGCACCGTTGATGTTTATGGATTTTCTTTATTTGTGACTCTCCACTCAGGATGCACTACCTGACATGGAAGGGGGGGCATTGCCTACCTGACAGCATGCAACTCCTAACTGCCCAACTAGTGTGTTACTGCAGTCATGGACCTGTACTGGTTATATCCATAACATCTGTTTTGCTGTGAGTCTCCACCCAGGATGCAGTATCTCCTCGGTGAGAGGGGGAGGGGGATTGCCTAGCTGGCACCATGCAACTCCTAACTATCCCAACCAATGTAGTACTGCAATCATAGAGCAGTACCATTTATATCCATAACCTTTGTTTTCCTCTGAGTCTCCCCCCAATATGTAGTACCTGCTGGGGGGGAAGGGGGGCATTGCCTGGCTGACACTGTACAACTCCTAACTGTGCCAACTAATGTGTTACTGCAGTCATGGAGCTGTAACATTTATATCCATAACCTTTCTTTCCCTGTGAGTCTCCACTAACCATGCAGTACCTGCTTGGGAGGGTCATTGCCTGACTGACACCATACAACTCCTAACTGTACCAACTAGTGTGTTACTGCAATCATGTAGCTGTACCATTTATATCCATAGCCTTTATTTGCCTATGGATCTCCACTCAGTATGCAGCATCTGACTGTAGGAGGGGTGGGCATTGCCTAGTTGACACCAAGCAACTCCTAACTGACCAAACTACTGTGTTACTGCAATCATAGAGCTGTACCATTTATATCCATAAGCTTTGTTTCCCTGTGAGTATCCACTCAGTATTCAGTACCCACTAAGTCAGGGGGGCATTGCTGGCTGACACCGTATAACTCCTAACTATCCCAACTAGTGTGTTACTGCAGTCATGTAGCTGTGCAATTTATATCCATAACTTTTATTTTGTTGTGGGTCTCCAATCACTATACAGTATCTCATCTGGGGCATCTTAAGTAGCAGACAATACTACCATTGTTGAAACAAATCTGTATAAAATAACTGAAGACACATATACACACTCAATAAATATAATTATTATCTTTCATTCACAGGACATCAGAGACACTCCTGCCACATCATGGGGTAGTACTAGCTCAAGCTGAGGCTGTGGAGGTCGAACAGTCTGTCTCAGACAGTGTCATCATTGTCGAGTCAGAAAGTAAGAAAATCTTAGTAAAAATGATTTGAATAGTTACTGTCAGTACTTGGTGTGCATCGCATTCTTGATCCTCTGCAACCACTTAGCTTCTGTAAAATAGCTGTGTAATGCAGTAGTTTTGATCTGCCTCTACACTCAGAAGCCAGAACCTCCTCATGTAAAATCAGAGGACATATCCTTGCTGGCCCCATGCAAGTTCTAATTGTGCAAGCATATGTAGCTCTGCAATCAACAAGGTGTTCTGGTAATGTCAATGTCAGTTGTTTTCTTGCAGGTCTCCACTCAGGACACAACACCTGTTCAGTGGTGAATGGTTCATACACTGGGTGGGGCCAGAAAACTCCTAACTGTGCAAATATCTGTACTGTTCATGTCCATTACAGTACTTTTGTTGCAGCACTACAATCAGGCCACAGTACCAGTTTCCTTTAACACCATTGCCTACCTCAGAACATCCAACTACTAAGTCTCCTAACTCAGCCACCTAACCTTGCTAAGCCCATGTGATTGAAAACTACATTAATTTGTGAACACCTCACATTACAACAGTGTTCCATTGATGTACATGACCTGACTTTTCATGTACGTCATTAGCTGGTTTTATCTGTACAACTCCTCAGTGCCTTAATTAAAGAATAAACCATGACAGGGGTGGGGTGATTTTGAGTTTACCTACACTTGGTACGGTTTGGTCATGAAACCGCAGCTTGAGAGGCCAAACAACCAGCCATGGGTAAATACCAGCATCACCCACATCCTGAAGTGGTTTATTGTGCTTATACAATGTATCCCTTGTGTTTGTCATATAGAAAAATAAAACAAAAAGAAATGTTTTTCGCATTTGCAATGTTTTTTATTAACTTTATCCTTACACTAGAAACAATAGTCTTGTTGTCCCACTGTCAGCTTTCTCTAGAGTAGTCATGATGATAAATCAGCCCCTCCCCATCCCTCCAGAGCTATCTGCCTCCCCCGCATCTCTCGAGTCCTCCAGATAGCCATAGTGCAAACGCCGCCTACTTGTACTATTGCTGTATACTAATCTTGTCACACAACATCAGGAGGAATCTGATCTCATTGCCTGTCTCAAACAATACTAAAAGTCATTCTCCTCTCTTGTACACATCTCCTATCAGAGACACATGTAATGAATGTTCATGCCTCTATTTTACTAGTGTTTATGTACTAAGGAATTAGTATTTTATTTGTTTAACCATTGATAAAATCTCACAACTACAAGTTGTCAGCAGGCACTTGATTAACTGTGGTACATTGTACCATGCCAGAATCATAACATAAATAGATATATAAGACAATAACAGCATTCTTTACCATGTATATATTCACATGATACATATTAAACAATCCATTTATGTATTTTCTAGTGGTCGGGGAGACTGTTGCCACACCACAAATGCAGGTGAAGCAGGAGCCTGCCACCAGTGCTGAACATAAGTGTTGTAACAGAAACACATACAGATGTTAATAACTGCTAACCAGACTATTAGTACATGTTATATCCTAGGCTATGTTAACTCAATCATTAAAGCTGTACAGTTGATGTGCATGGCTTTACTTTTGCTGTGATTTATGTCTCAGGGTACAGTATCTGGTCTACAGTGAGCAGGATGCATTGCCTCGCTGAGTCCACTAACTCCTCTGTGGGCTAACTTGTCTCTAATTCCAATCAAGGAGCTGTACCATTTGTTTCCATTCCCCATTGTCTTCCTGTGCCTCTCCACTCAGGATGCAGTACCTGGTCTGGGGTGGTACATTTCCTGTCTAAGACCATATGACTCCTAACTGTACAAACTTGTGTACACCTGCAATCAGAGAAGTGTACAATTGATGTACATGGCTTTAGTTTAGCTGTGGCTATCCACTCAGCATGCAGTACCTGATCTGTTAGGTTTGGGAGCTATTCTGTGGCTGAAGACATGTAACTACTGAACATTTCTAACTTGTCTGTTCCTGCAACCAGGAGGCATACCTTTGATGTCCATGGACTTTGTTTTCCTGTGCTTCTCACTCAGGATGGAGTACCTGTTCTGGGATGGTGAGAGAGGATTACCTAGATCAGCCCATGCAACCCTAACTATTCAAACTTATATAAACCTACAATTATGTATGGATACCATTCAAATCCATCGGTGAGTATGAGTGTGGTTCTCCATTCAGAATGCAGCACATTATCATTGGGGGGAGGGTACCATTACATGGCTGACACCATCCAACTCCAAAATGTCTTAAATTGTATGTTACTGCAACCATGGACATCTACCATTGATGTCCATGGCATTCTATTCCAGTGACTCTTCACTCAGCATTCACTACCTGGTTAGAGATGGCATAGGCATTGCCTGTCTGAGCCTCTGCAACTACTAACTTACCTAACTTGTATACAGCTGGAATCAGGCAGTTGAACCATACATGTTGTCTTGTGAATCTTCACTCAGTAAACACTACCTTTCCAAGTTCACAGTGGGTGGAGGGGTAGCCTTGCCAGTGTGACACCATGTGACTCCAAACTATTCTAACTTGTGTCTTACTGCAACCAAAGACATGTACCACAGATGTTCATGGCCTTTCTTTTCCTGTGACTCTCTACTCAGCATTCAGTACGTGGTCTGGGGGGAGGGAACATTGCCTCTTTTACACCGTACAACTCCTAAATGCTCTGACTTTTGTGTTGTTGATGTCCGTAGACTCAGTTCTGCTCCGCTTCTCCACTCAGGATGCAGAACCTGCTTGGAGAGTGGGGGGGGAGTTTCTGCCTGACATAATACAAGTAGTAAGTCTCCTAACTTCTCTGTTCCTACAATGAGTGACATATACACTTGATGTCCATAGCCTTTCTTTTTTTTGTGACTCTCCACTCAAGATACAGTACCTGCTATGCAGCAGATGGCAGGGGAGTGGTCGAGGGGGGTTTGCCTACCACTACCCATACAACTCCTAACAATAGTAATCTGTATGATTCAACAATCAGAGATGTGTACCATAAATGTATATCATGTCACTTTCCCCTGTGGGCCTGCACTTCAGATACAGTACCTTATCTTGTGGGTGGAGGGGAGTGAGAGTGAGCATGCATTGCATAGCTCAGACTGGCAACTCCTAAGTTTTGTCCACCTACAATCAAGGAGGTGTACCATTCATCTACATTGACCCAATATATAGCCAATGTATAGTCAAGATGCACTACCTGTCCAAAGGGTGGAAGAGAGATGAAGGGGGTCATAGCCTGACTGATGACAGAGAAACCCTCATTACCATAAGTTCTGTCTATCTTAACCAAAAATACGTATCTAAAACCATTGTAAAGATATCAGCCCCAGAAACCACATCTCATAAGATTAAAGAGAACCAGCAAACTACACTTGTCACTGTTACATGTTAATAGATGTTTTTTTTTCTGTTTACAGATCTGCCATGGACTAAGTGGTGCACTGTGCACTGCTGCTGTGTTCAGAGACTCGAGCACAAGGTTGACTGTCTCCAAAAAGAAGTACTAGGCCTGTGAGAGGGACAGGATAAAATACTATCCTTCCTTACAGCACAGCAGGTGACAGTCTATCTTGTGCTCAAGCCTGTGGACACAGCAGCAGCTAGCAGTACGTGGATCAGCACTGCTTCATCTGCGAATGTTTCATCCAGTCTCCCTGACCACTGTTGGATGGCCTCCACAGCTTTTCCAGTGTCTCCCCCCTGGCACAACAGCTTCCACTCCCAGTGAGCCTCCATATGTATCCAGCTTCCTGTCTGAGCTGCCTCAAGCAGCAGCACACCTCCCTCTTAAAAAATTACGTGAAATAAATATTTCGCCTTTGATAATAATGTAATGTAAAGTTTATTTTAGAAAATTATACAAATTTTACAAAAAGTTTTGAAAATGAATATTTATTTTATACCGAAGAAATATATTTTGTTTTTCTAAATTTACAATTTAAAAAAGGTTTTATAATAAATATTTTTTTTACAAAAAAAGTATATTTGTTTTCTAAATTATGTTAAGTTGATTATTTTTTATATTTTTGAACAATTTTTTCTCAAAATCATAGTTTACAAATGAATATTGCTTATAAAACATAATTTTTTTCTAAATCATGCAAAAACATTTTTAACATGCCTGACTTTCACAATGAATCTCAACTCAGGTCATAGTAACTGTTCAGGGGGCAGGGTGGGGCATTACCTGTCTAATGCCATGCAACTCCTAAGGATACTAACTTTTGTGTTACTGCAATCAGGAAGGTCTCCTATTGATCTCCATGCCCTCAATTTACCAATGTGTGTCCACTCAGGGTCCAGTACCCGATCATTGGAGGGGTACATTGCCTGGTAGTGCCATGCAACCCTAACTGTCCTAACTTGTGTGTTCCTGCAATCAATGTGGTGTACTATTTATCTTCATGCCCTCAGTTTTACCATGACTCTCCACTCAGGATACAATTTCTGATCTACGGGGTGGGGGTGTATTGCCTGGCTGATGCCATGCAACTCCTAACTGCCCTAACTTGTGTGTTCCTACAACCAGAGAGGTGCACCGTCAATGTCCATAGACTTTCTTTTCCTATCACTCTCAACTCAGGATGCACTACCTGGTCTGGAGGGAGTGGGGATGGCATTGCCTGGCTGACACCATGCAACTCCTAACTGTTCCAACTTGTGTGTTACTGCAACCATGGACCTGCACCACTAATATTGATAACCTTTGTTTTCCTGTTAGTCTGTACTCAGGATGCAGTACCTGCTGTGTGTGGGGGGTTGCCTGAATGATGCCATGCAACTCCTAGCTGTTTTAACATGTGTCCTCCTGCAAACAGGGATGTATGCCATCAATGTCTATAGCCTTTGTTTCCTGTGGCTCTCCACTTAGCATACAGTACCTGCTGTGTGTGTCTGTGGTGGGGGGCATTGCCTGGCTGACACCATGCAACTCCTAGCTGTCCTAACTTGTGTGCACCTGCAACCACAGAGGTGCACCATTAATGTCTATTGACTTTATTTTCCTGTGACTCTCCACTCAGGATGCACTACCTGCCCTGGGGGGGCATTGCCTAGCTGACACCATACAACTCCTAACTGTACCAACTACTGTGTTTCTGCAGTCATGGAACTGTACCATTTATATCCATAACCTTTCTTTCCCTCTGGGTCTACACTCAGGATGCAGTAATTGATGTGGGGTGGGGCATTGCCTGGCTGGCGCTGTGCAACTTTTAACTGTCCTAAGTTTGTGCCCCTGCAACCGCAAAGGTGCACTGTTGAAGTTATGTATTTTCTTTTCTGTGACTCTTTACTCAGGATACACTACCTGGTCTGGGAGGTGTTGTGGCATTGCTTAGCTGACACCGTATAACTCCTAACTGTCCCAGCTAGTGTGTTACTGCAATAATGCAGCTGTACTATTTATATCCATAACTTTTCTTTTCCTGTGATTCTCCACTCAGGATGCAGTACCTGATCTGGGATGGGGGATTGCCTGGGTGACCCCATGGAACTCCTAACTGTTGTATGTTGTGTGGCCCTGCAACCACAAAGGTGCACCATTGATCTCCATAGACTTTCTTTTCCTATCACTCTCCACTCAGGATGCACTACCTAGTCTACTGGGGGGGACATTATCTGGCTGACACCATGCAACTCCTGACTGTTCCGACTTGTGTGTTACTGTAAACAAGGATGTATACCATTAATGTCAATAGCCTTTGTTCCTGTGGATCTCCACTCAGGATACAGTACCTGCTGTATGTGAGTGTGGTTTGGGGGGGCATTGTCTGGCTGAAGCCATGCAACCTCTAGTTGTCCTAACTTGTGTGTCCCTGCAGCCACAGAGGTGCACTGTTAATGTCTATGGACTTTCTTTTCCTGTCACTGTCCACTCAGGGAGCACTAACTGTCCTGCAGAGTGGGAGGGCAGTACCTAGCTCACAATACAAGTACTAACTGCCCCAACCAGTGTGTTTCAGCAATAATGGAGCTGTACCATTTATTACCATAACCTTTCTTTCCTTGTGGCTCTCCACTCAGAATACACTACCTGATCTGGGGTGGTGGCATTGCCTGGCTGACACCGTGCAAGTCCAAAGTGTCCTAACTTTTGTACCCCTGCAATCACAAAGGTACACTGTTGAAGTCTATAAATGTTCTTTTCCTGTCACTCTCCACTCAGGATGCACTACATGCCCTGGGAGAGGGAGTGAGAATTCCCTAGCTGACAACATTCAGCTTCTAACTGTCTGAAGTAATGTGTTACTGCAATAATGGAGCTGTACCATTGTCATCCACAATCCTTATTTTCCTGTAAGTCTCCACTGAGGATGCAGTACCTGCTCTGGGGGGTGGGTGAAGAGCAGGCAATGCCCTGCTGACACCATGCAAACCCTAACTGTCCTAACTTGTGTACCTCTGCAATCATGAAGGTGATTTTGATGTCTATGCACTTTCTTTTACTGTGACTCTCCACTCAGGATGCACCACCTGGCCTGAGAGAAGGGGAGTAATGCCTAGCTGATACCGTACAACTTCTAACTGTCCCAAGTATTCTGTTACTGCAATCATGGATCTGTACCATTTATTTCCATAGCCTTTATTTTCCTGTGGGTCTGCACTCAGGATACAGTACCTGATGTGTGGGGGGGCACTGCCTAGCTGACACCATACAACTTCTTACTATCCCAAGTAGTGTGTTACTGCAATCATGGAGCTGTACCATTGACATACATAACCTTTGTTTTCCTATGAGTCTCAACTCAGGATGCAGTGCCTGCTCTGGAGGGATTGCCTGGCTGATGCTGTGCAACTCCTAAGTGTTCTAACATGTGTGCCCTTGCAACCATAAAGGTGCACCATTGATGTCTATGGACTTTCTTTTCCTGTGAGTCTCCACTCAGGATGCACTACCTGGCCTGTGGGGGGGCATTGCCTAGCTGACACCATGCAACTCGTAAGTGTACCAAGTAGTGTGTTACTACTATCATGGGCCTGAACCATTTATATTCATAACCCTTCTTTTTGAGAATCAGGACTATAAGTAGTGAATGAATCTGGTGGTGGGAGCGCAGGCCCCCACTATATGATTTATTTTGTGACATAGTAATGGTAACTCCAACAAAACAGAAGCGCTAATGGTTATGAACATGGTGATGCAAACATAAATGGTAAAGCAAACATTAATAGAAATGCAAGTGAAACTAACGCAAAGGAAACAGAAATGGAAATGCAAATGCAAACGCAAGCGCTAACAATTACGCACATGGTGATGCAAACATAAATGGTAATGCAAATGTTAATAGAGACACAACCACAAAGTAATGCCAAAGTGAACAGTGACACAATCGGAGACACAAGCGCGTATGGAAAAGCAAGTGGTAATGTGCACGGTCACGGTACCACTATAGTAAATGAAAATGTTAACTGTTACAGCAACAATAACACCAAAGGGAACAGAAACAGAAAGTCAAATGCAAGTGCATATGGAAATGTAATGCGTAACGGTCATGGTCACGGTACCGCAATTGCAAATGCAAATGGTAACAGTAACAGCAAAAATAACGCCAAAGGAAACAGAAACAGAAAGACAAACACAAGCAGTGCAACAACACAAACCGTAACATGCAGTCCACGTGAATACTGCAATTGGAATGCAATGGTAACAGTAACAGCTAAAATAACAGCAAAGGAAACAGAACAAAAACGCTAATGCAAGCATCACACAGAAATGCAAACCAGAATGCACACGCTCACGGTAATTGCAATTGGGAATGAAATGGTAACGGTAACAGCAACAATAATGCCAAAGGAAACAGAAATGCAAATGCAAGCGCGTATGGCAATGCAAACCATAATGTGCACAGGCACAGGAATGCAACTGGAAACACAAATGGTAACAGTAACAACAACGATAATTCAAACTGAAAAACAAATGCAAATGGTAGGGCGGCCTCAAATACAAATGGTAATGCGCATGGTGATGCAAAGTGAAACACAAACAGAAATAGTACTGTAGACACAAATGGCAAGAGTAATACAAATGCAAGAGCAAACAGAAACGCAAAGGATAACACACATGGTGGCGTACATGGGAACGCTTGCACAAACGGTTATGGAAACGCAAGTAGAGAAATGCTACATGTAACTGTAACTGGAAGACACCCTGGTTTTTCCCAACAGCTGCATAGAGAAACACATGGATACAACAATTCTATGCATAATAATGGGGTTCAGAGCAGAAAATGAGAGTTGGAATACTAAATTGCTTATATCTCAGGAAGCGTGAAAAAAATTTAAACTTCATATGAATTTTGACTTTTCTGGCTGGTTTTGTGCTTAGCCTCCATTTGTGGGGCTAGGTGTTTTCTGACGAAAAGTCCGTAACTTCGCTGCATTTCTGTCCCAGACTGGCCTTGGCGGATACTGCAATGTTAGTCTATAGGAAAAAGTGTCAACTTTGGAGTACTGTAACTTTGCATTCCTGCAATATTTCTTCACCAAACCACCAAAAGGCACATCTGTGAGACGTTGGCTTTCTTGCCTCCAAATTTCAGCCCCAAAGACCAAACCATTCCTTTGCAGCAGGGTGGCAAAGAATTCCTGTCATTTTGGCAATAGTGTTGAAAAGTAGTGTCGTGATTTGCAACACCTTTTGCAAAAAAAATCGACAGTGTCGCAAGTGAAACACTACTTTGAGACATTACTTTTTCCCAATATTTGAAAAACGTATTTCTGGGATGTTTAACCCCAAAATAAAGACATGCCTAGCATCCTCAGGGCTCAACTAGGTAAACACAAAACAAATTATGTCCCTAGATGGTCCCAATTTTAAATTCCAAACATTTCTGTGATCAGTAACTGAAAACAAAATGGCAGATTTGAGACACTACTAGGGTCATTTGTGACACTAAAAACTGCATTTGTGACACTATCAAACTTTTTGTTAACTTTTCCTTTGACTATAATTGGAAACTTGTTTTTGAATGACTTTTGAACCATTCAATATTTTTCCATAAAATCTTCAAAAGGCACATTGAGAACCCCGACCACACATTCCCTGAAGTTTTCAGACTGGTCGTGCAAACTGTGCGACCTGTAGGCATGAGCAAAGAATGCACAAAAAAACATAAATGCGCCCTTGAATGTCGCTTAATAACTCCACAGCTGTATATCCAACCATTACAAAAGTTGGCAGATCATCAGATCTATGGTTATGCCCTGTGTTTGCTAAATTTCAGGCAAATCCATTGAATGGTGGCAAAGTTATTAAGGTGCAAAGTTTCACCATTTAACCTAAATGGGGCACTCAACCCTAACTATGGTAGCACTGCCGTGCTACCATAATTCTATGCAAAAAACTTTGTTAATGTATGTCACCCCATTCCATCTGTAATCATATTCACAAGCCACAGTAAAGAAGAATGGGGTGACATTTAGGTCTCATGACCCCAATGACACACCCCATCAGTTGTCAATCTCAGGATGATGGGTGGGTTCATGACAGGAATGGGGCAACTGAATTTCTGACTTTTTGTGCTTTAACCCTAAATGATGCATTAACAACATTTTTTGCATAGAATATATTATGGTAGCACGATAGTGCTACCATAGTTAGGGTTGAGGAGCCATTTACATGTTAAACCTAAAATTTTGCACCATAATAACTTTGCAACCATTCAACAGATTTGCCTGAAATTTTGAATACATGATCAAGAACCATACATCTTGGGAACTTTTGTACTCTTCAGATATACAGCTAGAGAGTTATTAAGCACGATCTGTGCATGCATTTATGCTTTTCTGAATTCTTTGTTCATCCCTTCAGGTTGCACAATTTGCACGACTGGTCCAAAAACTTCAGGGAACGTGCGGCCAGGGTCCCCGAGGTGCCTTTTGAAGATTTTGTGGAAACATATTACACGGTTCAAAAGTTATTCAAATAACAATTTCCCATTATACGTCAATGGGAAAAGTTAACAAAAAGTTCAACACTTTTGCAAATGCAGTTTTTACTTTTGCAAATGGTCCTTTTACTTTCGCAAATCCACCATTTTGTTTTCAGTTGATGAACAGAAAAATGCTTGGCATTTAAATTTGGGACCCTCTAGCAACACAATTCTTTTTGTGTTTACCTAGTAGGACCCTGAGGATGCTAGGCATGTCTTTCTTTTGAGGTTAAACTCCCTAGAAATATGTTTTTCAAGTTTCTGGAAAAAGTACTTTCACAAAGTAGTGTCGCATTCACAAAAGTGTTGCAAATTTTTGTGAAAGCTTTCACAAATTGCGACACTACTTTTCCAGGCTATGGCAAAATGACAGCAATGGGCTGAAATTTGGAGGGAAGAAAGCCAACATCCCACAGATGTGCCTTTCAGTGGTCTGGTGAAAAAATATTACAGACAGCCAAAGTTATGGCACTCCGAACTTTTCTTTTTTTCCCCATAGGATAACATTATGGCGTTCACCGCACCTTTCGGGGCCCGTATCTCAGAAATGGTGCAAGATACGGACTTCTCATCAGAAAATGCTTAGCCCCTGATGGGGACTAAGTACAAACTAGCCAGGAAAATCATAAATCATATGACTTTTAAATTTTTTTTTCGTTGTACTGATATAAGCAAGTTAGTATTACAACCTCATTTTCTGCTCCGAGACCCATTATTATGCATACATTCTTTTTACTCACTGTCTTTCTCTATGCAGCTTTTGGGAAAACCATCCGTGTGCTTGCATTACTGTTACTGCTACTACTTCTGCTATGGCCCATCTGCTTTTACTTCTACTGTTCACGCTTCACGCCACCATGTGCGTTACCCAATGTGCATTTTACAAATAATTTTGTCCATATCCCTGGTAGTCTAGCAGCCCCCTCAATGTGTATTTAATAAATAATGTTTTGTTATTTTGTTTATCCCTGGTAGTCTAGTGGTCCTCCCGATCTGTAAAAAAAAAATTATGTTCTTATCCCTGGTAGTCTAGCGGCCCCCAATGTGCATTAAATTAATAATCCTCTTCGTATCTCTGGTAGTCTAGCAGTCCCCCTGATCTGTATAAAATTAATATTGTTGTCCGTATCCCTGGTAGTCAAGTGCCCTTATCATCATAAAATCTGTTACAATCTCCAATTCTCTGGTAGTCTAGTGGCCCCCACACCCAGCCGTGCCAGCCCACCCAGCACTCCCCCACTCTTCCCCAGCCAGTGACTGGCACAGCTCACCTCTCACCTCCATGGCCAGCCACTGACTGTGTGTATTAGCAGTGCTAATGCAAAGAGGTGCTCAGAAATTAAGTGGAGTACAAATATGCACAGTTTCATAAGTATGTGCTCAGAGTGCAGGCAAATGTGAAATGCAGATTTGTTTTAGAAATAGGTAAAATAACTATACATGCAATTAATAGAAAGATAGATAATTACATAGACATATAGATATAGAGAGAGACACACAGACAGACAGGCAGAATAGGAATGGCAGTGAAGTATTGAAGTGATGCCAACCCCACCCCACCTCAGACATGGACAGGAATTGGGGTGTGCCTTTGGGTCATTGCCCTTAACGCTTCATACCATTTCACCTCACCCTACCCTGCAGACACAAACAAGAGTCGAGGTGTGCCTTGAGGTTTTCAAACTTTACACTCACCCCATTCCATAAGGAAATACACTGAAATGGGTACAGTATAAGAGAATGGAGTGAACTCTGGGGCTAAAGAGTCATAGGCACACCTTGGTACCTGTTACTGGCAGCAGGGTGGGGATGGGGTGGAATGGCATGAGCATTACTGTTGACAATCCCAAGTCACACCCCTGATGCCTGTCAGTCCCTACAGTGCAGGGTGTCATGGCCAGAAACCCTAATGCCCTGGGCGTTTCTTGGTATTTTCATAACCCCACTGTATGAACAGTGGCACTATCAGTTCATTAGCCAAAAGGAGATTTTGCACAGTGATTGTGCCATTTGGCACCACAGGTGCAAAAACACATTTTGAACAGGATGTAAAAAATGACAGCTGTACATTTCTTGCTTCAGTAACTACCCAGCACATCTGTTGCATGACCTGCTTATTGACATTTTATATCTGCTATGCAATGTACTGCTGCTATGACTGTATGGCTGACAGGGACCTGGGAGTGGTGGTGGATGTCAAGATGAACAACTCAGAGACTTGTAGGAGGGCAGCGGCCAATGCCAACACAATGCTGGGATGCATTGCTAGGGGGATCACTCCAGAAGGAGGGAAGTGATGGCACCACAATCCACACAGGGGTTGTATACAGACCCCTGTCTCAGGGGAGGAAATGGACAAGGAAATGATAGACGGCATCCTTAGGATGGCAGAGAAAGGGCAGATATTGCTGATGGGGGACCTGAATATGCCAGATGTTAACTCAAGCACCTTTGCTGCAGCCTCATCCAAGAGCAGGACCATTTTCAATGCCCTACAGGGAGCATGCCTGAGAAAGCTAGTTTTGGAACCCACTCAGGAGGGAGCAATCTTAGACCTGGTACTCTCAAATGGGGACAGAGAGAGGATCTCAGATCTAGAAGTGGGTAGCCATCTGGAACAAATGACCACCAAACAGTGTGGTTCATGATAAACTTAGCTGCACAGTCTGCATACAAAAATGAAGGTACTGGACTTCAGGAGGGCTGATTTTGTCAAAATGGGAGAGTGCCTCAGAAAAGCACTAGCAAACAGGCAAGAAGGTGGGGTGGAGCAACAATGGGCAAACTTCAAAACCGCCATCACAGAGGCAACAAGCCTTTGTGTGAAGCAAATAAACAAATCAAAATGAAAGAAAAAAACACTATGGTTCTCAAAAGAAGTGGCAGGGAAGGTAAGGGAGAAAAATATAGCATTCAAGAAGTATAAGGAAACACAGAAGGAGCAGGAAAGAGAACTGTACCAGTTAAAGCAGAAGGAAACAGGGAAGGCAGTCAGAATAGCAAAGGCCCAAACCAAGGAAAAGATAGCCAACTAGGTTAAGAAGGATAAACTTTTATAGGTACATTAGGGAGCCAAGAAGACTAAGGCAGGGATATTGAGGCTGAATAAAGAGGAAGGTGGTGGCAGAGAGCAACAATGAAAAGCAGGGATACTGAATGAATACTTCTGCTCAGTATTCACAATGGAAAAGCAGGGGAGATACCTAATCCAGTCAATAGAAGCACTCTGGATGGGAGGGGTTGATATTAGTCCTTTCACAGAAGAAAGGGTTCTGAAAGAACTCTTAAAACTGAAGGTGGACAAAGCAATGGGGCCAGATGGGATTCACCCTAGAATTCTAAAAGAACTAAGAGAAGAACTAGTAACACCATTGACTACCCTTTAAATAAATCATGGGAGGATGGTGTGGTACCAGAGGACTGGAGGATGGTGGATGTGATTCCCCTTCACAAAAGTGGGAGCAAGATAGAGGCAGAAAACTACAAACCTGTCAATTTGACCTCAGTGGTAGGAAAAATGATGGAATCACTTATGGAGGAAAGAACTGTTGAGTACCTAGAGGCCAGTGGGGCACCGGACCCAAGGCAGCATGGATTCACAGCAGGAAGGTCATGTCAGACAAATCTAATTGATTTCTTTGACTGGGTAACCAAAGTAGTTGACCAGGGAGGGGCTCTGGACATGGCCTACCTAGACTTTAGCAAGGCATTTGACACAGTCCCGCACAAAATATTAATAAACAAATTAGCCAGCCTGGGAGTGGGTCCCAAGGTGGCAGCCTGGGTAAAACACTGGCTGGACAACAGGACACAGTAGGTAATAGTAAATGGAGTTCACAGTGAAGAAAGGGGGGTTACTAGTGGGTTACCGCAGGGTTCAGTAGTGGGGCCGGTCCTTTTTAATGTCTTTATCTGTGACATTGCAGAGGGACTGGAAGGGAAAGTATGTCTCTTTCCAGATGACACAAAGATCTGCAACAGGGTGATATGCAGGTGGGGTGGAAAGGATGACAATGGACTTGGCAAGGTTGGAGGATAGTCAGATGTATGGCAGCTTAGATTCAATGCAAAGAACTGCAAGTAATGCACCTGGGAAACAAAAACCCAGGAGAAGAATACACAATGGGGGCTAGATACTGACAACAACAAAATGGAAAGGGACCTGGAGGTAGTCATATCAGATGACCTAAAGGTGGTCCAGCAATGTGAGAAGGCAGTAAGGAGGGCAGGGGATACTGGGATGCATAGGGAAAGGCAACACCAGTAGAAAAAAAGGAAGTTGTTGGCCCTCTGTACAGACAGTTGGTAAGACCACATCTGGAGTACTATGTACAGTTCTGGAGACCCCATCTCTGCAAAGACATAGACAGGGTGGAGGCTGTCCAGAGGAGGGCAACCAAAATGGTGCAGGGTCTGCACCAGAAAACATATGAAGAAAGACTAAAGGAGCTTAAGATGTATAGCCTCGAGGAAAGGAGGAGAGGGGAACATGCTAGAAACATTCAAATGCCTCAAGGGAATCAACAAAGTCCAAGAGGGTAGCATCTTTCAGAAAAGAGATGTGCAAGAACAAGGGAGCACAATTTGAAGAGAGAGGGGGATGGCTTAGAAGCAATGTGGAGGAGTATTTCTTCACAGAGAGGGTTGTAGATGCATGGAACAGCCTTCCTGAAGAGTTCATAGAGTCAAAACAGTGGAGGAATTCAAGACTGCAAAGACAGACATAAGACAATTCTAGTGGCGGGTAGGAGGAAGTAGGCTGTTGGTTAACTAGGATCTGCAGCTGATCTCTGGGCAAGAAGGGTGTTAGTCTGTTCAATTCTATTTAAATTCTGGCTGTTTTACTGTTCTGGGCTGACCACAGAAAAACATGTTTAATGGCTCCAGGCTGTCCTGACTGTGAGTTCTCTTACAGCTGCACTTTGATCAATGGACCTGAACTGCATCTGTGAGACTGTCTAGTACTTCCCATTTGTTTGAATTATGTGCGGTCGTACTCTTGGCCCCTGCTAGATCCACCTCTGACTCTACGCTGAATGAATCTATCAATTTTATTAACTCTGAGTGTGTTGTAGCCTGCCAGTGATGCTATTTAAGCAAGCCCAAAATGGGGAAACGAAAGGCTGGCTTAAACAATTGGGGAGGATATGTCCCCCTCATCCCCCCAGCGGATGTGCCCATGGATGGCTCAGTGGCCACAATTATGTAACCAATACAAATAGGGTGGAGAGATGGAAACCAGTCCATCCACAGTTGAGTGAGTCCGGGATGACATCACAAAACTGTGGATGTACAATTGATTGGTGTTACATGGCATACACCCAAGGATATTGAAGGGGCTGTGAAGAGCTCTAGCAGCATGTTTTGCTGTCTTGTTCACAGACTCTATCCACAAATGGTGGGTCACAGAGGACTGGAGATGGGCACAGGTAGTCCATCTGCACAAAAGTGGTAGTGGAGAAGAGGCAGGGAAGGATAAGTAAGCCTTGCCTCATTAGGGGGTCAGATGAAGGAGGCACTGCTGAAGGAAAAGATAGTAGTACACCTTGAATGTTGTTGCTGATATCTAAGACAGCATGGTTTCTCCAGAAAACTTATGCAGAAAGATTAAAGGACCTCAATATGTACTCTCTGGAGGACAAGACTGAGCAGGAAGGCATGATAGAAACATTTAAGAACATTAAGGGCATAAACAAGGTGGGGTTGGGGTTTCCAATACTGTTGTAGTACAAGAGCATGCCTGTATCCTTTCTTTCTTCACCACCCAAGACCATTCATTACATTCCTTTATCCTTACCTCTCCTGGGCGTCACCAGTCAGCCATGAAACACCTCTTATGAAGATACAGTCCTCTCTGCCTCACTACAAATTCAGTCCAATTGTCTAATTCTCCATTACATCCATTACCTCACCATGCAAGGTCATTCATCCCCATGTGAACTATAATGTGGTGCCCCCACCCATGTACTGTGATTCCCTGTGTCCAGGACTTTTGTTCACCTTGCCCCCAGCCCCTCCCTTTCTCTGCTTGCCATTACCTCTTACCTGAGCTGAGTATCTCCTGCCCTCCCTACTTCTCCCGACACCTTCCCCCCACTCCCTCTCTCCCTCTCCAAGTTTCCCTCCACATTCATCCATGTCCCCATTTGTCTTCTTTGTCTAGCTGGAGGAATGCGTTCTGTATCTGTAACTCTGATGAAGCTTTCACTTGTCCTCCACATCCATCCTTACCCTTTCCCTTCACTGCAATCCCCCTTTCCCTTTGCCCTCTCATTCAGTGTGTGAGGGGAACCCATTTGACCTGCCAAGGTACCTGTTCTTTCCTAGCCCCCATTGGACCCCCTCCTCTTACTACCATGCCTGCTCTCACATCTCCATACTTAGATGACAAATATTACGTCAATCCGGTCATCCCCCATCTTCTTGAGTGTTCCAAGACCCACCAGATCTCCACATTATATGAAATTGGTATGTGGCAGATGAATGGGGAATGTGAGGAAGTTCTTTATCACAGAGAGGGTGGTGAACACATTGAATAGTCTGCCATAGGATATGGTGACAGTGAGGAGTGTAGCTATTTAATCTTGCATGTGATAGGCATAGGGGAATCTAATAGGTGTTGCGAACTAGAGAAAAGTAAATGACCATTTATGGTTGCAGGACAAAAACAAGTGTATTGCAGAAGGGAAGACTGGATGGGCCTGTTGGTCCTTATCTGTCCACAACTTGTATGTTCCTATGAAGGCACTTGACTATGCCTCATTCCTTGCTACTTCCATGAGCATTGTGGTGACTGAGTTACATCGACTCACCATTGTGCCTTACTGCTTACATGAATTATGTTCTGTGGGCAAATGTCCCTGTTCAGTGATGCCTGTGTAGTGTAGGTGTGTGCATTGTGCTTCACTATGGAGCATCAGTATTGCTTAGTGATGCATGGTTACAGCATTACAAACCCTTCAGAATAACCAGCCCATCAATTTCTTTGGTGTAAATTCATTGCACTCTGATGTGGGTGATCAGCCCTTCTCACTGTTGCATAACTAGTGCATCTTATTTGAATGTTAGTGAACAGAGATTCTAAGTGTTGTAGTGGGAGGGCATCATGTTGACTTTTGTGTGACAATCACAAGTCAGTGGTGTGGGTGCAGTGAATGGCACTCCCCTGTGGGTGAACATCCACACTCATATGACATGCATTTCCATTCTTGCGGAGGCATGGCTTTCATAACTCACTGACTAACAAGGCAGAGGGACATAAATCACATTTTCAAATTCTGTGACCTAGAGGTGGTGAGTTTAGGTTATAGAGGGGGTGATACTGATGAAATCCTGAGAGTAAGGGAATCATATTGGAGCCCTCACACCACCATGCCTAAATGACCTCATTGACATTCTACCTTGTATCAGAAAGAAAAAATAAGTGGACTGTCTGTCCATTTGTGTATGGTAAAGTAATAGATATAGCCCCACAATATTGCCCCCCTTTTTTCCAGTTCTTTTTATAATGTGCTAACAATCTGTACTGTATACATTTTGTTGATATATTTGTATCTATTTTCTTCTTTCCAAGCAGTTTTTGAGGTGCTCTTTATCATCCCCTCAATTGGACATTCCAGTGAAATGGGCCTTGGGTTGGTATTTAAATTAGATGGATGGAACCTCTATTTGTTTTTAATAATATTCCTGAAGTACTGGTTGCCTGTTAAATAACCCCTACAGTTCTACACATAGTTTGGTAATAGTGTAGCTATTTGTGTAATTTATATGTATTTATGTACCATTATATTTTTGCATCTTGACACACTTGAGCATGTTGAAATTTCATGCACTGATGTGAAAAAATGCACTGTCACTTTAAAAGTTGCCTTTATAAACCTACTACTAGGCCACTATCTTATCCTCCTGATGACATACTAGAGTGTACAAAACTGGTCGAGGTTTCCAGCTTTTTGAGCCTGCTTCCCCTGTTATGGCATTTTTAATATTAAATAGTTTTCTACACCTAATCCGACTGAGGTGAGAGGTCTTTTTCAGCGAGTTTGATGTTTTAAAACTTACACCCTCATTGCTGCTGAGCTGTAGTTGCCCTTCTAGACTGTCATAACTCACTGACTCATTGGAATATCATTAGTTTTATTACCATCCTGTAATATTGGCTATAAATGCCTTACTACAACAAAGGCTATTGTTTATCCATCGTCTCTCTCTCGCTTGGTATTTACTAAAGAGAAGGGGGAAGTGAGACCCAAGGGGGATGGGAGTGGAGGAATAAAAGGTGAGGGGGTGATGGATGGGAAATCAAGGTGGCATGTTTCTGGAGAGTCTGAGGGCACTGAGGGTGGACAAGGCCCCAGACCCAGATGGCATCCACCCCAGGGTACTGAAGGAGCAGCAAGATGTCCTGTTGTGACATATTGCAGACATATTCAATGCCTCACTACACTCAGGACTGAAAAATGGCTCACGTGGTGCCCCTCCACAAGAGTGGATCCAGGATGAACAGGGGAACTACAGACTGGTGAGCCTCACATGCATTGTGGATAAGCTGATGGAGACTGTCTTGAAGGACAGGCTGGTATCACTCCTGGAGCCAAAGGCCTACATGACTACAGGCATGGCTTCATAAGTGGCAGATCCTGCCAAGGCAACAAAGTGTGGTGGTGGGTGGGGAGCTCTCATCCACAATCGTAGTGACAAGAGGTGTCCTGCAGTGCTCAGTGTCTGGACCAGTGCTGTTTGTGATATTCATTGCAGACATATCATTGGGCATCAATAGCAAGACCATTTTGTTTGCTGATGACACCAAGATGGGAGTGGTGGTGGACGGCATAGGGTGATGGAAGTAGTTCTAGGATGATATGGCTGAGTTGGTAACCTGATAAAACACCTGGCAACTGGGGTTCCATGGTAAAAATTCTAGGTGCTGCATTTTTATCGGTTGCCAGGTCTGCAGTCAAACAGTGGGCTGCTTCTAAAGGGCTGTGACAGGGAGAGAGTCAAGGGAGGGGTATGGTGTGAGGAAGTGACAGTTGCTGAATAAGAGACTTGATAGACCATTTGCCTTTATCTGTTTGCAAATTATATACAGTATATATATATATATATATATATATATATATATATATTATAGCACAGTAGCGACACTATAGATATAGTTGAGTAAGCACTTTAATGTTAAACCTCAAATTTTGCACCTTAATAACTTCGCCACCATATATCAGATTTGCCAGAAAGTTTGCATGTGTGATCTGGTACCATAGATCACTGGCTCTGGCAAGTTGCATTATGATCAGATGTATGGTTTCGAGCTGCAGAACACCAAAAACACAAAAATACTTTTTTGCGTGTCCACAGCCCACACAATTTGTCTGTTTGGTCTTAAATCTTCAGGAAAGATGCAGTCTGGGTTGCCAATGTGTCTTTTGAAGATTTGGTGTAAAAATATTAAATCATTCAAAAGTTATTTAAAAAATAAATTTACCATTATAGTCAATGGGAAAAAATTGTATCACCCCCTTTCGTCGATACCCTGATGGTGAAACACGGAAAAAAAACATTACAGTGACATTCATGGTAATGGACCTTTTTCTGTGTTTCACCTTCCCCCAGTGATCCACCCCCTCCCCGGATCAACTCCAACCTGGAGTTGGAATCCTAGATTCTGGAGGGTGCAGGGGGCAGAGCCCCCCACAGAAAACACCCAGTCAAGATGCCACACAATACCTGCATTGGTATTGTGCCATCACTGTGGGGTCGGCTTTCTTGCTGATGGAAATACTTGGTGCTTCGGAAAAAAAATATGTGTCCTCATGAAAGTGTCACAAGTACAATTTTCCTTTGCAAATGGCCCTTTAATTTTGTGCTGCCACCATCTTGTTTTCAGTTAGTGAGAGAAAAATGCCTGGCGCTTAAATTTGGGATCCCTAGGTAAACACTGACTATTGGTTTACCTAATAGGTCCTGAGGATGCCAGCCCTATCTTTATTTTGGGAAAAAAACAGAAATGCCATTTTAAAACTCAGAGCCCTAGTACTTTCACAAAAATCGCAGGAAAAATGGCCGTGACACTGGCAATGTAAAGTTTCATACTGTTTTTTGTAAACTTTTATGCTTCAGAAAAACTTTGCTCAAAAACTGCAAATCTTTGCCATCCCCTGCAACAAATGGCTGGGGCTTTAGGGTTGAAATTTGTTGGTGGCAAGCCCTGGTCCCACAATTTAGACTTTTGGTGGTTTGGTGCCAAAACATTCAACTGGTCCAAAGTTACAGCATTCCAAAGTTGAGAAATTGCCATAGAATAACATTGAGCACCATGATGCCTTTTTTGCACCGTATCTAGAAAACTAAGCGAGATACGGAGTTTACTACCTACAAATTGGAAATCATAGATTACATCATCAGTGGAATTTTTTCCTACTTGTTACGTTCAGAGATACTGGCAAATTAGTGTCACAAGGGTTCCAAGGGTGCCTTTTCAGCTCTGTTTGGTGCCCATATCTCAGAAATGATGTGAAATGCAGATTTGGTCAACTTATCTCATATGGAGTACTCACTGTCATGATTACAACAACACTGGAATTTTTTTCCTAGCTGCTACAGTTGCTGAGAGAATACCAAATTACTGTTAGAAGTGTTCCTTGCCCTGTAGGGCTGCTGTATTGCTCCGTAGTTATGCGTCAGTGAGAGTGCAGGGTCCGGAAGGCCCCCGCGCCCACATATGCATACCAATATGCAAAAAATGGGCAATATGAAGGGAGTGCAGGGCCCAGAGGGCCCGTACTCCCACTAACACATATCACTTACCAGTTACATTGCACTTTCTCAAAAAGAAGTGAAATTCATGGCAAAAATCTCCATTCATGCCTCAGTTAGGGTTTGTAGCACAGCAACAAAAGCATGTAAATGTGATGTTTGGATTACCTAATGCAAACGTTTTGTGCCATTCTTTGAGAAAATTACCACCCCACTCCCACCCCCACCCTCCACACATCAACAGGCTGGGGTCATCATGCCTAACTCTCATCCCATTCTCCTATTGTCAAGGCCCTGGCATTCTATGATTCTCGCGGTTGTGGAACTTTCCACAGAATTTGCATCATGCTAGAATTCATATAATGCCACAGAATTCATTGTATTTGGTGAATTTTATTAAAATATACAGTTTTTCCATAGTGCCAGGCTCCCGTGTCCATCTTGTTTATCCTGAAGCCCTCCTCTACGCTTGGCAGGTGATGTCATCTATGACATCAATTCATATTTTAGCCAATGGTAGATCTGCAAATTCTGCCGCAGGGCACTAGGGGTCCTGTCTATAGTGCACCACCTCAGCTTCTTTGCACATTGAATGGGGTGAGAGTTAGGCCAAAGACCCCAATGCACACCCCAATGTCTGTTGGTGTGTGGAGGGTGGAGGGGGGTTATATAATGAGCAAGGAAACCCTGTGTCCTGATTGGCTGGGACTTGGTTCTAGCCATGGCTGTAATAGCCTTCCAGCTGGGCCCCTTCCGCAGGGACCACAAGCTCCAACCACTGAGCCAACTCGGTCCCTGGACCGACGTCTCTCCTCAAGCTGCCACCCAAGTCCTCCTGCCCGGATCCACAGCCTTCCAGGTACAGCACTAGCCACCAGCCAATCAGAATGTGAGCACTTTTCCAGGGCCAGCTCCGATTGGTCTGAAGCTCTCCATTGACTCTGCTCTTTCAAAACTGGCAATTTATAGGATTTAAAACTCATTTTCTGAATTATATGCTAAGTTACAGCTTGTATAGAGTTTCAAGTTGAAAAGTGTTCAAAAAAGGGCTGTGATTACAGTTCTCTCTGTGAATTTGTGCTGCTCCATTCAGGCTCAGACTTTTTGGTGTCCAAACCAACTGCTCCCATTGTTGTGTAAATTGGGCTCCTTGCTGGGCTGACTGTGCCTCTTGCATTGGCCAGCATATTTAATTCTCCCCCCTTCTTTTCTTCAGCTGGCCCCCCCCACAGGGACTGCAAGCTCCAACCGCTGAGCTGACTCGGCCCCCAGACCGACAGCTCTCCTCAAGCCGTCACCCGAATTCTTCTGCCTGTATCCATAGCCTTCCAGGTATGGCACCAGCCACCAGCCAATCGGAATGTGAGCACCTTTCCAGGGCCAATCCAATTGGTCCAAGCTCTCTATTGACTCTGCTCTTTCAAAACCAGCAATTTAGGGGATTTAAAGCTAATTTTTCTGAATTTTGTGCTAAGTTACAGCTTGTATAGAGTTTTAAGTTGAAAAGTGTTCAAAAAAGGGCAGTGATTACAGTTATTTCTGTGAATTTGTGTTGCCCCATTCAGGCTCAGACTTTCTTGTGCTGAAACCAACTGCTCCCATTGTTGTGTAAATTGGGCTCCCTGCTGGGCTGACTGTGCCTCTTGCATCAGCTAGCATATTTAATTCTCCCCCTCTCTTCTTTTCTTCAGCTGGGCCTCCCCTGGCAGGGACTGCTAGCTCCAACTACAGAGCCAACTCGGCCCCCGGACCAATGGCTCTCCTCAAGCTGCCACCTGAGTCCTCCTGCCTGGATCTGCAGCCTTCCAGGTATGGCACTAGTCATGAGCCATCTGTGCCCGCTAGCACTGTGCGCCTGCTCCCCCAATCCCCCCCCCACCCACCCTTGCTTGACACTTTTATTTATAATCAACCAATGATCACCTGATTGGCATTTTTTTCTATCTACCTAAGTCCTCATTGGCTCCTTATATTTCTCTACCACTACAGGCATCTGCTAGTGGCTCCCCAATAGAAGCTGTACCTCACTAATGCTATACATCCCCCTCCAGTTTTCTCTTGCCCTCACTTGCTTGCACTATGGAGTCCTGGATGACTTCTAAATTATGGTACCTACCTTTGGTGCTGTCTCTTTTACTACTTTTTTCACTCTGTACTGAGCTGCTGGGAGGCCAACCCAGTCTGCTAGTGCCACTGATGGTGGATAACAGCTTGGTCTGCCCCACTGGAACATTGCACCTCCCAGTTGCTACATTCCTCCCTCACTGCCCTGCGCTCCTCTGTGCCATAATCACCTTGGCACCCATTCAACTCATTACCCTCCTTAAGATAGTATCCTCTCCTATCATTCTGTTGCTCCCCCCTAAAACTGCTAAATGATCTATAGCTCATTCAAGGGATGCAGGCTATTCCAGCTCCTTATTCTCTTGCTCCTTCTAGTATCTGTGATATCTGCCCAAACCCTGGCCCTGAATTTGCCCATCCACCAGCCGGTGCCCACCCAGCCACTATTCCATTTTCACTACCAAATGGCCTTGAAACCATCCACCTAAACATAAGAAGCCTTGTTCCCAAAATCTCCCTATTGCAACCCATGGTACATGCCTATGCCCCTGACATCACTGTGATCTCTGAAACTTGGCTGTCCAAAAACATTCAAGACCATTGTAACCCCCCTGTTACCTGGGGTTACTAGAATCCCAGTAAGACCTAGTGGTAGGCAGGGAAGGCATTGTGAAACTCCAGTTAAATGGATTTCACACTGTCTCACTCTGTTCTCAGTCTTAGCTGAGACTGAGGGATGACATCATTTTAGAACTGTTGCAGCTGCATAAGCCACACTGGAATGTTGCAGTTGGAGGTTAGAGTAGAATGTTGGGGGATTTGAAGCCAGTCTGTGTGCAGTCTTAGAGAGAGACTGTAGTGCAGCAGAGTGTGTGCAGGCTCTCAGAGCTTTAAGCTCTGTTACAGAGCTATTTTTGTTAAGGTGTGTGTTTCCACCTGAAGAGGAACACAGGAACTGGTAATTGAAGTGGTGGAGACCACTCTCAATGGTTCAGAGCCCCATCCCTGAGGGGATGGGGGGAAGGTGTCTACCTGTTTTCCAAGGGCAACCCCAGGTCCAGTTAAGGAAAGAAGTTGCTTGTCAAAGCTGTGCTGAGGCACCAGACTCTTAAGAGATTCCTTGAGGAGGAAATGCCTGTGGGGCACCTGCAACCAATGGGTGAGTTCGCTCTGAAAAGGGCCAAGAGTTTTCACCTGAAACAGAAGGAAACTAAAGGACTATTACTGTGGGGTCAGGAAAAGACAGCTAAGTACAGTTGGAAGATGTAGGGATTGGGCTGTTAACTTTGGGGGTCTAGAGTAATGGACAAAGCCACTTATAAGTATGTTCAAGCTCAGCACTAAAATGGAAAGAATGAATGAGGGACTGACTGCTTAACCTGTGGGGTCTAGAGTAATGGACAATGCCACTTATTTTAAGTATGTTCAAGTCCAGCACAAATGGGAAGCAAGACAAGTAGATTGAATGTGAAATACATTTAGCAAGAATCTACACAGCAGAGTGCTAAAGGATGAGGTGTTTACTGTCCAGAGAAATGGCCGGTATGAATTGTGGGAGCGAGGTGGGAGACCCCCATCAGTAGTAACCAAATTCCACCTCTATGGATTTGCTCTGAGATATCTTTTTGCTTTCCCAGGTACTTGGACAGTGCCTGAGGAAAGTACCAGATGTGGGATTAAGAGGAGGATTCTGATGGAGCCAAGGTGCTCTTAGGTGGTTTAGGAGCCAACGAAAATGTTTCATGAAGTATGGAAGGTGTCCAAGTGGCTGGCAAGGGAGCTGAGCCAGGAAAACCCAGAACAGTGTACAAGTTGGGCTGTCTAACCCAAAGCAGTGTACAAGTCCAGGCTGTATGTACCCAGTGTGTTGCAGAGCCTGAGGGCTAAAGTGATGAGGATGTGTTCTGGTCTCCTTTAATCTGCATTACCAGGAGTGTAGCCCCATAGGGGTCCATCTATGCTTTGTTTATTCTGTTTGGATGTGAATAAAAGCCACACTTTAAAATCCACTTCTGGTATTGGACATTACAGTTATTGCTTCCTCTGTTCGGAGTTACTTTGTAAGCTCCTGAGCAGAGTAGCCAAATTAGCCTTTGTGCTGAGTGACCTATTCCTCCCTGAACCCAGCCCACCTGGTATTCTATCAGATACAAATGGCATACTGGACTGGATTACACCATACTATCACTATCCCTGGCTTCACAATATCAAGACAGGACAGGACCGGGAATGGTGTGCGGCTCATCTATACCTCCTCTTCCCTCCAGTTCACTCCCTCCTTCACAGCTTCTGTTCAGTCATCCCACAAGGCACTCCTTTTAAAAATCTCCAATCCCCACACTGTCCCCATCTTCATCACTGGCGTTTACTGCCACTCTGGACAGCCAAGTTCCAACGTCACTGACTTGGTCACAAAGCTCTCCTCATTTTTCGGTGGTGGTGAACTATTCATCCTGGGAAACCTAAATCTAAACTGACTGACCCCAACTCTGGCTAATATTCATTCCACCATCAATGCTTAAACCTGCATCAACAGGTACTGGAACCTACTGGTCTAAACCTTGAAACACTAAACCACTCCCTGCTTGACCTTGTCCTCACCTCCCATCCCCATTGAGTTGTGGCCTCCGGAGCTACTACCAGACTCTATCAATGACCACCACAAGACCTTTATAGTGTGTAAAATACATAGAACTAAACACTCAGAAAAAACTATTTTCACTAGACCCTTCGCATCACTTGACCTGCAATGATTGTTCCACGACCTCTCTCCAGCTGACTGGTCCTCCCTTACCATAGCAACCTCAGCTGACAAGGCCCTAACCTACTTCACCTCTAAGTTTCTTCAGATTTGGAATTCCCGAGCCTTGCCCCGTAAAACCAGGGTCCACGGCGGACACCTCCCCTGGGTCACTCCTGAGCTTCTGGCCTGCCAATGTGCTGATGACCTTGCGTGGCATAACGCCAAAGTCTTCAACTGCCCTAGTGATCACAAACAACACCGTCAACTTCGAAATGGCTGCACTAAAGCAATCCACTTTGCCAAAGCAAGTCTAACTTCCAAACTAATACAAACAACCCATCTAAATTCTGGAAGGTCATCCACTCCCTCTTCTCACCATCCTCAAACCCTCCACCACCAATAGTCAGGCACAATCACTCTGTCCTTTCAGAACCTATTGCCATTGCTGAATGCTTCAACTCCCATTCCGCCATCTGTGCCTCTTCTCTATTAAGCACCCACCCAAGTCCCTCCCTTGCTCCAGTGGCCTCTTCTCACACCTCACACACTGACTCACCCTTCACTGCTCCTCCACCCACCCCCATTTCATCCCCACAATCTGTCCTCACCCCCTCTGCTCCTTTGCTCCATCCTCCTCCTCTGAACCTCTCGCAACCCCTCCCAGTTCTCCTTCTCTCCTGTCTCTCCTGACACTACCCTTCTAGCTCTCCTGGCACTACACCCTACCAAAGGCTCCTCACCTGATGGCCTTGACCCTAGGCTCCTCTCTCTCTGCTCCTGCCATTGTCTACCCACTCTCTCTGTCATACTAAATCTATCCTTTGAGACTGCCACAGTTCCCTCGGTTTGGAAACATGCAGTAGTCCTCCCCCTCCTGATGGAGGGCAACTCCTCCTCACCAGGAAACTATTGATCTATCTCTCCTGCTAACCTTAGCTAAACTACAAGAACACATAGCCCTCAACCAACTCTCCTCATTTCTCTCTGACTCTGCTTTCTTCACTTCCTCCAGTCTGGCTTCAGGAAATCCCACTCTACCACCACCTCTCTGCTGAGGCTAACAGAGACCATCTCCTCAGGCTTTGACAAAGGGCACATTACCTCAGCTATCTTTGTTGACCTGGCCAAAGCCTTTGACATGGTCTTGCACAGCCTCCTCCTGTGCAACCTTTCAGCCACTGGATTATCCCCTTCTGCCACAGGCTGGTTCAGTGCCTACCTGCCCGGTGGGTTGCAATCAGTAAGAATAGCTGATGCTACCTCTCCCCTTGCCTATAACCACTGAAGTCCCCCAGGGCTCAGTGCTGGGCCCCATTCTGTTCTCCATATTTTTAAATGACCTTCCCCTGGTTTGATCTGCATCCAGCATCCACATGTATGCTGATAATACAGTGTTGTTTACCTCTGGCAATTCTGTCTCTGATGTCTCTACCAGGAACCAGTCCGACTTCACTAAAGTCCAACTCTAGTATAGTTCTCATCAACTTTTTCTAAATGCCAAGAAGACAGTCTCCATGTCCTTTGGCACAAGGCAGAGACTTGCTAGGCTAAGTCATCTCCTCACCTTTCACATCCTTGATGGGAATGTTCTTGAGGACTCCTCCTCATTCAGTTATCTTGGCATCTGGCTGGACAGATACCTTGACTTCTCTGTACATATCAATGCCGTTCTGAAAAAAACTAAGGCCCAATCTCGGGGCCCTTTACAGAAACTGCAGCTGCATCCTGCTCGCCACCAGGCATGAGCTGGTACAGAAGATGATCATGCCCATTTTTGGCTACTGTGACATATTCTATGATGCTTCCCCACAATCCCACCTATCCAAACTGGACTTTCACTTCAATTCTTTCTGTCCTTTCACTCTTGATGCCCCTCCCTGCACCCATCATTGTGACCTCTACCGCTCTCTCAACTTCCTTTCCCTCCACTCCTGGAGTGCGCTACATGGTGCTAAGTTCATCTCTAAATTCTGACTTGGATCTCTCCCCTCTTATATCTCCTCCTCTCTTGGCACCCCTACTCACTACCTTTATTCCCTGAGATCCCAGGCTGACACACGTTCCCTCTCAGTCCCCTGCAGAACTACATCCTCTGGCCAAAAAACCTTCACTTACCACCTGCCTAAAATGTGGAATTCACTTCCGCAACAAATCCACTACTGCTCCCTATATTCTCTTACCTCTGCTCTGCACAATTACCTTACTCCTAGCTGCACCTGCTGCTGAGCCCCTCCTTGCCCATCTGTCTCCCGCTCTCTCACTTTCTCTTTTCTCTCCCTCTCACTCTCTTCTTTCTCTAGCCCCCTACCCCACCTGCACTTATCCTGCCCATTATATCCTAGCTCTTAAAAAGGTGTCTTGCTCTTACATTTCCACCCTTGCAGCTTCTGCATCACCTGTGAACTACCTGTATTGTAACTGTATGCATTTGTCTACCTTGAGTTCTATGCTTTTGACCCTGTACTGATTCTGTATGTATGCATCTCCTATGAACCACCAGTAATGTAACTGTTACATCTGTCTGCTATGTATATTATGCCTTGAACCTGTTTTGAATTGTATGTATGTATGTATATATTCGCCTTCTGTTATGTATGTATCTGTGAATTCTCATTCTGTACATCTCTCTCCCCAGTTCCCCCAGGACATACCATGAGATGAGCACTAGGTTGCTCAGTGTATCTTTCCTGACTACCTTTATTCCCTGAAACAATTCAATAAATAAATAAATAAAGAGTGCCACTAATGGTTAAAAACAAGTCCCTGCCAAACAGGGTAACTCACCGAATTCACAATCCACTTATTTCCTAATTTTCATCACAAACATGGCTGCAGCCTTCTCTAATGCATAAAAAAAAACTTCAACTATGCCCTAAAAATAAAAGTCCATTAAATTAAATAAAGTAAGTAAATGATTTAATGTTATTTACACATGCATGTGTGTAGCTACGTGTGCTGTATATATGCATCAGGTGTTTATTTCCCACCTGTTTGTGCATAGGCCCTATTGTTTGTGATGGAAAATAGTAAGTTGTTTATGAATTGTGTGAGTTGACCTTGCTGGCACTGACTTGTTTTTAACCATTGGGGAGGCTGTCTTACTACCACAGCTAGGACAAAGTCCCAGGCAATCATAAAACAGTGATTACCTTTCCCATTTTATATATCTGGCACTTGTGTTACATCCCAATAGATGGCCTAAAATATTGTCTGACCAAATGTGTTCATAACACACAGGCTACATTGGCCTTGTGGTTCTTAGCTCCCCACAGTTTCGATGCTTCTAGACTGTCTGTCCTTATTAAAACTTGTAATGACATTTTGAAAGCCTTATGTTGGATGAGGTGAAACTTTACAATAAACAAATTAATAATAAAAAAAGGACATTACTTGTAAGTCCTTTGAGAGCCTGTTAAGTAAGTGATATGGAGATCAAGGTGAGCATAGCAATGGCTTGCATGCCTGCCTTGTCTATCTTGCTCTGCCTGTCAGATAACTGGTATAGCTGTTTGAGTATCTAGTGTAGACACTACACTAACCTGTACCCTTCCACCCGAGGACAGTTGTGACTAATGCATAATCCTCTTCCCGGTTCTCCTGCTTACATGTCTACTATTATTCTTGAGAGGACATGCACTGCCACTTTGTTTTGCTAGACTGCAGTTGCAGTGTTAGAAGTACAGTATAGTGAATGAATTAAACAATCAATTAGCTGGACTCCTGTTTAACCACATAGGTTCATGCAAAATCAATGCAGATATTATGAAATTAAAGCAGTAAAGGAACACAAGCATGACCCAAGGTGTGCTCTGTTGGTGCAGCAGTCATGGTAGATGCATGGACACAATATGAGCCTTCATGGGCATTTGGCAGTACCAAATATGAGCCAGATGATATGTCTGATGTGGTATCAAATCACTGTGATAAGGATGACTTCCATGATGATCCCGATTGGACATTAATGGACAGCGACATAGATGATGATGAAGATAGCGACATTGAACAAGAAGACAATTTAAATGGGTAATCAAATGATGCAATAGTATGCACCTTATGCAGTGACTTGCTGGTGACTGCATTGTACATAAATGGTTTTGGTTTCTGTTTATCTGCTTTCCAGATGTGATACCCTTGACACAGACAAGGCCTCCTCTGGGCAGTGCAAATCTGTTGCATTTGAATCTTGCTTGGCAGCACTCTTAGCCATCTCTTCTATCTGTCTCTCATGGTGGTGCAGTGCAAAAATTAAAAAGACAATGAGTTTCTTTATAGCAGGTGAGCAAGTGTGCACCATGGGCCACAAGTCTGTTTAGGAGAGTCAGCCAAGACATGGCATGTTATCATTTGGCAATCTGCAAATTGCTGCCAGTATTTTCTTTTCTGGCCTCCTACCAAAACAAGTACTGACCATGCTCACAGCAGCAAAAATACCAGTGATGTGTTGACATACTATCAGCAACACTTAACGGTCATATTTGATTCTGACAGTACACCGTGTGTGGCAGAAGATGTAGATGGCTACATTTAGCAAGCTGAAACAGCCACTTACCCTAGGTGGTGGTGCCCGATGTTGCAGCCCTGGCCATAGTGCCAAGTATGTCAGCTACAGCCTTATGGACCTCCATAGCAACAAGGTGCTACACCTGGAGCTAGTACAGGTACTACAGTGAATTGCAACACATATAATTATGGTTTGCTGTTATGCAGTTAGTCTGTACAGTATTCATGTTCCCTTATATTTTGCCACACAGAGCAAGGAAGTTGCAAATTTGAATGCAATGGAGTTAGAGGGCTTAAAGCATTGTCTGTCATATCTTGAATCCAGCTCACTGGGAAAACAAACATTGGTTATGGACCTGCACCCCTCAATGCAGAAATTTCTGTGCACAGAAAGGCCACAGTACCAGCATTGGTATGACGTGTGCACGTTGCCAAAGGCAAAGTAGAAACTGTAACTGAAAGTATATAGGTTCATAGGTTTTTATGAAGCAAAGAAGACCTAAGTCCATAAAGCTCGCAATGGATTAGTAGTACCCCCTAATTTTGTTAGTTATTAAGTACTTATCGAGATTATGCTTGAATTCCTCCCCACTGTTGCTTGCCACCACCTCCAGTGGTAAACTGTTCCAAAGCTTCTATACTCTTACACAGAACCAGTATTTTCTTTTGTTAGACCAGTATCCCTTACCAGTTATTTGTAAGGGGTGTGATCTAGTACAGTAACTCTGTTCCCTTAATTCCAGGCCCAACTGGTCCCATAGAACTATGTCTGAAAGGGCTTTGAAGATCAAACACATATCCCCCCTTAACCTATGGTATTCGAGGGAGTACATCCCCAGCTCTGTCAACCTCTCTTTGTGTTCCCTATCCCTTACTTTGCTAACTAGTTTTGTTGCCCTTCTTTGTACCCTCTCTAGTGCTTTAATTTCAGTTTTACCTCCTGGAGCCCAGAACTTGTGCCCAGTTCTGGGCTTTGGGAGGTAAAACTGAAATTGCATACTCCACATGGGGCCTCACCAAGGAGCATTAAGGGGAACTGTCATGTCCCTATCTCTGCTCTTAAAGTGTCTTTTGATACAATTTAATATACTGCTGGCTTTTTATTTTTACTTGGTTACAGCGCAAATTAAAGCTTAGGTTATTTGTTATTCTCACACTGAAGTCCCTTTTGTCTATAACTTCTCTCAGTGTAATGCCATTTAATCTGTATCTATGATTCTGGTTCTTGCTCCCCAAGTGCATCACAATACATTTATCAGTACTGAATGCTAACTTGTAGTTTTCTGCCCACTCCTCCATGTCACCCAACACTGATTGCAATATGTCTGCCTCCTTGGCATTATTAACTGATAAGCCTAACCTTGTGTCATCCACAAATTTGGACTCCCATACTTTCACTTTAGACCTCATGGAGGATATGTAGATATTAAATAAGCAGGACCCCAGCACGGAACACTAGGAGACCCCACTTGTAACCTCAGACCAGTCAGAGTATGACCCTCTGATACACACCCTCTGTTTTCTGTTGATCTGCCAGGAAGCTATCCATTTAGTGATGTTACCCTGTATACTGTGGTCAATTAAGGGATCGACACGTTCCCCATGCAGGACCTTGTCAAACATTGTCAAAAAATATATCATCCACAGATCCCCCCTCATCCAGTGCTCTGCTAACTTTACCATAGAACTCCAAGAGATTTGTCTGGCAGACTGTCACTTGGTATAGCCGTGCTGTGTTTTACAAAAATCCTCATTTTGCTGCATAGAAAGTAAAATAGTCTTTTATGATTCCTTTCAAAACTTTCCCTAGAATGGCTGTCAGGCTAATAGGCCTATAATTCCCCATCTCCTGTTTTGAACCCTTCTTGTATATGGGCACTTCATCTGCCTGTCTTCAGACCTCCAGAACCTCCCTTAGGTCCAGGGATTTCTGGAATATAGCAGTAAGTGGGCCTGCTATTTCATATGCGAGCTCCCTGATGACTCTGGGGTGCAGTCCATCAGGCCATTGTGCTTTGTTCTGATCTAGTTTAAGTATTCTTTCTCTGATGTTCCTATAATCTACTACTAGGCAGGTTTCATTTAATATGGATAAATGGTTTTTGGTTCCCCAGAATTTACCTTTAAAAACGGATGTAAAGAATGTATTATATTGTTTGGCCATTTGGCTATTTTCAGTAACTACTGTACCAACCCTATTTTTAAGTGACCCATTGGATTTTGTTCTTCCCCTTTTATTATTTATGTTAAGAACAGAAAGATTTAGAATTGTCTTTTACTTTATTAGCCAGCTGTAGCTCGTGCCTTTTTCTGGCCTGCACTATTGATTAAGGGCTTTTCGGTATAAGGCCCAACAGATCTGATGTCCACTTTTCTTGGCCCTAGCATAGGCTTTATTCTTTTTATTTATGCATTTTTTTCACTGTAGCTGTCATCCATGTCAGTGAGGTCCCAGAACTATCGTATTTCTTCTTGATTGGCACATACTTCTTGACTAGGGTAGCAATACGATTTTCAAATATAACCCACATCTGATTTAATGTTTGATGTCTGAAGTTGACATCCCTTCTCCAGGTTGCCAGGTCTTTCCTCATTTTTCTGAAACCTTCTTTATCATAGTTATTTAGAATGGTATCCCCACTAGTATTATCCTTATTACCTGTTATAGAAAAACCCAACATGCTATGGTCCCTGGATCCTAGTAGTGCCAGTACTGTACACTCCTGTATAGTGTTATTCATATTACAGAGAACTAAATCCAATATGTGTTCCCCTCTGGTGCTATCTTCTACATATTGTTCTAATCCAGCCAGGTTAAAGGTTTCCATATAATGTAATTCCACAGATGTACTAGTCCTATGGTTTTTCCAAACCAATGCCTGGCAGGTTAAAGTCCCCTAGAAGTACACAGTTATTGGCTGCTGCTAGTGTATTCAGGCTGCCCAGAAGCACTATGTCCTCTGTGAGTGAGTATGAGGGGGGCCTATATACTATGCCAGTATCAATTTTGGCTCCCTGTAAGGTTTGATCCAGATTAGCTCCAAGGCCTCCCATTGGGTTTTATCTATTTGTTCAGATGTAATTGTGTTGGATACATACAAAGCCATGCCACAACCTCTAGTCTCTGCCCTGTCCCTAGAGTACAAGGCAAACCTTGGGATCTGCTTGTCCCATGAGTCCTCGCTGTTCTACCTTGTATCCATGATGACACAGATCTGTATATTGTCCTCCCCCAGGATGTGCCTGAGCTTATCCAATTTGCTAACTAGGATCCTAGCATTCAGTAGTAAGGAATTCCATTTGAATTGTTCCTGGGTGTTATAGGTTGCTTGGAAGTAAATTGGCCCACAGTTGGGGCTGATTCCCCTCCCTCATCCCCCCCTTATATGAGGTGTAAATGTTTGTCTATTACTTCCTCAGCTTGTGTGCCAGGATTCTTTTGCCCTTTAAATGCAGGCCATCTAGTGTGAATAAATCTGTGTCCCGGATGGTATCCCCATGTTGAATAAAGGTATGCCCCTCCCTATAAAGAACTTTGGTTAGTGCTATGTTAAAGGAAATTGACTCAATGGCTTCAGCAATTAAATTGCTATACACATTGCTTTCTTTTGGTTGTACTGGCTACAAAGCTTCAGGTATGGCTAATATACTGAATGCTGCAGGATGGTGGTGCACTATGAGGTATTCACTCAATAATGTATGTGCATGGCTTCATGTAACTAGCCTGTGCTGCTGTAAGATCAGAAGGCTGTGGGTTATATAACAATAACAGGCAATTGTGTTACATCTTATTAATGACACTTCAGTGCAGCAAGAGATGGGTGCTGCACCCCAGATGTCATATCCGTCAAATGCAACGTTAAACCTATGTCCCATCTGCCAGCTTTTGTTGTTGTATAATGGGATTTTAAATATCCAATTGCAATCATTTCAACTAGAATGGAAAGGTCCCTGTTGTGTTGTCAAATATCCACAATTCACTTACATCTGAATAAAAACCTTGTTCTGGTTGAATGTTAATTAGCATCCAGCATTATTCCACCATTCCATGGGATGCCTATACAAATATACTGGATGGTTTAGGCCTAGTTTACTGTTCAACAGAAGGTAGCATTGGGAAAAAATATTCAAAAACAATATAAAACTGTTTAATTGTGCACTCCTTAAAGTAATACGCATATTATTTCAACATCACTTATCCATCTTGTCAGGGGTAACCAGAAAGTTGGAGGCCAAATTAAAGTTGAAGAGCTGTGAAGAATTAACACCATGGATTCCTGCAATCTCCAACCATCTATATTGGTGTGCTTCCTCATCCTCCACCAGCTCAGATGATGGTGAGCTGTCCATGCAGATATGGACCAGTGTACTTAATCACGTGTTCAATGTTCACGAAGGTCACAATAATACCTTCCAAAAATGTGAACATGGCCCACTAGAGGATCGTGAGTGGCTTTCACAAGGTAGTAGAGTACATTACTTGAACTATATGTTACACATGACAATAATTACTGTACAGCATTGTGTAACTTACTGTTGGCATCATGGCATGTATTTTCAAGGGCACATACACATGATTAGCAATTAACAGTTGTTCACCAGTGTCCCAATAAGGGAGATATGTGTGGCATGACACGTATGTGGGGTACAATGTTGGATGTCTACCGAATGAGGGACAATTGTAAGTTAAATATTTATATGTATACATGTATATATACATACAACAGGTTTTGGTGTGACCTGTAGCATGTTATCAAATACCACCAGCAAAAAAAGCATGTGGTAATGTGTGACAATCAGGGTGTGGCAGAATTTCCGGTACCCACTGCATGAACATACTAAGGGCTGTAAAAGGACCAATAGTGCTCCAAACACCCTGGATGATCACTGTAACAATATTCCAAAGTCTCCACCCTGAGATTCACATCTGTCCCCCATTGTACATGGAGTGCAGTACACCTACATTTAAATGTCCAATGTAATATAGTTCCCCAAACAACCCCCCCAACAATATTGACATCCATCCTCATATTGTAGTGAAAACAAATAAAAATGTCACTTGTGTCTAGTGCACCCTCCACACCCCCACAATGTATGTTATTGACCCCCACCCTGCACCCCCACCATCCACGTGACCCAGGGTCATTAGTATTTAGTTTGCCTGCAAAATGGGGATGCATGAGAATTTGGGGGGTGCAATACACTACCATTTGCATGTAGGTGTACTGCAGTCTCTGGACAACAGTGGAAAGATGTGAATTTTGTGGGGAGTTGGACACTAATCTAAAGCAGATGTTTGTATGTAGCTGTACTGTAGTCACTAGAAAATAGGGAATAGACATGAATCTAGAGTGGAGGTAGACTTCTGCATATTGGTTTGGCAATCAGCCTTGGTGGTTAGATGACTATTGTTCTGCGCACAGGCCTGTGTTGATGCAACGAGGACCAGTAGATATGCCTCCTCCTTACTGCCCCACATCACTGCATGCTTTTTGCTGCATTGATGGCTTTGAGTATCTGGCATATGATGGTTATGCAATCTTTCACAGACAATCCTTTGTCTTCATTGAGAGTGTTTTGTAGCAACAAATGTAAACTTCTTGGATTCCTATCTGTGTACATGTTTGTCAAGGAACACTATTTATGTACAAACATGCTTCTTGTGTATGGATAACTGTACCATATATTAAAGTGGTCATTGCTGCTAATTTGAAATTCCTTCAGCTACAAACTCACTATTTCTGTTACTGGTTCCAACACATACAAGGAACTTACACTTGTGGTGAGGAATACAAAGTTATTAAACAACATAGTACATCACTCACCTTATGAGCAAACTTCGAAGCTTGAGGCATACCACAAGGTAGTTATATACTTTGTACTGAAGTCACTGCACTACTTCTATGATTATGTGAAAGCACAGTATGTGTTAGCTTCACCTTTATGCCTGATTTTGCAATTCACTCTGAAAAAATATTATACTGTACTTGGAGAATCCAAGCAGCTGAGTAAGTAAATATAGGTGTTACAATGACAGATGGAGCTGAAGGTGTTTAATGGAATACTTTCTAACATGACAATAATTCCCCTTGATTTAAAACACTGCATTCTTTTTGCCATTGTGATTGCATTCTGGCACTTGTTTAACAGTTTCATTTCTCCTGATGAAAATGCACCATCATATTTCTCTTTCTTTGACTTGTTAAACATTAAACAGCACTGTCAACAGCTCCTGACCCATCTAACCAGTACACACCCCAAACCTATGATCCCAGCGTGCTAAGTTTGCTGGTCAGCCTTCCACGTGGTACTAAATAAAATGCCTAGGTGAATTTTCTGGTTGCTACAGTTTGCGCTAATATCAACACATTTTGTGAATCAAGCCATAGTTGCTAAAATAATGTATTTATTATGCTATTTACAGATTGCTTTTAAGCACATTACACTACAATGAAAACAGTTGGCATGCACAGAAGGTGGTCAGTGATGGTCAACCACAATGGAAAGTCAGCTATCTAAAGACAAAAAAAGGGAAGGCATTGTGAAGGATGTGAAGGTGCCACACACATACAGTGAGTATTAATTTCTGATTATTACATACTAACTACATGTTGGTCTGTCCATCAACTTGAATAACATCAGCTGCCTGTACCCCCCAGTTCCACCCTGTTCCTTTTTGTGACTGCTCCATCCAGCCTCTGTGAACTCTCTTCCCTTCATTGCCCCCAGGAGCTCCTGCGTTTACTGTTTCTAGCCTTTGGAAGACAGAAATTTTGCTTGTAGAGCAGAAAGCAGCTACCTAAAGGAAGCTACTATTTTCTTACTAATTTAACACTTCTGTCTCAGCAGGAGTCAGTGTCTGTTGAGATTAAGCAGACAGATACTTTATTAGAAGTAGAAGGGGTCTTATTTAGGGTCAAAAAAAGGAAAGAAAGAAAGTCAGTGTGTGTGTTCTGTGCTGGGAAGGGTACTGTATCAACTTATTTTGCTAAATCAGTAGGAGGAGAGAGTGAGTTTAATTGGGTGTGTGGCTTAGACAATATAAAAGCAGGTGACTCCAATTACAACTTCCTGTTGCTAGCCTTTTTTCTTACTAATTGCCCTCCATCCCACCCCTCAACCCACCCACCCTAAGCCAGTTCTACTTTTATAGCCACTGGATTTGACTGACAACAGGAACTTTCTGTTTGGCAGTAGGAAGGGAAGGATCATAGACAAACATTAGTTTTGTCAACCCTAAAGGAAAAAAGTAGCTCGCTCTCACTCCCAGCTACTGGTGGTCTGACACTGAGCAAGGAAGAAGGAGGCTACTGAAGAATATAGGAAGTTACTGTCTCAGAACAGGAAGGGTGAGAGTTGTAAGGAGAGGAGAGGAGAGAGTAAGCATACAGAGAAGCAGGAGAGGGGACACAAGATAAGACATGATAGGAGTGGTGCAGTGCAATGGCTGTGGGGTGGCAGTGTTCTGGGAGACATTCTGGAGGCTGCGATGCTGCCCTATTTGCAGGCACCTCTCTGGTCTGAGGGAGGAGGTTGCTTGTCTCCAGGCTGACCTGGGTAGGATTCATGAAACCTCCTCCGCCACCTAGGGAACACCAGGGCTAATGCCACTACCTCAGAGGTTGCCAAGAAAGAGAAGAGGCTGGACCAGGGTGGGCTCAGGGAGGGAGAGAGTGGTGGAACAGAGTTGCATCCCTCCAGCTGTACCTCTCCACAATTCATATGCTCTTCTAGTGGATAGTGGTTTCTCTATGGAGACACCTGTAGTGGAGACCAAGGAGAATGCTGGGAACCTTCACAAAGAAGACCCACAGGAGGGTGGCATGGGTCCATGCAGGGGAAGGAAACAACTCCTGATGGAGACTCAATCATTAGGGGGTAGAAGTGGGGGAGGAAGGGGAGAGGGATGTAAGGTGCCCGCCTGGTGACATGACTTGGAGGGACAAGAAGAGAATCCTCAGGATCATGGGAGCAGCTGCACAAGGGAGGGAGATGGATGTCATTGTCCACCTAGGGACAAATGACCTGGCTAGGAATGGGATCACAGCAGTGCAAGAGGAGTCTGTAGAGTTGGGAAGGGGCCTTAGACAAGTAGCGCATAAGGTAACCTTGGAGGTGCTTCCTGTCTATATCAAGGGTGATGCTAGGATACTCCTCACCAGGAAATTCAATGAATGGTTGAAAAACTGGTGTGGAGCTCAGGATTTTGGCTTCACTGGGGACTGGGGAGCCACCTCAAGGGATGCAGACCTATACTGGTCTGCATCTGTCCAGGGGGGAGCCAGGATCCTAGGTGAGAGGTAAATGTAAAAAAAGGTAAAGGCAGTAAGGACAGGGATGGGGCTAAAAGGGGTAAGGCCATCAAAAAGTGGAGGTGATGAGTACCAATGCCCATAATCTGTGTAACAAGCTCCCTGAACTAGTGGCCTTGATGGAAGATGGTTGCCTGGATATTGTGGCAGTCACAGAAACATGGTACACAGAGAACCATGACTGGGATGTCAAAATTCCAGGATACACAATCTACAGGAGGGGCAGGGAGGGTAAAAGAGGAGGAGAAGTAGCTCTCTATGTAAAGGAAGGGATCAAAGCAACAGAACTAAAGAGTAAACAGGGAGCAGATGAGGCACTTTGGGTCACTCTGGAGACAGGAAATGGCACCACAATCCACATGAGGGTTGTATACAGACCTCCATCTCAGGGGGAGGGAATGGACAAGGAAATGATAAAAGGCATCCTTAGAATGGCAGAAAAAGGGGAAATATTGTTGATGGGGGACCTGAATATGCCAGATGTTAACTGGAGACCCTTTGGCTGCAGGCACATCCAAAAGCAGGGTCATTTTTGATGCCCTATAAGGGGCATGTCTCAGACAGCTAGTAGTGGAACCCACTCGGGAGGGAGCAATCTTAGACCTGGTACTCTCAAATGGGGATGGAGAAAGAATCTCAGATTTAGAAGTGGGTAGCCATCTGGGAACAAATGACCACCAAACAGTGTGGTTTAGGATAAACACAGCCATACAAACAAGCCATACAAAAGCAAGAGTATTGGACATTGGAGGGCTGACTTTGGGAAAATGAGAGAGTGCCTCGGAAAAGCACCAGCAAACAGGCAAGAAGGAGGGGTGGAGGAACAATGGGGAGTAATCAAAACAGCCATCACAGAGGCAATAAGCCTTTGTGTAAAGCAAATCAACAAAACACAATGAAGGAAAAAAAATGTTATGGTTCTCAAAAGAGGTGGCAGGGAAGGTTAAGGAGAAAAGGATAGCATTGAGGAAATATAAGGAAATACAGAATGAGCAGGACAAAGAACTTTATCAGTTAAAGCAGAAAGAGGCAGGGAAGGTAGTCAGAATAGCAAAGGCCCAAACTGAGGAAAGGATAGCTTACTCTGTTAAGAAGGGGGATAAGACCTGTTATAAGTACATTAAGGAGCGAAGAAAGACCAAAGGAGAGATACTGAGGCTTAATATAGGGGAGAGAATGTGGGCAGAGGGTGACAGTGAAAAAGCAGGGATACTGAATGAATATTTCTGCTCAGTATTCACAAAGGAAGAGGAGGGGGAGGTACCTAAACCAAACAAGAGAAACACTCTGAAGACGGAGGTCGATACCAGTCCATTTACAGAAGAAAGGGTTCTGAAAGAACTAATAAAATTGAAGGTGTACAGAGCAATGGGGCCTGATGGGATTCACCCAAGAATTCTAAAAGAACAAAGGGTAGAACTAGTGACACCACTGACTACCCTCTTTAACAAATCATGGGAGGATGGGGTGGTACCTGAGGACTGGAGGAGGGTGGATGTGATTCCTCTTCACAAAAGTGGGAGCAGAACAGTGGCAAGAAACTACAGACCAGTTAGTTTGACCTCAGTGGTAGGGAATATGATGGAATCACTTCTGAAGGAAAGAATTGTTGAGTACCTAGAGGCCAGCAGGGCACAGGACCCAAGGCAGCATGGATTCATGATGGGAAGGTCATGTCAGATGAATCTAATAGATTTATTTGACTGGGTGACCAAAGTAGTAGACCAAGGAGGGGCTGTGGACATGGCCTACCTAGATTTTAGCAAGGCATTTGATACAGTCCCACACAAAAGATTAATACACAAGTTAGCCCACCATGGAGTGGGTCCCAAGGTGGTAGCTTGGATAAAAAATTGGCTAGATAACAGGACACAAAAGGTAGTAGTAAACAGAGTCCACAATGAAGAAAGGAGGGTTACTAGCGGGGTACTGCAGGGTTCAGTACTGAGACCGGCCCTTTTTAATGTCTTTATAAGTGACATTGCAGAGGAACTGGAAGGAAAAGTATGTCTCTTTGCAGACAACACAAAGGTCTGCAACAGAGTTGATGCACAAGGTGCAGTGGAAAGGATGAGAAGGGACTTGGCAAGGTTAGAGGAATGGTCAAATGTATGGCAGCTTAGATTCAATGCTAAGAAGTGCAAGGTAATGCACCTGGGAAACAAAAACCCAGAGGAAGAGTACACAATGGGGGGTGAGATACTGACAGCAGTAAAAATGGAAAGGGACCTGGGGGTAATCATATCAGATGACTTTAAAGGTGGGCAAGCAATGTGAGAAGGCAGTAAGGAAGGCTGGGGGGATACTGGGATGCATAGGGAGAGGCATCAATAGTAGAAAACAGGAAGTTGTTATCCCTCTGTACAGACAGTTGGTGAGACCCCCATCTGGAGTACTGTGTGCAGTTCTGGAGACCCCATCTCCACAAAGACATAGACAGAGTGGAGGCTGTCCAGAGGAGGGCAACCAAAATGGTGCAGGGTCTGCACCAGAAGACATACAAAGAAAGACTAAAGGAGCTTAATATGTACACCCTTGAGGAAAGAAGGGAGATAGGAGACATGATATAAACTTTCAAGTACCTCAAGGGAATCAACAAAGTCCAAGAGGGTAGCATCTTTCAGAAAAAGAGATGTGCAAAGAACAAGGGGGAACAATTTGAAAATAGAGGGGGCATGGCTCAGACTTAATGTGAGGAAGTATTTTTTCATGGAGAGGGTTGTGAATGCATGGAACAGCCTCTCTGAGGAGGTTGTGGAGTCAAGAACAGTGGAGGAATTCAAGAATGCATGGGACAGACATAAGGCAGTCCTAGTGGGGGGTAGGAGGCAGAAAGCTGTTGGTTAACTAGGCTCTGCAGCTTATCTGTTAGGTAGGAAAATGGGCAGACTAGGTGGGCCAAGCGGTCCTTATCTGCTGTCAAATTCTATGTTTCTATGTTTCTATGTTTCCTTCATCATCTGATTTTCTGCTCTCTCCCACCCTTGCCCCCAGCTGGTCCCTTTCCCCTTTTGCTCCCTTCTCTCACCTCTCTGTTCCCTTAACCTCCATTCCCAGACACTCCTGACTCCCATCTCCCCTTCTCATGCTACCCCTGGCTTCTCCTTTTGGCCTGGTTCTCTTGTCTCCATCCTGTCCCTCTCTGTCATCCTCATTCTCCCTCTGTCCTCTGCTGAGTGTGCATTCTGCTTCTTCAGGGGTCCTACCCATCAAGGCACCTGCCAGTGGCAGGTACCTGTTTGAGACTGGGATCCTCCCTGTAGGTAGCCCACTGGTGTCACCTTCCTGGGAGTTGGGCTCCATTGCCAAGGACCCAAGTATTCCCTATGAGGCATAGGGGACACTGGGTCCTCAGCAATGGGCTATGCCCATCTTCAAATGGCACCCACTCTCCACTATCCTTTGCTGTCTTCCCTGGCCAATGTCTATGCTCCCACATCTGAGTACAGGTTAACCTGCCCTGACAGCTCTTTCCAGCCAATGTACCAAGTGATCAGTCCCTTAATGGAGAGTGCAGTGGAGGGTGATCAGCCCCTTAGTGGAGAGTGCAGGCCAATCAAAGCCTTCCTTGTTTCCTTTGCTACTGACAAGTACCACTGCAAAGAATCTCAATGCTTAATACAGATTACTTTGTAACATTACTTCTTGGAAAACTGTAAACTTCTCACAGCTAGTTTTGCACTCCTAGCAAATGGTTTCTGATACCCATGGTGTGTCCCATCTACCATCAAGCATTAGGTGTGAATATGAAGCACGATCTGACAGAACACACTGTTTTGCATACAATTTATCACCAACTATTCATAGAACTGTATTGTAATAATTGCAATTTAACAATATTAGTTCTCTGCCTGTCGTACTTATATTTTGCTTTTATTTCCCTCAGGGCACTTGGATGATCTCATGACGGAGGTTCACAGCTTGAGGAATGAGTATCCTAGCTATGCACTGGCTAGAACTATTGTGATGGTATACCAGACTAACAAGCTGCAACCTGTGTCCTGTAACTATCAAAAGGTTGAAAACGGAGAACTTGTTGCACATCACTTCTCATGGTTTGCCAAAAGATGAAAACACTCAGCAATGTACTGAGCAACATATCCATTTCATGCCTAATACTACCATACTTGAAAATACGTACATTAAACTGCATAGCTGTACTTTCAGTGTTCGATGACTGTAACCGTACTATATGCAACAATTATTATATGTCTAGATGACAACAACCAGATCAGTGACCATGATGTCACAAAGAAAGTATGACAATGACCATTGCATTAACGTGCTTATCACAGTATCATGGCATGTATCGAGTACATGAAGCTTCCACGTCCGTGAAGAGTTCCATCAGCCACAGTTTCTATGTGTAAATTATCATGTTTTACTGTACTGTAGTTACCTATCAACCAAGTTATGTGGCACAAATGTGCAGTGGAATAAAAAGTTTAGAATTTTACTTGGTTTGTTTAGACAAAAGAAGGCAAATAGCCCAGCGAGATTGTCTTCCACAACAAATGTGAGATATTTACCCCTGATTTTGATTTTGGCAAAGCCATAAGTCTAGACCTGCTTTAAAACTATCCAATGTGGCAGCACCCACTGGGTCTTGTGGTAATGTATTCCAAATTCTAGGTGCTCTTAATGAAAAAAAGTTATACCTCTTATTTGTTTTTGCTGTTTGCACTAATAATTGTTAATCATGTAATCTCATAGGGGTTTGTCTAAAGATATGTCTAATCCGGCATTGGCACATGAGGTTAGGATCTCTGAGAATTTTAAAAAGAAACAGCAAATCACCCCTGATCCTTCTAGTATAGAAAGAATGCAAGTATGTTTTTGGAGTCTAGTTGTATACTCCTCAGCAGATAAGTGTGAATCATTTTGGTAGCCTTTCCCTGAATTTGTTCCATATGAGCAATATCACCATTAAGGTAGGGACTCCAGAATGGGGAACCATAATCAGAATATGGTCTCACATGTGTTCTGTATAGCGGCATTAAACATTGCTCTGTTTAATTCTGTGTAACAACCCATTTGTGAATTTTGTGATGTTAGAGCACTGGCCAGATGAACTTAGTTTAGTGTTTACCAAAAAAAACTAGATCACGTTCAGTATTGAAGGACTTGATCGAAGAATTATTTAAAAAATAAGTTGCTTTTGGATTTTTTTTACCAAAATGAAGGACACTAGATTTTTCAGTATTAAAGGCCATTTCGCTTTTTTGTGCCCCGTGTTCAATTTGTTGTAAATTGCTTGCAAGTATTGCCTGATTGGAGATATTATCCACACTCCCACCCAATTTTGTATCATCTACAAATTTAGACAAGATACAGTGTGAGTCAGCCTGCATGTCACTAATAAAAATGTTAAATAATATTGGGCCCAGCACCGATCCCTTGGGGACTCCACTACTTACTAATCCAGGTGTAGACAAGATTCCATTTATTGACACTCGCTACAATCTATTTGATAGCCATGCCACCACCCATTTAACTAGGCATTGAGAGAAGCCTAGGTTGGAAAGTTTCTGAACTAGTAAGTGATGGGATACTCTATCGAAGGCATGGCTATAGTCAAGAAGAATCACATCCATTGAAATACCCTGGTCCAATCCATGACTAACTTGATCATAAAAAGAGATTAAGTTAGTAGTACATGAATAGCCAGGTTTAAAGCCATGCTGTGATGAATCCTGAATATTAAGTGCAATCATTTCTGACTCTAGATATGATTTTATTATTCTTTCCATTATTTTACATATAATGGGGGTGAGACTAATGGGCTGATAGTTCTCAACATTAGACCGGTTTCCCTTTTTAAAAATGGGTGTTATGGTTGCAGTCAACCAGTCTCAGGGGATTTGACTTGTGGACAGGGATTTATTAAAAATGATAGAAAGAGGGATCAGTATTGCATCTGAAATTCCTAATATTAGTCTAGGGTGAATTTTATCGGGCCCTGGGCTAGTGTTCTCCTTAAGGTAGGTTAATGCTTGTGCTATGTCAGATGTGGTAATATGATATGGGCAGATGCAGGTGAAGGTTCTAAAGGGTTGGGACATCACTTTATTTGAAAACATGTAACAGAAGTATTTGTTGAAGGAATCTGTAGTGTCTTTGTCAGAGGTTAATGGAACTTTGTTTATAATAAGGAGACTGATTTGCCTAGTACACCCCTTTTTACCATTTAGGTATGAGTAAAGGGCCTTGTGACTATCTTTAGAGTGAGCAATTTTAAATTCTAGGTTCCTTTTTGAATGTTTAATTATGGCCTTGAGGTTTTTTAATGCCTGTTTGTATTTTACATATATATATATATTTCATCCCTGTTTTGATCAGTACATGACTTAAGTTTAATGAATAATTTCTCTTTGATTTTTATATGGGATTTGATAGTTTTGTTTAGCCAGATTGGTATTTTGCCCTTGTTATATTTTTTTCTCTTGGGTACATGAGTTGTTTCAAGTGCGACAACAATGGATTTAAATCTATTACATGTCTCATCTGCTGTTAGATTGGATAGGATTTCTTCCCCATGAATATGATTTAGCTGATTTATAATCTCCTTGAAGTTGGCTTTCAATTACTTATTATGAACCAGACAATTTGCAGGACGATAATTGTCATAAAAAAGATGAAACTGAATTGAGTTATGGTCACTGTTTCCTAAGGGAGCCTTAACCTGTATGTTAGAGATTTGATCTTCTATATTTGTAAGTAAATGATCCAGTATGTTTTCTCCCCTTGTAGGCTCAGTGATAAGTTGCCCCATCCCTAAACTGGTTATTGTGGAAACTAAGCTGTTCTCAGCTTTAGAGCTGCCAGATAACGTCTTCCAGTTCATGTGTGGCAAATTTTCAATAGTTAGTTGAAAGAGTCCCTTAAATTTAATTTTTACCCAAATGCTTTCTGAATTAGACTGGTAAGGAATTTCAAATGAAGGGATATCATCCCTGGCATATATACAACCCCCCCACTTTTTTGTGGCTCTGTCCTTATGATACGGTTTGTAGCCAGGAATTTTTTAATCCAGGCTGAAGAAGAGTCCCACCATGTTTTCGTAACTGCTATAACCCCAATACTGGATAGTCTGTATTTGGTTTCTAGTTCAGCTAATTTACTAAGATTTAAAGATCTTGCATTTAGGGACAACATTTTATAGATGCTGAGGTCTTATGGTGGTTTACCCCTTTTTTAGAGATTTAGAATCATTCCCAATCTTCCCCTTGTTTATGAGTTTAAATGCTGGTTTATAAAGTTAGCAATATTTCTACCCAGGAGTGAGCTCCACCTCCTGCTCAAGTGAAGCCCATCCCAGCAAAAGAGAGGAGATTTATCACAAAAGGATTCCATGTGTAAGGCAGGGAATGGACTGAGAAAAACATCACTTTCTAAGCCATTCATTAAATATTTTGACATCCTTAGTAATTTTTACAGTTGCTCATTGAATTGGTAGAATTTTGGAGAAACAGACGTAGCACCCTTTTTCTACCAGTATGTTATTCAGTTCTATAAAGTCTTGTTTGAGCTGGTCAATGCTGGTTCTACCAGTGTAGTTTGTTCCTTATCTTACTGTACAGCAAGGGTGTAGACAGGCATACTCACTGTACACATTTGTGTACAGTTTTGTTGAGTGCCTGTCACAAACCATAGGCCACTCTGTTAATATCATTCTAATCTATAGTATTTGGGTTAGTGTAGGCCACTGAGGAGTGTCCAATACATATATAACCTCTTTAGAGAGAAGAGGAGTCATCTGACAATAATCTGACTTGTTTGGAAGGGGGTGCCATTTGGAAAGGATGTGTATATTTTTTAATTGGGGGGTGTAACTGTTGGAGACTGTGTACAAAATGGAAATTTCTGGCTACACTCCTGCTGTACAGTACAGATAGATGGAACAGTTGTGTAAAGATTATTCAGTGAAACACTTTTCATTTACATTATAAAAGAAAGTACGACATACTTCAGTTTGGAGTATGTTAAAAACATGTAGTTTATTTCATGTTAACATGTAAACAGATTATTGCTATATTATTCAGAATATGTTACATAACTGAAAATAATTTCATTGAAGTTTCAATAACAGTATAATGTACTGCAGTAAGGTTTTTTAACGAATTAGTATTACATTTACAGGTTAAATATCAGATGAATCCAACTCATAACCATTTGTTTTAACAAAACACAGTTGCTTTTAAATAAAAAAATAGAAATGTGTAATTCCTTCACCTAATATATCTTTCTTTATAAAACAGAAACAGATTACAAAGGTGTATCCAAACAATATGTTACAGGAACATAGTCACAATGGCCACCATGTTAATACAAGCTATAAATTATCTCTAAGTACCAATTGCAAATGAAACATCCACCTTGTATCTGGTCATTTCTTCCTGTCAACCGCTATATACAAGAAAAGGCACTCAGGCAGTATTAAATCTTTTAAGAATCATTTTTTTTTATATATTTTCCTCAAAATAAGACAAAAGCATATTCTTAATAAAAAAGCAGTCTTTAAATAAATACATACATATAAATATGTGATCAGAATTCAAAAAATGTAATGTGCAAGATTCACATACCATGTCAGTGTAAGCAGCCCAGTGCTTCGAGGCCACAAAGACCTCATCATCAGGAGTGTTGCCTCCTATTGGTATACACTTTTATATAGTGTTTAAATCCCAGCTGTGTTCAATTATTATCCCTCATAATCTTTAAAACCTAATTAAAACACTCTGTGTTCCATAGTTACCAATATGTAGCTAAGTTTGTTTTATGTACTAATTGACTGATTACTAAAGTGCTTAACAACCATCTTGTGCATAAGGATAATTCAGTTCCTTTTGGAAAAATCCTTAGCTCACTCAAAGGGAGGTAGGTGTGTCCACTGTGCTGCCAGGCTCTCCTTAGTCCATCTGGGGCATAATTTAATGGGATATTTCCAAACCTGAAGCCTCACATCGAACTGCCTGACAGCACACTGCACACTCTCGCCCCACCTAATGAGACAGACTTAAAAGAGAAATATGTAAATAAAATACTAAATATAAACATCAAAACACATCTTCTGTTCTTTTTCATAGTCCTAAGGAGCCATACAGCCTGCTTTTAAACAGAGTCAAAATATAATGCTCCATGAAGAACTATCCACTGCTCCTGCTAACTTTCACAAAAAGGGTTTCCAGTCCATGTAATTATTAAATCCTGCTGGTTTTAATATTTTTAAACAAAAAATGAGTCTTGATTCTTTTTGATCCAAAATCTTTTCCCATCCCCCCTTATGTAAAGGGGGTACATGCTGAAACTATAAAAAACACAGGATACACCTTTTTGGAATTAATTAACATCATTTTTACTGTTTCTATGCCCTGATCAATATTAATGTACTAAGAATTTACATCCAACACTAACCAAGTGTAGGTTGGTTGCCAAACAAAATCCTACAACTTCTTAAGTACTACAGCTATATCTTTAATATAAGATTTCAAAGATACCACTTCCTGCTGCAAAAATGTGTCCACATATTTTGCCAAAGGTTCATAAAATGAATTGTTCCCTGATGTAATGGGACGTCCTGGGGGGTATCTTATTTTTGTGGAGTTTTGAGACATGTTCAGAAACAGGAACTATGGGGTGTTCTGGACATAGAGCAATCAACTCACTTTGCAAAATCCCTCTTTTCTCACTGATTCTATCTGTCTAGAATTAAAGCTTTATACTGATTAATTACTTCTAGCTCAGCAGGAGTCAGTGCCTGTTTGGATTAAGCAACTAAAATGCTTTGATAGAAACAGTGGGTCTCCTTTCAGTTAAAAAACAAGAAGAAAGTCACTGTGTGTTTTCCTGTTTGAGGAGGGGGCTGTTTCAACTTAATTTGCTGAACCAGGACCTGATGAGACATGCTAATTGGGGTGTATGGCTTAGGAGCATTGGAGTACAAAAGCAGGTGTCTCCAATAAAAGCTTCCTGCTGTTAATTTTTGACACAAGAGAATCTTGCTTTCAGAGCAAGTAACAGCTGGATAGAACTACAGCTTTCTTACTGATAAATCACTTCTATCTCAGCAAGAGTCAGTGCCTTTTTGGATTAAGCAAACAGATACTTTATTAGAAGCAGGTGGTTTCATTTTAGTTAAAAAAAGAAGAAAGTCACTCTGTGTTTCTCTGTTTCAGGAAGGGGCTGTATCAACTTCATTTTCTGAGTCAGGAGCACAAGAGAAGCTAATTGAGGGTATGGCTTAGGAACTTAGGAGCACAAAAGCTGGTGTCTCCAATCACAGCATCTTGCTGTTTGTTTTTGTCAAAGGAAATTCTTGCTTTCAGAGTAAGTAACAGCTGACTAGAACTACATATTTCTTACTGATAAATCTCTTCTATCTCTTGCAGGAGTCAGTGCCTATTTGGATTAAGCAAACATATACTTTATTAGAAGCAGAGAGTCTCATTTAAGAAAAAATAAAGAAGAAAGGCACTGTGTGTCTCTGTTTGACGAGGGGCTGCATCACCTTAATTTGCTGAGTCAGGAGCAGAGCGGAGAAGCCAATTGGAGGTGTCACTAAGGAACATTGGAGTACAAAAGCAGGTGTCTCCAGTTAAAGCTTCCTGCTGTTAGTTTTTGACACAGGAAAATATTGCTTTCAGAGCAAGTAACAGCTGCATAGAATTACAGTTTTCTTATTGATAAATCACTTCTATCACAGCAGGAGTCAGTGCCTTTTTGGATTAAGCAAACATATACTTTATTAGAAGCAGGTGGTCTCATTTTGGATAAAAAAGAAGATAGTCACTGTGTTTCTTTTTTTGAGGAAGGGGTGCATTTTGTAATTTGCTGAGTCAGAAGCAGGGAGGAGAAGGTAATTGGGGTGTGGCTTAGGAGTTTAGGAGTACAAAAGCAGGCATCACCAATTACAGCTCCCTGCTGTTAGTTTTTGATGGAGGAGAATCCTGCTTTCAGTGCAAGATACAGCTGACTAGAACTACAGCTTTCTTACTGATATATCACTTCCATCTCAGTACAACTCAGTGCCTGTTTGGATTAAGCAAAACAGATGCTTTATTAGATGCAGGGGTCTTATTTTAGTTAAAAAGAGAAGAAAGTCACTCTGTGTTTCTCTGTTTGAGGAAAGGAGCTGTATCACCTGAATTTGCTGCATCCTGAGCAGAGGGTAGATGCTAATTATGGGGTGTGGCATAGGAACTCAGCAGTACAAAAGCAGGTGTCCCCAATTACAGCTTCCTGCTGTTAGTTTTTAACATAGAAGAATCTTATATTCTGAGAAAGCAACAGCTGACTAGAGCTGCAGCTTTCTTACTGATAAATCACTTCTATCTCAGCAGGAGCCAGTGTATATTTTCATGTTGCAAACTCATGCTTTTTTATTAGCAGGGGGTCTCATTTAAGTAAAACAAAAAGAAAGCCATTTTGTGTTTCTCTGAGGAAGGGGCTCTATCAAGTTCATTTGCTGAGTCAGGAGCAAAGAGGAGAAGCTAATTGAGGGTATGGCTTAGGAACTTAGAAGCACAAAAGCAGGCATATCCAATTACAGCTTCTTGCTGTTAGTTTTTTTCAGAGGAGAATCTTGCATTCAGAGCAAGTAACAGCTGACTAGAACTACGTATTTCTTACTGTAAACCACTTCTATCTCTTGCAGGAGTCAATGCCTATTTCAATTAAGCAAACATATACTTTATTATCACAGCTTCCTGCTGTTAGTTTTTGATGGAGGAGAATCTTATTTTCAGAGCAAGTAATAGCAGACTAGAACTAGGTATTTCTTACTGATCAATTACTTCCATCTAACCACAAGTCAGTCCCTGTTTGGATTAAGCAAACAAATACTTTATTAGACACGGGGGTCTCATTTAAGGTAAAAAATTAGAAAGTCACTGTGTTTCTCTGTTTGAGGAAGGGGCTGAATCAACTTAATTTGCTGAGTCAGGAGGAGAGGGGAGAAGCTTATTCAGAGTGTGGCTTAAGATGCTAGGAGTACAAAAGCAGGTGTCTTCAATCAGAGCTTAATGCTGTTAGTTTTTGATGAAGCATCATCTTGCTTTCAGAGCAAGTAACAGCAGACTTGAACTACAGCTTTCTCTCTGATAAAATCACTTATGTCTCAGCAGAAGTCAGTGCCTGTTTGGATTCGGCAAACAGATACTTTATTAGATGCTGGTTGTCTCTTTAAGTAAATAAAGTCACTGTGTATTTCTTTGTTTAAGGAAGGGGCCTGTATCAACTTAATTTGCTGAGTCAGGAGCTGAGAGAGAAGCTAATTAGTGGTGTGGTGTAGGAGCTTATCAGTACAAAAGCATGTGTCTCCACTTACAGCTTCCTGTTTTTAGTTTTTGACAGATGAGAATATTGCTTTAGAGCAAGCAAGAGCTATCTAGAATTAAAGCTTTATACTGATTAATTACTTCTATCTCGGCAGGAGTCAGTGCCTGTTTGGATTAAGCAAATAAAATACTTTGTTAGAAGCAGTAGGTCTCCTTTCACTTAAAAACAAGAAGAACATCACTGTGTGTTTCCCTGTTTGAGGAGGGGGCTGTATCAACTTAATTTGCTGAGCCAGGAGCAGAGCGGAGAAACTAATTGGGGGTGTGGCTTAGGAATTTAGGAGTACAAAAGCAGGTGTCTCCATTTACAG